>CM051237.1:393369317-394108023 GCA_027917425.1 Gastrophryne carolinensis
GCGCTATTAATGAATCGGCCTCTTAGTAGAGATCAATGGAGTGTGGGACGTTGATTGGCTAATAGTTCTGTGCATGTGCTGTGGGATAACCAGAGAGGTGAGTTTTTAAGGTGATTCCCTGGGATACACAATGTGGAACATTCCAGATCTAGATGCACCGCTCGAGGGGAAGAATACTCTGAAGAGTGAAAATCTGGACCTAAATTGGGGGTCTATGGGACCCCCTCCCACTATTGCTTACTAGCGGCGCCTACAGGGCCGACCTTATCGTAAGTGTCGCCCTGTGTAAGATTTCTGGATGCTGCCCCATCCCCCCCAGACATGCCTTTAAAAAATGGAGAGCGAGCAACAAAAGAAACACGGAAAAGAGGGAGACAGAGAAATGGTGCATGCAGAAAAAGACTGAAAAAAGACAAGAGATAAATTAGAGGTAAGGGAGGGAAAGGAGTGTAATATGAAGAAAAGGTGAAAAGAGAGAGGATGGGGGGGATGCGGAAAAGAGAAAGGGGGAGAAAAGATTTAAAAAAAGATAGGACGACACAATGTGAGAGAGAGAAGAAAATTGAAGGAATATGATGGGAGCAAGATGGAGAGAATGTAGAAATGAGAATAATATTGGGGGAATGTGGGAAAATGAGAGAGAGGATGAATAAGGGAAAGACATGGACATTGGGATGAATGTAAAAAAAAGAATAGAGTGGAGAAGAAAGCGAGAGAAAGTGAGTTGAATAGGGCTAGAAAAAAATAAGAAAGAGGAAAGAAAGAGACATAGAAAATAGAGAGAAAGAAATTAAAAAAAGAGAGAGATGAAGTAATAATAATAAAAATGGAGGAAGATGAGAAGAAACTGAAAAGAAAGGCATGTGAGAGGAAGGTGACAAGAGAAAGATGGAGAGAATGTGGAAACAACATAAAAAGGGAGGGGATACAGAAAGAGGAAAATGGAGGGATCATGAAATAAAGGAGAAAGGGAAATGCAAGAAGGAAAAGGGTAAAAGAGAATCATAAAGAAATGTGCAAAAAGGACAGGAGAGAGATGGGGGTATTTTGGGAAAAAAGGGCCTGCTGGACAAGTTGAGAGCCCCTGACACCCCCTTACAGAGAGGTTGTGATGACGCCCTGTGCGACCGCACACCTCAACACACCCCAAAGGTCACCCATGAGTGTCTATGTCACTGCCCAGCAGAACACAGTGACACAGGCAATTGGTAGCCGTCAGTTTGCCCCTAAGGTTGCTGTGGGCCCCAGCACTTGCCCAAGTATGCCATGTTGTGGCGTGGGCTTTGCGCAGGAGGGCAACTCTTTTGTCAGAAGATACAAACAAGGTTCAATCCTGGAACTTTACCAGATGTAAATGTTACCAGGTCACAGGTGAACACTGATTGCCCCATCCTAAGATTACACGATCAGATTGGAAGGTGTGTAGCCAGCATAGGGGATCCTGACAATTCCAGGAATACTAAGGTTACTATGGCCAATTCCAGGCTGAGATTGTTTAACCCATGCAGTGCCATTCTGCTAGATGCCAGCTCTGGCTCTGGAGACTTGGTTGCGGCCATTCGCTATAATGAGGACCATACACCGCAGCTACACAACACCAGGCCGCCCGAGCAAAGCTTCCCCCTGCTCCCTGATTTATCGATGTAATAAGCTGCGGTGAATGCGGCTGATATTGGAGGCGGCGAGACGGAGTAGGGAGGCGGCATCCCGGGGGGAAGCGGCCGGGGTGAGGGGCTGCCGCATGAGCTAGCTCTCTATTCTCCTCCCAGGGGCCCGGGGACAGGCACTGGCCAATATCAGCTCAATGCTCAAGTGCCAGGCCAAATGGGGACCCCCGACCCAACCTGCACACCTATACTCACCTACCCTGACTGCTCCATCCAGATTTACTTGCCGCTATATATTACAGAGACCCACAGCTCTCTACAAATGTCTATGTATTGTATCGGGACCCCTGATCAGCACACCTATACTCACCTACCCCTGACTGCTCCATCCGGGTTTACCTACTGCTATATATTACAGGGACACACACCTCTACATATGTCTATGTATTGTATTGGGACCCCTGATCAACACACCTATACTCACCTACCCTGACTGCTCCATCCAGATTTACTTGCCGCTATATATTACAGAGACCCACAGCTCTCTACATATGTCTATGTATTGTATCGGGACCCCTGATCAGCACACCTATACTCACCTACCCCTGACTGCTCCATCCAGATTTACCTGCCGCTATATATTACAGAGACCCACGCCTCTACATATGTCTATGTATTATATTGGGACCCCTGATCAACACACCTATACTCACCTACCCTGACCGCTCAATCCAGATTCACCTGCCGCTATATATTACAGAGACCCACAGCTCTACATGTGTCTATGCATTGTATCGGGACCCCTGATCAGCACACCTTTACTCACCTTCCCCTGACTGCTCAATCCAGATTTACCTGCCGCTATATATTACAGGGACACACACCTCTACATACGTCTATGTATGGTATTGGGACCCCTGATCAGCACACCTTTACTCACCTTCCCCTGACTGCTCCATCCAGATTCACCTGCCGCTCTATATTACAAAGACCCACGCCTCTACATATGTCTATGTATTGTATTGGGACCCCTGATCAGCACACCTTTACTCACCTTCCCCTGACTGCTCAATCCAGATTTACCTGCCGCTCTATATTACAAAGACCCACACCTCTACATATGTCTACGTATTGTATTGGGACCCCTGATCAGCACACCTATACTCACCTACCCTGACTGCTCCATCCAGATTTACTTGCCGCTATATATTACAGAGACCCACAGCTCTCTACATATGTCTATGTATTGTACTAATATATATATATATTTTATATATATATATATATATATATATATATATATATATATCAGTTACACATACTTAGTACATGCTTTGATAACCGATAACCGATACATATACGTCATATATATAGACACACACTTATAACACCTAATTATTGCCTTTTATCTAATATGCTTCAATATATGCCTTTGTAGTATAGATTCCTATACCTTATGCTTCTGCATGCACATACACGTTTAAAAACGATAGTATATATATATATATATATGTATATGTATATATAATACAATGATACGCTATATACTTCCGATCATATATTTGTATTGCTTCCTATTTATATGCTTCAACATTTTTATACACATGTATGTCACATTTAAGCTGCCATATGTCACCTTTAAATCTCATATATACAGTTTATTCATACAAAACACATCCACAGCCCACCTATCACTTATTTTCATTTTGATGCTGCATCTATATTTCTGTTATATAGCCATATGCCATTTGTACACTTTACATGCCGTTATCTGGCATTTTAATGTATATGCCATTCAGAGAATCTCTCTCTATAATCTCTCTCTAATCAATATAATCATATATATATATATATATATATATATATATATATATATATATATATCAAAAACAGGTACACATTCTATTACATGTTATAAAATCTTCACTCTAAAATGCTTCTATTTAAATTAGCATTACACCTGCACGGTCAGCAACATAGCCATTATAGGCAATCTATAATATACGTGCTCCAATGTTTTCTACACATTTATAGATCATCACATTTCTCATCTTGAGTACATGATCACTGTGTGTGGTGTGTATGTATTCTGAAAATAATCGTTTATTGCTTCCCGAGTAGTCAGATTTCCAGCTACGTTTACATTTCTTTACACATATGTCGTATGTACATATGTCATATATATATACATATATATATATATATATATATATATATATATATATATATGTTTTACTTATACAGTAACACACACACACCCGCTTACACATCACATACAGACTATCATCATGCGTTTGTCAGACATCTTACACACGTACACACGCATCACAATTGTGTATATCTGTTAAAAAGTGATATATATATATATTGCAAACAACAATAATAGGTTAGTTAGATATTTCAAATGTATTTTATTTATATATTTCAAATATATAGACAGAATACAAGAATACAAATTACACACAAACCACTTGCTCGCTTACATAGTATGTTATGAGTTGTTTAATGTGTCATTCTATAGCGATACTATGGGGGTTATCCAAATGGTTTAAGAGCCTTTGGAGAAGCTGCAAAACACGTAACACAGATACAAATACATAAATGTATAGCAAAGATAGTAATGCCCACTGCGGGAGTTACATAAAAAAAATAATTACTATAGATCAATAGATGGAGTTTTTAATACCTGGTAATATAAAGTCGTAAATAAAGACATTTATAGATTATACTTTTTGCATGTGCTGATGTAATCATTAGATTCATCCATAATCTCACTTGCTTACATGTCCAATTTTAAATCATGATAAAGAAACAATGCTGTTTACCTACTTTAGTTATCACGTTATAGCTGCCTGTCTATGTAATATATATATATATATATATATATATATATATATATATATATATATATATATATATATATATATATTTATATTAATTCTAATAATATATTAATTTCTAATTTTTCGTTTTCTAATTTCTCTGTTTATCTGTCTACATCTTCGTCTACATTTTGTCCTGGTCTACTTTCAGTTTTAGCCAAGCTATTAACATTATTGTCGCAAACTATAACAGATATTTTGTAAAAATAAATAATTAAACAGACCGATTAACAGGCTGTATATATATACATATACATATAGGAGCAGCATTATAAACAAACGCTGAATATTCTTTCATCAGTCCTCACTGTAGCCCCCATACACATTCTGCATGTTCTGCATTCTGCAAGCTAAGCGATGTCCATGCAAATGCTTATATATGGTATACTGTATATATATATATATATATATATATATATATCCTAAATATTCTTTCAGCTAAATGAGGAACTTTCACATTCAGCTTGGAACTCTTGCCTCAATCTACCTGATCAAGTATAATATTATAGTATAAATACTATATTATTATTAGTGATATAATCTACCAGCAGTGCAATGTTAAATATAAATATATATATATATATATATATATATATATATATATATATATATATATAATATTAGGAGCAGCATTATAAACAAACGCTGAATATTCTTTCATCAGTCCTCACTGTAGCCCCCATACACATTCTGCATTCTGCAAGCTAAGCGATGTCCATGCAAATGCTTATATATGGTATACTGTATATATATATATATATATATATATATATATATATATATATATATATACTATATTATTATTAGTGATATAAACTAGCAGCAGTGCAATATTAAACCGATATATATACATATATATGTGTGTGTGTTTGTGTGTCAGCCCCTCTGGAAACAGAAGCCGGGCCATTAATTGTTAGCCGCATGTTGATGGACAGGAAGGACAGCTTGTCAGAGTTTTTATCACATCATGTGGAGCTTCATCATCCCTATCAGCTTGTAACGTCAGAATCCATCTCCATCCATTATGTGCTGGCTGCTCGTTACCTGTGTGCCGCCGCCTCCCGTGTCCTTCTCTCCCGGGGAAATCTCTCTCATCTGAGCCTTGTGTGCCTTGTATGGACGAAGAGCTGCAATGCATCGGGTGGCCGACAGAGGCCGCCCCAGGCACCTAGGATTAGATTACTGCGCTGCTCGGCCAGTGTTTCTGGCTGTACTGTACTTTCTCTGTACAATTAATGTACTTAATTAATTGGTGTTTCTTTTACATCCGTATAAAATATCCCATATAACCAAATACCTTAGCCTGAGTATTATTAGTATTATCGGTGTCTATCAACCACGGCAGAAACACATTAACTGAGAAGAGCACACGCCTCCCTATGTAGGCATAGAAAGCACTAATTATTGCAATACTGTAAATAGCTTCATTGTTACTATAAATATATTGATTGATATGCTAGTATATATATATATATATATATATATATATATATATATATGACTTCTCATTGGACAGCTATTATATATACTTATGCATATATACTTACGTAGGACAGCTCTTTAATTTTACCCATTCTTTGGGAAGAGTTTCTCTTATGCCATGACACCCATGGTGCATTCAAGATGATGGGTTTCATGTTTGACACATTTAATGAATCAAACCACAGACCCCACTGGCCTATCTACTCATCTTGTCTCTCATTTGGAAAAAGAAATATGGAATGTCTCTAAACCTTTCCATCATTCGGAGAGCTTTTATTCCTCGCCGGACTGCAAGCAAGTGCCAGCAAATTGTAGAAATAATTTTCTTTATTTTTCTATATATTTTATTGTACATGTCTGGGATAGAGAAGAGCGTCACGTGTTCCTAAGCATATATATATATATATATATATATATATATATATTCCTAAGGTTACCTACTGTTATAGGGATAGATAGATAGATAGATAGATAGATAGATAGATAGATAGACAGACAGAGACAGACAGACAGACAGACAGACAGACAGATAGATAGATAGTTCCTGTATGTATTTTATAGTTATTATTATGACCTAATGTTACATAATATCTATATAGGTCCCGTCCTGCAAGAGCGCGCACTTGACAAAAGTTCCCAATTTTCGAATTACATATAAGTGTCAGTAAGTAGTTGTACCGTGTTAGCCATTGATATAAGCAGGAAATCCAAGGTTAAGATAATACCATTTATTGGCTAATTAGCCAATAAATGTTATTATCTTAACCTTGTATTTCCGAATTACACACACACACACACACACACACACACACACACACACACATATATATATATATATATATATATATATATATATATATATATATATATCATAATAGCATAATAGTTCATATTTTGACCTACTGTTTTTTTGTATTTAACTAACATTTCCTATTGTGACCTAATTTTGCCAAAGATATATAGATAGAGATAGAGAGCAAATGCCGTGACAAAAGTTCCTACTATATATATATTTATATATAGTTTAACGTACAGATAGATAGATAGATAGATAGATAGATAGATAGATAGATAGATCCTAATGTTACCTACTAAAGAAATTCCTGGCATGTACTATATTATAAATTCTGTTTTTTATATTTCAGAATAGTTCATACTTGGACCTAATGTATGAACGATTCTGTTATGTTTTGACCTTCCGTTTATTACAGTTTCAAACATATTACCTAAATCTAACTTTTGTGGCTATGTAACTCTTCCCTAAATGTAATAAACCATTAAAATGCAAATGTTCTATGATAGAACTGAAACAATATTCAGCCAAATTCATATACTTATGATTATTGTAGACACATAGTAACCACAATTGGTGTAATTGTTGTACGTGAATAAACACTGGGCCTTTCTGAAATGGAATTAGCCACGACTAATTGAATGGCTAGTGCTATGACACGGGCTGTATAGGTCTGCAATCAGCAGGCAGCGGTGCGGTGCGGTGTCAGAGCCAGCAAGGTGCAGCTCTTTGTTACATACAGTGATCTGTCCATGTCCAGACTGGAGGAGGGGGTGAGTGGAGTGTAAACAGGCCCCACTTGGGGAAGTAAAGGTGTGTAAATGTATTCTGTACAAGCAGGAGATAGATAGTGCCCACCTGCCACCCGATCTCTGCAAACATCCTACCTGTCCTGATTCCTATCTGTCTGTGATAAACCCCCAGCCAACCTGGATCCGTGGGAACAGGTCCTATCTGCCCCTCACATCAAAAGCCATCACATTCTCCTCTGAATGCCTCGTGTAGGGGCTATTCTACGCTGTATTATTGGGGTGGGGAGCATTTACTAACAGAGCACTCTCCTTAAAAGGAGAATAGGATACCTCTTCTCTTTATCTTATTAGGAATTCTAACTATATACTACTTGGCCTGCCTCAAACTTCACACACATACACAATATATATATATATATATATATATATATATATATATATATATATTCTCATTGGTTCATTTCTTTGAGGGCGATGTTTTTCATGCAGGCATGTAGGCATAAATAAAAACAAGTGATTTGTCTTTATGCACCTACCACCCAAGTTGTGCAAAGCAAGTCCCTTAGTATAGCTGTAGGAATGAGTGAGGTAGACTTGTATTCTCTAGAAAAAAAATATATATAAAGGATCCCCTAGTGGTCTTCTGATGGGCCCCAAGCACTAGCCAAGGGCTTCCTTCAGGGCAGTATAGGAGATCCAAAACTGAACTAAACTGTTTATATGGATTGCCTGAGGTGTTCTCTGATATTTCTTTAGTAAGTTGCATTTGGTTAATATTCAATAATATAAAATACTCGAGTTTTACCAGAACATAAAACCAAGAATGGTTTCCTTTAATTGGCCTAAGGCGCTCCAGTCCGACCCTGTATATAAATATAAATATAAATATATATATATATATATATATATATATATATATATATATATCACCTCCTCCGTATATTGAAGTTGCATGTTTTATTTTGAAGTATATATATATATATAAATATATATTTTAGATATTTATATATTATATCTACATACATCAGTCTGTCTATCTATCTATCTATCTATCTATCTATCTATCTATCTATCTATCTATCTATCCTCTCTCTCTCTCTCTCTCTCTCCCATGGCTGTTTCTAGGGGAGGTGCGCAAGGCAATTGCTTGGGGCGTCAAGGCCATAGGGGCGCCTTTATCCCGGCTATCCTGTTCTCTGCAGATGAGTCAGGGCCACTATTATTCCTTCAGGCCATAAGAACGGTCCCAGCACCATTTGATAGATGAGGACAGGGCAGATTTTTTTACCTTTCTGCACTGAGAGCTGTTTTGCCTAAAAACTGCTCTGTTCGCCCCCCATAGTTCTATCCATTTATCTATCTATCTATCTATCTATCTATCTATCTATCTATCTATCTATCTATCTATCTAGTTCTCCCTTTTTCTCTCTCTCTAGTTCTCTTCTCTCTGTATTTCTCTTTCTCTTCTCGCAGTCTCTGTCTCCCTTTCTTTTCCCTCTGCCCCCCCGTCCTTTTTTTCTTTTCTCTCTCTCTCTCTCTCTCTATCTCACAGCTCTCTCTTCTCTCCCCCAATTTCTCGCATGCCTTCCCTCTCCCCCACTATCTTCTTTCTTGCTCGCTCTCTCCCACTTTCCTCTCTTTCTTCCTCTCCCCCACTCATCTCTCCGTCCCTCTCTCTTTCTCCTTCTCTCCATCTACAGTAATACCGATGTATGTCAGGCTGTCTCTTCGGTGCTTCACACTCATCATTCACTACCCCCCCCCCCCCCCCTGTATTTTAACAGGTGCCAAACAGCTGAGTTATTCCGCCTCCAATGTAACAGTGTCTTTTCTGTCTCCTCTGCTGGCTTCCTCCTGCAGGCCTCCATTTGCGGTGCAGAGCTCCTCGTGTACAATGTAACCATCTCCAGATGACAGGCCACTTTTGTAAGCTGTGTTCCTGTAACAATGTAAGTTGGAGTAGGAGGGTCAGGAACAGATCAGCTTCTATTATTTTAGCAGAGCAGTAAAAGCACTTCCTTGATGGCTGTGATGGCTGGCCATTGGGAGAGACCTGGAGGAGGAGGGGGGGGTGGCACTGCCAGGGATGGAGGGTGGCAGTGGGGGTGGTTGGAAGGGGCCATTCCAGGAGAGGTTTAGGAATGGGGAAGATGGGATTGCTGGGAAGAGAAGGCTGCAGCCAATCAGAAGTCTTCGATGACTCTTGCAGCCTGATTGACGTGGAGGACACGTCACGGGGATGTGAGCAGAGAGCAGTGCAATAAGTGGCTCCATTCCCCTGTGATGTGATGGGAGCAGGAGGATCACCTTGGGCCGCTGTGAAGTCTCTGTGCAAACACTGAGGAGTCTGGGAAGGAAGTGGCTGCACACCCCCTCCTCCTCCTCCTCCTCCTCCTCCTGCTCCTCCAGCCTGAGCCCTCCTTCCATGTATCTCTGCAGGGCTGCCGCCTCTGCCTGACTGCCCGCATCTCCACCACCGCCACCGCTGCTGCACGAGGCGACTACCGCACGGGATGGGTAAGTAGACAATCCGCCCTGCCAGGGGCAAATGGAGAGCTTTGTACAGCACCACCACTGCTGGGAGCCTCATGCTGACATTGCTCCAATCTGCTGTGCTGACTCCTCCAGCACTAACTACCCGATCAGGCAGCACCAGAACCTGACTCCTACAAAAACTATGCTCACCCCATGCCAAGCTTCCCAGCTGCACCCAACTCTTCCCTGCTCTATTGCCTATTATTGCAGGACTACTACTGCACCTATTGCCACCCATCATATTGTGATACATAGATAGACAGACCCCTATTCTCTGCACCCATAGCCATACATCACACTGAGATAGATAGATAGATAGATAGATAGATAGATAGATAGATAGATAGATAGATAGATCCCTATTCTCTGCACCTATAGCCACCCATCATATTGTGATACATAGATAGACAGACAGACAGACCCCTATTCTCTGCACCCATAGCCATACATCACACTGAGATAGATAGATAGATAGATAGATAGATAGATAGATAGATATTCTCTGCACACATAGCCATACATAATATCATGATAGATAGATAGATAGATAGATAGATAGATAGATAGATAGATAGATAGATAGATAGATAGATCCCTATTCTCTGCACCCATAGCCATACATCATATTGTGATAGATGATGGATAGATAGATAGACACCTGGGAGCTAATCTTTGTGACCTGACTGTAACGATTCACATTGCCTAGTTACACCTAGACACATGCTTGTGTGTGCCTATGTGCTATATATATATATATATATATATATATATATATATATATATATATATATAGACAGACTTGATAGAAAGATGTGTGTGTATTTCATACACTAGAAAAACTGAAGAACCAGTAATACACAAAAATTACCGTTTAATTAATTCCACACGTCCTGTGGAAATGTGTGATGTTCACACATTTACTTATTATAATAATATTTCTTTTATTATCTGGAATGATATCCATTAGTTATACACGTCACAAGCTTTGCAGGGTTGGTATCGCAATATTTCAGCGAGTTACCCAAATAAAATTTTTTTTAATCCCTGTATTTTTTTAAATGTATTTCTATAGTGGCCTTTTTTTCTTACGTATGCTCAAATGCTCAGTCAATTTAACAATTGATTTCTTAATATATGTTTTCTGGATCTAAGGAATACTCTTTTGTTATAGTAAATACTAGTAAATATATACCATTAAAAATGTACGTTAAAAAATTATAAGAAATAGGGGGAGAGAGATTTATATTTATATCACATTAAATCAAAAGAAAAAAGAAACTGTAAGAGAACACGCGTGACAAGATAAAAAAAAATATTGGTTTCTCGTGTGTTATTTTAATTTGTATATTAGTATATTTAATGAAGATAATGGCTGGTGGTTGATATTAGGTGAAGCCATTACAGGGTGAATATGAAGGTTTCAGGGTAAGATGCTTTGTGTTGTGTGTATGTTTCTACTTCACAGTTACTAATGTTGCTTGTCATTATAAATAGTGATATTTATACATTTCTATATAGTCTGCCTATTACAGAGGAATTGGGGTCCATGTTTCGATCAGTATTATTGAAGGGTCTGAGGCCTGGAATTGGGGGTTTATGTTTCGATCAGTATTATTGAAGGGTCTTTGGGAAATTGGGGGTCTATGTTTCGATCAGAATTATTGAAGGGTATTTGGGAAAGTGGGGGGGTCTATGTTTCGATCAGTATTATTGAAGGGTCTGGGGGGCTGGATTGGGGGTCTATGTTTCGATCAGTATTATTGAAGGGTCTGGGGGGCTGGATTGGGGGTCTATGTTTCGATCAGTATTATTGAAGGGTCTTTGGGAAATTGGGGGTCTATGTTTCGATTAGTATTATTGAAGGGTCTGGGGAGCTGGAACTGGGGGTCTATGTTTCGATCAGTATTATTGAAGGGTCTGGGGAGCTGGAATTGGGGGCTATGTTTCGATCAGTATTATTGAAGGGTCTGGGGGGGTCTTTGGGTGGAAGTGAGTGGCCCTGCTGCTGTCACTGACCCTATGTGTGTGTGTGTTTGTATCCGCAGAACAAGCCTATGGAGAAGTGAACCAGCTGGGCGGCGTGTTCGTGAATGGCAGACCCCTACCCAACGCCATCCGGTTGCGGATCGTGGAGCTGGCCCAGCTGGGCATCCGGCCGTGCGACATCAGCCGCCAGCTCCGCGTCTCCCATGGCTGTGTCAGCAAGATACTGGCCCGCTACAACGAGACCGGCTCCATCCTGCCCGGGGCCATCGGGGGCAGCAAGCCCCGGGTCACCACCCCCAACGTGGTAAAGCACATCCGGGAGTACAAACAGGGCGACCCCGGAATCTTCGCCTGGGAGATCCGCGATCGGCTGCTGGCCGACAACGTGTGCGACAAGTACAACGTGCCCTCCGTCAGCTCCATCAGCCGGATACTGAGGAATAAAATCGGGAACCTGTCCCAGCCCAGCCAGTATGAGAATGGCAAGCAGCCCTCTTCCCAGCCCCCGCTTTCCTACAACCACCTCTACCAGTACCCCTACCCCAACCCCATCTCCCCCGGCTCTGCCAAGGTGGCCGCACACCACCCAGGGGTGCACATGCCAGCCGGACATGTCAGCATCGCCAGGTCCTGGCCCTCAGTCCACTCGGTCAACAACATCCTGGGCATCCGCACCTTCATGGAACAGACAGGTGAGCGGCCTGTGTGTGTGTGTGTATGTATGTGAACGTGTACAACCTCCCTTTTTATCCACCTCTTTCTATTTCTCTCTCACCTCTCTCTTTTATTTCTCCTTTTCTCTTTGTTTCTATCACTCTTTATCTATCTGTCTATCTATCTATCTATCTATCTATCTATCTATCTATCTATCTATTTCTCTCCCCCCCTCTATCTTTCTGTTCCCCTCTATCTCCCTTTCTATCTCTCCTCTCTCTATTTGTCTCTCCCCATTTCTCTATTTATATCTCCCCCCCTCTTTCTTCATCTCTCTCTCGCTCTCTCTCGTTCTATTTCTCACTCTTCACTCACTTCACAATCTCTATCTTTCCTTCTCTCTCTCTTTCTCAAACTCTCTATTTCTACCTCCCTCTATCCCCCCCTCTCTCTCTGTTTCTCTCTAACCATCTCTATTTATCTGTCTAATCTCCCCATGTTTCTGTCGTCTTTCTCTCCCTCTCTAACACGCACTGTGAATTTAATGTGTACATCCTTCCCTTTATATGTATATACTGACAAGTCTCTCGCTCTCTCTCTCTCTCTCTCTCTCTCTCTCTCTCTCTCGTATAGGGGTTGTTAAATTGTTGTTTTTCTGTATGAGGCAGTGAGAGCGTTTCCCTCATTCTGACTTGTTTTTATTCATTTTTTGGTGTAAATCAAATACCCTGTACCCTAGACGAGGCAACTCAATAGGCGAGGGGAAACATATTTTAAAATAGTTATATTATGTTAGAAGTTTGGCAATTACAGCAGCCCATGGGAATCCATCGGCACTTACCTCCCGCCCCCCATAGGCCACTGAAAAAAGTTCCAAAACACTAAAATATTTCCCAGATATAAATAATATATATATATTTTATACATACCACTGGTCACCTTATAACGCTGTACCAACCACTCTGAAACTGTAGTAAGTAAACCTGTTAATCATTAACAGATTCTGGAAAAGTTATGCGAATGTTGGACAACCAGTGCAAGGTGTATGGCCTATGTGAAAGTTTTCTCTTTCTCATACAAAATACAAAGTGAATGCTAAGAAAATATGGTACAATTGGAAATTGGAAATAGATTCCTTCCCTATGTATAAATAATAATTATATATATATATAATTACATTACAGTCTGTGTTCTATATTTTCCATACGTTGTTATACGCCAAGCACCTTCAGTACAGTAAACAAGTGAACTTGTGGAAAGTTCTTGGAATGAGTGACAAGTGACAAGTGACTTCCTGACAGATGTGACTCCAATATGACTCTGCGAAGTATAGGCAATGGAACAATTATAATATATATATATATATATATATATATATATCCCACGATATATGTATATATATATATATATATATATATATATATATATATATATATATATATATATGTGTGTGTGTATTATAATTTTAGGTACAGGCCGTTATTCCTAGAGGCATGAGAATATATATGAGTTATCCAATCATTATCCAAATGATTTAGGACTTGGAGAGGCTGAGTTTGGAAAGCTTTTATCACTCAAATGAAATAAAAAAATAGTTTTCTGCCATGTAAAAAATAGCATAGGGTATATATATATTTTTTATTTTAGAACCGTATATGGGGAATCCAAACACATTTGGCGAAGCTCATATCTAATGTGTTTGCATTTCCCATGGGTTGCTGTTATTTTATAACTTATAAAATAAAATGTCTACTCCATTATAAATAAAATATTTGCGCGAGTGAGAACAGCTCTGATTGCTTCCCCAAAACGCCCCAATCCTTTGGATATCCCCAAAACACAGACATTATAATAAATAGAAATATATATCTATATATTCCCATAGCTGAGTTGCAGTATTTGCCAGTCGATGATGGACAGGAGGCCCTATTCTCGCATCTAATGACATCTAGTTGTTTCTGTCCCATCCCAGAACAAATACTTAAGCCGTTAAGTGCTTCGCAAAAGAGAAGAAACACTAGACTACAGCAAATACGTTACATTTAAAACGCCTCCCTGAATAAATAGATGTTTTAAAAATGGGATTTTCTCACTTAGGATGCAAAATCGTTAGGAGTTATCTATGCCATATTAATCATGTATATAGAACAATGAGAAAACGTTGTGTAATAGTAGATATTGTGTAATTGACAATAATTAACCTAATTCTAATCTTAAAACTAAAACACGTTTATGAACAATAATCTAAATGATCTGGGTGCAGATGAACAAAATAGAAAGTTTAACACACAGTACCATTAATATATTGTCCGTTTTATTGTCCGTCGTGTTTAATATGTATAACACGCAGCAATAAAATAGGGAGAATAGAAGAAAATACTAACAAATGTCAAACAGTCAAAGTCAATTAGAAGCGACAGATAGATACATATGAGTATAGCTTGCTGGATGGTAACTCTTGAGACTCGGGTGTAGAGGTGTAATAATAACTGCAGTGTATGCTGCTTCAGGTGCCATATCTGGGGCAGATGGATCCGTCTATTCCCCCAAAATGGAAGAATGGACAACAGTTAACAGGACAGGATTTCCTGGCAGCCAGAACCTCAATGGAATCGACAAGTCTGCTGCAGACCCCGACATCAAATACCCCCAGGTAAACTTTCATAGAATGATGTAATAGAACTCACTGAAATGCTAATGTTAACGACCTCTATAAATATAACTGCGGGAATATAATAAGCTGTGATATAATATAATGCACTTGTATGCCTGTCTATTTACACTGACGACACTGCTTTATATCACAATACATTATACTTAAGTAAACTTAACTTTTATCTATCCAGTATTATGTATTGCATAGCAATGTTCCACTATACATATCACTGCAGCAGTATAATAAACGGTGCCAAAATATACTACACTATTCTATCTACCTATACACACTAACTATATAGCTCTATACTAAAATGCATTATATTGAAGTCAACATAACTTCCATCCACCCAGTAGTGTGTTGTACCGTATTAGCCATTGTATCACCTTATTTCTTTACTTTTCTACTATCCATCCAGTATGTTTATTTTGCATTCCCCTATTCATTACCATTTACCACTATAATTATAACTGCAGCAGTATAATAAACTGTTGCATAATATACTGCACTATTATATATATATATATATATATATATATATATATATATATATGAATAATATTGATCTATACTACTATATATTATACTGGATTCAACTTCACCTCCATTCGGTATTTTGTATTACCCACTGCATTGCAATTTACCACTATAAATACAACTACAGTAGTATAACAAATGGTTCCATAATGTACTGAACTATCTGATCTATCTATCTATCTATCTATCTATCTATCTATCTATCTATCTATCTATCTATTGAATTATGGTTTATACCACAATGCATTCATTTTACCAGTCAGTCAGTGATAAGTATTGTATGGCACAATTGTACTATATTGCATTACAATGTATCTCTATATTTATTACTGCAACAACATGATAAACTGTGCCATAATTTACAACTAAATTATCTATCTATTTACTCTAATTATATTAATCTATACTACAATACATGATATTGTAGCCAACTTAAGCGGGAATATACTAAACTGTTCCATAATATAATGCATCTATCTATCTATCTATCTATCTATCTATCTATCTATCTATCTACACTGATGAGACTGCTTTATACTACAATACATTATACTGGAGTAAACTTTATTTCCATCCATCCAGTATATATTGCCTCAATTGATGTACACTACAATACATTATAGTGGCATAAACTTTACTTTACCTTTCAGTGTTATGAATTGTCTTGTCCAGTTATACTATAGTGCATTGCAATGTATCACATCATATATAACAGCAACATATCTATCAAATCTATCTATTGATCTATACTACAATATATTATACTGGCATAAACTTAAATTTACTAATCAGTGTTATGTATTGTATTGTACAGTTGTACTACACTGTACTTCATTGTCATGTACCACTAGATATATAAATGTAACAATATAATATACTGTGCTAATATATAATGCTCTATCAAATCTATATATACTAATCGTATTGATCTATACCACAATTCATGATGCTGGTGTAAATTTCACTTTCACTTAATCTTTCAGTTTTATATGTGGTATTGCACAATTGTAGCTTAACTGCAGTACAATGTGCTATATTGCACAATTATATATTATTATATGTATCCACCATACTCTCATTATATTGATCTATGCCACTATGGATTATACTGGCGTAAATGTATCTGCACCATTTACAGTTGTGTATGGTTTTGCACCTTGTACTATACTGCATTACTATGAAATAGTATACATAAACCTGCAGCAGTATAATAAACTGTACTATAATATACTGCACTATATGCAATTATATCTATATACTATATACTCATTATATTGATCTATGCCACTTTACATTATTATTGGTATTGCATAACTGTATCATACTGCATTACAATGTACCCCTATACCCATAACCACAGCAGAATAATAAACTACACTACTGCACTATATACAATATTATCTGTTGCACTATACTAGAGTTAACATTATTTTCCATTCAGTATTATGTACTATGCTACCCCAATATAATGCTCTACGATATAAGGCAGACTCTGATATAACTCAATCCAGCAGTGGACCCCAAAAGTAAGAAATGCAATGCATTTATCCGCTCTGGATGATGCCTGTGTTCAATATAACGTGGTTTCACTTATGACGCGGCCTCCTTTATCGGTGCCAACAACAGGGTTATATCGAGGTAGCAGTGTATTGCATTGCCCAATTCTACTATAATGTCTTAAAATGTCATATTATAAATGAATACCAATCCAATGCCATGGTATGCACCCTCACATTATAATACAACTGTATAAATAATTGCTCATAGGGGGTATTTATTAGGATCTGATCCAAATTAGTTTGAATACACCATAGTGGGCTGTTAACAAATCTGTAAAATACATCTCCACCTCACTGAAAATCCTGCCCCTCACCTGTAGAATTGCCCCATCACTAAAACCCAACATAGGGCAGGAGATAAAAAAGTAAAGGAAAATGGCTTTAATATGGTGGTGGTGGTGGGGGGTATTTATATATTTCCAGTTTGAGAGGCAGCACAATATAAAGTTACATTCCCATGAGCTGCTGTTATTTTCAAACTTCTAAAATACAGACTCAATAAAAATGTAAAACCTCACCTGTAAGGGGGGGGGGGGTTAAGTTGGAGAGGGTGAGTTTTGGGGGTTTTATTGAAAAAAAATCACGCACTTCACATAGAATTGTCCCATTGTAGCGTTTAATTGGAAATGCTCTTAAAGGCTCTCAAAATAATTTGGGTAGCCCCACCCGACCCATTTTTATTGTGTGCTGAGTGAGGGGATGCCCAAAGACTTTCCTTATCTTTCTAACTGAAAATCATCAAGTAGCCTCCCCGTATGTTTAGTGGAAAATTCTGTTAAATGCTCTCAAAATCATTTGGATACCCCCATTTCTTCCACTTTATTGTGTGCTGGGTGAGGGGAAAGTCTTAAAGGCTCCAAAAATCATCGCTAAATAACCTCCACACATGTTGAGCCAAAAGTTTCGGCAGCTGATTAATCGGAGGTAGGAAGAGGCTATCAAAATCAATTAGAATTACTCAATGCCCCATGTTTATATTACTATATTATTATAATATATTTTTTCATGACTTAGATTGTTTCTAGCGAGGATGATGCTATATTTCACACGTTTGGAAAAAAACAGCAGCCTATGGAAATTGTGAACCCATTAACCTCTCTAAATGTGCTCAGATTCCCCAATGGTCTGCTGTTATTTCCAAGCTTGTAAAATAAAAGCTCACTTTACCTGTAGAACTGCCCCATTGTAGTCGGTTGTGTGTTCAGTGGCACAGTTATGAAACAGTCTCGCCAAAAATTGCAGATGCTCTGAAAATCATTTAGATATCCCTCACTGAGTAATATACTGTAACATACTAGACATATATCTGTAGGAATAAATCAAGGTCACTAGACTGGCTGTCTGATTTTCTTACAGACATTTTGCTAGAAACCGGACTAACCTTCTCAATTTAGAATGAACTGGTGAAATATAAAACGGCGTGTCCTGTTGCCTTGGTTTATTCCTACATATATATAACATGACCTGAATGAATGAGAATATATATATATATATATATATATATTTGGAAGTACTAGTGTAGTATAAACTGTGATTTACTGTAAAATAATATATATTTAATCTTTATAATATATTGTATATATATTTGTATATAAATATATATATATATATATATATATATATATATATATATATATATATATTAAACTGTATAGATAAAGTCAGTTTAAAATATAGGATATATTATATATTACACCGCATTGCACTGCAATATATTGCTCATTAATATTGCTCAATTATATATGTAACGTTACAGCAGTGTAGTACACTGTACTAAGCTCTATCTACTATGTGCAACATTATAGAAGATGACAGAGCGTTATAAATGGAAAAAAAAAAACTATAATAATAAACTTTAATATAATATGCATTAATACCCAAGAACATAATAATAATAATTATACTATAAAATGTTAGTTTGCCAGAATGGATCCCACACGACATGCTGGGGGCAGCTCAGAAAAAGTGACAAGCTCTCCAACTTATGTGGGAGGGCTCATTACCCTATGTAGCAAGTTTGTGGTCTCATGCGGAGAGCTCGCCACACTTTAGTAAATACCCCATAGGAGGTCGTTAATAACTAGTTTGTGGAAAATGCCTCTAACGCATGAAAAAAAAAAAAACAAACAAAAAAACTAGGTAGCTTCTCCACTTTAAAATCAGGTGGACACTTATATATACACAATATATATATATATATATATATATATATATATATATATATATATAATTTTTTTTTTTTTTTATGTGACCTATCAAAGTGCCCTATTTACATATTTGTAACAGGGCCTCACAGGCACTACCATGTTTCCCCGAAAATTAGACAGGTCTTATATACATTTTCTCTCCATAAAATAGGTGCTAGGGCTCATTTTCAGGGGATGTCTTATAGTCGCCTGGCAGCTGGCAAGATGGTGGCAGCAGTATAGCAGCTCCAGTACTGTACGTGCACAAAGCCGGCTGGCAGCGGGGGAGGGGGGGGGGGATTCGGCCGTGTGCCCAGGTAGAGCCAGCAAGAGCAGACATTTCACTCCCGACAGTCAAGCTTACCTGTGTGACATGATGTGGCCTCACCCTCCTTTACAGCTGTTCCTGTCCCTCTGATGAACCCCGGCAGCTGGATTATGAATTGAAACTAGGGCTTATTTTCAGGGTAAGGCTTAGATTTCATGCATTAGCAAAAAATGCTGAAATGCCTTTGCCGTATAATATAAATCACTGTCCATTTTCTGTATTATAAAGTCTCTATAAAGTTCCTCATTGATATATTGCATTACAGTTTATGCCAACATATTATATTTAGCTTTATTATCATATATAGTAAAGGTTGTATTGTAGCGTATTATAGATTTCAGTTGTTTTTTTACAATACCCTGCAGTTCATTTTCCTAAAGTACACTGTAATTAGATTGTACTACACAGTTTAGTATTAACTATACACATTTCAGTATAATATGCTGAAATATACAATTATTACAATGTTTTTGTATTTGTGATATTTATTGATTGTTATTAATTTATTATTGTTTTATGTTTTTATTCATTACTGAGGTATATTTGACTTTATTATGTCAGGGTGTCTGTTCAAAGCACTTTTACAGTTCATTGGTATTTTGCAATGAACCATGTTGGACTGTTTAAGTCAGTGAAATGTACTGTTAGTCCTAGTGGTCTGGTAGAATTATAGAACTATAGAATAAGTAGTATAATATATATTAGCGTTAGATCATATTATACCAGATTTGATAGAACTATAGAATAAGTAGTATAATATATATTAGAGTTAGATCATATTATACCAGATTTGATAGAACTATAGAATAAGTAGTATAATATATATTAGAGTTAGATCATATTATACCAGATTTGATAGAACTATAGAATAAGTAGTATAATATATATTAGCGTTAGATCATATTATACCAGATTTGATAGAACTATAGAATAAGTATAATATATATTAGCGTTAGATCGTATATCACCAGAGTTTATAGAACTATAGAATAAATAGTATTATATATATTAGCGTTAGATCATATTATACCAGATTTTATAGAACTATAAAATAAGTAGTATAATATATGTTAGCTTTAGATCATATTATACCAGATTTTATAGAACTATAGAATAAGCAGTATAATATATATTAGTGTTAGATCATATTACACCAGATTGTACTGTGGTACCATCTGGTGTAATATGCACTATGCTAACTATACTGTACTATACTGTACTGCAACATATCAACTATAATAATAATTCATAATAATTCATATTATTAGAATTGTTTATACGGCACCTTTTGTGGAGCTGTACTAGAAAAAAGTTGGAGGGTAAAACATGATAAAAGTCAAAAATACACCAATTACACACTGACATCAGGATACAGTAAGGATGAGGCCTGCCATTGCCAGTTTTCAATCAGTTTTAAAACTATACAGTGATAATGTACATGCAATAAACTGTAAGCAGAATGTGCGTAATACAGTAGAATTATATTTATAGTTATATTACATGTATTCTGAATAAATATATATCTTGCAATATTTGTTACACATAAATAATGAATTAACATATCACACTTTGCCTATAAAACATATATATATAGTAATGTATCACATCAAATAAGAAATACTACACAAAAAGGTTAAAATCATATTGCACTGTGCTCATACAAAACCTTTTAAGGGAAATATATGGGGAGCCTGATTTATGAAGCGTCAGCGTCTGTTAATACCACTCAGCACAAATATTTTCACCTCAGAGGCACTCAGTGTGCGATTTAACAAACAAAAAAAAGGAAGCACCGATGCAACTGCCAGCAGGGGGCTAACTTATCGCTAGTGCCTCTTGTTAAAGCTGCGCCTGTTTATAGTGGGTCAAGATCCCATAGAGCACAATGGGCAGATCTGTATTGAAGTGTATTATGTTTATAATTATTATTACACACATTTTGTTGGGAATTGCATTGTGACTTGCCAATAATGTAAACGCAGGAACTAGATGTCATTATATTTTTTTCATGTAAAATCATTTTTCATGGCTTCTTTAACATACCAATGTGTAAAACGCAGCCTAAACGCTCTGTAAAGATTGTCCCCAGCAGTAATATCCTGTAACTGTAATGATGAAATGCGACCAGCACCAGAAAAATACAGCGCTAAAAGTTTCAGGGTGGGAAAAGTTCATGAATACGCTGTGAGCTCACTGGCGCTGGAATACTTGGGTCAAACAGGCGCTGCCACAGACTGCCCAATACCTAATGCAACAATCAAAGCTAATAAATGAACATCTGGCGCTTTGACTTCCAGTGCTATTCTGTCCAAATAGCTGCCTCAATAAAGAGAGAGATGCCGGCGCTAGAGCCACCAGAAAGTTGCTAAATGGCGCACATTATAAATAAGGCCGATACTTAGAAAGACATTATTCGAATGAGTCATATATTATATTTTACAAATTTGGAGACAGCAGTCCCCTATGGGGATTCAAACACATTAAAAATGGACCCCTCCAACTTTGTTTGAATTCCATGCAGGCTGCTGACCCTAATATAGAAACATATCCTGCTCCTCACCTGTAGTGCTATATACAACTATACTCTCCTATGCTCTTACCTATACTACTATAACCCCTATATTTCTAACTAGGAAGGTCTCTCAAAATCATTTGCATAACACCCTTATGCATTATTATATGACAGTGTACTTGTATACCAATTAGAAAACATTATATTGTGCTGTACTTATACAAGATGTATACAAGAATAGATAGATGACCTTGTGCTGCATATTAAAGTGTGCAGTTTCCGAATAGACTGTAAAAGCCTAATTGTACCCTTTACTGTGCTAGTCTACTATATAGTATTTAAGTAGTACTAAACTTTGCTGTTCGGCTTGGGCATGGCTGGAGAGCTCTTGAGTGGGTTCACTAGTGTGGTTACTTTGTGTGTTGCACATTTGCAGATAAAGGCATAACATTAATCCTTTGTGTGCATAAGCAAACATTGGTCATACAAGCACATTATTCCTAATCTCACAGTACAATTTAATATAGTATTACATACCCCAGTGTACCAGCCTTAAAAAGGCTATATAAAGTCCATATACAGTAAATATAGCATCCTATACTACAAAAGTGCACTCTATGTAAAATATTACTTAATAATATAATGCACCATGCCCAACATGCCCTCACCCACGAATATATACTTTACATTGTTGAGACCAATTATAATGTGTAATATATGTATTTATGAAATATATACTGAGCTCTGTCACATTAAGGTTCACCACAATTCAATACTAATATACAATAGGCTACAAATTAATATAAATAATACCAAATAATAAAACCAAAATAATCAAGGATATATTCATTCTTGCTACACCATAATATAATGCAAGCCGACCTTTCTTTGGGCCTGCCATGACCAAGTTGTACCTGATTATACTATGGCCAATGCTATTGTGCTATATATGCATGTGAATAATATGTAGCACTATACTACAAAGTACACCGCATGTAATATATTACATTATAATTTAATGTAATGAATGACTCAATAATATAATGCTCTGTACCTCCTATTACCAGCCATTCCTTGACCAATATATAATTTACATAGCTTTTGTCAATGACATGGTGAAATGTGTGTATTTATAAAATATATACTGAGCTATAACACAGTGACGTTCACTATAATGCATAACTAATATTTCTATATACATATACATCATGCATCTGCCTGTACCACAATAATCACAATATATTAATTTTGCTATACTCTATAATACTCTATAATATAATGCAGTATGCACCCCCACCTTGCAACGGGCCTGTCACGCTATGTCCTAATCAATATATACTTTGTGGCCAATAATAATGTAGAATGTATGTATTTATATAATATATACACAATAAGGTTCACAATAATGCAATCATAAAATATTCTATATTAGTTCTAATATACATATACTATATTATAATATACTAAAATACACAATACATAGGGCAGTACCACAATGAAAGACAATATAATAATTCTTGAATTCTTGCTACACCAAAATATATTGCAGTGCACCCCATTACATTGCAATGGGCCTGTCATGGCCAAGATGCACCTGATTATACAGTGGCCAATGCTCATGTGCTGTATATACATCTATACATTGTAGGGTGCTATACTACAAAAGTGTAGTCTTTGTAAAATATTACATAATAATATAATGCACCTCACCCAACATGACCTGCCTTCACCCACGAATATATTCTTTATGTTGTTGTGCCCAATTATAATGTGCAATGTATGTATTTATGAAATATATACCGAGCTCTGTCACACTAAGGTTCACCACAATTCAATATATATATATATATATATATATATATATATATATATATATATGTATACATGAGTATTACTATGCATAATACATAGACCTAGAACACAATTTACCACAATATAATAATTATAATAATTCTTGCTACACTGTAATATAATGCAGTGTACCCCAACACCTTGCAATGAGCCTGCCGTGACTAAGATGCACCTGACTATACTGTGGGCAATGCTAATGTGCTGTATATAAATGTGAATAATACTGTACATAGCATTATACTACAAAGTAAACTATATATAATTATGTTACAATATAACATAATGAACGGTACCCCACATTACCAATATATACTTGTGTCCAATTATAAAAAAATATACTGAGCTATAACACAATGAGGGCAACCACAATGCAAATATATATATATATATATATATATATATATATATATATATATTGATAGGCATAATACATGGTCCTGTACTCCAGTTAACCATAATATAATCATTCTTGCTACACTATAATATAATGCATTGTACCCCACCACCTTGAAATGGGCCTTCCATGCCAAGATGCCCCTGTATATATATATGTGAATACTGTATATAGCACTATATTAAAGTGGACCAACACCCAGGGGGGATCGGGAAATCGGGATGTCCCGCGGGGTGAAACCCCCCAGGAAGCCCACAATCCTACCTTTTCCACGTTCCAGCGGAGCATGCGCGTCCGCCGCCGGCGCCTCCCGCGCGTCCCTCTAGCAGGGTGCACTCTCGCGCCGGCCGTTTGTGAATGGCTGGCGCGGGTGCGCTCCCTGTAAGAGGGACGTGCCCCACTGAAGTGGACCAAAACCCAGGATAGTCAAAATCCTGGGTGTTGGTCCACTTTAAGGGCCTTATCTATGAAGTGCACTGTTTCTTTCTGGTGCCTATAGCGCCAGTGATGGAGCGCCGGTATCTTTATCTTTTTTGTCACTGCTATTTTGGCTACAATGGCGCTGGATTCACGGTGCTGGATGCTAACTAATTTGCCTTGATTGGTGCATTGTGTCAAAGCCTGATGGACCTGACTGCTGATTATAGTGCCAGTGAGCGCCACTGTGTACCTCCGTCTTTTCAGCGTTGCACTGCTTATTGATTAATTTTTGCCACTCTGAAAAGATTGCCGCTGTATTATTCGGCCGCTGATCAGCTTTTCATCATTACAGTTAGAAGATATCACAGCTGGTGACAAAGGGGAAACAATTTATAGTGCGTTTAGGCTGTTTTTTAGTTGTTGTCGACCAAATAACACATTGCTAAGCAAAATAAGCACTGACAAATGATTTAATAAGAAAAAAATGATATTTTGTGACTAGATGTGACATCTAGGTCCTGCGTTTCCATTATTTACAAGTCACAATGCAAATTCTGTAAAAATACATGTGTGTAATATTATTTATAAGTATGAAACAGTTCAATCCAGTTCTGCCTATTGTGCTCTATGGGATCTTGACCTACAGCACCACTTCAACCAAAGTGCCCAGCGCTGCGACCTATATGGCGCTAGTGCAAAACTAGATGCAGGCCGCCTCGGCGCAGCCTGTTTTTGGTTTCTTAGAGTCACACTGAGGAAAAATATATGGCGTTGAGTGCTGTTAACAGGCTCTAATGTTTCACAAATCAGGCTCTAAGTTCATTATATGTAATATATTACCTTATATAATACACTGTACCTCACATTACCAGCCATATCTTGACCATTGTATATTTTAAATTGCTGTGGCTAATGCATGTGATATATATATATATATATAAAGAAAATTTGCTCCATATACTGGAGTATATATTACACTGTAATATACCCCTCCCTCCATATTGTTCTATGTTACCAGGCTTCCCCACCATGCTGTACTGCACTGTGGGACACATTTACAAACACCAGTGACCAGTAAACAGAGCAAAGGTAAAGCTGTGAGCTGCTTTTTATTTCTTAAAGAGCGTTAGTTGCTATGAGCGGATCAACCGCATGCACACAATAATATTATATACATTAAGTACAATATGGTGGGAATGCACTAACAGTGTCCCCCTGTTCCTTCTCTCCATGTTGCAGGCAGCCTCCAGCCTCTCCAGTGTGGGCAGCTTTGTCCAGGCCTGCGCCTACCCCTCAGGGCAGCAATATGGGGTGTATGGGGGCCCAGCAGCAGGCTACGTCACCCCAGGCCACCACTGGCAAACACAAGGCAGCCCGCTGGCTCACCATGGCCCAGGAGTGACGGTACACGGAGGAGACATCGCAACCCCAATGACATTCAAGCCCCCAATACGGGAAGGTAGGCACACTGCATTTGGGGAGGGGGTGGATTATGCTGTGGAATTATATTTGCATGGTTATACAGCGGGCTGGCTGTGGAGCAGCACAATGGCCCGTTCTCCGGAGGGCCTCCTGGTCACTATTTATTATGAATACATGCAGGTCTTCCTCACAAAGGGGAAGATTTATTCTCCCTGACGTTAGCAAAACAAATCCCCTGTTTTACGTCCTCCCAGAGGAGGCTCCCCTTCCTAGAAATTTTGCTTGCTCAGCGTCAGACTGCACAGGGACTCTATAAGGAGGATAGGGGGAAGAGACAGACTTCAGCAGAGACATGGAGGGGAAAGAAAGGGAGAGAAGTGAAGGGGAAAAAAAGAGGAGAGATGGAGGGAGATGCAGGAAAATGAAAAGGACAGATTCATGGAAAGAGAGATGCAGAGTATAAAGATGGTGTGGAAAGAAAAGGAGAGCAAGACAGTTACGGAGCAAAAGGAGAACCAGAAATAGAATAGAGAATAAAATCGAAAATGTAGAGAAGAAGAAAAACAGAGCAGGGACTGACGGAAATCCAGAAGTAGAAAAAAGTGACAGACAGATAAGACCGGAGGAGAGAAAGAAGTAGAGATACATAGGGTGGGGTGTTGATTTTGAAGTAGACAACTAGATGGGGAGGGAAAGAAGAGAAGAAACGTTGAAGGTGATAAATATTAGGAAAGTGAAACTTAGAGGGCGCCTAATAGCAGAGAAATGTAAATGTAGCCAGGCAGGTGGATTGCAAGACAAAAGGAATGAAAGAGATAAATAGGGGAGAGAAACAATTGTGCAAGTCCATACAGACAAGCTATACAAATGCCACCTGTAACCAAACCCAATTTTGGAAAGTTTCTTCAGTTACACTGTGAAATAAAAGTAAAAACAATCATTTATTAAACGTAACAAATCAATGTTTTGCTGATTATTACATACATTTTAACTATACGGGGTGATGCATGCTAATTATTTGACAGGATTATTGATTAATGGAAGATAAAATAAAAACTGCACATCTGAAAATGGATAAAAATGTAAAAATCAAATCTTTTTTTTAATAGTTTATTATTATTGGCCTAAACAAACTTCTCTAGGAGTTTTAAAACAGCATCAAACCCATAATGGGCCCCATGTGCCCCTTCCACCTGAGTACCTCAGGCAAAGCAGCTGGCTCAGTGGAAAAACATTTTTCCATTGCTGATAACACACTCACCAGGAATTTTTAAGACCATCGATTGACTGGTCTTAAGAATGCCAACTGATGTGACCCAGACCCCTGGCTGCATCCCCTGGTAGTTTCACACAACAGGCATCCCGATTTCAGTCTAGCGTCCGGCCCCAGAGTGTTTTAGACTCCAAGATGGCATCTTGCGGATTTTTTCGGCTTTAAGCACTTATTTAAGAAGGTCAGCTTAACCATACAGATAATTAATTGCAATTTCTTTACACCGGGTATTTACTGCTAGTTCAATAGCTAGTTCAATGCACAGATTGCATTCACTCGAAATGCACATTAGTGTCACACAGTTGGTTTTATAAGTGCAAATCTTGTTTAAGTTATTTGTAAGATGAGCACTTAAGTTGCCAACAAAACCACACAACACCAATACTGCACAGTTTAAATATTCAACAAATTCAATGTAGTCAGAAACACAGATTACATACACTTAAAAACACTTAAAAAGCTGAAATATGAGACAGGGTGTCCATATACACCCAATAACGTACATATAGTTACACAAATAATCATATACTGTAAAATGACCTTTAAAACAGCAATACAACACTCGTATGAAATCAGTAAAAATCCTCTGATCAAAAGATACAAAAGTTGTGCAAGTAACCAAAAACCAAAAGTGCTAACATGCTAATTCCACTGTGCCTGTGCTAAAATGACTGAATTTGGTGCTAATAATGTCTATAACTGGTCACCAAAGAAGAACCAGCAATGCAGGAAACCCTATAACCTATGTGCATAGTAAATGTGTTCAACAAATTACAATGGGAAACCCCCTTAGAGTAGCTGGTTAGTGCAAAAGCTACCTCCTCTTATTATATCATTAATTTAGTGGCAAGTGCATTCAGAGACATCCAAGGACAATGATATTCAATAAGAAAGTACTTATCAAACCCCCGCACCCTCCGTGGTGCGGAACCACCACTGCCAAGGAGATATTTTTGTTTAAATTAGTCATACCGTAGTTCTGTGTTTGTAAAGTCCAAGTGTTCTGCATTTGTACATTGTCATATAAAGTCCAAAATTGTTAAAGAGGCATTAGGAAGAGTCCTGTAAATGACATATAATAGATGGAATAATTGTGAACAGATCAGTCTTACTGCATGAGGAATGGTTACGTAAAATAGGATTGCTATAGAAGGTTGTCCTGTAAAGCTTTAGCTTTACCAGACTGTCAATAATATTTGGACAAACATATTTTGTCTTATAATGTCATAATAGAAAATGTATTACTTCATTTACATCAATTTGAGGGGGGTGCTGATTATTTGCTTTTTGCCATTTTATTTTCTGCATAACCCATAGGGTGCTGTTGTTTCCAAACTGTTAAAAAAGTATCCTAACCTCTTTAGAAAAATGATACACCTTACCTGTAAAAATTCCCTATTGCAGATACAGGTGATTTTTGGGGAAAATTTGAAAAAAATAATGTTTGCACTTTTTGTGTGCTACAGTTAAAAAGCTTAAGGTTGACATTCACAGCTAAAAGGGCAATCACATTTAAACTTGCTTTCCCAAATAATTAGCATGACCCTCCCCCCATTATAAACACTTGGGTTATCAGACATCATTTTTTATTAGCTAAATATAGCAAGATCCTAAATCTATACATGTATTATATAGATCCAAATGCCCTTAGAATAAAAAAAACTCCATAGTAGTCTCCTTCCAGTGAACAATCATGCAGTTATTGAAGGCTGAATGTTTCAGTGAGGAGGGCATGTATACATGTCATAGGTTATGCTATTGTTGTTATTGTTTGTAGCCGTTGCCTTTTGGCAAGGTGTGAAAACGTTCCATTTTTTAAAATGTATTTTTGAAAGGTTGTAGGCTGAAGAAACTTTGTGTATGTTAGGCAGGTGAGGCCCTAATGAATCTGTTGCACTTATTTAGGGCTCATTGCAATGTTGTACCTTTTATGTACATATGTAGAATACATTAAAACTGATTTAAACCTTTTTGGGTTGTAAGTGCTATGGTACTTTAAAGTAAATCCTTGCCTGTTCTATGAAGTCATTTATTTCCCTAGGTCTTTTTTATTTTTTTTGGGTGGGGGGATTTATTCTAATTAATTAATCCCCATTTAGTTGATTATTTAATGTGAATAAATATTAATGCAAGTATGTAGAGCATTAGGACTGGTTTCTAAAGACATCAATAACAAATCTTTTTGAGGCACCTTAAACTGCATTTGGAAACAAGGGGCCTGGTCTTTGAGTGTGGAGGTGGGCAAAAACCTTAAAACGTTAAAAAAAATAATTGCTTGTTTCACATTCTGCCCCTTAGAGTCAATTTTTGCATGACCTGATAGACTACTAAGCAATAAATCCCAAGATACAGTTGGTGAGTTTTTCTGTACATGGTGCAATATGAGCACAAATAAAAAAAAAATGGGTTGAGTTGTCTACTGGACCTCATGGGTCCCTGTGGATGCTAACTCTGCACTCCCTGAAGTTACCCTGCCAGTAAATTAAGACAACTGTTGTGATGCATTTTGGGCCTTTAAGGTCCTTAAGCCACATGATTAAGGAACCAAAAGGTCCAAAATATGTCACAACGACTCACTTGACCAACATTTTATGCCTGGTGGAGCTATTAACTAGCAGAACATGATACCATTTTATCTGTAGTGGATCTGTGCTGACTAAACGTCGAGTCTGTTATATTGGAGGATGAGATATCCGTTTCGTGAACAGCTGCTTAAGGGGTGAGAATACGGAGGTTGAGCTTTTGTGTCTCCATCATTAACCATTATTTTGAATTATTATTCTTATGTTGATGTTTTTCAAAAGAGAAATATAATATACATCTATAATGTACATGTAAGGCCAGGTTTACATACCTGGAACAGAATTGCAGTAACTGGTTTAGTTTGAGAGACCTGATTGACATCTTCAAGCAAGCCACATATAAATGTTGTGCGATTGCATCTAAAGCAGAACATAGTTTTGCAGGTATTTAAAAAAACATCCATAAAGTTTGTATGTAATTCATGCATCTATAGCTGGCATTTTTTGGTAGAACAAAGCTGGATTTACGCATTTAATTGCATGACCTTCGTTGTACAAGAAATAGAAGCCATATCAAGCTGGATCCTGTTGCAATCTAATGCACATAGCAACAGTATGGATAAAACAATACACTGCCGCCATTCTAGTCAGACATCAGATTACATACTAGAATGTTCTTACATAAATAGAAACATTGAAGGTTGAAGGCAGAAGGAGACCACATGGTCCATCTAGGCTGCCCTTATGCATATGAGTTCTCTTTATCCTAGGATAGATATAAACGTATTCCTGGCATGTTTAAATTCACTTTCTGTTGATTTCTATTGGGCATAGTGAGAAGACGCATACTCTAAACCAACAGTGTACATTATGGATTATTAAGCCAGAACCCTGCATGGCAAGAGTGCTAAGCACTTAGCGACTGTGCTACGCCATCAACTATATAGTCACGCTCTGTTATGATTCAACCCATAAATCATTTTTCTAATGTTATTTCATTACTTATTTTCTGCTCCAGCAAAAGCATTAAAAATTGCCTCCAGCACCATCTATCTTTCTTGGGGATGTCTATGAAAATGTAGAAATGGATTTCGCATATTCCTAAAATGATGCTTATGTCCTTAATTCATGAAAAGTAGCTCTAAATCTTCACATATTAATGGTGTTTAAGCATGGCATTGCTAGACTACATGGTTGTACCTGCCTTTTACTGTGTGCATGGCTTCCAATAATAGTATACTTTCTAATGAAGGCATAATAAAGGCAACAATTGTATTTCATTAATCAAGCAGTATGGGCCCCAATAATTCAGTAGCCTGATTGAACTTTTTTACATTTGTGTTTTCATGTAAATGTTGTCCAGTGTGTATTGTAGAGTTCAGAGGTATAGATTGTAGAAATCTAAAAGCCAACAGAATTTACAGACGTTGTAAAATTGTGTTTGTAAAATTCGTATAGATGCAAAGGAGAATATGATTTATTATACATGTTGATATAGGGGTTGATTCAGAGCCACATGAGACTCACTCCTGGTTGTTTAATCAGCCTCGAAGGAAGACAATGAAAGTGCATTGCAGTTTTCTCTCCTAAAAAAGGAGCGAGTTTTCTCACCTGGCTCTGAATGGACCCCATAGACTGCATGAAGTATCTTTTATGCAAGGACTAGTTAGATCCTTTCTTTGTGCCATATCTACAGGCATCAGCAAGAGATGGGAATTGCCCAGTGCCAACAGTTTCTGTACTATTGATAGAGTAGCCTCCTGTTAATGTCACATATCCATTTGTATTGATGGGTGGCAGCAGCCTATAAGGTTGGTCGTTGTTCCGTAAAAATCTATGCAGCCAGAGCAGGGATAAATAACCAACACTCATATCCCCTGCTACCCTAATGTGCTTTTAGTCATTCATGAATGGTTGACAGTTGTAAGCGGTGTACCCCAGGGTTCAGTGCTGGGCCCACTATGATTCAGCTTGTTTATAAATGACATAGAAGATGTAATTAAATGCACTGTCTCTATTTTTAAAGATGACACAAAGATATGTAGCAAAGTGCAGTCTATTGAAGATGTTCACAAGCTTTAGGCTGACTTGGACACTTTGAGTGTCTGGGCATCCACTTGGCAAATGAAGTTCAATGTGGAGAAATGTAAAGTCATGCACTTGGGGTCTAATAACGTGAAGGCCACATATGTCGTCAGGGGGGTAATACTGGGAGAGTCACTTGTTGAGAAGGATCTGGGGGAACTGGTAGATCACAGGCTAAATAACAGCATGCAATGCCAAGCAGCTGCTTCCAAGGCCACCAAAATATTATCATGCATTAATAGAGGCATGGAATCACGGGATAGGGATGTCATTTTGCCTCTTTACAAGCCATCGGTGCGCCCTCACCTGGAATATGCCATCCAGTTCTTGGCACCCCTTCATAGAAAGGATGCTCTGACTATGGAAAGGGTGCAGAGAAGAAACACCAAACGTATAAGAGGAATGAAGGATCTTAGTTATGATTATAACTATATATAACTATAAGATTACGAGAAATAAATCTGCTTAGACTTGAGAGGAGATGACATGAGGGGGGACATGATTAACTTGTATAAATATATAAATGGGCAATATAAAAAGTATGGGGGAAACACTATTTCAGGTAAAATCCTATCTTAAGACAAGGGGGAACTCCCTTCGACTGGAAAAAAAGAAATTCAATCTCCAGAGGCGACAAACATTTTTTACCATAAGAACTATAAATCTGTGGAATAGCCTCTCCCTACCCCAACACCATTGATTAAACTTAATGGACATATGTCTTTTTTCAGCTGTATTAACTATGTAACTATGATCATGCAAGAAAAAAGGGTTCACTTAGAGGTTACTAAACAATTGGATTCCTTGGTAAAAGGCCAAATTTACAGTTTGTTCTTATTTTAGTATATTAGGTCACCTGTAAACAAGTGCATCAAAGGTCAGTTATGTTAGTTATTTAGGCTGAAAAAAGCCAAGTAATGGGAAAGGACACGAAGGCAAAGAAAGAGCTCAAATTGGCCCAGATGAAAGCTAACAGTCTCCAAAATAATGTAGTCTACTTATCCCATCTGCATTCTAAGACCATTTTCTCAGCTTTTCTCAGTTTTTTCTACCAGCCTCAAGGAGTTTCCCAGCTTTACAACACTTTTTTGAAATTTGGTAATAACTGCTTAAAATAGTAACAGTGTAAAGACATAGGTTTAACCCTTTAAGTGCCAAGCCCGTAGGTACTACAGGGTTTCTTCTCCGACTGTTAAGTGCCAAGCCCGTAGTACCTACGGCTGGCTTCCCCCCTGCTAGTTAAAAAAGTAAAGTAAAATGCCACTCACCTGACCCCTCGTTCGAACCTGCCGGGTCTTCTCTTCACCCTGGGGGTATCCGATTACCCCCAGGGGCTCTTCTGCCTTCAGCAGGGGGCAAAAAATAGCCTGCCCCCCGCTTTGGCATCCGCTGCTGCTAACAATAAAAAAAAAAAAAAGTAAAAAAAAAATGACAGTTACTCACCTCTGTGCCCGATCCCTCGGGCCGGGTCTCCTCTTCACTGGGGGGACCTCCGATCACCCCCCCGGGCATCTCCGCGGTAAGGGGGGGGGCAAAACATGCCCCCTCCGACATTCGCGGCACTAGCCTCACTCCCTTGTGGGCGGGGCTTATGACGTCACGTCATCCCGCTGCCGGCTCCGGACTGTCAGATGCCGGGTCTGATCACCGGAGGTGGTTGGAGGGTAGGGGATGTGGTACCCTGCCTCCCCAGCCCCCCTCCGGCCTGCAGGGCCAGGGGCGACAAAAGCTGGCCCCTGTGCCCTGTTTCTACAAGCCCTGCATAGCTGGTCCCGGGCTGGTTACTTCGGGTAAGGGGGACCCCATTTCATTTTTTGGGGGATTTTAAGGGTTTTTAACCCTTAAAATTCAAAAAAATGGGGTCCCCCCCTGGGAGGGGGGACTCTATGTCATTTTTTTTTATATTAACCCCTTATGTTCTGTCACCCAGCATCTATAAAAGACTTCCAGCAGACGAACAGAAGCCAGTGATTGCCGAGGGACACAGTGCAGGATAGGTGGGAGGTAAGTATTAAAAATATAACAAATAAAATATTTTTTTCTGTGTGTCTGTGTTTTTTTTTACGTTTAACCCCTTGTGAACTGGTAAGGGGTCCATGAGACCCCTATACCAGTTCACAAGGCTGGTGGCTGGCAAGTCACCTGCGGCTAGGGGGTGACTTGCCATTATCCCCCGGCACACCCATTACCTGCCGCCCCAAAGCCCAGGGGGGAGGCAGAAGAGCCCGTGGCCACGGGCTATGCGGGCCTGTAGCCTGCAGGGCCAGGGGCCACAAAAGCTGGTCCCTGCGCCCTGTTCCTACAAGCCCTGCATAGCTGGTCCCGGGCTGGTTACCTCGGGTAAGGGGGACCCCATTTCATATTTTAAAACCCTTTTTTTAAATTAACCCCATATGTTCTGTCACCCCCACGCCAATTTATTTCTTGATTTAACCCTTTAGAGTGTGGATAGTAGTTGTATTTTATTTGTAAATGTTATAAAGTACTCGTTTCAGTTAGGGGGGTCTCCTGGGCAGGAACGGGGGGCTACCAATACATATGTGGTACCATTGTAATCAGGAGAAATGGGGCTTTCACATGCAGTATGGATTTCATTAATAAAACAAATGTTTTATTTAAAATAAAGAAGACAATTGTCTAAATATATATATATATATATATATATATATATATATATATATATATTTTTTTACTTAATATTTTAATAAACAGTATAATAAAAATTACAAACAAGACATTTCATGTTAAAGCCTAAACTCCTGGAAATTCCTGCAAAAATGGCGCAAAACATGGTGCAAAGTGGGGAAAAATGACCTGTCAACAGAGGGTAACAAAACTTCAAGTAGGCTGGCAATTAAAAGGATTAATAGTACCTATGCATGTTGGTTATTGTTCTGTTCGGGGGACCTTGCGCTTTCATATTTAGGTTGTTTTTTCTTGTCTGCATATTGATATTTTAGGAAAAGATGTTTTTTATTCTGCTTTTTTATACGTTTTTTTAGGGAAACCCTGTGCAACCATAGAATTCTCTGACAAATTACTTCCAGAAAGTTGAGCCCACTACAACAAGCTGGGTAAGCTTAGAAAGCTTAACATGTGTACTTTCAGGAAATATATGGTTTGTGGAGGGTATTCCAAATATAAAGGGTTGTTCTGGTAGAAAACGTGCAAGGTGCGCACTTTGTCAGCAGAGCTGAAACTTTCAAGTAAAATAACCGTTACGCACACGCTTTACTTTGGGGTGTTTGCCAACTCTTCCCTTGACAGTAGCTATGCATGTTGGGTATTCTGTTCGGATGATGTTGCTTTTTCAGATTTAACTTGTTTTTTCTTTTTTGTATATAGTTTTTTTTTAGGAAAATGTGGCTTTGATTCTGCTTTTGTATCCTTTTTTAGGGAAACTCTTTGCCATCAAGAGAATACATTGAGGGATTACTTCCAGAAAACTGTGGCCACATCAACAAGCCTAGTACACCTAGAAAGCTTGAGGTGTGTACTTCCAGAGAATATATAATTTGTTGGGGGTATTTCAAATGTAAAGGGCTGTTTTAATTTTTAAAACGGCAAGGTGCGCATAGCGCATAACATAGTTGTATTTTATCTAAAAATCCCCTAAAGTGCTTTTTCAGTTTGGGGGCATGTTCTGGGCAGGAAATGGCATCTACCAATACATGTGTGGTATTGCTGTAACTGGGAGAAATTGGGATTTTACACGCAATAAGATTTTATTGACGAACTTACATTTTTTATTACAAAAAAACATTACAAATTGTAAAAAATAGATTTTTATTTATTTTTTTGCTGATATTTCATCCCAAAATATTGATAATACAAACAAGACATTTCATCTTGAAGCCCAGACTCTGCTGCAAAAAACAATATAAAATTTTCCTGGGAAATCCCTGGAAATCCCTTAAAAAATCACATTTGAACATGCGTAGTGCAAAATAGTGATAAATGGTCTGGCAACAAAGGGTGACAAAAACTCCAGGCAGGCTGGCACTTAAAGGGTTAATAGAAAAAAAATCTGTAAAATAAAAGCTTTCTAATTTCTAGCCCATCATAAGACCCATTTCTGACCTGTTCCTCTGTAACAGAAAAGCAAAGGAATTTTACAGCTTGTTCTTATTTTAGTATGTTAGGTCACTTCTAAACAGATGCATCAAAGGTCAGTTTTGTTGCTTATTTAGGTTGAAAAAAGACATTTGGTTATTGAGTTCAGTGAAGTAAAGGGAATAGAGACAAATGTAAAGAAAGAGCTCAAGTGAAGGCTAAAAGTCCCCAAAATAGCGTGGTCTACTTATCACATGTATTCGAGGATCATCATTCTATTTCTAAAATAATTTTCTCAACTGCAGTTTTAATGTTTTTCTAACAGCCTCTGAGTTTTCACCATTACTTACAAGTTAAAGTAGAACTCCAAGCAATTGGTTTAATCTTGCATGACATGGGTAGGGTTTAACCTGTAACCCTCAGCTAAGGTTTTTTTGACTGGGTCCCAGTGAGAAGTTTCGAATCACTTCCTGAACTCTGGTAATAACTGCGCAAAAAACACAGGAAGACTGCAAAGCCATAGGCTTAATACATTAACAAATAAATTCTAGCTCTATGAAAGAAAATTGCTGACCTAATCTTCTGTAATTGAAAAGCAATAGGTATGAAAACATAATAAAAATTCTAACTCTACAACAGGAAAGTTTTCTTATTTTTAGCCATCGTAAGAGCCAGTGCTGACCTGTTCTTCTGTTACAGAAAAGTGCTAAGTACTAAAATGAAAAAAAAATCTAGCTCTACAAAAAGAAAGTTTCCTTATTTGTAGGCCTCATAAGAGCCATCGCTAAACATGTTCATCTATAACAGACAAGCGATAGGTACGGAAAATAAAATAAAATTCTAACTAGAAATGGAAAGTTTCTTCATTTTCTTCCATCATAAAGCCCATTTTTCACTACACCTTCCTACTCTTTTGCGACATAAAAGCAAAGATAAATCTTGAATAATAGGCTTTGGTCCAAATTCACTTTCAGGTTAAAGATAGTAAAATGAGACTTTCGCCCATCTCAGTGAGTTATAGGAATTAGTCAGATGCAGGGTATTATTGCAATCTTCCAATTGAGATTGCGGGTGAAAATCTGTCTATTGTCATTCTTCTTACTTATGATAAAGCTGACATAATTAGAGATAAATCATTGCTGCTCATTATTATATAGTCATAATCATAGTGTTTACTGTATGGACTAGTCGTCTTGTTGTATATTATACCTACATATCAGGGGGAAGCAAGTTTCCCCGTTTACCCATGGGCCTGATTGATAAGGTTTTTAGTGGTTGCCCAGTTTTCAAAATCCCATACTTTCTTGGTCAGAATGAAATACACTTTATTGAAACATAATATAAATGCTATTATACCGGTGGGATTTTCTAGTTTTGTGTAGTACTCATATTTAGGTTTTTGGGATTTGCAGTTCCTCCATTGAATGCCAGCTCCTGGAAACACAAATGATACAGGCTGTGTAACTTCTTTCACTGAAAGATGCTCATGTCACAATGTTAGTTTTTACTGAGCTCATTAGTGGCTTTTTATGGGCAACAAGGATGATATACAACTGGGACAGTAAACAATTGCTCCATAAAACTGTTCTGAAAGACCCAATTGTACTAAACACGTTAAATAAATGTCTTTCCTCTTTTTTATGGTTTGGAGACATGTTATAGGAATCAGATGCTCTGACTCAAGCAAGAATGTCTTTGGTTTTGGAGTGTTATCATTTCTGAAATCGCAGACACATGGGGAGATATTGTGATTGGATTCTACATAACAGGGCATTGTAAATCATTGACTTCACTCAATGTCTGCTTCCTTAAAGATTGTTATCTAAATTCTCACAAGATATTTGCATGTTGTCACAAAAAATTGTAACTTGCAAAAGCTTGCCTAAGGCACATGAGTTAAAGTGAGATTTCATGTGAGGTTTAAATTATTACATGTTAGTGAATAAAATTCATGAGTTGTGGACATTTATGGATTCGGGTAAAAATGGAGACAAAAGTTAGACAGATACTAGATTCACCCAGGAAACCCCCCAACTAGTTTAGGGGCTTCCCTGATGCTGGTGAACCTTCTCCTCTGGCTTAACCTTAAGAGTTCATGTTAAAAGCGTGGTTTTAATTTCATGGTATCTTGGTTTTATTTGGGGTCTCTGAGTATTGGGGACAATTGCTATTTATTTTGTGTGCATAATCTATGAGTAATACACTTCCTATAGAGTATGCAATTTTTTTTCTTATACATTTAAAACTTGGGTTCATATTATTTTGTATTTAATATATATATATATATATATATATATATATTAGTTAACCTCAATGTATTTATTAACAATTTAACGTTAGAATTTTTTTCAGCATGTTGCTACACTGCTAATATTTTAGCAGTGTTTCTTGCAGTGTAGCAACATGTGCCAGAGGTTAAAACAAATATGGTCCTTATTTATGATGTGTGTCATTTAGCATCTTTCTGGTGGCCATAGTGTTAGTTCTGGCATTCTTGTCTTTTCTGGCACTGTGAATTACGATGGCGCTAGAAGACGCAGAGGCAAATGATAACTATTTTGCCTTGATAGTTGCATTAGGTATAGGCTGGCCTGTAATGATTTTTTACCTCCTTGAAACGATTAACGGGGTATATTTCTGCGACAAAGGGGGCACATTTTACAGTACATTTAGGCTACGTTTTAGATGGTCTTGTCCGAGTTACACATTTGTAACAAAAAGAAGCCCTCAAAAATATTTTTCTAGTCACTCCGCGATATCTAGGTCCTGTGTTTTCATTACTGAAATGTCACAATGCTGCGACCTTTTGGGTGCTAGTGTTACATTAGACTAGGCTAGCTGGCGGCAGCGTCGGTGCAGCCTGTTTTTTGTAGTTGCACACTGAGTCAAAAGAAGTGGCGCTGTGTGGAGCTGACGCTTCAAAAATTAGGTTCCCCATTTTGAAGCTGAGTTTGCACTGATGGGGTATAGTCTGCCAGAAGTGCTTCATAAATCAGGCAACTGCTCAACACGTATACAATCATCTTTGGGGGTATATTGTATTGACACTTGCATTGATAAATCGATTTCGATGGCAGCCTTTTTTATATGTTGTGAGGATTAGGTCCCTTTTTGTCATATTTTATGTTTGTTGTGTGCTGATAAAGTGGCATTATCTTTAACTTGTTCACTTGTGCAACCTATTTTTCCTGGGTAAATATAGTATTCATCCTACTTTTGTTTGTATTAGATTTGAGTCCATGTGGTCTGCACAGCTAGTTTTTTTGGGTGATCGTAGCTATTTTTTGTGTTTAAGGTTAAAGCAGACCAAAGGTAAAAAATGATCTTTGGCCCACATTATCTAACTTTTATGAGGGAATCCTGATTTGGGATGTCCAGCAATGGGAACAGCTACGCTCACCCCTCCATCCACATTTTTGGGATTCCGATGATTCTGACAGTGTGCTGAATTTGATTAGTGCTGAATCCCGGAGAGGTGATACTGCTCGAGCAGGGTAGTGGGGGATTCTGTAGCTCTCCCCATTGTGGTGAATCCCAAAAAAGGGTGCCCTATAAGATCCATTTTTTAAGTCTGTGTCCACAAAGCGCATACAAATCTTCGTTTGGCTAAATTAAGTACTAGGTTTATTGCTATGTTGCATTGCAGAACCTTTTTTAAGTGCTTGATAAATTCTAGCAAAATAAGCTTAACCAGACCTAAAGTTTGAAAAGAACTTTAGAACTGTTGAATACCCTCCCCCCCTGTATGAACGTTTTTTTTATTAACAGGGATTCAATACTAACCCTTCTGGGATACTGGCAGGGACAACAGGTGCCTTCTTCTCTGACGAGGAGCACGAAAAACAAGACTTAATTACTCATTATCTTTTTCTGGCATTCTAGGCATCTTTCAGCAGTGGGACAGCAAAGTAAGATGGGTAATAGAGAGATATTTGTAGGGCTGTAATCACAGGACACAAAACATATTGAAATGATAGAGGACTAGTAACATTCAGGTCTCTTAAGGTCCTTGCGCTCTCACCAATGCTATTTTGTCTTAGAAACGATTGACGTGATTAGACATTCTTCTCCAGCCTATCTGAATGTTTTACCTCCTGAGAAGTTTATGTTTGGTTGAGATGGCCAGGTGGGTTCAGGGGAACTAGAAAGAAAAAACAAACAAACAACTTTCCTAGGAACCTGATTGGGTATTTTAGTTTAACGTGTGCTGGAGTATAAATTAGGCATGTAGGAAAATAGCCCCCATGTCGGTCTTCTTTTTTACACACCCTCATGCACTTAAGAGCAAAAGAATTCAAAATAAAGACTTTCCTTGCCTGAAATAATATCACATGCTCAACTATGATGCATTTGAAAACACAGTAAGTAGCTTACATGTGTAAAAATTCAACCAGGTTATTCTTTGTCAAATAAAAAATAGTCTGAGCTGACTGGGGGTATTTTTCACACACGGTCAACATATTTGTTTGTTAATAAAGGACAATTAAAAAATTTGAAAAATACAAAATAACAAAATGTGAGATGAGTAGAGTAGACTGTATATATAGATTGGAAGAGATGGGGGCTCTGAGAGATAAGGGATTACAAATTATTCTCAACAGGTTGATTTTCCACAGCAAGAGTGCCCTAATAGCTAGACATGCTGGGACAGATAAAATGATTTACGATAAAACTTTCTATTTCAAATTAGCTTGAATGCCACCTGGGCGGTATGGATAAGCTGTTAATAGTCTAAAACTTTGTTGTAAATCATCAAATAGGATCTTGTCTATATTTGCATCACCAGTTGGGAAACAGTGATCTCGCGAATAGATTGGCTGGGTGCTTAAAAAGTTAAGAAAACTTTCAGAAAACCTTGACTTTAAACCGACAATCATGTGCTAAAGAGATGGAAGTATTCTTCCAATCTCCGGCTCTAGGTAGGGTTAATTTGCCCACAAAACCACATAACCCACAAGGAGTGTACACACATTTTGTGGTTTGGGAAATACAACAATTGAGACACCTGGGCAGCTTTTCTTACCAAGCCTACACATTACGAGAGTTTCATAGGCTAAATATTTGTCTGTTTAGAATTGCTTCGAAAGGTTGCTCTGCTTCATTCTTGCTTTTCTTCCGCCTTCCACAGCTCACTCTATTTGACTTACAAAAGGGTTAAATTCAAAAGCTATAGATACACCTTTAGAATGACTTATGCACCGGGAATTGTCCATTTGTTGATAAAGTTCTGTCTTAAAGGAGCTCTATGTCTAAAACATGCTAGATAGTAAGAGGTGGGGTTACAATTATTTCTGCTGGCAGAAATAATATTTTGAAAGGAAAGGTTTATGGACCAACCATTCCAATTTTACAGGAGAAAACTGCTCCCCTTTAGCTGATTGTTTCTGAGGCCAACCTGTGGGAAACAGTTGCATTACTAAGTTAAACCTTTGTCTAAAATATTGCATGATGGATAATTTTTTTCATGCTTTTATGCAGGGTGTAAATGTAACCTCCAGGCTCGGATTGGCACTCGGGCACTAGGGAATCCTCTGGTGGCCCTTGGACTCAGGGTTTTCTTTGGGTTCCCATCATCAAAGGAACCCCCTGCCCTGGGTGTCTTGATACTGATAGTATGGCCCTGCCTGCAGAGTGCCTGGGAACAATATGGTCAGCCATTTCTTAGTTTTGTCCCTGCGCTCAGATGATACTGCACAGATGGTGCGCTATATGATTATAATGATGATAATGATGGAGGAAGTAAACTTCCATGCTCCCTGCCAGAGAGGGTCCTGGTTCCTAAGGACACTATAATAACCAGAGCAGCACTGCTTCATTGCAATGTGCAGCGGTTTTGTCACCTATTATAGTTCCATGCCCAGCTTTGACCTCCGAAGGACCTTTAACTCATAGAGCATCCCAAATGAGGATTCCCTGGGGGCAATTCTTAAAGGGGGACCTAAACTCATGTCTTATAGTCTTAATATCATTTTTCTGTAGCAGGAGAGCACAGCTTATCCAGTTACCAGTGATAACTGTTATTAGCATTGTGTTAAATTGCTCCTAATGTTTTGATTGTTTTTTACAGTTTATACAGTTTGTCATAATGCCTGTGGGCATGGGCCCAAAATATAAGCTAGTAACATTTGCCTATAACTGTAGAGTGGGCTTTCAGAGTTCTACAGGTAGACCCAAGACACCCCAGTCCGACACTGGTAACCCCCCTTGCTGTCTACCATATTTATGGGTTTGGCTCATTTTTTTGTGATAGTGCTGAAATCTCATTATTACTGTTCTCATTATTAGATAGCTATTTGATGAATATTAGAATCAACTATTAGAAATGATACAAAATAGGCTAATTAACTACCACAGTGTCAATGGCCCTTCTATGGATTTAATTTGGCTTATTTTTGGTATTTAAAGATCTACATGTATCTTTTGTCTTAATTGTTATCTTACTTTGTTTAGCTTACTGCCAATTTTTGAGGGGATCTTAGGATTTTAGGTGGAACACATCTGTCCACCATGTGTTTCTTTTTTGTTTTCATTAAATACCATATTATTTTTGTCAGTCACATTGTTGGGGTTTTTTTTTTTGTTTACTATTTTCTGACCAGTTTGCTAGTTTATATTAGTGAAGCACACACTTATAGCCTGGATTGCATTGAAATGGTCGCTAAAGGGTTGCTTACAAAAGATAAATTAGGAATGTGTGTGCTTCAACCAGCCAATCAAACCTCAAACAGTCAAACTTTTTGGCTCTTGATTGGGTTCATTGAGCTTTCTGAGTGAGAGGTCACTCAACAGTAAAAACCCTTAGACTGTCCAACAGTTAGTTCTTCAGTGTCAGATAGCCCTGATGTTGAAGAAAGACATATCTGTGTGATTATGACCTAATGGAAAAAATATATATTTAAAAGGTTGAAACAAGCATCCCCCTTGGCAAATGTTTCTACTTTAAATCCTATGTGTAGGGGAAAAGATGACCCCCGCAAGCTCCACCTCATGTGAAGAAACTCTTCCTTTCCTTTTATTTTCTTTACCGGCAGGTCAGGTTCCCTTGTACACAATTCCTCCTTCAGCAACAATGGAACATGCTTCCTTGCTGATTGGAGGATAGGGCGCAGGTCCTCACCAGCTATGCTGAAGCTTTTAGATCTGTGTTCCTGGTCTGAAAGAGGAGGTGGTCAGGGAAAAATGCACTGCAGAGGATAAAAGAAGATTTCTTAATGTAGATTTAAACTAAGGAAGCCCAGGGTGTTTGATTTTACACCTGTAGAAAGGCACACATTGAACTAATTAAAAATGTCTTCCTCATGAAATCTAAACTGGATTTTTTAATTAACAAAAATTCAATAACAATTAAATACCACAACAGCCCAACAAACAGACAAGTATTTTTATTCTTCTTTTGACTTTTCATAGAGGTGCCTGTCTCAACAAATAGATTTGCTATGCTATGACTTTGAGGTTTCAAAGCAGAGTTTTGATTCTTCTTTAATTTAAAAATGATTTTAAACTGATATTTTACAATGTACTGAAATGTTATGCATGTGCTCGAAAACCTTACTTACACAAAATATTTGCTATGAGGCCTTTGCTGTTCATATTGCTCACTATGTAATGTCATCTAAGGGGGATGCACAATAAAAATAGATGTTACGTTATTAAAAAGCTGAGCAGTTATTTCCATTTGCATACAATTATTGACGGTTGCATAAGTAAAATGCATATTCAACCTTTCATAAAATACCATCAATATAATAAAAACATTCTTTACATTCTGGGATTATCTAAATGATGGCACAGTTTTTGGAGAGGCTGAGTTTAGAAGGTCATTACAGCTCAACAGTCAGTAAAGTGACTATTTTCCCTCTAATTGTTATTTATTTCCAATGCACGTGATTCCGTGCAAGACTCTGATAAAGTACAGATGTTTTCTAATGCTGTGGATATTTTATTTGAAACATTTTGAAAAATGGGGTATTCAAACACGTTAATCTATATTTAAAAAACAAATACAATCTCAGGGCTATCTAAATTATTTGAGAGCGTGTACTTTGACTTCTGAAGGTCGTCACAACCAAATGTTTTTTTCAACCATGTGCAACCTGATTGGCACAAGTAAAGTAAAGATTTTTTTACTTTAGATTTTATTTTTAAAAATGGAGTTTCTAATCACTTTAAAAATGAGCCTCTGCCAATTAGTTTGAGTTAACCGTAAAAAAAATTATATTCCTCAACTGAATTATATTCCCAACAAAGGTACTGGGGATATACTGTGTTAAGTTGCAAAGTCTCTTGAAACTCCAAAAATTTCAATCAAAATTGTTTGGGTAACCCTACCTTTTTAAAAAACGACATGATCACATATGCTGCCCATAGATATTGTCTTATTGCTAGTGTGCAAACAAATCAAATGTTTCAAATTGAAATATCCATACACATTATTAATCAATGTGTCAAAAAATCAAATTGATGAAAGCACACAAAATTGTGAAATTTCATCATTACATTAAATATATAGAATTAAATTGGTTATTTTTGTGTTACCAAACATAATAATAACTTTATCAATAAAAATAAAATAAAATGGGATGATACTAAATCTAAGACATACACAATTTCTTCATTATCATTTATTATTCAGAAAGCATTATAGTTATCTATCTATCTATCTATCTATCTATCTATCTATCTATCTATCTATCCAATTCTAGGATTCTCCATAATATTTGCTTAAAATTCCCATTACAATCTATCTAATCATATCTATCTTAGTGTTATAAAATAATACAATAAAATGAATATTTAAAAAAACATAATTTATACAGAAATAAACAGTTTAAACTGTTTGTATCTATGGGGAAAAAAGGTCATTATGAGAATCCCAATTCTAGGATTCTCCAGAATATTTGCTTATAATTCCCATTACACTGCATTATTGCGTTGTGTGGTTTCTCTGTAGACTGGACATATTTTCGATCACATATTTAGGAGAAACACAAAACCATAATAAGCATATTTGCCAGAATACTTGGACGATATGGACATAGTTTTTTTTTGATGGCCTATCCAACCTTCAATTGAAGAACTGTGCACTAAATTTGACAACCTTTACAACTCAACATAGAATAGAATAAAACGTAGATATAAAATGTAAAAAAGGCAAATCTCCTGCACCTGATGAGGTTTTTGTGACAACTACTGATGAAGTGCATAGCAGCATCCTCTAGAGTATTCATTAAAAGACTATATTGATTTTTTCAAATAACGCATAGGGTGCTGTTGTTAATAAAACAATGAAGGTTTTGGATATTTCCAATGAGACTGGGTTTGCAGCGGCAGTCAGAGCTTCTGCTCATCTTCTTATTTAAAAATTTAAATCCTGTGCACATGTGATAAAGCATTTCTATGGTTAAGGTGTTTTAAATGGAGGTAGAATTTTTTTTTCTTAAAGTTACAAAATATCAGAAGTCTATAGAAAATCCAATCACATCTGGAGCGGTTATTTTTATTGTGTTTAGATTTCCCATAGACAGCGGTTATTTTGTAACGTACAATATCTACCCCATAAAAATCCATTTGTACCTCGTCTGAAGAACTACCCCATTTTTATTTAACTTTATTGGGTACTGTGTGAGAAAAGCTCAGACTGCCTCTTAAAACTTAGACCCTCCAGCAAATTCATTTAAATTAACTCTTTATACCTCATTAGAAAAATGTTGCACCTTCTCTGGAGATTCATTAATTTTTTCAACTTTTGCACTTTATTGTGCATTGAGTTGGAAAAGCTCTTGAAACGTACATCACATGTATTCAATAAAAGTTTAGAGAGGCTCTGGAAATCTAAATTTGATCTCAGATTTCTACATCATCTGTTTGTAAGGGTTCTCCATAATCTAGGGCAAGGTATTCCTGTAGAAATAAGTCAAATGAACTGGATTTGCTATATTTAACATACAAGAGGCATCATCATTACCATGTCTGACTGATTTTTGGCCACGACAAGGACTATAAAGTGATCTAATATTTATTTTCTTCTTCTAATTACAGTGGTAAACCGAAAGCCATCCAGCCCTATCATCAAACATCAGGATGCCTTGAACAGTGTACATGGACTCACAATTCCAGCTTCATCATCTTAACAAACTCTTGACAAGTCATTGGAGACATTGTTTAGCACCATTATGGAGAAAGAGAAGCTGATTCCTTTCCACACTTTCAAGGCGAATTAAGTTCCTTTGGTGGCAAAAAAAAAAGGTTGAATGTGGGACAAGTCTACACAGTGACCGGCTTAAACTTTTTTTCACAGAGGGCTAACAAAAGCTAGACAAGGTGAGGAATGATCTGGACATTGGGTGAGCTGTTTACTTTGGAAAAATCGGGCTAATGCTGAAAAGTCTTCTTCACCCTTACCGAGTTATTTGCTATCATTTCCTTCCTTTGCATTTCCATTGTATTGGCCTCTTGTTATCACCATTCTCTCAGTTTACAGACGGCATTAGCAAGAGGATTACTTTGACTGGTTCTAAACGCTAATTTAATTCTAAGTTCGGGAATAGTTGACATTTTTCTTTCCAGAGGGTTGGAGGACGTTGTATGATGTGATGATAAAGTGAGCGTAATGTATATCATAGATTGTAAATGTAAAAAATAAATAACAGCATTTTATTTTATATTTTTATAAACATAACTATCTTAAATAAATGGAGTAAGATCTGGATGTCTACATTGTGTGGAATTCTACTTTCTCGGTAGTTTGCGTTTTAATAATGAGATCTTGGGTCTATATATGTATATATATATATATATATATATATATATATATATATATATATATATTTCTGTATTTAGATACTAATTGTAATTAAACATTAACAGAGTGTGACACATATTGGCATTGAATGCGTGATCGCCTTTTCTAAAAGGAAATATTAAAATCTGTATTTGTATGTAAAGTGGACTAAAATCCTGTAAAACCTTAAACACCAGGGCCGGCCTTGCATGGGTTTTTATCCACTTTAACAGGGTTTTATGGTGGAACCTGTTGTTTTAGAAAAAAATCTGTATGAACCTGCTAGATGGCAAGGGGAGGCGTACTTGTAAACTCAACATGAAACAAACAAGTTCACAAAGCTTGTTTATTTCTTTCACTGGAATGAAACAGAATCATGGGTGACAGGTTTTTGAACCTTCTGGCCTCGATTCAGTAAACCTTCCATAAAATATTTTATGAAAATAAGGGCCCTTTCATGCTTTGTTTCAGAATAAGGCACGAGTTAAAATAAGGAGAATAGAGAAAACCACGGGAGTTTATAAATGCTTAGTGCACATATACTGGTTATTAACACTTAAAACTAGAAAAAAACATTTACTTTCAGGCAGTAAAAAAGATTCACTGGCTGTGAACCTTGTGATTTACTGAAGTTTTAGCAGCAAATCATGCTCTAACCTTATTTTATCTCATACAGTCCAGAAAAACAGCCGCTAGCTCCTTCAAATATGGAAGAAGAGAGCACGAATGCAGCAGGTCTGGCATGCTCCAACATAATAGTACAATTCCAGTTGATCCAGCTTCAGTTATTATTATTGTTTATTTATATAGCACCATATTCTTTCATGGTGCTGTAATCAGTTTCCATAAAACATAACCTTTAATCGTGATTAAGAACTACTCTTTGCCCAAAATGCGTCATGCATGTCCCCACCCCGAAGGGGTACACAGGGTATTAATTACACAGAGGAAATCATGATCACTTTTAATATAATGAAATATATAATACATTTTATGTGATATATCAAATTGAATTGTATTGTCTTATCTTGAAATAAATCAGGTAATAGTCCTAATTTTATTAGATTTTTTAAGGTAAGTTTTACTGAATCAAGGCCTCTCTTTACATTTAAAGTGCAGGACTACTGAACTCTAACAGCTTGTTTCCTGAATCGAAAACTGCACTGTGTAGAGTTACAGTATGCTATTTAATTTATATGTGCACTGGCACATTGCTGATGTATTGTGACCGTTTCTCAATGCTGAATGTGGCTTTCACAGCAGGAAAATTTGGGCACCTCTGGCTTATAGGAACACTATCGAAATTGTGTAATATTAAAAATGCATATAAAGAGGTTTATACCTCCCAAAAGCCCTTAAATATAAAATCCCTTAAATTTTGAACACAATCACAGAGGACCTTAAACACTGGTCACACCTACAGCTCTCATACTTGGGCAGGATCGATCTTATCAAAATGGTGGTATTCCCCAAACTTTTCTATGTTATCCAAGCCCTTCCAGTGCTGCTGTCCCCTAAAGATATTGCATGACTAAATGTCCTTTTCCGCAAGTTTATATGGGGCTCCAAACACAACAAAATACTACAGCAGTGCAAATCCAATGGGGGGGGGGGGGGGGGTCAACTTCCTGGACATAGCAGTCTACAATTTAGAGGCACTTACTAGATACCTCAAAGACTGGATCAACAATACATCATACTACACAGACTCATATCTCAACCAGAATATCATCTCCCACACTAATCTGTGATACATGCTACATATGCACAAATCCACTCTTCCAAGGTCAGTTAGACAACCCACTACTTCACACAATTTGGCTGGTCTGGCATAAACCGAGGTTTGTCTCCAACCTGAATAGCCATACATCTCTGTACCTTTCATTAGTCAACAATCATGATTTTCGCCTGGGTGGGTACACCGAGGCGTATGTGCAGCAACATGAGGGAGGAATATGGGATGTCAGAGCCTTGATCTCGACCTCCTCAAAAACAGTATTGACCAGGTTGTGGAAAGATTTCTGCTTCTAGTTAGTTACAGGGGGAACTATGACATGGTCTATCCCTACCTTCGGCAAGATATCAAAAAACGATCCACTACGGATATGGATAACACTTTGCATAAAGTACTTAGAAATGGTTCAATACTTTTCCAATCCACATTCAGACTCTATCTTATAATGAGAGATTGGATGTTGAATTGGGAAGTTCGGGCCTGGCCAGGTGGTGTGATAGATTACCCTCAATATCTGTAGCTCAGCTCCTTAAATTCTACTGTACTATATAACCTGGGCTGACCCACTGCGCATCGCCGCCAATACAACAAGAAATCAGGCACCTGGATACTGACCTCTTCTGCGTCTCTGCTGTCTATCACAGCATCCAGGGGCCAGCGCTGATAGACTCAGCCTCTGACCATGCTGATAGGCTGCTCGAGGTCATGTTCGGGTGCCCCCCTGAGCAGTCTATCAGTGCGGCGAGCGGCCGAGTCTATCAGTGCTGGCTGCCACTGGCCCTGGATGCTCATAGGCTGTGCCGCAAGAAGAGGCCTGTAAGCAGTGACTAACCGAGCACCCTTTTTTGTTTTATCTGCTGCGATACGCAGCGGGGCAGCTAGACCTGTGCTGCCTCAATGTGCATTGCTACTATATAGTACAGTCATTTGTTCATCATAGTTCCGTTTTAAGATATTCTCTTTTTAAGATACTTTCACATGTTGTGGGAGTGCAAGCCAGTTAAATGATTTTGGCAGCTAGTACTGAAAGCGGACCAACAGTCAAAAATGACCTAAACCAGAAGAACACAACAAACAGTGCTCATATGCATTCCTCCTCAGGGAAATTTAGATTTCTGCACATAAAAAATAGTTTACCTTTTTCTAACTCCTGCTGGGGTAAGTTTGAAAAACAAGATGGCCACTCATGGGCTTGAAGGCAACCTGCAAACAGGAAGTTGTGCTAAGCTTCCTGTTACTGTGCATTTTAGTTATGTTAGTTGCGAAAGGAAGCTCCAAAATGGCCGCTACCTTTTCTTTCCAATTGTGCCAGGCTGTTGGTCCAGTTTAAGTATGCGATAAAACATATACTAAATTATCCCGCATACATGGTGGAATGGGCACTCTTTATGCTAATGCACTTGAAATGGGGATCTGTTTCATGGGAAGGGAGGAGGTTGGCCCTCATTATCACATCGATTGCCAAGAAGGTATTCCTACAAAATTGGGTGTCTCCTGCCCCTCTGTCCCTAAAAGCTTTCTTGGAAAAACATAATTTCCTGTTCAAAATGGAGTACTTGTCTCTGTTGTGAATTCAATTCCTCTTACATGAGTATTCTGCAAAACTATGTAAATGTTAATATGTATGAAATGTATACTCATGTATATTATTTGTCAATAAAAGATATTGAACCTAATAAAATCCATATAAACATGTCAGCTAATGAGAGGAGGGTTCACTTATATACCTGAACAGTTTAACCCCCCCCCCCACCGAGCTTGTGGTTTATTCTCGCCTGGTAGGAAAAAAATCCAGGGGTGACAGGTTTAGTGTATCAGGGGTGACAGGCCTCTTCCTTCCATTAAAATAAAAATACATTAATTTAAAAACAAGCCTGGCTGAATATGTCTTGTTACCAGGTTTAAAAGTGACCCTTACTACTACCATCCAGCATATTTATCAATGGGCCAATTTTTCGTGATCCTTTAAGGAGTTAAAGTACCTGTATGGCTATGGCAAACCCAACAAAACAATAACTCAAGGGACAATTCTTAACTGTTCATGTTGTGTAGCTGTCACAGTTTATTCTGCAGAGGGCATTGGTCATTTTGTACATAGCCTCATATTTATATGTTGTGCATATTTTATATATTTGTATATTTTAGTATTCATTGTAGATTTTGTAGTAAAGAAAAGTCAAAGCTTATTAAATTGTTCCCCTAAAGCTCCCCTATGGCAATCAGGGATGCAAATGTTGTGGAATAGCATTCAGATTTTGTTCTCGTGAACTGCATGGGGACGGCCATCTTAAGACACACCTGGCAGCCCTGCTTCTGAAAACCCATTTTCACATAATCATCATTATTAGCAACATTATTAACAATGTTTGATGTTCTGTGGCTACCAAGCTATAGAGATACATAGGTTACATCGTTACAAACTCTCTGTAACCAGCTGTTGATTCAGTGTATGTAGCATGACAGAGATGCTGCACTGTTTTTCTTAGACATATGTCTCTCTCAGTTTGTTGTGGGCTGCTTAGAGCAAAACTCCAAGCTTTGCAACTGACAGTCTACCTTGCGTGAAGAGATGGAATGATACATCCATCTCAGCTGCAGTCTGCATGTGTGCCTGAAAATGCTCTCCTCCATCCCCCACTCATGCTCATTTTAAGCAGGGCTCTCAGGTGTAGCATGATGGTTGCTTCTATGCAGTCCAGGTGCAGCATCTCAAAATATATTCCACAACATCTGCATGCAGTTAAGCCACTGATTGTTGGTGGGTGGTGGGCAGGAGGGCCAGGAGAGCAATTTACTTTTACTAAACTTTATTTTCATAACTGGAGGTCCACGTTATCTAACTTCCTAGAGGCTGCTTTTTTCCTGTAAAAAGAGTCTTTAGTGGAAAAATGTTGCGCCTCACCAAACCTGCTCCATTGCAACATTCAACTAGGTAAAGAGATTTATTTAAAAAGATTGCATTATGTTGTGTACTGTGTTGTAAAATTCGGTGCACATGTATTTATTTACAAGTTGTAGGAGCTTTCCAAATGGTTGTGTCTCTAAATGTAGAGCTGATGTAACTTGACAGTTTTTCTCATCTGTCCAAAGGACTTGGTCCCGACAGCTTTGTGGCTTGTCAGTATGCTTTTTGGCAAATTCCAGTGTCGCTTTTTTAAGATTTGCTTTCAACAGTGGTTTCCTCCTCAGTCATCTTCCATTAGGGCCACTTTGGCAAAGACAGCGACACATACTGCATGTTTTTTTCCAGATTATACAGACTTTGTTGTTATTCTGTTGAGACTATACCAGGTGTGTAAGCCCCATGCCATGTGTAATTGCATGTGGTTCTGTACATACACAAATGAATTCTAGACATTTGCACAGTACTGTAGGAAATACATATGTCTCTTGCTGCTGGATTTTTAGACTTGTATAAGTGATTGGAGGAGTAGATAAAGCGATTGCAACCCACATGTTGCTTAAGGGGCCCAGAGGTAAAAAGGGCATGTGCTAACATGTGGAACAGGTATGGTAAGCTTTTCTAATATCTGTGACCTTATACCCTAAAAGAATTCCAGCTTCTGTATCCCTCTCATGGCTCTCAGAAGACACAATTCAGACATCACTCCAAGGAGAAAGCTCTCAGATGGCTCAACAAGCTGCAATATGTCCTTGGTCTCTCTCTAGCCAACTGACTTATCCATAGGCCTCGATTAAGAGTTGAAAAAAATTCTCACAGTTGACAATTCTCTTCATGAGAAAAAAGCACGAAGATGCTTGTTGCTGAATCACCAGTTAGAAAGACAATGAAAGTCAATAGTACTTTTTTATTTCTAAGAAAAGTAGTAACATTTGACTCCCTTTTACACAGTAGTAAAACGTACCATTGACTTTCATTGTCTTCCCAGTGGGTTAAAGCAACAGTGAAATTCTTATGCCTATTTCTCATAAAGTGATTTTTTAGTACCAGAATTTATTTAAACTCTTACTGAATTGAAGCCTTTGTCTCCAGCATTTTCCATTTTTCCAAGTATACAGCACGTCCTGTTTCACTTATTCCTTACTAGAGATGAGCGAACTTTTGAAAAATTCGATTCGACTGATTCGCCGAATTTTCCGACAAAAATCGTTTCGACCCGAATTTATTCGCGACGAAACGCTATTAAAAACGGCTATTTCTGAGCCTCCTAGAGCCTCAATAGGGTTGTAAACCATTCTGCCTTGCTGTAACACGCATAGGATGCGTGCTGGGTTAGTTAAATAATACTGTAAATAAATATCACATGCAGATCAGAGGCATCGCTAATAGAATCGCAGAGCGGCACAATTGCAGAGAATTGAAGTGGCATCACTATGAGGGGCAGGAGCCCAAACATTGCTTTAAAGAGACACTGGAGTTGGCAGCAGCAGGAGCCCAAAAATTGGATGAATCACACCCTGGAGTTGCAAGCAGCAGCAGGAGCCCAAACATTGGCTGAAAGAGACACTGGAGTTGGCAGCAGCAGGAGCCCAAAAATTGACTGACACACCCTGGAGTTTCAAGCAGCAGCAGCAGCAGCAGCAGGAGCCCAAACATAGCTTCAAAGAGACACTGGAGTTGGCTGCAAGAGACCAAAGATTGGATGAATCACACCCTGCAGTTGCAAGCAGCAGCAGCAGGAGTCCAAATATTACTTTAAAGAGACACTGGATTTGGCAACAGGAGCCCAAAATTGGATGAATCACACCCTGGAGTTGGCAGCAGCAGCAGCAGTAGCAGGAGCCCAAACATTACTTTAAAGAGACACTGGGGTTGGCTTCAGGAGCCCAAAAATTGGATGAATCACACCCTGGAGTTGGCAGCAGCAGCAGCAGGAGCCCAAACATTACTTTAAAGAGACACTGGAGTTGGCTTCAGGAGCCCAAAAATTGGATGAATCACACCCTGGAGTTGGCAGCAGCAGCAGCAGGAGCCCAAACATTACTTTAAAGAGACACTGGAGTTGGCTTCAGGAGCCCAAAAATTGGATGATTCACACCCTGGAGTTGGCAGCAGCAGCAGCAGGAGCCAAAACATTACTTTAAAGAGACACTGGGGTTGGCTTCAGGAGCCCAAAAATTGGATGAATCACACCCTGGAGTTGGCAGCAGCAGCAGCAGCAGCAGCAGCAGGAGCCCAAACATTACTTTAAAGAGACACTGGGGTTGGCAGCAGGAGCCCAAAGATTGGATGAATCACACCCTGGAGTTGGCAGCAGCAGCAGGAGCCCAAACATTACTTTAAAGAGACACTGGGGTTGGCTTCAGGAGCCCAAAAATTGGATGAATCACACCGTGGAGTTGGCGGCAGCAGCAGCAGCAGCAGGAGCCAAAACATTACTTTAAGGAGACACTGGGGTTGGCTTCAGGAGCCCAAAAATTGGATGAATCACACCCTGGAGTTGGCAGCAGCAGCAGCAGGAGCCCAAATATTACTTTAAAGAGACACTGGAGTTGGCTTCAGGAGCCCAAAAATTGGATGATTCACACTCTGGAGTTGGCAGCAGCAGCAGGAGCCCAAACATTACTTTAAAGAGACACTGGGGTTGGCTTCAGGAGCCCAAAAATTGGATGAATCACACCCTGGAGTTGGCATCAGCAGGAGCCCAAAAATTGGCCTAAAGACATAAATATGTTTTGCACCATTTGGAAAGTGTAAAACGTGGCACCATGCTGAATCTAGTCGCATGCATCAGGCATCGGTGGGTGGAAATCCTGGCTGATCCATCCCTGATTCATTTTGACAAAGGTGAGTCTCTCCACATTTTTAGTTGACAGACGAGTTCTCCTCGCCGTAACTATGGCCCCCGCCGCACTAAACACCCGCTCAGATGGCACGCTACTTGCCGGGCAGGACAGCTTTTCCAGGGCAAACTCTGCTAGTTGCGGCCACAAATCAAGTTTGGCTGCCCAGAAGTCCAGCGGATCCTCAAGGTGTGTTGGCATGGTCATGTCAAAGTATGACATGACCTGCTGGTTCAGGTCCTGCTCCAGGTCTTCCTGCTGCTCATGAGTAGCCTCACTATGCGGGTGTAGAAAGCTACTCATTAGCGACTGAAGACTGAGGCTGCTGCTGATGGAGCTGCTGCTGCTGCTCCTGCCAACCCCCCCAGCAGCCATGACAGTGGAAGGTGAGCGCAGAGGTCCCCTCGAGTCAGGCCTGCGAGAGTATGGACCATGGCGCAGATAGGCATCGGCCAACTGCCTACGTAGAATGTCTTTGTAGTAGTTCAGTTTGTCCTCCCTCTCGGTGGGTTTAAAAAATGCCCCCATTTTGTGCCGGAAGCGAGGGTCCAATAAGGCCAGAAGTCATCCCGCCAACAGATGGAAACAATTCTGGGGTCACTACGCAAGCACGTGAGCATGCTTCCTGCCATTTGCGCAAGTGACTCGGATGGACTACCTGTCTCCATCTCCACTGCATACTGCCACGGTGTGCCCGGGTCCTCTGTCTCGCCTTCCTCAAAAACCTCTAGCTCCTCTGGCTGCTCCTGCTCCTCCTCTCCTGTCCGCTGACTAGATAAACCAGCCATTTCGCCAAGCCTAAACTGTGTTTCGCTGGGCAACTCCTCCTCCTCTTTCTCCTCCTCCTCCAGTTCAGCTCCAACGGGGATCATGTGGCCGTAAGATGTAAACGTCATGGCTCCAGTGCCCTGACCAGCCATGGTTTCCAACATGTGCTGTAGTACATGAAGCAGTGGAATCACGTCGTTCATCCCGTAATCCTGCCGACTGACAAATAAAGTGGCTTCCTCAAAGGACCTGAGCAAACAGCAGGTGTCACGTATGAGCTGCCACTGGTTGACATTGAAGTTACACAGGGGAGTCCCCCTATCTGCTTGGATCATCAGGAAATCCGTGATGGCTTTTCTCTGTTCATATAATCGGTCCAACATGTGAAGGGTGGAATTCCAACGGGTGGAAACATCGCAAATCAGACTATGTTGGGGGATACCATTCTGACGCTGTAGCTCAAGAAGGGTGTGTTTGGCGGTGTATGAGTGGCTGAAGTGCATGCAAAGTTTCCTTGAAGTTGTTAGGATGTCTTGCAGATGGGGGGAACACTTCAGAAACCACTTGACAACCAGATTGAAGATGTGAGCCATGCAGGGGGCATGGGTCAGGCTTCCTTGGTGCAGCGCAGACAAAATGTTCTTCCCATTGTCGGTAACCATGATTCCCATTTTAAGTTTTCTTGGAGTAAGCCATGTTTGGATTTCCTGATGAATAAATTTAAGCAGTTCCTCCCCTGTGTGACTCCGTTCGCCAAGACAAACCATGTGAAGCACTGCGTGACACCTCCGTGCCCTGCACACATGGTAGACTGGAGGGGCACTGAGACTTGAGCCTACAGTGGAGGGTGAGGAGATGGCGGAGGATGAGGAGGCCGAGTCGCACAGTGTCACAGGCCCAACGGGCAGGGAACGCGGAGGCCGAAGCGGCGTGACCTGTCCAAGTTGCTGCTGCAAAGGGACCACATTCACCCAGTGGGCCGTAAACGACATGTACTGTCCCTGACCGTAGTTACAGCTCCAGACGTCGGCGCTGCCATGCACTTTGCTACACACCGACAGGCTCAAGGACTGGCCCACCTTCTGTTCAACAAAAGTGTGCAGCGCTGGTACTGCCTTCTTGGCAAAGAAATGACGGCTTGGGACTCTCCACCTCGGCTTGGCACAAGCCATCAGTTCTCTGAAAGGTGCAGATTCCACCACCTGAAAAGGGAGCGACTGCAGCACCAGCAACTTGGAGAGGAGCACATTCAGCTTCTGCGCCGTAGGATGAGTGGGCGCATACTGCTGTCTCTTGGACATGGCTTCGCTGATGGATTGCTGGCGGGATGCATGACTTGGAGGAGGAGGAGGAGCAGGAGCGACAGAGGATGGGTATGACGCACAGCTGCCTTCGGCTGAGGTGCTGGAGCCTTGGCTGGCAGAAATTGGGAGCGGCGTGCCACTCGGTGAGGAAGCAGTCTGGCCCACCTCTCCGGAGCCTAGGTTCTCCCAGGCCGCTTTATGGTGACGCTGCATATGTTGACGCAGGGCTGTGGTGCCAACATTTGGACCCTGGCCACGCTTCTGCCTACATATCTTGCATGTGGCCATGTTACCCTCCTGCGGATGCTTCAGGAAAAACTGCCACACTGCCGAGTAGCTACTTTTCCGACCAACAGGCCTCACTGATTCGCTGCTATTGTCGCCAACTCCAGGAACCCCTGCCCCACTACCTCCCGATAAGGTAGCCTGCCGCGCAGCAGGTGCTCTACCCCGGCCCCGGCCCCGTTTGGCTCCAGGCTTTACAATTGTGCCCCCATGCTGCCTGCCAACCATGCTGCTAACACCTTGCTGCCTGAGCTGCTGACTCCGGGGCAACCTGCGCCCCTCTTCTCCTGATGATGACGATGAAGCCCCTTCATCACCCGGCTCCCAAGTGCGATCGGCTTCATCGTCATCATCATTATCACCGAGTTGTGGCTGTACGTCACTGATGTTCGTGGATTCGTCAACAGTGTCTGGCGCAGGAGCTGGAACGCTCGCAGCACCCACGACACTGTCCACATCACTATTTGTCTGCCTAGCTAAAGAAGCCACCTCCATTTCTTGGCTGGGCAGTAGCTGCTGACTGTCCTCTATCTGATCGTCCTCCTCACTAAAGAGTGGAGCTGAACCCAAAGCATAGGATACGTCGCTGGGGGAGGGAACGGCGTAGGACAGAGGCAATGGGAGGACAGGGACTGCTCTCGGGGCATGGGGCATGCCAACTCAGGGTTGTGTCAGAGGAACCTACCGACCCTAGACTGGGGGTCTAAGACGTAAATTGTGATAATGTTGTTGATGAGCGCGTTAACCAATCTACCACGGCAGATGCGTTACTGGTGGAGACCCGACCGCTAGCAGATACTGGCAGATTAGGTCTCTCAGCGTGACTCCTGCTGCTACTGGCCCCCAGTCTGCTGCGACCTCTGCCTGCGGAATCTTGGCCTCTGCCACTCCTCTTTTCACTTCCAGGCACTTGTCTGCCCGACATAGTCTAACTGGCGTGGTAGTAGATGATATTTTAAGAACCCCCAGGCAGCGGTGGGTCTATATGAAACAGAATATAATGCACACCAAAAGTGAGCAGTAACACTCAGCCTCCAACAGGCCTGCTTAGTGTAAATAAGAGAGCTGCTTAGTGAAAATAAAGAGGGGTATGGTATATTACAGAATGGGATGCCCCAACAGCAGAGCACCTGGGAGCAGTAGTACTATGCACAGCAAAAGTGTCTTTATCAGGCCAAATTACTTTTAGAATAAGTGCAAAGGGTTATAGTAAATAGAGGCTGGTGTAGTCACAGAATGGGATGCCCCAACCGCAGTGCACCTGGCAGCAGTAGTACTATGCACAGCAAAAGTGTCTTTATCAGGCCAAATTACTTTTAGAATAAGTGCAAAGGGTTATAGTAAATAGAGGCTGGTGTAGTCACAGAATGGGATGCCCCAACCGGAGTGCACCTGGCAGCAGTAGTACTGTGCACAGCAAAAGTGTCTTTATCAGGCCAAATTACTTTTAGAATAAGTGCAAAGGGTTATATTAAATAGAGGCTGGTGTAGTCACAGAATGGGATGCCCCAACCGGAGTGCACCTGGCAGCAGTAGTACTATGCACAGCAAAAGTGTCTTTATCAGGCCACATTACTTTTAGAATAAGTGCAAAGGGTTATATTAAATAGAGGCTGGTGTAGTCACAGAATGGGATGCCACAACCGGAGTGCACCTGGCAGCAGTAGTACTATGCTCAGCAAAAGTGTCTTTATCAGGCCAAATTACTTTTAGAATAAGTGCAAAGGGTTATAGTAAATAGAGGCTGGTGTAGTCACAGAATGGGATGCCCCAACCGCAGTGCACCTGGCAGCAGTAGTACTATGCACAGCAAAAGTGTCTTTATCAGGCCAAATTACTTTTAGAATAAGTGCAAAGGGTTATATTAAATAGAGGCTGGTGTAGTCACAGAATGGGATGCCACAACCGGAGTGCACCTGGCAGCAGTAGTACTATGCACAGCAAAAGTGTTTTTATCAGGCCAAATTACTTTTAGAATAAGTGCAAAGGGTTATAGTAAATAGAGGCTGGTGTAGTCAAAGAATGGGATGCCCCAACCGGAATGCACCTGGCAGCAGTAGTACTATGCACATCAAAAGTGTCTTTATCAGGCCAAATTACTTTTAGAATAAGTGCAAAGGGTTATATTAAATAAAGGCTGGTGTAGTCACAGAATGGGATGCCACAACCGGAGTGCACCTGGCAGCAGTAGTACTATGCACACCAAAAGTGTCTTTATCAGGCCAAATTACTTTTAGAATAAGTGCAAAGGGTTATAGTAAATAGAGGCTGGTGTAGTCACAGAATGGGATGCCCCAACCGGAATGCACCTGGCAGCAGTAGTACTATGCACACCAAAAGTGTCTTTATCAGGCCACATTACTTTTAGAATAAGTGCAAAGGGTTATAGTAAATAGAGGCTGGTGTAGTCACAGAATGGGACGCCCCAACCGGAGTGCACCTGAGAGCAGTAGTGCTATGCACAGCAAAAGTGTCTTTATCAGGCCAAATTACTTTTAGAATAAGTGCAAAGGGTTATAGTAAATAGAGGCTGGTGTAGTCACAGAATGGGATGCCCCAACCGGAGTGCACCTGGCAGCAGTAGTACTATGCACAGCAAAAGTGTCTTTATCAGGCCAAATTACTTTTAGAATAAGTGCAAAGGGTTATATTAAATAGAGGCTGGTGTAGTCACAGAATGGGATGCCACAACCGGAGTGCACCTTGCAGCAGTAGTACTATGCACAGCAAAAGTGTCTTTATCAGGCCAAATTACTTTTAGAATAAGTGCAAAGGGTTATATTAAATAGAGGCTGGTGTAGTCACAGAATGGGATGCCACAACCGGAGTGCACCTGGCAGAAGTAGTACTATGCACAGCAAAAGTGCCTTTATCAGGCCAAATTACTTTTAGAATAAGTGCAAAGGGTTATAGTAAATAGAGGCTGGTGTAGTCACAGAATGGGATGCCCCAACCGGAGTGCACCTGGCAGCAGTAGTACTATGCACAGCAAAAGTGTGTTTATCAGGCCAAATTACTTTTGGAATAAGTGCAAAGGGTTATATTAAATAGAGGCTGGTGTAGTCACAGAATGGGATGCCACAACCGGAGTGCACCTTGCAGCAGTAGTACTATGCACAGCAAAAGTGTCTTTATCAGGCCAAATTACTTTTAGAATAAGTGCAAAGGGTTATATTAAATAGAGGCTGGTGTAGTCACAGAATGGGATGCCACAACCGGAGTGCACCTGGTAGCAGTAGTACTATGCACAGCAAAAGTGCCTTTATCAGGCCAAATTACTTTTAGAATAAGTGCAAAGGGTTATAGTAAATAGAGGCTGGTGTAGTCACAGAATGGGATGCCCCAACCGGAGTGCACCTGGCAGCAGTAGCACTATGCACATCAAAAGTGTCTTTATCAGGCCAAATTTCTTTTAGAATAAGTGCAAAGGGTTATATTAAATAGAGGCTGGTGTAGTCACAGAATGGGATGCCACAACCGGAGTGCACCTGGCAGCAGTAGTACTATGCACACCAAAAGTGTCTTTATCAGGCCAAATTACTTTTAGAATAAGTGCAAAGGGTTATAGTAAATAGAGGCTGGTGTAGTCACAGAATGGGATGCCCCAACCGGAGTGCACCTGGCAGCAGTAGTACTATGCACAGCAAAAGTGTGTTTATCAGGCCAAATTACTTTTAGAATAAGTGCAAAGGGTTATATTAAATAGAGGCTGGTGTAGTCACAGAATGGGATGCCACAACCGGAGTGCACCTTGCAGCAGTTGTACTATGCACAGCAAAAGTGTCTTTATCAGGCCAAATTACTTTTAGAATAAGTGCAAAGGGTTATATTAAATAGAGGCTGGTGTAGTCACAGAATGGGATGCCACAACCGGAGTGCACCTGGCAGCAGTAGTACTATGCACAGCAAAAGTGCCTTTATCAGGCCAAATTACTTTTAGAATAAGTGCAAAGGGTTATAGTAAATAGAGGCTGGTGTAGTCACAGAATGGGATGCCCCAACCGGAGTGCACCTGGCAGCAGTAGCACTATGCACATCAAAAGTGTCTTTATCAGGCCAAATTTCTTTTAGAATAAGTGCAAAGGGTTATATTAAATAGAGGCTGGTGTAGTCACAGAATGGGATGCCACAACCGGAGTGCACCTGGCAGCAGTAGTACTATGCACAGCAAAAGTGTTTTTATCAGGCCAAATTACTTTTAGAATAAGTGCAAAGGGTTATAGCAAATAGAGGCTGGTGTAGTCACAGAATGGGATGCCCCAACCGCAGTGCACCTGGCAGCAGTAGTACTATGCACAGCAAAAGTGTCTTTATCAGGCCAAATTACTTTTAGAATAAGTGCAAAGGGTTATAGTAAATAGAGGCTGGTGTAGTCACAGAATGGGATGCCCCAACCGCAGTGCACCTGGGTGCAGTACTATGCACACCAAAAGTGTCTTTATCAGGCCAAATTACTTTTAGAATAAGTGCAAAGGGTTATAGTAAATAGAGGCTGGTGTAGTCACAGAATGGGATGCCCCAACCGGAGTGAACCTGGGAGCAGTAGTACTAAGCACAGCAAAAGTGTCTTTATCAGGCCAAATTACTTTTAGAATAAGTGCAAAGGGTTATAGTGAATAGAGGCTGGTGTAGTCACAGAATGGGATGCCCCAACCGCAGTGCACCTGGCAGCAGTAGTACTATGCACAGCAAAAGTGTCTTTATCAGGCCAAATTACTTTTAGAATAAGTGCAAAGGGTTATATTAAATAGAGGCTGGTGTAGTCACAGAATTGGATGCCACAACCGGAGTGCACCTGGCAGCAGTAGTACTATGCACAGCAAAAGTGTCTTTATCAGGCCAAATTACTTTTAGAATAAGTGCAAAGGGTTATAGTAAATAGAGGCTGGTGTAGTCACAGAATGGGATGCCCCAACCGGAATGCACCTGGCAGCAGTAGTACTATGCACATCAAAAGTGTCCTTATCAGGCCAAATTACTTTTAGAATAAGTGCAAAGGGTTATATTAAATAGAGGCTGGTGTAGTCACAGAATGGGATGCCACAACCGGAGTGCACCTGGCAGCAGTAGTACTATGCACAGCAAAAGTGTCTTTATCAGGCCAAATTACTTTTAGAATAAGTGCAAAGGGTTATAGTAAATAGAGGCTGGTGTAGTCACAGAATGGGATGCCCCAACCGGAGTGCACCTGGGAGCAGTAGTACTATGCACATCAAAAGTGTCTTTATCAGGCCAAATTACTTTTAGAATAAGTGCAAAGGGTTATATTAAATAGAGGCTGGTGTAGTCACAGAATGGGATGCCACAACCGGAGTGTACCTGGCAGCAGTAGTACTATGCACAGCAAAAGTGTCTTTATCAGGCCAAATTACTTTTAGAATAAGTGCAAAGGGTTATAGTAAATAGAGGCTGGTGTAGTCACAGAATGGGATGCCCCAACCGGAATGCACCTGGCAGCAGTAGTACTATGCACAGCAAAAGTGTCTTTGTCTTGCCAAATTACTTTTAGAATAAGTGCAAAGGGTTATATTAAATAGAGGCTGGTGTAGTCACAGAATGGGATGCCACAACCGGAGTGCACCTGGCAGCAGTAGTACTATGCACAGCAAAAGTGTCTTTATCAGGCCAAATTACTTTTAGAATAAGTGAAAAGGGTTATATTAAATAGAGGCTGGTGTAGTCACAGAATGGGATGCCACAACCGGAGTGCACCTGGCAGCAGTAGTACTATGCACAGCAAAAGTGTCTTTATCAGGCCAAATTACTTTTAGAATAAGTGCAAAGGGTTATAGTAAATAGAGGCTGGTGTAGTCACAGAATGGGATGCCCCAACCGGAGTGCACCTGGCAGCAGTAGTACTATGCACAGCAAAAGTGTCTTTATCAGGCCAAATTACTTTTAGAATAAGTGCAAAGGGTTAAAGCAAATAGAGGCTGGTGTAGTCACAGAATGGGATGCCCCAACCGCAGTGCACCTGGCAGCAGTAGTACTATGCACAGCAAAAGTGTCTTTATCAGGCCAAATTACTTTTAGAATAAGTGCAAAGGGTTATAGTAAATAGAGGCTGGTGTAGTCACAGAATGGGATGCCCCAACCGCAGTGCACTGGGAGCAGTACTATGCACACCAAAAGTGTCTTTATCAGGCCAAATTACTTTTAGAATAAGTGCAAAGGGTTATAGTAAATAGAGGCTGGTGTAGTCACAGAATGGGATGCCCCAACCGGAGTGCACCTGGGAGCAGTAGTACTATGCACAGCAAAAGTGTCTTTATCAGGCCAAATTACTTTTAGAATAAGTGCAAAGGGTTATAGTGAATAGAGGCTGGTGTAGTCACAGAATGGGATGCCCCAACCGCAGTGCACCTGGCAGCAGTAGTACTATGCACAGCAAAAGTGTCTTTATCAGGCCAAATTACTTTTAGAATAAGTGCAAAGGGTTATATTAAATAGAGGCTGGTGTAGTCACAGAATGGGATGCCACAACCGGAGTGCACCTGGCAGCAGTAGTACTATGCACAGCAAAAGTGTCTTTATCAGGCCAAATTACTTTTAGAATAAGTGCAAAGGGTTATAGTAAATAGAGGCTGGTGTAGTCACAGAATGGGATGCCCCAACCGGAATGCACCTGGCAGCAGCAGTACTATGCACATCAAAAGTGTCTTTATCAGGCCAAATTACTTTTAGAATAAGTGCAAAGGGTTATATTAAATAGAGGCTGGTGTAGTCACAGAATGGGATGCCACAACCGGAGTGCACCTGGCAGCAGTAGTACTATGCACACCAAAAGTGTCTTTATCAGGCCAAATTACTTTTAGAATAAGTGCAAAGGGTTATAGTAAATAGAGGCTGGTGTAGTCACAGAATGGGATGCCCCAACCGGAGTGCACCTGGGAGCAGTAGTACTATGCACATCAAAAGTGTCTTTATCAGGCCAAATTACTTTTAGAATAAGTGCAAAGGGTTATATTAAATAGAGGCTGGTGTAGTCACAGAATGGGATGCCACAACCGGAGTGCACCTGGCAGCAGTAGTACTATGCACAGCAAAAGTGTCTTTATCAGGCCAAATTACTTTTAGAATAAGTGCAAAGGGTTATATTAAATAGAGGCTGGTGTAGTCACAGAATGGGATTCCCTAACCGGAATGCACCTGGCAGCAGTAGTACTATGCACAGCAAAAGTGTCTTTGTCAGGCCAAATTACTTTTAGAATAAGTGCAAAGGGTTATATTAAATAGAGGCTGGTGTAGTCACAGAATGGGATGCCACAACCGGAGTGCACCTGGCAGCAGTAGTACTATGCACACCAAAAGTGTCTTTATCAGGCCAAATTACTTTTAGAATAAGTGCAAAGGGTTATAGTAAATAGAGGCTGGTGTAGTCACAGAATGGGATGCCCCAACCGGAGTGCACCTGGGAGCAGTAATGCTATGCACAGCAAAAGTGTCTTTATCAGGCCAAATTACTTTTAGAATAAGTGCAAAGGGTTATAGTAAATAGAGGCTGGTGTAGTCACAGAATGGGATGCCCCAACCGGAGTGCACCTTTCAGCAGTAGTACTATGCACAGCAAAAGTGTATTTATCAGGCCAAATTACTTTTAGAATAAGTGCAAAGGGTTATATTAAATAGAGGCTGGTGTAGTCACAGAATGGGATGCCACAACCGGAGTGCACCTGGCAGCAGTAGTACTATGCACAGCAAAAGTGTCTTTATCAGGCCAAATTACTTTTAGAATAAGTGCAAAGGGTTATATTAAATAGAGGCTGGTGTAGTCACAGAATGGGATGCCACAACCGGAGTGCACCTGGCAGCAGTAGTACTATGCACAGCAAAAGTGCCTTTATCAGGCCAAATTACTTTTAGAATAAGTGCAAAGGGTTATAGTAAATAGAGGCTGGTGTAGTCAAAGAATGGGATGCCCCAACCAGAGTGCACCTGGCAGCAGTAGCACTATGCACATCAAAAGTGTCTTTATCAGGCCAAGTTTCTTTTAGAATAAGTGCAAAGGGTTATATTAAATAGAGGCTGGTGTAGTCACAGAATGGGATGCCACAACCGGAGTGCACCTGGCAGCAGTAGTACTATGCACACCAAAAGTGTCTTTATCAGGCCAAATTACTTTTAGAATAAGTGCAAAGGGTTATAGTAAATAGAGGCTGGTGTAGTCACAGAATGGGATGCCCCAACCGGAGTGCACCTGGGAGCAGTAATGCTATGCACAGCAAAAGTGTCTTTATCAGGCCAAATTACTTTTAGAATAAGTGCAAAGGGTTATAGTAAATAGAGGCTGGTGTAGTCACAGAATGGGATGCCCCAACCGGAGTGCACCTTTCAGCAGTAGTACTATGCACAGCAAAAGTGTATTTATCAGGCCAAATTACTTTTAGAATAAGTGCAAAGGGTTATATTAAATAGAGGCTGGTGTAGTCACAGAATGGGATGCCACAACCGGAGTGCACCTGGCAGCAGTAGTACTATGCACAGCAAAAGTGTCTTTATCAGGCCAAATTACTTTTAGAATAAGTGCAAAGGGTTATATTAAATAGAGGCTGGTGTAGTCACAGAATGGGATGCCACAACCGGAGTGCACCTGGCAGCAGTAGTACTATGCACAGCAAAAGTGCCTTTATCAGGCCAAATTACTTTTAGAATAAGTGCAAAGGGTTATAGTAAATAGAGGCTGGTGTAGTCAAAGAATGGGATGCCCCAACCAGAGTGCACCTGGCAGCAGTAGCACTATGCACATCAAAAGTGTCTTTATCAGGCCAAGTTTCTTTTAGAATAAGTGCAAAGGGTTATATTAAATAGAGGCTGGTGTAGTCACAGAATGGGATGCCACAACCGGAGTGCACCTGGCAGCAGTAGTACTATGCACAGCAAAGGTGTCTTTATCAGGCCAAATTACTTTTAGAATAAGTGAAAAGGGTTATATTAAATAGAGGCTGGTGTAGTCACAGAAAGGGATGCCACAACCGGAGTGCACCTGGCAGCAGTAGTACTAGGCACAGCAAAAGTGTCTTTATCAGGCCAAATTACTTTTAGAATAAGTGCAAAGGGTTATAGTAAATAGAGGCTGATGTAGTCACAGAATGGGATGCCCCAACCGGAGTGCACCTGGCAGCAGTAGTACTATGCACAGCAAAAGTGTCTTTATCAGGCCAAATTACTTTTAGAATAAGTGCAAAGGGTTATAGCAAATAGAGGCTGGTGTAGTCACAGAATGGGATGCCCCAACCGCAGTGCACCTGGCAGCAGTAGTACTATGCACAGCAAAAGTGTCTTTATCAGGCCAAATTACTTTTAGAATAAGTGCAAAGGGTTATAGTAAATAGAGGCTGGTGCAGTCACAGAATGGGATGCCCCAACCGTAGTGCACCTGGGAGCAGTACTATGCACACCAAAAGTGTCTTTATCAGGCCAAATTACTTTTAGAATAAGTGCAAAGGGTTATAGTAAATAGAGGCTGGTGTAGTCACAGAATGGGATGCCCCAACCGGAGTGCACCTGGGAGCAGTAGTACTATGCACAGCAAAAGTGTCTTTATCAGGCCAAATTACTTTTAGAATAAGTGCAAAGGGTTATAGTAAATAGAGGCTGGTGTAGTCACAGAATGGGATGCCCCAACCGCAGTGCACCTGGCAGCAGTAGTACTATGCTTAGCAAAAGTGTCTTTATCAGGCCACATTACTTTTAGAATAAGTGCAAAGGGTTATATTAAATTGAGGCTGGTGTAGTCACAGAATGGGATGCCACAACCGGAGTGCACCTGACAGCAGTAGTACTATGCACACCAAAAGTGTCTTTATCAGGCCAAATTACTTTTAGAATAAGTGCAAAGGGTTATAGTAAATAGAGGCTGGTGTAGTCACAGAATGGGATGCCCCAACCGGAGTGCACCTGGGAGCAGTAGTACTATGCACACCAAAAGTGTCTTTATCAGGCCAAATTACTTTTAGAATAAGTGCAAAGGTTTATAGTAAATAGAGGCTGGTGTAGTCACAGAATGGGATGCCCCAACCGGAGTGCACCTGGGAGCAGTAGTACTATGCACAGCAAAAGTGTCTTTATCAGGCCAAATTACTTTTAGAATAAGTGCAAAGGGTTATAGTAAATAGAGGCTGGTGTAGTCACAGAATGGGATGCCCCAACCGGAGTGCACCTGGCAGCAGTAGTACTATGCACAGCAAAAGTGTCTTTATCAGGCCAAATTACTTTTAGAATAGGTGAAAAGGGTTATATTAAATAGAGGCTGGTGTAGTCACAGAATGGGATGCCACAACCGCAGTGCACCTGGCAGCAGTAGTACTAAGCACAGCAAAAGTGTCTTTATCAGGCCAAATTACTTTTAGAATAAGTGCAAAGGGTTATAGTAAATAGAGGCTGGTGTAGTCACAGAATGGGATGCCACAACTGGAGTGCACCTGGCAGCAGTAGTACTATGCACAGCAAAAGTGTCTTTATCAGGCCAAATTACTTTTAGAATAAGTGCAAAGGGTTATAGTAAATAGAGGCTGGTGTAGTCACAGAATGGGATGCCCCAACCGCAGTGCACCTGGGAGCAGTACTATGCACAGCAAAAGTGTCTTTATCAGGCCAAATTACTTTTAGAATAAGTGCAAAGGGTTATAGTAAATAGAGGCTGGTGTAGTCACAGAATGGGATGCCCCAACCGGAGTGCACCTGGGAGCAGTAGTACTATGCACAGCAAAAGTGTCTTTATCAGGCCAAATTACTTTTAGAATAAGTGCAAAGGGTTATAGTAAATAGAGGCTGGTGTAGTCACAGAATGGGATGCCTCACAGCAGACTTGAGATCAGTTCAGTATATATGCACAGTAAGTGTATAAGCAGCCTGAAAACGCTAACAAAGCCAGTCAGCCAGCCAGTAACACTCAGGCTGGATGAAAAAAAAAAAATCTCCCTGTGACTGCCTCAGATTTTTCCTAACTTTCCCTGCTTCTCGCTGACTTCCTGCCTGTCTCCTGCCTGTCCCTGTCTGTCCCTGTCTGTCTAACTGTCTCTACCTGACTACAGCAGCGTCCTGTCTCTCACGAATGCAATAGAGAAATGAGGAAAAGCAAGATGTCCGCCGCCTTAAATAGCGCTGTGACGTCACCGGGCTTGCTGGCTGCTGATAGGCTGCATGTGACTGCCCCAGCTTGCACTGGTGCGGGGTAGATGTCTGGACATGTCCCATCCGCCATCTTAGAATGCCTGTAATGTAAATGAATGGATGTTAAAGGAAAACTTCGAGCGATCGAAGCACGGGGAAATTCGGATTCGATCCGAATCAAATTTTTCATGAAATTCGGATCGAATCCGGGTTCGTCCGGATCGATTCGCTCATCCCTATTCCTTACGTCTGGGTTATCCGCCACAAGGTGGCACAGTGGACTGCAGATAGACTTGTGGCATTTCCCGGCCCTATAAAAGGACAGGAACCTCCCACTAATTCCCGGTTTCTTTCTGCAGTCGGACTGCGAAGATAGAAGATGGCTCTCTGTCTTGCGCAGGTGAGCAAGGCAACCAAGCCTGCGGCCCTGCAAGTCTATTCCCATCTGATTCTGTACTCCCACTGCCTCCCAGCCTCGGCTGACAGATTGGGTGAAGGTAGAAGAGCACTAGGGTTAAGTGCTCCAGGAGCGCTGCTCCAAGCCGCAGACCCTGTACTACAAAGGAGAGCCGGCCATAGGCTTTATGGTGAGCCTGATTGGGATGCGGAGTTCATGCACTGCCTTCTGAGGGAGTGAGTTATTTGGGGACTATGTCCTCTTCTTTTACTTCTGGGGCTCCCCCCTCCCCTCCCTGGCCATGGATACTCGCCGCTGCCTTCCCTCGTCTCCCTCTCTTCTCCCCCCTCTCTGACTCCGTTCGGGAGGGGGGGGGGTGGCAGTGGTGGTGAGTGGTGTTTTCTGAGGTAACTTGGCGATTTTGGTGTGTTTAGTCAGCTTTGTACTACGCTCCGCTGCTGTGGGCGCTATAACCTGAGATAATTTTGCTTTGCCATGGCGCCAGCCAGGTCACGTGTGGTGTTTTCTGAGGTAATTTGGCGATTTTGGTGTGTTTTTTGGTGTTTTTAGCTGCCGCGCAGCTTTGTACTACGCTGTGGGCGATATAACCTGAGGTAATTTTGCTTTGTCATGGCCCCAGCCGGGTTACGTGAGTGCAGTTTTCATGCTCCTTGAGGGGGGGCGGAGCCTGGTGATGCTGTGGATCGCGCTGTTCCCCTGCGTGTTGCCCCTCGAGGTACCTCAGCCGGCGCCATTTTGTACAACCTGCGTGTCTGGTTTTCTTCATTCCCGGCTGCAGAGCTGCTTTCCCTGGTGTATAGCTTTACCTAGCGGTCTGTGCCTGAGTGATCCCGCAATGTCTTTGGTCCGTGAGTACCCCTTGGGGGGGGGGGGGTTTATTGACCCTGGGATTTTCATGTGCTGCGGCATGCTCATGTGTATTTTTACTTATGTCTTTCAGGCGGGATACCATTGGGTTGTGGCTCTCCTGGCTTACTCCTTCCTCTCCCTCACTCCCCCTTCACAAAATAGGCTTCTGGGGGCATCCCGTGGGAGGGCATCCCGGGTGGCTTCTGTCTTAAGCCTTTACCCACTGCTGGTCTATTGCGCCTGTGTTAATCACCATATGGAGGCTTCAGGGGATAGCGCGCTTGGGGGCCCTGCGGGGCAAGCCCGGCTATGTTCCATGTGTGGGTATCCCCTGTGATTAACATTGTCACGGTGTGCGAATGCCATGTGCTGACAGTGTCATTGCACTACAAGCTGGTTTGCTTGCTTCGCTTCCCGGCTCTGAGCCTCCCTCTGCTTCCCCTACTCCCCCCGCTCCTGCAACTTGGCCCCTGTGAGGGCACTGTTAGCAGGGAGTCTCATTCTGATTTGGCTCTGCGGGTGGCTAACATTGAGAGTCAGCTTGCCAGGCCTGCTCCTAGGAAGGCCTTTGGCAAGAAGCGGCACCTGGATCCCAGGCCCTCCCCCCTTGCTAAGGTGTATGTGGGGATTGATGAGTTTGGTGGCTGTCACCCCCTTGAGATGGGGGGACTTTCCCAGGATTCTGACTCCTCTGGGAACCAGCAGGAGGGTTGCGATAGTGACCCTGGGTCGGTGTCCGGAGAGGATTCATGGTACCCTGAGGACACTGATAATCTGCTGTCACATATTTTTGATATATTGCACATTGCTGCCCCTGAGGTGGCTAAGAGAAAGCAGGGGAGCTCTTTCGCCCTGGTAAACAGCGTTCAGAGTTCCCTGAGCAGGAACATTTTACCTTTTTGGTACTTAAAGAATGGGAACGTTCTAGCAGGCTGCCTGCTGTGCCCAAGGGTTGGATAAAAGGTATCCCTTTCCTGCTGATCTTGTTAAGAAGGCTTGTCCAATACTTCGGTCATGCCTTTCCCTGACACTACCACTCTGAGGGATGGTGAGGACCGGCACATGGATCAATTGGCCTGCCATGCTTTTACCTGTGTGGGGGCTGGATTGCGTCCGACCTGTGCCGCTGCCATTGCTGCTATTGCCCTCAAGAGGCTGCTCAAGGGTCTCCTTGATGGTGCTACAGCTGGAAGCGGGGGGGGGGGACTATAGTACTCTCTTACTTTGTTCTGATTTAGAGGCCCTTTCGGGGGTCCTCCATCCTCCTCCCTTCCTTTTGGCTCCCAGAGGAGGTCGTGGCTCCCTCTTCTCTAGTGCCCGCAGAGATTATTGGGGCTGTGGCAGATACCGTGGTCGTCCCGGTCTCTCCTGCATACCAAGCCCAAGCCCTCTCACAAGCCCCCTCAGGCATGAAGGGGCGCCCTCACCCATCCGGGTGGGGGGAAGGTTTCGGCTCTTTGGTCACGTCTGGAGGCTTCACGTCTCAGACCGGTGGATACAGGAGGTATTGTTCTTCGGTTACAAGATCTGAAGGGACTTAACAAATTGTCAGATTCAAGCATTTTCGTATGGAGACGCTACGCTCTGCTGTCAGTACCCTTCGCCCGGGCGACTTCATGACCACTGTGATCATCAAGGATGCTTATCTTCATGTGCCTATCTTTCCAGGTCATCAGAGATTTCTAAGGTTCGCGCTGGAGGATCAGCATTACCAGTCTGCGGCTCTGCCCTTCGGTATCACCTCGGCACCTTGGGTGTTCGCCAAGATACTGGCGGGAGTGATGGCTCTTCTACGGATCCAGGGCATCCGCATCATTCCTTACCTGGACGACATCCTGATTGGGGCCTAGTCCTTTCCTCGGCCCGAGCAGGACACTCAGATGGTGACCTCCACTCTGGGGTCCTTCGGCTGGGTGTTCAACTTTCCCAAGTCTTCTCTGTCCCCGTCCTTGGTGAGGTACTTTCTGGGCATGACTCTGGATACCTCTCAGGTCAGGGTGTTCCTTCCTCAGCAGAAGGTGGAGGGTCTTCAGATGCAGGCTTGGGCTCTGCTATCATGTCCTCATCCCTCCATCCATCAGGGGATGCAGTTGGTGGGCCTGATGGTGTCCTGCTTCGAGGCAGTCCCCTTTGCTCAGTTTCACATGAGACATCTTTAGTTACTCCTCTTGTCAGTTTGGGATCCGGACCCTGTGTCCTTGGATCAAGAGTTTGCTCTGTCCTCTCTGGCCAGACGGTCCCTCTCGTCGTGGCTGGACTCAAGGAACCTTCTAGTGGACAGGACCTTCCTGCCCCCGTGCTGGGAGAAGGTCACCACAGATGCCGGTCTGACCGGTTGGGGAGGCTTCTGGAATTCCCTGAGGTTCCAGGGTCGCTGGATACCCACAAGAGGCCCATGCTTCCATCAAAGTCCTGGAACTGAGGGCGATCAAGTTGGTTCTTTCTCGCCTATCCACTCACCTTCAGGGTCGGGCTGTTCAGATCCGCTCAGTCAACCAGACAGCGGTTGCCTACATCATTCACCAGGGAGGAATTCGGAGCAAGCGAGCCTTCAAGGACGTGTCTCTGATCCTGCCTTGGGCGGAACATCATGTTCCCGGCATCTCAGCAGTCTACATTCCGGGGGTGGAGAACCAGGAGGCGGACTCCCTGAGCAGGGGGACGTCTTGTATGGGGGAATAGTCCCTCAACAACCGGGTGTTCTCACCCTGTGCCATCGCTGGGGGCAGCCGGACATGGACCTGTTTGCATTTCGTCACAACCCCAAACTTTCCAGATTTGGCTCTCTGTCTCAGGTTGCTCTGGCCTTCGCCACGGATGCATTGGCTATTCCTTGGAAGAAGTTTCAGCTTCTCTATGTGTTCCCTCTGTATCCTCTCCTGGGCAGGGTCATGTGCAGGATAGCCCAGGAGCAGGTACCTGCCATCCTGGTGGCCCCTTGTTGGCCAAGAAGGGTTTGGTTTACAGACGTCGTGCAGTTGGCAGTAGACCGGTACGTCTTGCCCAAGAATCCAGATCTCCTCACTCAGGGGCAGCTACGCCACTCCAATTAACAAACGCTGGCTTTAATGGCTTGGCTGCTGAAACCTCCATCTTATGGAAGCCGCCATCTTATCAGGCAGCCTGCAAACAGGAAGTGCCTCCTGACTGTGCTGCTCTGCATTCTGGGACTGCTGACCTTTACCTGACCCCAGCTCTGCTCTGTCTGAGCAAAGCACAGCTATAACCCGCCCCCCTGTACCTTATCCCACTCTCCTCTCCTCAGTAAGTGTGATGCTTCTGAGTCAAGATGGCGGCGCCCGTATCCTAAATTCCTGAACAGAGTTGCAGCCCAGTGGGGGAAAGAATAATAAGTAAGTGACTAAAAACTTAAGAATATATTAATTTTAGATGCTGGGGAACCGTTTTTTAGGGGTTTGGGCTTTCCAATAAATCATGGTGAAGGTCCGGTTTAAGGTAGCCTTTTTGGTGGCTATCACTTCTGTAAGGTGAGTTTCTGAGCTAGCAGCGCTTTCCTTCAAACCTCCTTATTTTGAGCGGCATCAGGATAAGGTGGTGTTTCGGCTTAAGCCAGATTTCTTGCCTAAGGTTGTGTCTACCTTTCATCTCAATCAGGACATTGTCTTGCCTTCATTGTGTCCTAATCCTGCTAATTCTAAGGAGCGGACTCTGTATTCTCTGGATGTGGTCAGGGCTCTGAAGTTCTCTTTGGTTGCAACTGAGACTTTTAGGAAGTCTGATGCTCTGTTTGTTCTCACTTCTTGGTCTGGGAAGGGTTTGCCTCCGGCTAAATCCACTATCAGCAAGTGGATCCGTCAGGCGGTGGTGCAGGCCTATTCTGCTAAGGGGAAGGATCCTCCCTTCCATCTTACTGCTCATTCCACTCGTGCTATTGGTGCGTCTTGGGCCTTTCAGCACCAAGTTTCTGTTGAACAAGTTTGTAAGGCCGCAACTTGGTCTTCTGTTCATACTTTTTCCAAGTTTTACAAGGTTAATGTTAGGGCCTCAGCTGATGCTGCTTTTGGCTGCAAGGTTCTTCAGGCAGCAGTGGTTTGAACTGCCCGCCGTTGCTTTTTGGGGATCCCACCCTACCTTACGGACACTGCTTTTGGATGTCCCAGACGTAAGGAATAAGTGAAACAGGACGTGCTGTATACTTGGAAAAATACAATTCTGTGATTACTCACCTGTAGAATTGTTTTTGTAGTATACAGCACGTCCTGTTTCATCCCTCCCTTGTTATTATTATTCTTGGTCACCTCTGTATGGTGATTTGTTCAAATGTTCATTTTGGGATTTCTTTCATTATTGTTCTCCCGGCTTCTTGTCTAACTGCTTTGTAACACTGGGAATTTGTGGGAGGTTCCTGGCTTTTTATAGGGCCGGGAGATGCCACAAGTCTTTCTGCAGTCCACTGCGCCACCTTGTGGCGGATAACCCAGACGTAAGGAACAAGTGAAACAGGACGAGCTGTATACTACAAAAACAATTCTACGGGTGAGTACTCACAGAATTGTATTTTTATCTTCTGTTGTACTGGCTTTTTTTTGTTCAGTCTTTCTCTTTTATATGCGATCACTCCACCTTTATCTCTTTCCATGCCCAACCCTTTTACCTCTTCTCCACATTCTTTCCATCTTACAGTGATTTACTTATTACTTGCCTCCCCTTTTATCCTGTTCCGTCTTTCCACATTCTCAAATTGTACTTCCACTGTCACATTCCCTTCTTCTCTTTTCCATAAACCTATCTATTTTAACATTCTCTATATCTACCTATCTTTTAACTTCCCTTCTTTGCTCTTTTTTTCCACATGTCCTTGCCTTTCTGTCTATCTCTTTACCACTTTCGTGTTCTGCATTCTCTTCTGACAATTTTCCCAGATTTTTTGCTCTAGCCATTCTCTCTGTCTCTCTCTATTCTCTTTCCCATCTATCTCTTCTCTGTGTCCCTTTGGGTTCTTGCATTACCTCCATCTATTTTCCTTTCTTAGAAAGTAAATGTGTGTATATGTACACCTAGGGCACCATCCTGAAATCTTGCAAAGAGCAACATATAACCTAACATATAACCTAAAGCCAGCCCAATCCTAAATTCTAATTTTACTTCTTTATCTTTCCTTAGATATTAAAAGATATGAAGTTCTTGATTCCCCTTCATATATTCCCCCCCACACTGTAATAGAATGTATGTGTATCCCCTTCTGACTCTTCCTTTCTACTGGGACTTTGTGTACAATTTTCTCCTCTTTATTTTTAATAATTTTATAATCAGATATAACTTGGTAGGTGAAAGTTCAGTCTGTTAAACACATATTAAACAACTATTTGCATGTGAAGGAACAAGAGGACAAGCTAAGTAAAAGGTAATTACAATTATATATACATGTAAAAATTAACTTTCTTTCTTACTATAAAATACCAAAAATAAAAGGGTGGGGAGGGTGTAATAACATAAAATCTAGTATGGCTTAACTCAACTTAAATTAGTACAGTAATTGAAAAAAGCTTAATTATTATGAATAATTTAGCATATATTTAAAAATGGAAAGTAACTTGCTTATCTAATAAATTAAATGGTAATTTCGCATTCATCTTTGTTCCTGAAATTCTGCTAATTTCAGTTTAGGGATTCACGGAAATATACCTGCTATTGTCTGTCTCTATCTGCTTATCTCTGTCTCTATCTTTTTCCAAATATTTTCTTAACATATTTCAGTGTAAATGGTACTGACCTCTGCCTCACTTACACTCATATATAATATATTTATAGATCCTGATTTTTCCTGATTCTTCCACAGTACCGATAACATTTAACCAAAGAAATCACCAGAATTTCCCGCTTACCTGCATTAATTATCACTGTGAATATTGCAGTATTGGTGGGAATATTTATGTGGGAGAGTGGCGCTTAGTATGGAGCTGCAACCTGGTCAGGAGGCTAGTCTGACAGAACAAAGGTTAAAGGGTTTTGGTGTGCTCGAGGGGAGTTCACCTAGGGTGTAGACCTTGGTTTTTCCCTCTCACACTTTTCCACAGGTGCGCTACTTGTTTAGAAGCCCGAGAAGGATGGTATCTCAATGAGTATGTGATTCCTCCTTCTCTTCTTCTAATGCAAACAATTAATATAGGCTGCAAGATTGTTGATGAACAAAGGTTGCTGCCAGTTTGGCACAAAATTGCAAAGTATTGGCTCAGGAAAGTATGTTGAGACACTTACCCGCCTGGCCCGGGGGTGCAAGACCTGCCCTGGGTCACTGAGTGTGATGCGCTGAGTGATGAAACGTTGCACTGCTTGTGGAGCATCTGGAGGTTGGTTGCTTCTTTAATAAATTCCAGTCGGATAAAATAAATCCAAAGCTTTATTAATAGGAAAAATGGGGGGTAAATCCAAAAGGGTAGGAGTTAAAATAGGGGGTCAGGCAGTCCGTGCTTAGTGCTGCCTAGAGGGTTACTCCTCGCTGTAAAAGAGTCCTCAATGGCGCTAATGAAAAGCGCTGTGCTTCTCTGCGAATGCAGTGTAGCGTCCTTTAGAAGGTAGATACGGAGTCCATGCCGTATTGCGGTAAGAAAGGGGTACTCTGTACTGGTTGCCGATGTTGAAGCAGCTGCTGGAGCGTTCCGGGTCAGGGAAGGTTCGTTCCTTGCTGCTACTGTAGTGTCTTCACCAATTAAGTGTGCTGCTGCGGCTTCTGGCGGGGTCCGACGCGCGTTTCGTTGTTTAACGTTTTCAAGGTCCCTGGTGTGCCTGCACAGCTCATTCCCTTTTATAGTGGTGGCGGGCAGAGAGGATTCTGGGTGATGTAGTTTTCAAGTGTAGTTCATTGAATATGCACCTGCTTGTCTTCTCTGAGCTCGCTGCGCTGTTTATAAGCTGAAGGCATGACAAAGAAGAAAGGGCAGTTTCTTTGCAAAATAAATGATGTTGCATGTAAATAAAAGATACGTATATATGTAGGGAATAATTATGTAAAAAATTACAATGTCAAATATTGCAGTATTCCTCTATCAGGCCTCTCACCAAGCTCAGATCTCTACCCCCTCATCCCAAGAACACCCTATCACAGCCCAAAGGTTAGGAGATGAATTCAACAAGCCTGGTTATGCGGTGGGTGGCTTCCTGATACCACTAGACACTTTTAGACACTTTCCTTCTCGACATCAGGGATGTGGAAAAGCCTGTTACCCATTTGCAGCCTTCCATGGACATACCTAGAAAAGCACCAGGCCTGCTTCAAAGAGAACAGGGCTGGTATAACTGCAGTGATGGAGGACAGATGCATGGCCAACAAGCCCTGGATTACCAGGACCCCACATTGCATGGCACATGAAAATATCTGTGACACCAGAAGCAGTTTATACCATAGAGAGGTGTATGTGTTTTTGTGTATAACTGGAATATATTTCTTGTGTATTGCAGACATATAGTATATATGAATAGACCCTTCCAATTTTTGGTAAAACCATCTTTCTCTGACTCCAGTTCTTTTACCTGGATTACCAGACCTTATACCTGGCAGGTTGGTTAGTAGCTCTGTGGTAGGGTGAGGGGGGGGGGGCACAGCCTGTTTTTTATATAAAAATAAAAATCTGTCAAGTAATTTGAATGATTTCCTTCCTTAGACTTTAATAGTGTCCAGCTTTGGGTTGAGAAAAAAATGTTTTTTCACCTTTGTCCAAACTGCTTTGAAGCCACATAGACCGCTGTTTGGCTCATTACTATATATTAAACTACGCTCTCCTGACATTCCAGCAATAGCTGTAATAATTCTGTCAAATATCCCTCATTCTCTGGCCCCATATTCGCTTCTCGATCATCTACATGGCATGCTCAGACACCCCTGAGCTTTGGACTGCCTATCACTCCCTTGCAACTTAAAGGAGCACTATCGCAAAATTGTGTTATATAAAAAATCCATATAAACACATCGGCTAATGAGAGGAAGGGTCACTTATACACCCAAACTGAATAAAATTCCCGCCAAGCTTGTGGTTTTTCTCACCTGGTGGGAATCCAGGTATGACATGTTTGATTGTATCAGATGTCCTCCTGATGTCCTCTTCCTTCCATTAAAAGGAAGAAACAAGCCTGGCTGGTTATTTCCTGATGCCGGGTGTATAAGTGACCCCTCCTCCCACCATCCAGCATATTCATATCGCTTTTTATCATTGGGCCATTTTTTTGCGATAGTCCTCCTTTAACTCCATTGGTGTCACTGTGATATGGGGCTGCTAGTAATATCAATCTGTGCATCCCTGGGCATCAGTTTTAATTGGCATGTGTGCAATGTAAGGGTAAGTGGTCATTCATTATTCAATACCACACGGACTGCATTCAAATTATTGAATGTTATTATTACATTGTTACACATCATAAAACTGATATTAAAATTATAATTAAAAGTCTATGTAGATTAGGGAGGTATCAAGAGTGTCAGCTGGTAATTCAAGAACCGCTGTCTGTCTTTCCATGCCTTCCAATCCTGGGTTTCTTATCCCTACACTGTCCTCCATTGTGACGACTCCAGCAAAGATAATGGCTTCCCTTAGATTTTGGGCTCTTAGTCCAGTCTTTTCTGTAACACCTTTTTTAGGGTGCCAGCCACTCCCACACACTGTGATGCAGACAGGGAGTGAGATTTAGACCACACCTCTACTTTAGCCTCTCTATAGCAGTAAAAAAGCATGGTGGTCATGGTGGTTTGCCGACAGCTACTCTGGGTGACCATAGAAAAAAATGGGAGTGGCTATAGAATGAGGGATAGAACTCACCAACTATCACATTCTGGGAGACTGTACAAGGAGGGACCATTTGTGTATGAAATAAGGTCCTTTAACGGCTAATTTAGCATTAACTTATGTAGAAGATGACGAGAACCGATGGACATCTGTAAAAAAGCTTAGGAGCCACTGCTTTAGAGAATTACCACTTGTTGATTATCAGATTAAATGCAAAAAATCTTTTGGGACTGAAGCCCTGCTTGCAGTTGTGAGCATCTGGTGAACAGATAAATAACTCTCAGTAGCTGCAGGAGATGTACGGTATGCTAAAACGCATTAAAAAATGTTAAAATGTGGCGGTTATAATGAATGACTTTAGTATCTCATGCTGAAACCCTCACTTACAGCTCAGTGGAGTTCACAGGGGAAAATGTCAAATTACATCTTGAAATATTAGTATACACTTTATGATTCTTCCTAGAGCAGCTTCTTGTCATCAGCCTGGACTTTCTTATAGGTTGACCAGCAAATGTACATATGGTCTCTTGTCAGTTCCTATTAGAAGGTCTTACCATATAACACGAGATCTGTAGGAGACTTTTTATCTACCTAGATAGAATGATGTTTTTATGGATAGGCTCTGGTACGATCAATCAAACATTCGGATGTAAATGACTGAAGCTATTTTTGCTCAGTTGCATAATACCATTTTATGGCTGTTATAGTTTGGGGCAAGATTCATACGCCTGCAACACGCTTAAAATTTTTCCAGCCTGTAAAAATCCAGTTCAGGTTCATGTGTTAGTGTTTGTTCCTGAATTTTTCTATGCTGATAATGCAACCGAAAAATAATTATCTTGTGGTGCTTGTTTCTCTCAGTATTCTCACATTACAGGACGATACGCTGGAGAGCTTGTGCTCTGCTCTGATCTTTTATGGAGTCCATTTGATGCAAATATTTTGTTTACAAAAGGTTTTTGCATAGAGACCTCTAGACATCTGGTTGTCTACAGGCAGCTTCATGCTAAGCCATTTCATCTTAAACACAAGCAGGTAAGGATATCGTAAGGTACACCCAAAGGGCCAGTTCAGACAGGCCCTTGAGCACCCAAGGGGGTGGCCCATGGCTCTGGACCCCTTCGACTTGGCAGAGTACAGAACCACTGCAGCTGCAAAATCGTTGTTCCTATAGCAGTCAAATCCTAATGCTCATCACTTCAGAAGCCATGCCCCAACTCTGCCATGCCCTATACTGGAATCCCCCTAAACGTCCTGGCCAAGCTTGCAGATAGATCAAGAAAACATGGGTTGGGGTTTATACAATTTGAAGTAACGGTTCCACTGCATTGATTAAGCCTCTTTTTAACTTGCTGTTCTATATTCCAGGGCAGTCCCTATGTGAAAAAGCATTCAGTGCAGGAAGGAAAACAATTGCCCCCTCTTCTCTCATCGTATGGTGCTTCTGCTGCCCCATGATGGTATGTGCTATGCTGTGCCTCCTCTTTAGGCACAGGAAGTGCCCCTCCCCATGAGCCCAGTGGCTCTAACTCATCTGCAGAAAACACAACGACTGGGATAAAGGTGCCCCCCAACATACTTTATGGCCTTGGCACCCTCACCTAGAAACAATATTGCTTTATTCACAAAGAAGTGCAAACAACTGCTAAATATGAATCTTTTGCATTTAAGGTTCCTAGTTTTAACTTGATAGGTAAGTCTAAGAATTGTGCAACGTCATGTCTATGATGTAAATGTCTTTTAAGAATGAGAGAAGACAAAACAGATTTTTAGGACTGAAGAACAATGTTTGCAGCAGAAAGCATGCTCCAGCTATTACGTGAAATGCAGTAGGTATGAGGTTACAGTAGGCTGGATGCAGAACTGATTGGACCTTGGAAGTTGAGATGTAATAGTCTAAGGACCTGTAGACATGCCACAGACAGGTTCCCCTCATGATACCCCACACAACCTGCCCTTAGGTCTTTAAAGGTCATGAGAAGGCAGCTATTTACCTTGGTTTCCCATAGCATTAGCACTTTGGGCTAGCATGATTTTGTGTAGCCATATTTGGCAATGTTTAGTTACATTGGCCTGTGCAGCGTTTTCTGGGTAGATGGTTGGGGGACCGGTGTGTCTCCTGTGTGTGAGTGTTTGTATGTGTCCACTATTTTCTTGTGAATGAAGTACTATATTTTCCACTCTAAAAGTGCAGGGGGGGGGGATGTCTGTGTGTCTTATGGAGAGAATATCCACTCACCTTACCGGCTGTCCAGAGCAGCTTCTGGTTAGCTGCAGGAAGACGATCAGATGCAGGACACAATGGCACGGGAATGCTGGTAAGGTGAGTGGACAGGGCAGGGGGTAACAAAAATAACCTCCTTAGCTCACCCAGGATTCCACAGCACATGGCGCTGGGCACAGCCAGTTTAGCTGCACAGAGCAGCTTCCTCTGTGAATAGGCAGGCATGCACACATACAGAATGGGGGAAACTGCTCTGTTCACAGTCTGCTGCCCCCGCATGCTGCCATCATAGCTGGATTTTTGGACCCAGGTGACCCCAGGATTCGATAAATGCCTCGGGGAGGAGGGGGGGTTGGAGGAATTCTGCCATATTGCCTATTATACGGGGATTTTGCCACATTAGCTATTATAGAGGATTGTGCAATACTGCCTGTTGTAGGAGATTGGGGGGATTCTTCCATACTGCTTGTTATAGGGGATTGGGAAAGTTCTGCCCCCTGCCCATTATAGGTGATATGGGGCCACACTGCCTATTATAGGGGATTGGGGGAGAGATAATATCACACTGCCTATTATAGGTGATGGACGGGGTTCTGCGACACTGCCTATTATAGGGGATTGTGGGGATTCTGCCATATTAACTGTTATATGGTAACGGGGGGGGGGGGTTGTTGCATTGCTTGTTATGAGGGATTGGGGGATTCTGTACACCGCATGTTATCAGGTTCTTGGTGGGGTATTTCAGCACACCATTTGGTGCAGAATATTTTTGTTCTTATTTTTCTTTTCTGCTATGGACTTTTGATTTATATTCATGGATTGTTCTTATGGCAAGGTTATGGCACACTGCCTATTATAGCAGATCGGGGTGGATTCTGCCATATTACCTTTTATAGGGTGAATGGGGGGTTCTGTCACATTACTTGTTATTGGGGGTTTGGGAATTCTGTCTTGGTAGGATATTTTAGCAAACCATTTGATTTAGAATATTTTTTTTTCTTATTTTCCTTTTCTGAACCCTAGGTGCCTTATATTTACTTATATTTATGGATTGTTGTTATGGCAAGGTGATGGCACAAACTGAAACAGTGAATAATGAAAAAAGGAATAATGGACACAAAGATCTTGCCCTTATGTGCTTCTCCTGTCTTACACCTGTGTTCTTCATTGCCTGACATGACCAGTCTTAAAACACTAAACAAGAAGCACAACTATCACAAAAGCTCACATATTATGCTTTAAAGACGGAACATGTGTGTTGGGAATGTGGAGGTTTAACACTAGGGTATTCCCAAAAGAAGAACAACAGTCTAACTGTTCTAGACACCATGGTGGTGTTGCCCCACAACTACCCGAGTTGCTGTTTTTTCTTTACATTATTCAAAATAAATATTTTATAGTTTTAGTAAATATATTCCTATATTACCTTATGCAGTAAGTAAGAACTCTTAAAGAGCATTTTATTGATGCCCATTAATATGATTACTAGTTGTCATAAATAGACATGTTGTGGCCACATGTGGTCTGCCAACACCACATCAAAAGCCATCTTATTTTACTGACACCTCTGTAGCCGGCCTCTGGTTTTAACCCAAAGCATGTCTGGATGTGATAGTCACCATATCAGATCAGGCAAGGAATTGGATATGTGACCATGATAAAGTACAAGGCTGCCATTGCTAAACATCCTTGTTAAAATATATGTTTCTTTGTGATTGTGCCGCTTGTTCAGCTTTAGCTTTAGCTTGACCAGGAACAGGCATCTTAACATTAAATACAGAAGAGTTCAGATCATGAGAGACAATACACACATGGTTCAATTTAGTAACTAGGTAATGTGCAGTATAAAATCACTGAAAACACACAGGGCATGATAATGCCAAGGATCAGTTTCTCAGCTCAAAGCATTAAAAAGATAACAAATAGGTAAGATATCCTGTTAATAACTTCAGAAAAAAACAATATTATATTATATATAGTACAATAAAATATAAATAAACACTAAAGGGAGGGGGTGTGAGCAAGATGTATTGCCCAATAAGAAGGAATAAATAATAAATGAGCCAGGATCTGCAGGGCATCATGTGTGTTGTGGGCATCATGACACTTCATCTGACCATGCTTTGTAGAACATTATTAATCTTGAGGTCTAGTATTTTTTTATTCCTTAAGTTAGCAAATGTGTTTTATGGAAGCTGTTATTACTACCTGAAATCTGGAAAGTATTCTAGAAGTATTCTAAGCAGGTGGGAAAATGACTAGTGTTCATACTTACCACAGGTTGATAATGTATGTGGGGATCATTTTACGACTTTCTTGGACTTTTATTTGTTGTTTTTTTCAGTTTGTTTTTTATTCAGATCTAACTCGTTCTGCTGTGTTGCGATACGAATACAGCCCAGCACTCGCCCTGCAAACTATGTACATGGTTTACTATGATTTACTTACTATACATTTGCTGCTCGTTTGCTGGGTGATTGAATGAAGTCTGGATAACCACCAGGACAGGGTAATCGCAGCAGCGTGAACACGGCTAAAATGTTGTATGTTTGAAATGTCATAATGTGATACCATCAAAATCAATACTATGTGCACATGACAATGGCCTTGATTCAGTAAATGGTTCTTGAAATTTCTCACGAAAATAAGGGTTATTTCATGCTTTATTTCAGAAAAGGCAATGGGTTAAAGTAAGGTGTGATTTGAACAATAATATATATATATATATATATATATATATATATATATATATATACACAGGTCCTTCTCAAAAAATTAGCATTTAGTGCTAAAGTTCATTATTTTTCATAATGAAATGATAAAAATTAAACTTTCATATATTTGAGATTCATTGCACACCAACTGAAATTTTTCAGGTCTCTTTTTGTTTTAATACTGATGATTTTGCCATACAGCTCATGAAAACCCCAAAATCCTATCTCAAAAAATTAGCACATTTCATCCGACCAATAAAAGAAAAGGGTTTTTAATAAAAAAAAAGTCAACCTTCAAATAATTATGTTCAGTTATGCACTCAATACTTGGTTGGGAATCCTTTTGCAGAAATGACTGCTTCAATGCGGCGTGGCATGGAGGCAATCAGCCTGTGGCACTGCTGAGGTGTTATGGAGGCCCATGATGCTTCGATAGTGGCCTTAAGCTCATCCAGCGTGTTAGGTCTTGCGTCTCTCAACTTTCTCTTCACAATATTCCACAGATTCTCTATGGGGTTCAGGTCAGGAGAGTTGGCAGGCCAATTGAGCACAGTAATACCATGGTCAGTAAACCATTTACCAGTGGTTTTGGCACTGTGAGCAGGTGCCAGGTCGTGCTGAAAAATGAAATCTTCATCTCCATAAAGCTTTTCAGCCGATGGAAGCATGAAGTGCTCCAAAATCTCCTGATAGCTAGCTGCATTGACCCTGCCCTTTATAAAACACAGTCGACCAACACCAGCAGCTGACATGGCACCCCAGACCACCACTGACTGTGGGTACTTGACATTGGACTTCAGGCATTTTGGCATTTCCTTCTCCCCAGTCTTCCTCCAGACTCTGGCACCTTGATTTCCGAATGACATGCAAAATTTGCTTTCATCAAAAAAAAGTACTTGGGACCACAGTCCAGTGCTGCTGTTTCTGGTTCAAAAGTGGCTTGACCTGGGGAATGCGGCACCTGTAGCCCATTTCCTGCACACGCCTGTGCACGGTGGCTCTGGATGTTTCTACTCCAGACTCAGTCCACTGCTTCCGCAGGTCCCCCAAGGTCTGGAATCGGTCCTTCTCCACAATCTTCCTCAGGGTCCGGTCACCTCTTCTCGTTGTGCAGCGTTTTCTGGCACATTTTTTCCTTCCCACAGACTTGCCATTGAGGTGCCTTGATACAGCACTCTGGGAACAGCCTATTTGTTCAGAAATTTCTTTCTGGGTCTTACCCTCTTGCTTGAGGGTGTCAATGATGGCCTTCTGGACAGCAGTCAGGTCGGCAGTCTTACCCATGATGGCGGTTTGAAGTGAACCAGGCTGGGCTTTTTTAAAAGCCTCAGGAATCTTTTGCAGGTGTTTAAAGTTAATTAGTTGATTCAGATGATCAGGTTAATAGCTTGTTTAGAGAACCTTTTCATGATATGCAAATTTTTTGAGATAGGATTTTGGGGTTTTCATGAGCTGTATGGCAAAATCATCAGTATTGAATCAAAAAAAGACCTGAAATATTTCAGATGGTGTGCAATGAATCTCATATATATGAAAGTTTAATTTTTATCATTTCATTATGGAAAATAATGAACTTTAGCACTATATGCTAATTTTTTTAGAAGGACCTGTATATTAAAAGCTATATATATAAATTCTTAAAGCCACTGTCCAGGCTCAAAATCAAACATTACACTCACCTTCTGTCCCCCTGCTGGTGATCGCTCCAATCCGGCTCCCTGAATCCTAGTCCTGTGCCGTCTGCTGTTGCACCATAGACCCCCTCTAATGCCATAAGGAGGGTCTGAATTCCATGTTGGAGGAGGTGAGATTGAAGACCAGCACTAGGCAACCCAATGCTCCCTATTATTGGTCAGTTTTAAAATATTAAAGCCAGGTGGATGGGCTACGGGAGACAAAAAATAAGTATAGATGTCTATTTTTGTCTTTTGCTTAGATAATTAATTAAAAAAATGATAGAAGTGCTGAATCAACCCCTAGGTTTTAAATGAAAAATGAATACACGGTTTCCACCTGGTACTAAATCAAATGGGTGATTTAGCACTCGTGACATTCCTTTTTATTGCTCACCTAGCACCAGGTATAAATAGAGTACTTTAGTTTCAAATTTAGGCCCTTATTTATGAAGGAATAGCGACAGGTAGCGACTGGTGAGCGGCCGGTATTGACATGCCCCGTCACGAGAACGCCGGCTCCCCACCACAATCACACATTTATCAAGCCAATCCTGCTTAGCGACTGAGATAGCGCCATATAGCCACTCATTCATCATTATTCCAGCCTCAGCCCACAGCGCCAGCGTCCGACCTTGAACAGCGACAGGTATGACCTCTCACTACCTGTTTTTAAGGTAAAAAAAAGAATTGTACAGAATTGATATTACAGGTCTGATATTAATGTATTCATATTACTAAATTATTTAAAAAACTAGTTTTTTTGGTTTCCAAAAATATGGTTGTTTGGGGGTTAAAAAACTACTTTTAACCCATCGCCGCCAGCGCTCTGGGGTTTAAACATGCATTTTACAGCGCGGGAATTTTTTGAGCGTGATTTTTAAATGAATATGGTGGGAGCCGGTCGCTAGGGCCAGTCGCTATCATGCGCTCCCATACAGCGCGGAACCTGTCAAATAGCGACTCCTCACCCAATATTCAACATTACGGCAAACCGACTGAGTCGCTATCAACAACCGAACAACGGCCAAGCACAGCGACTACTAGCGGGCGCTCTGAAAATGCCGCTACAGTCGCTCAACTGTCGCTACCTGCCGCTATTAATTAATCGGCCTCCCCGTCTAACGTGTACTTTCTGCTCCAAGGTGCACTTTAGTGTTTTTTAGGGGGGCATTTGACCATGACCCACTGTCTATATTTCATAGGGTCTATCCCATTATGGGAATCCCTGTAGTGGGAAAAGACAGATGGCGTGCAACATACTCACCTTCTTTTATCCTAGAATGTAGGTCCACTTTAAGCAATCACAGTTGTAAGCATTGTCTACAGCACATGAAGACCAGATTTTCTTCCCTCTATCCCAGGAATTGCATTCTTTAGTACTCTAGAATAAAAGGCTAAAAAAGAAAACCCTACAAAATGTAAGTAATAACATATAAGTTACATATATTGATTGACACAAATTTCATATGCTTTTATTGTTTTCCATTTATGTCCATACCTCATTTCTAACGCCAATAGAGATCACTGAGAAAACTCCCTCGCTACTGTGATGAGAATGCGATCCACATGCAAAGCCAATGGTGTGCTCACTTTGTAGTCATAAATCAGTTTCACATTGTAGAATCCCCCATCCATCTGAAGCAGATTAACACTTTACAGCCAAGCAGATGAATAAAAACAAAGCAGAATACACGCTAAAAACTTTTTAACAGAAGTCCAAAGTTCTGTACGAAAATAGTGCTGACTTGTTTGCTTACAGAGCTAAAGGGGCATGGTGGATATAAAGTAGCCATCAGAAATTTCCAAGCCCCATACAACCAAAAATGCAGGGTCTATTCTCTTGTATGGGACCCATAGCCACTCATTGCCATCAAGGGCTTTGCCTATTAGTTGTCTGATACGCCCCAAACTGATATCATTAATTCAAATGCCTTCTTCGGATGGATATAATATTATAGGCCTGGCTATTACCTGGGAATCAGTGGTGCCACAGATGAATGTCATATCTCGGGATGAGCGAACCGGTTCGGACGAACCGGAATTCGCTCCGAATTTCAGGGAAAATTCGATTCGGCACGAACCCGAATTTTTTTGGGTTCGTGCCGATCGAATTTTCCCTGAAATAAAAAAAAAAAATGCCGGCATGGTCGGAGCGTGGAGGCCGGCGCCGCTCTCAGCTGTCATCAGAGGACGCGTCATCAGAGGGCGCCGGCCTCCACGCTCCGACCATGCAGGTAAGTGTTTGCTTTTTAAACAAATGCCGGCATGGTGGGAGCGGGCAGGCCGGCTGCGCTGTCAGCGGGCCGGCTTCCGCCGCCCGCTGACAGCGTAGCCCGCCTGCCCGCTCCCACCATGCTGGCATTTTTTTTTTCAGATGAGCGATTCGTGAAAGTTCGATTCGGGCGAACCCGAATTTCTTGGGGAAATTCGGCGAATCGCCCGAATCGAACTTTCAAGAAGTTCGCTCATCTCTAGTCATATCATTTGAATTTTTCAATCATGTGCCAGTGATCTTTTATCATTTTTGTTCATTTTATTAATTTATTAATCATACTATTTATAGTGGTTCTACATCAACAAAAAGACAGTTGAACAAAAGTTCTTATGCTCTATAAGTATTGTATGGCTGGTACTAGAATATTTCTACACCACTTTATAGCTACCAAGTATAAACCTGCTGTAATTGCAGATTGTAATATAGAGGCTTGTTTTTGCTTAAACCGGGCCTTAAATGAAAGCCCCAACCCTTAAAAAACTATTCCCCGGCATCTAAAATTAATATATTTTAAGTTGTTATTCTGTCGCTTATTATTCTTTCCCCCACTGGACCGCGACTCTGTTCAGGACTTTAGGATACGAGTGCCGCCATCTTGCTTCAGAAACATCACATATTGAGAAAAGGAGAGGGTGGAAAGGTTCAGTGGGTGTGGTTATAGCTGTGCTTTGCACAGAGGGAGCAGAGCTGAAAAAAGACAGCAATCTCACAATGCAGAGCAGCAAAAAAAAAAACATCCTGTCTGCAGGCAGCCTGAGACTCCATGGGCCACCATCTGGGTTTTTGAAAGGTTTAAGAAAACACATTAGGTACAGGTAGGATGATTTTTAATGTGGGCAATCTGTATGTACAGGGTGGGGGAAGCATACAAGATAGGCTCTTATTTGGTGTGAAGGTCCGGTTTAAATATTCCAGGTGGACCTTAAAATAGATCCTTCCATGAATGAAAAGGAAAATCCCTTAAGGACAAGGATTCCTAAAAATCTAAAGTCAAATAAAGTCAAAATCAAAATGAATGAAAATGAGCCATTGGCACATACTATCTGTTATGTAGGAATACAGATACTTTGCTTTAGATAAAAGATTGGAAATTGTTCATTTTTCATTTTGTATTCTATAATTTGACTGTTGACTGTTGTTGTTTAAAGCCGTTAACACAAACACATACTAACAGATTTTCCAGAAGACTTTATTTGCATCATTCTGGGTAAGCTCGGCTAAAATAGTTATCAAGTAAACATAACACATTGAGAAAATTCTTTTTACATTACTCGATCTTAAATGATAGCATGAAAATATGTGAGTGATGTAACATGTCTATCTGTATCAGTGTTACGTAAAAGTACAGACTGTCCTCTGCTCCTGTGTAGTTTAACCCTTTGCGGAAATCACCCCGTGATTGCCTTGCTAACAGGAAATAAAAAACCTACGGCATTTCATTCAGATACTCTCCCAGGAAGCTTCTTAAAGTGGACCAACACCCTCCCATGATCGGCTCGGGAATCTATAAGATTCCCGGACCGTTCAGCTCCCTGACTGCGGGGCACCCCGATCGGGGGCACCCCGGGCGCTGTGTGAAACCCCCCAGAAACCCCGAAATCCCTACCTGCTCCTCGATCCAGCGGTGCCCGCCACCGCCTCCCACGCGTCCCTCTAGCAGGACGCGCACCCGCGCCGGCCATGCACAAACGGCCGGCGCGGGTGCGCGTCCTGCTAGAGGGACGCGTGGGAGGCGGTGGCGGGCGCTCTCTCTTGTCCGTCGCTGCCTCCCGCTTTTCCGCTGCCGGGGATTGGCTGCAGCGCTCACGTAGGAGCGGGGAGAGGTGAATTATTGGGCTTTCTGGGGGGTGCCCCACCGAAGTGGACCAAAACCCAGGATAGTCAAAATCCTGGGTTTTGGTCCACTTTAAGAGTTAGGTACAGTGTTAGGCCCTTTATTAATTATTGTCCTTGAGAGATTTCCTAGGATCAGTTATCAATGAGAGAAAACTGGGCAGTGAACAGGATAAGCAGTCAAATTCAAGTAATAAGAAAAAATGACTGATCACAAGGCCTGAATGCGCTCCCTGCCTAGGAAGACATGATTCGTTTCTTTTTGCTTTTCTCTCCTCTCTCTTTTTTTTTTTGTCTCCGTTAAAATATAGAATTCATATATATGAATTCTAACTATAGATATTTCGATATTCAGATCTTGAGAGGATGTATACTCACGGGCTGTTCATTATCTCTCTGTGTGATGTGACTATGTAAGACCAGCTAATGGTCCAAAGACAGGCAACAAAAATAGTAGAAGGACTTAAACATAAAACTTATCAAGAGAGACTTAAAGAACTTAATTTGTACAGTCTGGAGGAAAGAAGGGAGAGGGGGGACATGATAGAGACCTTTAAATATGTAAAAGGATTGAATAAGGTTCAGGAGGGAAGAAACTTAATGACAGAACAAGGGGGCAAAACCTGAAGCTAGTCGGGGGGAAGATCAGGAGCAATGTTAGAAAATGTTAGAAAATATTATTTTACAGAAAGCGTAGTAGATGCTTGGAACAAACTTCCAGCAGAGGTAGGTGAACAGTAAGTGAATCTAAACATGCCTGGGATAAGCACACATCTATCCTAAGATAAAGAGTACATACAGTATACACATTAGGGCAGACTAGATGGACCGTATGGTCTCCTTCTGCCATCAGCCTTCTATGTTTCTATGTGTAAATCAGCTTTACTTTACACTGTAAAATTCCTGTTTTTCTGTTTTGAATTGACTTGTAGCATATCAGAAACAAATAAAATAATACCTATCTCTCCTATAAAGACAGCATAGAATGGAAAACTCATCTGGACATCCTCTATAATGTCCTAGGATCCTCTTTTACAAACTTGAAGCTTTTAACTTCTGTCCCTCAAACCCACCTAAAGTTACAATATCTTCAGGGAATTACAACTTTATGGCCTAGCTTAAAGCAATACCCATCTTGTATGTGTAATGCAACACATTTTAGCTCCAGAATTTTGGCCTCGTCTAAACATTGTTTGAGGAAATGTTGGCTTTCAGTGGCACTATGAATATTCTGTTGTCTTTGTTCATTTGGATTTTCAATTATAGACAATTGTCTGGGGCTGGCATTATGCCTGTACTGCCCTTGGCCCTGTTCATGATACTGTATACAGGGCAGATTCTAGGCAGATTCTAGGATGAGGGAAAAATGTTCACTCCCACCATGTTAGCCGACACCACACCACAAACCCTGTAATTATTCAGCAGAGTGTACAAGTGGATGTCTCTAAAACATAAATTAATACACTTTGAGGGAGGCATGGCCCTGTCCTGTGCAAAGTGCAAGTTGGGAAGCATGATCTTATACTCACCTTGTCTCCTGCATTCCGCACCCCATCATATGCATCTCTTGCAGGTAACACTGGCATCACAGGACAATTATGTCACTAGTCTGAAACGGAGGACAGGAAGCAGAATGCAGGAGCTGGAATGAGTATGGTGGCATGCTTCCAGCCACACTCTGTCCCTGTCAATACTGCACCTCCTTTGCCACCCACAGTAGGAGGGACCCAGGGACACCAGTACAATGCATGGGATGCCACATTTACAATGCACAATGCATGGGATGCCAATCTCGGATGTCCCGCGGTGAGGGAGGTGATCGGCCCGAGAATCTTATAGATTCCCGGGCCGATCACCCCTGGGTGTTGGTCCACTTTAAGTTTAATTTTTAACAAGGAATTGTATTCTTTTAGCAAATTTTAAATTTGTATACCAGACATGTAACGTCCTCTCACTACACAGAACAATGAGAGCAATGTCTGCCCTATTTGCTTTCTAGTTTAACAAGTCTGATGCACTGTAGCAAAACAGGGTATAGCCTGGTGGAGTAGTAAGAATTTGGTGCTGGATGAACGAATATGCACACTGCAAAAACACAGACGTAAACTCTGCGAAAGGTATTGATTTGCATTGAACCTTGCACCAGCATGGTGAGTGTGTGTTCTCAAGCTCCTGTGTCATCTGGCTGTTCTTACTCATCCCTGCCAGACGACTAGTTCCAGTGCTTAACTACATTCAACGCCATTACCAATCCATGGTAGATTAATCACACACTTTTACGTTCAGCTAAACACCATAATGTAAATTCATCTTAGATTGAGCTTCGCTCATTTTTGAATTTGGATAATGGTTATGTGTTGATGGCTTTTAGTATGATAACTTAATAAACTATTATATCTTTGCATGCAATTGTATTAAGTGCATGAAAAAAGCGAGTCCGAGTAAGTCACAGTCAATCAGGTACGACATTTTTTATGTAACTTTTTATGTAACAGGGTGACGCTTAGTTGCTCCTAAAGCACATCTGTGGGAAAAAGTAAAAAAATAGTATATATTTATTATATTATTGCTATTGCTGTTGAAAAAAGTTGTGAGAATATGATAAATTACTTTTCTATCTGGGTGGCTGCCTATTATCATTATTATATATTATTAAGGAGCAGTCATAGCCTAGTGCCAAGGCCTTGGAGGGTTGCAGGTTCGATTCCCGGCTGGGACATGACTGAAGGGCACTTGAGACAGGCATCTAACTGCTCGATGGGCAACCCACCGCTCCAGGCATGTGCACTCACTGCTTGGGTTTGTCTCACTGCATGGATGAGTTAATTCGGAGGATTCCTATGTGTGTGCAGGCATACAATGGCCACATATATGCACAAAAAATCAGACCTTCAATGTGCCAGCAAGAGACTTCTTTAGGTACCCCCAACTAGGGCATTGCTCCTTACTGTCAGTTTTATGAAGTCAACCTAAAGCTATGCTGAGATATTGGAAAAAACAAGGAGAATGGGGCTTCTAGACTTGGATAGGTGCCCCAAATACACAGGGGCGGGCTTATAATTTCCAGGGCCCCATGCAACGTTGTGTCTGGTGGGCCCTAATTAAATGCATTTTTAGATAACAATATACAATATTAACAAGGAACAAATGAAGGAGAGAAGCAGCTTTCTTTCTCATGTAGCCTTGGCACTGTCACCAGTTTTATACAAGTATTACATGCCACCTGCTTCCAGTGTTCACTCAGAAGGGTTGTGGGGGGGCCCTGGGAGGTGCAGTTTCATGGGTTGCGTGGTGGCAAAACGTGGTTGCGTGGTGGCAAAACATGCCACTGCAAATACAGGACTACATGTGATCCGGAAATGCCCCCTGGTGGCTAGAATTTGGGTGGAAGTGATCTCTAGTGTTAATCTAGGTATACAAGTTTGGAAATCTTTCTCCTTATATAGTTTTGGGGTTGTGGAGTGGTGTCTTTTTCTCCCATGAAAGCAGCAATGTAGTCTGTGAGCATGCAGGAACCTCATCTGGTGCAAAGGTAAGAGAACTATTGTGTATACTTACCTTGAGCCTCCTATATATTGTGTTATTTTAGTGATACAATACACCTGCCTTATTAGGGGTCTTTTTATGCACTTTAACTTGTTAGATATCTGTTAGGAGGGATACTATTTTGTATATCACTTTATTGCAGTTTCATTGCTGGTTTAGGACTTTTATGCACGTGTTTTATGTGTTGTCATGTTTAAATCAATATGTTTAAACAAAGCTGATATATTTTTCTATAGATTGGTAGTGCATTGAGGCTGTTGGTTGGTTGGGTTTGTTTTTTTATTAATTAAATTTGGGGTTGTAGAACCTATATGTTAATGTTAGAAAATCCTAGTAAATAGACATGATTTAGGCTCAAATATGCCCTGCAGCCTATAGGGATACGTGTAATTGAAGCTGCACTGCCCCTGGTAGCTGGGGCCAAGATAAAAAATAAGGTAGCCAGCCAGCCATAGTCCCCAAATAAAAGTCAGATAAAGGTCAGTACTACACATTCACGGCAATACAAATTTCCAATGAGACAAGAACTAAACTCTAGCATGGGCACAGGTGTAGCAGAACCAGTAATACCTGGGACTAGTGGCTTCCAAATGTACTCCAGTTAATATATTGGTGCAACATCCACAAGGCACCAAGCAATGTTGGCCACTAGTGTCCTCATCAAGGAAACAGCCAGTGGCGAACCAAACCTATGACAAATCCATGCTGTATGCAAACAGTTAATTTTAGCTTTGTTCAGATACATTTTACAACCCATTACAAGCAGTTTTGTGTGGTTGTTTTGGGAAATGGAAGACATTTTTTGAAGAAATGTGATGAGTATTGCACTTTTTGTGTAATCTATGACCTTTGATATTATCGTACATTTGTGGAGACAGAACACTTGACTGCACCTTAACTATTTCCTGGGTGACAGTGTTCGTTAATCCCATCCCTTAGTATTCAAAGTTGAAGTCTGTCTGGCTGAAACTTAATTAGGAAATACCATATTGTTTTTCTCAAGAGGTGTATTTTGTACAGGAGACGAGACATTTGCAAGTTTTTTTTTTTTACTTTCAGCTTACGTGTAAGTAAGTCTGTGTTTTTCATTCCTCCTTATGTGGGTGGAATTCCACATTAAAGACACAAAACAATTAGGCACAATGTCAAGCTGCATATTCATCATTGTGACTAAATTTATCTCTAGCCCAGTTACATGCAAATAATGCGCAAAACCTACGTTGCTCTGAATGAACTGCTAATTATGATTTGTGAAGACACCAGTAAGTAAAAGAGATGATTAAAAAATGGTTTTGCAACTGTATTTATCCATCTTTCCACATTTTATATGCCTGTAGTAGCTATTTATTATGTAGTACTCATTTAAAAACCTTCTCCAAACATGCAATCATTATTGGGGGGACACTTAACAGGGGGTCTTCTTGGCAGTTGTTTAGCTGAAGTTTTTTTACACCTGAAGTTGTGCAACTTAGTTACATAGTTAATACGGTTGAAAAAAGACATATCAAGTTCAACCAAGGGTGTTGGGGAAGTTATTTTTTATTTTATTTTATATTTTGTTTTTTTTTTACTGATAAACGCTAGTAAATGTTAATGTTATTTTCTTCTAAATAAGCATCTAATCCTTTTTTGAAGCTGTCCGTGGTTGATGCTGTAACAAGCTTCTGTTGGAGGATATTCCATAGATTTATATTCTTATGGGGCAAAAATGATTGTCGCCTTCGGAGACTGAATTTATTTTTTTCCAATCGAAGGCAGTGCCCCCTTGTCCTTAGAGAGGATTTTACCTGAAATAGTGTTCCTCCCATATTTTTATATGGACCATTTATATATTTATACAAGTTAATCATGTCCCTCCTCAGTCGTCTCCTCTTAAGACTAAACAGATTTAAATCTCGTAATCTTTCCTCATAACTAAGATCCTTCATCCCCCTTATTAATTTGGTGGCTCTCCCCTGCACTCTTTCCAGAACAATGTTCTACCTTTGGGCTTCTAGCTTAGCTGTAGAGGCTGGTAACTCAGGGCTCAGAGGCCGGCTGATCCTTACTAACCCTGCGACGCATTAACAGGTCAGTGAAAAAAACAAAACACAACTCCCCCAGCTAAAAAAAAAATAAAAAAAATGTAAATTAAGTTTTAATCACGTTTTTGGGGATGCTCAATGTGGAAGAGCTTAAACCAGTTCATGGGTGATGGGTGTGGTGGAGTTGGGGCTAAGGCTTTTGAAGAGCAAATATCCACAGCATTTTATGCTCCTCATGTGTGTAAGTAGGTTTTGTCCTGTGTTAAAGGATATGATTACAGATGTCCCCAGATTAACACTCAAATAGTGTGTGAGTACATCCTGCCTTCACATGCTCCAGGGATCTTTGGACCATAAAAGATGTTGGTGATTGACCCAATGCTCAGCCAACCTGCGCATTACGCTACCGCTCTTCAAGCTAGAGAAAGTCAGAGCAGTTGTAAATAGACATCTCGCATTCTGCATTCGGTGAGACAGTATCCCGCATTATGGCAGCAAAATGGGACCATTCTATGTCTCCACAGTTTTCAGAGGGGCAGAGGGGCAAAATGCCTAGAAGTAGGACTGTCCCATTGAAAGTTGGACATCTGGTCAGTTTATCCAGTTCCCTAGTGGCCTACATGAAAATCTCCAGCAAGTCAGAGCCTGTTTTTGAGCAATCTGCCATAGGCCTCCTGCAATTCAGATTCAGCGCTGCACTGTGATGCTGCCATGCCCCCCAAGGTATAAAAGGCATTTCCAGGGCCTACTGATTCCCTCTCCACAGGGCATCCCGATCCCTTCTGTATGAAATCCTCTGGGTTCAATGTGTAATGTACCTTTCTGGTGAACCTGTGGCGCACACAATGGCCACTCCAGCATCTCTCAAGCTCAGGTGGGCTCTTGTTCCAGGCCTATCAGAATGGCATGCACAGTTGGAGGGAAGCAACCACTGACAGGCACCCGCTAATCAATTAATTCAGAAAACATTACTGGGCATTAATATTCACAGCAGTCCATTCTGATTGGCTAAATGCCCAGTTTTTAATCATTAAAAGGCAGTTGAATTTAACCCATGTCACCCCCCCCCCATCAGAATGCTGGGAAAGCAAGTAAATCATCAGATGAATAAGTGGATGTCCCTGGAGGAGGCTAATTAATAGACTTAAAGTCTTATTATCTTTAGGTCCATGTTAATTATACAGGTGAACATATTAGTTAATAGGTTTAAAATGCATATCTGTTTATGTTTTAGATTAATAGCTATTTAATTAGTACTCATTAATTTACTGTTTAATGCTTTCCAGGGCATGCATTTACTCAAACTTGTTGATCCAGGCACACATCACTATTAGGGAGCTACAACTGGATTGTTAGAAAACTGGAAAATGACTTATTGCTTTTTTGTCTTACTTTGAATTAACAGGAGAACAGGTATTAAGAACAATGTAAATTACTAATATAATAAATGCAATTTATATCAAAGCCTAAAGATATTTGCTGGTGTGATCGGGAGGGGGGGCTAAGTCATCAGTGGGGCGCCCCAGCGCAAGTTAGATAGCAGGGCAGCAGCGCTATGTGAGGGTAGAACGAAGGGTAAGCCAGGCTGTTTATTGTGTGGTTGCTGGTGCCGCACAGGGCATGTTTTTCTAATTGAGCAGGCCCCACCCCACAGGTGCATCATCACTCTACTGCCTAGTCTCCCGAGCTGTGAGGAGAGAGGAGGAAGTTCTGTTGCAGCTCTGAGAAGCTTCATATACCAACATGTGAGTCTGTCTGTGTGCGTCTCTTTCTCTGTCTGTCTCTCTCTCTCTCTGTCTCTCTCTGTGAGTCTTTGGGGGTTATTCATGAAGAGATAGCATCAGGTAGTGCCTCGTAGCGGCAGGCAGCACCTGGTGGATGCCGGTCGCTGTAGGCAAAACCACATTTATGAAAGTGAATCTGGTGAGCAACTCTAACAGCACCATGTAGCGTCACATGTATTAATCCAGGAGGCTCAAAATCTCAAGGTAGGCTGGCAGTTAAAAGGTTAAAGACCTGTTTATACCAGTCCCATGTGGGCTCCAGGCCAATGAAGGACCTCTGGGCTATGCTGCCTCCCACCCATGACATCTCAAAAACTCAACGGCTGCCATAACTATGCTTTCTCGGAGCTTGGTTACCAAAATATAACTGGAAATCCTGGGCCCAATAAAGAAATAAAAATCGAGAGAGGAAGTAAAAAGGTACATAGGTGTGCAAACATAAATCTACCTCCATTACAAGCCAGCACACCTTAATGGAGAGAGCCCTAGTTCAGCTGCTCATTATTCTTCCATTAAAATGATCCTTCTGATTTAATTCCCCATACCATTCAAGACTGCACATATCCCCAAGGCTCCTCTACTTTTATGTGGATCTCTCATCTCTCCTTCATATACCCCTATGAACACCTTATAAAACCCTAGCCATGTGACCAAGACCTCCTTATCACCCCGTCTCACTATCAATAGCTTTGAATAACCCATACCATCCTCATTCCATAGCATGTGCACAGCAGGTTTGCTCCAGGCCACTGAATAATCTCCAAACAATGCTGCCTCAATCCCACCAATACCAACCATACAAGTTAAGGGCTACCAGAACTACCATGTCTCTACTACAGAAAACATCGGAACTTGGGCACTCCGGAGCCCAATAATATATTTAATTTTTTTTTTTTAATTGTGAAAGAGATAGTAAAACACTACATGGTTGGAAACGTAAATCTGCCTCCATAACAAGCCTAAACATTTGAACAAAGCTTGATGAGGAGAGCTCATTATTCCTCCATTAAAATGCAGACAGAGCAAGAAAATTAAGTTTAAAAAATGTATTGATATCATATGTTGAGTCGGAGAGGTTCTGTGATATTTAATGAACAAAAGTAAACTCATTAATGTTAAAGGGCTTCTCCAGATTGTGGGCAGTTCTATGTTGAAGTCTAAAGTGAAAAAGAACAGCACAGTTTAGACCACTGACACTTTTGTAAATCTTTAGGGCATAGCGGAAGTCTGGCATTTGAATGCAGTTTCTAATATTTAGGGTAAAAACTCTTTCTGTATGTAGACAAACACGCTAATGCAGTTCCTCTATCCTCTTTCCATGTTTACATTTTCATAGTGAAAAGAGCAGTCAAACAAGAAAACACCCCGCCAAAGCAATGAACGCTAGCTGGATGTGGCCAAACTTGTTTCCCTGAAATAATGAAAAACAATGGCTGTGAATATTTCCAGTATTTTACTATGAATATATTTTCTCCTATTTGTGCTACCTGTTGTTCAGTAACAATTGCATACCTGAGCCTTGGTATGTTAAAGGTAGGTGGTAATAATATGATACAACGCGCTTGTTTGTAAAAAAAAAACCAACTCCTTCTTTGAGCATTGTGTTGTCTAGTCATATTCACTAATGACCGGTGCTCCTAGAGATCCACTTCACAGAAACACATATTTGCTTAAGGTAACTGCAGTTAGATCAATGCTCATTTATGGGACAACATTTTTTTAATATTCTTTTTTAAGCTTTTAAAAATAGAAGAACAAGGTCGTACAGAAATAAAATAGTGTGACCTTAGATACTGATACCAAGAAAAACATGCATACGCACATATATCCATATCACATATCATAACATATTTCATCCCCCAGCCCCCCAGATACGAGCTCACTTGCTCCACAGGTAGGCTTACATGCATGGAGTATACCAACTCTGGGAACTAAATTATAGGTGGTGCCCCGTGCACTAGTATTGAGAGATGTCCCAGCCTGTGACCAACTTGTCACACCGAGAAACTTGCCTGGGGCAGGGGCCACAAGAGGTGAAAATTTCAGACATTAGAGAATGGGAGTGAAAGGGGGAGAATAGAAACCGAGGAAGGAGCAAGGTAAAGATAATCAAAGAGAGGGGGAGAATAAGAGGAAAGGAGGAGTGCACACTAGCGCATGGGGGACAAAGATTAATTTGGCCTAGACTGCATAGCACTTATACGTGTCTGTTTCATGGAACTGTAGCCAGGGAAGCCAAGTTTCTGTGAAGGTGTGGTCCCGGTCATAAATTGAACGTTGAATAGAGTGAGGTCTTCCATTCCCCTCACCAGGTCTATCTCACCGAACCAGTCAGATAGGGAGGGGGAGCATGCTCTTTTCCAGAATTTAGAGTGCTTCTCTAATGACTTTTTATACACACTTTTGGTATTTTTGGTTATGGTGTAGCAACAACAAGGCAGGGTCTCTAGGGATGTCCTCAACCAAGATTTTTGTTATCGTTTCCACCACCTTTTCCCAGAAGGGACAAATCAGAGGGCCATTCCAGAAAACATGCATGAAGGAGCCCTCATCATTTTGGCATCGCCACCAGGTCAATGACACATCTGGGAAGATTTTATTGAGCTTGCCCAGGGTGTAGTACCACCTTGTGAGAAACTTGTAGTTGGATTCTTGTATTCTGGTGGAGAGCAATGACCTATGAGCCAGTATATACATTTTTCCCACTGTCTCTCGGAGAAGTGCCTATTAAGGTTAAAGTGGGGCCACTCCTCCTCGTGACACCATATTAGATTGTACATATAAGAAGTCAGGTGCTGTGGTGGGTCCCTTCTATGCATTCGTTTTTCAAATCTCAGGTCCACCTCTCCTTCGGCCCTTCTGCATTAGGAAGTGGTTGAAGAGCAGGCAGTTCCAAAGGTCCAGATCGTCCACACCACTCCGTTCCTTGATCTTTTGTAAGGGACGCCCCTCACCCCCCTCCACCAAATCCATAGCTCTAAGAGATGAAAGCCAATTTTATGCCCTCTGGATTTTCCAACGATGGCCACTTGGAAGATGGCCAGGTTTGCTCCAGGCCACTGAATAACCTCTAAACAATGCTGCCTCAATCCCATACCACCCATACAACTCAAGGGCTACCACTAGAGATGAGCGAACTTTTGAAAAATTCGATTCGACTGATTCGCCGAATTTTCCGACAAAAATCGTTTCGACCCGAAAAAATTCGCGACGAATCGCTATTAAAAACGGCTATTTCTGAGCCTCCTAGAGCCTCAATAGGGTTGTAAACCATTCAGCCTTGCTGTAACACGCACAGGATGCGTGCTGGGTTAGTTAAATAATACTTTGAAGAAATATCACATGCAGATCAGAGGCATCGCTAATAGAATCGCAGAGCGGCACAATTGCAGAGAGTTGAAGTGGCATCACTATGAGGGGCAGAAGGAGCCCAAATATACACTGGAGTTGGCCTCAGGAGCCCAAAAATTGGATGAATCACACCCTGGAGTTGGCAGGAGTTGGCAGCAGCAGCAGCAGGAGCCCAAATATACACTGGAGTTGGCCTCAGGAGCCCAAAAATTGGATGAATCACACCCTGGAGTTGGCAGAAGTTGGCAGCAGCAGCAGCAGGAGCCCAAATATACACTGGAGTTGGCCTCAGGAGCCCAAAAATTGGATGAATCACACCCTGGAGTTGGCAGCAGCAGCAGCAGGAGCCCAAATATACACTGGAGTTGGCTTCAGGAGCCCAAAAATTGGATGAATCACACCCTGGAGTTGGCAGCAGCAGCAGCAGGAGCCCAAATATACACTGGAGTTGGCCTCAGGAGCCCAAAAATTGGATGAATCACACCCTGGAGTTGGCAGGAGTTGACAGTAGCAGCAGCAGGAGCCCAAATATACACTGGAGTTGGCCTCAGGAGCCCAAAAATTGGATGAATCACACCCTGGAGTTGGCAGGAGTTGACAGTAGCAGCAGCAGGAGCCCAAATATACACTGGAGTTGGCCTCAGGAGCCCAAAAATTGGATGAATCACACCCTGGAGTTGGCAGGAGTTGACAGTAGCAGCAGCAGGAGCCCAAATATACACTGGAGTTGGCCTCAGGAGCCCAAAAATTGGATGAATCACACCCTGGAGTTGGCAGGAGTTGACAGCAGCAGCAGCAGGAGCCCAAATATACACTGGAGTTGGCCTCAGGAGCCCAAAAATTGGATGAATCACACCCTGGAGTTGGCAGGAGTTGACAGTAGCAGCAGCAGGAGCCCAAATATACACTGGAGTTGGCCTCAGGAGCCCAAAAATTGGATGAATCACACCCTGGAGTTGGCAGGAGTTGACAGTAGCAGCAGCAGGAGCCCAAATATACACTGGAGTTGGCCTCAGGAGCCCAAAAATTGGATGAATCACACCCTGGAGTTGGCAGGAGTTGACAGTAGCAGCAGCAGGAGCCCAAATATACACTGGAGTTGGCCTCAGGAGCCCAAAAATTGGATGAATCACACCCTGGAGTTGGCAGCAGCAGCAGCAGGAGCCCAAATATACACTGGAGTTGGCTTCAGGAGCCCAAAAATTGGATGAATCACACCCTGGAGTTGGCAGCAGCAGCAGCAGGAGCCCAAATATACACTGGAGTTGGCCTCAGGAGCCCAAAAATTGGATGAATCACACCCTGGAGTTGGCAGGAGTTGACAGTAGCAGCAGCAGGAGCCCAAATATACACTGGAGTTGGCCTCAGGAGCCCAAAAATTGGATGAATCACACCCTGGAGTTGGCAGGAGTTGACAGTAGCAGCAGCAGGAGCCCAAATATACACTGGAGTTGGCTTCAGGAGCCCAAAAATTGGATGAATCACACCCTGGAGTTGGCAGGAGTTGACAGCAGCAGCAGCAGGAGCCCAAATATACACTGGAGTTGGCCTCAGGAGCCCAAAAATTGGATGAATCACACCCTGGAGTTGGCAGGAGTTGACAGTAGCAGCAGCAGGAGCCCAAATATACACTGGAGTTGGCCTCAGGAGCCCAAAAATTGGATGAATCACACCCTGGAGTTGGCAGGAGTTGACAGTAGCAGCAGCAGGAGCCCAAATATACACTGGAGTTGGCCTCAGGAGCCCAAAAATTGGATGAATCACACCCTGGAGTTGGCAGGAGTTGACAGTAGCAGCAGCAGGAGCCCAAATATACACTGGAGTTGGCCTCAGGAGCCCAAAAATTGGATGAATCACACCCTGGAGTTGGCAGCAGCAGCAGCAGGAGCCCAAATATACACTGGAGTTGGCTTCAGGAGCCCAAAAATTGGATGAATCACACCCTGGAGTTGGCAGGAGTTGACAGTAGCAGCAGCAGGAGCCCAAATATACACTGGAGTTGGCCTCAGGAGCCCAAAAATTGGATGAATCACACCCTGGAGTTGGCAGGAGTTGACAGTAGCAGCAGCAGGAGCCCAAATATACACTGGAGTTGGCCTCAGGAGCCCAAAAATTGGATGAATCACACCCTGGAGTTGGCAGGAGTTGACAGTAGCAGCAGCAGGAGCCCAAATATACACTGGAGTTGGCCTCAGGAGCCCAAAAATTGGATGAATCACACCCTGGAGTTGGCAGGAGTTGACAGTAGCAGCAGCAGGAGCCCAAATATACACTGGAGTTGGCCTCAGGAGCCCAAAAATTGGATGAATCACACCCTGGAGTTGGCAGCAGCAGCAGCAGGAGCCCAAATATACACTGGAGTTGGCTTCAGGAGCCCAAAAATTGGATGAATCACACCCTGGAGTTGGCAGCAGCAGCAGCAGGAGCCCAAATATACACTGGAGTTGGCCTCAGGAGCCCAAAAATTGGATGAATCACACCCTGGAGTTGGCAGGAGTTGACAGTAGCAGCAGCAGGAGCCCAAATATACACTGGAGTTGGCCTCAGGAGCCCAAAAATTGGATGAATCACACCCTGGAGTTGGCAGGAGTTGACAGTAGCAGCAGCAGGAGCCCAAATATACACTGGAGTTGGCCTCAGGAGCCCAAAAATTGGATGAATCACACCCTGGAGTTGGCAGGAGTTGACAGTAGCAGCAGCAGGAGCCCAAATATACACTGGAGTTGGCCTCAGGAGCCCAAAAATTGGATGAATCACACCCTGGAGTTGGCAGCAGCAGCAGCAGGAGCCCAAATATACACTGGAGTTGGCTTCAGGAGCCCAAAAATTGGATGAATCACACCCTGGAGTTGGCAGCAGCAGCAGCAGGAGCCCAAATATACACTGGAGTTGGCCTCAGGAGCCCAAAAATTGGATGAATCACACCCTGGAGTTGGCAGGAGTTGACAGTAGCAGCAGCAGGAGCCCAAATATACACTGGAGTTGGCCTCAGGAGCCCAAAAATTGGATGAATCACACCCTGGAGTTGGCAGGAGTTGACAGTAGCAGCAGCAGGAGCCCAAATATACACTGGAGTTGGCTTCAGGAGCCCAAAAATTGGATGAATCACACCCTGGAGTTGGCAGGAGTTGACAGTAGCAGCAGCAGGAGCCCAAATATACACTGGAGTTGGCCTCAGGAGCCCAAAAATTGGATGAATCACACCCTGGAGTTGGCAGGAGTTGACAGTAGCAGCAGCAGGAGCCCAAATATACACTGGAGTTGGCTTCAGGAGCCCAAAAATTGGATGAATCACACCCTGGAGTTGGCAGAAGTTGGCAGCAGCAGCAGCAGGAGCCCAAACATTACTTTAAACAGACCCTGGGGTTGGCCTCAGGAGCCCAAAAATTGGATGAATCACACCCTGTGGAGAGTCATGTGGAGAAAAAGTAGCTTAGTTAGTAATATCTACATAAAATTATGAATAAACAAATGCAAAAGTTTGCCAAAGTGAAGTTTTGTTTGAGGGTGTGTTTCCACCTTTTAATTAAATCAGAAACAAGAAGGTGTCATTGCCTCTGACTAATTAGCCCTCAAAAATTCTTGGAATTTTTAATCTGGAATCATGTCTGATCCGTCTTATCCGAAGAATATTAATAAAAAGTAAGAGTAACGTAAAGGATTTTTTATCAATACTTACTTGTGGTCCGATGCGGAGGAATGTCTGTAACTTGAGAGCAGCGCCTTAAATCTGTTTTGCACGATCCATCTTTCTTGGTCTGGCCCCGTCATCAATCTACTGGAATACATCAGGCATTGTTGGGAGGAAAGCTTGGCTGATCCATGCGCCATTCATTTCCACGCAGGGCAGTCTCTGGAAAAAAAAAGTCTGTATAAACCAGGGTCTTTTTCATATAAAAACAAATGGTTATTCTTGCTTTTCAACCATATGTTCCACAGCTTTACCAGTCATTGTGTCAGCCAATGAAGCAACTTTGTCTGGAAGTGCTGCAAAAGCAGTCCACTGCATCACAAGTGGCATCTGACACCCCCAGTCAACTGTCTGCCTGTTATGCTTTGGGTTCAGCTCCACTATCCATTGATCTGATATCCAAGATCTGATAATCATAAAATTCAGCAGCTACTGCCCAGCCAAGAAGTGGAGGAGACACTCGCCTCTTCTTCCACTATCCGGCAACTAGTGATGAGGAGAGTGTCGTGGGAGGAGGTGTTGCAAGCCGAGGTAGTGGAAGAGGGTCCCTGGAGTCTGCGGCGGTGGCGGCGGCAGCAGCAGCGAATTATTGCGGACTGTTGGTAGGAAAAATCAGCTACTCAGCGATGTGGCAGTGTTCCATGCAGCATCCTGTGGAGAAAAAGTAGGTTAGTTAGTGTATATACATAAAATTATGAATAGACAAATGCAATAGTATTGCGAAAGTGAAGTTTTGTTTGAGGGTGTGTTTCCACCTTGCAATTAAATCAGAAACAACTAGCTATCATTTGCCTCTGAATAATTAGCCCTCAAAAATTCTTGGAATTTTTAATCTTGATGTCTGAGGGATTTCTCCTCTCAGACAGCGTCACCATAAGTCCAGCCTGCTGCATTACCCAGTGGTGGACCTTTCAGAGAACTGATGGCTTGTGCCGAGCCGAGGTGGAGAGTCACATGGCATGGTTGTTGAACAGAAGGTGGGCCAGTCCTTTAGCCTGTCAGTGTGTACCAAAGTGCACAGTGTTGTCTACGCCTGGAGCTGTAACTATAGACTCATGGTGGACAATATATATCCTTTTAGGCCCCCTTGGTGATTGTGGTTTCACGCTGTTCTTCACATGGTTTTCCTTGACCATCAGAGTCACACATGGGAGGAACTACTAAAAATGAGAACTCAATCCATGAAAGCATTGCTTAATCCACGAAAACTGCAAATTTGGACCCATGGTGACTGACACTTGGAAGAACATCTTGTTTGCGCTGCGACAAGGAAGCCAGAGTCATGCGTCCTGACATGGCACACGTGTTCAGTCTAGTTTTGAAGTCTTGCCCCCATCTGAAAGACATCCGAACAACAGGAAAGAAAGTTAGCATGCACTTCTGGCACTCCTACACCACCAAGCACAACCTTATTGAGCCTCAGCGTCACAAAGGTGTACCCCACCATAGTCTGATTTGCGATGTTTCCACCCGTTGGAATTCCACCCTCCATATGCAGGATCCACTATAGCAGTGGTCCCCAACCCTGTCCTCAAGGCCCACCAACAGGCCAGGCTTTGCAGATCTCCACAAAGATGCTCAGGTGGAGTAATTAGTGCAGCTGCAGAGCAATAGAGCTGGCTATTTGGAGATCCAAAAAACATGACATGTTGGTGGGCCTTGAGGACAGGGTTGAGGACCACTGCACTATAGGAACAGAGAAAAGCCATCACGGATTTCTGGATGATCCAAACGGATAGGGGGACACCCCTGTGTAAATTCAATGTAAACCATTGGCAGCTCATACGTGACACCGACCGTTTGTTTAGGCCCTTTGAGGAAGCTACATTATTAGTCAGTTGCCAGGACTATGAGATGAACGATGAGATTCCACTGCTTCATGTACTACAACACATGTTGGAAAGCATGGCTGGTCAGGGCACTGGAGACATGGCACATACATTTCACAGCCACATGAAGCCTGTGGGGGCTGAAGTGGAGGAGGAGGAGGGGGTGGGGCACAGCAAACCACAGTTTAGGTTTCACAAAATGACCATTTTATCTAGTCATCTGACAGGAGAGGAGGTGCAGCCACAGGAGCTAGAGGGTTGTGAGTAAGGCGAGACAGAGGACCCAGACACACCATGGCAGTTTACAGTGGAGATGGAGACAGGTAGTCCCTCCGAGTCACTTGCACAAATGGCACGATGCATGCTCACATGCATGCGTACTAGTGAGCGCAGAATTGTCTCCATTTGTCAGCGGGAAGACTTCTGGCTCTCCAACTTATTGGACCCTCGCTTCCGGCACAAAATGGGGGCATTTTTTACGCCCACTGAGAGGGAGGAAAAACTGACCTACTACAGAGACATCCCACGTAGTCAGTTGGGCGATGTCTATTTGCGCCATGGCCCATACTCCAGCAGGTCTGACTCTAGGGGAACTTTGCGATCACCTTCCACTGCCATGGCTGCTGGGGGGGTGGAAGGAGCAGCAGCAGCTCCATCAGCAGCAACCTCAGTCTTCAGTCGCTAGTGAGTAGCTTTCTACACCCGCATAGTGAGTCTACTCATGAGAAGCAGGAAGACCTGGAGCTGGACCTCAAACAGCAGGTCATGTCATACCTTGACATGACCATGCCAACACACCTTCAAGATCCACTGGATTTGCTGGGAAGCCAAACTTGACTTGTGCCCGCAACTAGCAGAGTTTGCCCTGGAAAAGCTGTACTGGCCGGACAGTAGTTGATTTAGATGGCAACTGGGCTGTTCTATATAACGAAGCAAAATGGCAAATTTACCTCACTATATAAGCTATTGCCCCTCAGATTTACACAGGGGCTGCTCTATATTATGCTGCAAAATGGCAAATTAACCTCACAATATAAGCCATTGCAGCTCTATATAAATAAAAATAAATAAATAAAAAAAGGGCCTGTAGAAGCTTATTTAGTATAACAGATAGGGTGACATGTGCTGGTTTGGGATGCCCATATGGGCTAGTGTTTTGGCAGCAGTACAAAAACCAATGCAAAATGCAATAGCTTAATAAAGCTGATGCTGATCAACGCTTATTTAGTATAACAGATGGGGTGCAACATGCAGGTTTGGGATGCCCTGCGGCCTGGTGTATTTAAAGCAGACCAAAACCAATTCAAAATGCAATAACTTAATAAAGCTGAGGCTGTAGATGCTTATTTAGTATAAACAGGTAGGGTGCAAGGTGCAGCTTTGGGGTGCCCTGCGGCCTGGTTAAATGAAAGCAGTCAAAAAGGAAGTGCAAACTGAAGTAGCTTAATGAAGCTGATGCTGATCAACGCTTATGTTGTATACCAGATAGGGTGCAAGGTGCAGCTTTGGGGTGCCCTGCGGCCTGGTTTATTAAAATCAGTCAAAAACAAGTGCAAACTGAAGTAGCCTGATCAACGCTTATGTTGTATAACAGATAGGTTTAAAATAGCATGTGCCTTGGGATGCCCGTGTGGCCTGTTATATTTCAAGCTGAACAAAAAGTAACAATAATCCAAGTATGAGACATCATTTTGACCTTCTTCACAGCGCCATACTTTGAAAAAAAAAAATTAATTTCATGCCGATCAATCCAAAGGTCAATGCCCCTAACAAAAATAGTGTTCGGCATAAGTTTTCCTTCTGGAAGGACGTAACCTTTAGTTTACATGGTTGGGGTAGGTTATCTTACAAATTGGGATACCCCAGGCAGCAGTGTCATTGAAAGAGACAGATTGTAATGCAGGCCATACGCAAGCAGAGAAACTCAGGCTGCAACAGGCCTATTTAGTTTACATGGTTGGGGTAGGTTATCTTACAAATTGGGATACCCCACTGTATATGAAACCGAATATAAATGCACACCCAAAAGTGGACACTCAGCCTCCAAGAGGCCTGCTTAGTTTAAATAAGAGAGCTGCTTAGTATGGTAGGTAGGTTATGTTATGTTACAGAATGGGATGCCCCAAGCAGACTTGAGATCAGTATATATGCACACAGCAGCAGTGTGTTAGCAGGCTCATACAGGCCAAATTTCTTTAAATAACTGTGCAGCTTACAGTTAATGCAGAGGCTAATGGTATGTTACAGAATGGGATGCCCCAAAGCTGACTTGAGATCAGTATATATGCACACAGCAGCAGTGTGTTAGCAGGCTCATACAGGCCAAATTTCTTTAAATAAATGTGCAGCTTACAGTAAATGCAGAGGCTAATGGTATGTTACAGAATGGGATGCCCCAAAGCTGACTTGAGATCAGTATATATGCACACAGCAGCAGTGTGTTAGCAGGCTCATACAGGCCAAATTTCTTTAAATAAATGTGCAGCTTACAGTTAATGCAGAGGCTAATGGTATGTTACAGAATGGGATGCCCCAAGCAGACTTGAGATCAGTATATATGCACACAGCAGCAGTGTGTTAGCAGGCTCATACAGGCCAAATTTCTTTAAATAAATGTGCAGCTTACAGTAAATGCAGAGGCTAATGGTATGTTACAGAATGGGATGTCCCAAAAACCAGAGAGCACCTGGCAGGCAGCAGTAAGACTATGCACAGCAAAAGTGTCTTTATCATGCCTAATTTCAATTAGAATAGGTGCAAATGGTTAGGTTCTTAAATAGAGGCTGGTGTAGTCACAGAATGGGATGCCCTAAAAACCAGCAGTAAGTACACCTGGCAGGGACAAGTAGTGCTATGCCCAGCAAAAGTGTCTTTATCAGGCTAATTTCAAATATGATTAGAGCAAATGCTTATATGGTCTTAAACAGAGGCTGCTTTAGTCACAGAATGGGATGCCCCGGGCAGGAATCGAGCTGCCAGGGTACAGTAGTGCTTTGGCCAGCAAAAGTGTCTTAAACAGAGGCTGCTTTAGTCACAGAATGGGATGCCCCGGGCAGGAATCGAGCTGCCAGGGTACAGTAGTGCTTTGGCCAGCAAAAGTGTCTTTATCAGGCCTAATTTCAAATATGATTAGAGCAAATGCTTATATGGTCTTAAACAGAGGCTGCTTTAGTCACAGAATGGGATGCCCCGGGCAGGAATCGAGCTGCCAGGGTACAGTAGTGCTTTGGCCAGCAAAAGTGTCTTTATCAGGCCTAATTTCAAATATGATTAGAGCAAATGCTTATATGGTCTTAAACAGAGGCTGCTTTAGTCACAGAATGGGATGCCCCGGGCAGGAATCGAGCTGCCAGGGTACAGTAGTGCTTTGGCCAGCAAAAGTGTCTTTATCAGGCCTAATTTCAAATATGATTAGAGCAAATGCTTATATGGTCTTAAACAGAGGCTGCTTTAGTCACAGAATGGGATGCCCCGGGCAGGAATCGAGCTGCCAGGGTACAGTAGTGCTTTGGCCAGCAAAAGTGTCTTTATCAGGCCTAATTTCAAATATGATTAGAGCAAATGCTTATATGGTCTTAAACAGAGGCTGCTTTAGTCACAGAATGGGATGCCCCGGGCAGGAATCGAGCTGCCAGGGTACAGTAGTGCTTTGGCCAGCAAAAGTGTCTTTATCAGGCCTAATTTCAAATATGATTAGAGCAAATGCTTATATGGTCTTAAACAGAGGCTGCTTTAGTCACAGAATGGGATGCCCCGGGCAGGAATCGAGCTGCCAGGGTACAGTAGTGCTTTGGCCAGCAAAAGTGTCTTTATCAGGCCTAATTTCAAATATGATTAGAGCAAATGCTTATATGGTCTTAAACAGAGGCTGCTTTAGTCACAGAATGGGATGCCCCGGGCAGGAATCGAGCTGCCAGGGTACAGTAGTGCTTTGGCCAGCAAAAGTGTCTTTATCAGGCCTAATTTCAAATATGATTAGAGCAAATGCTTATATGGTCTTAAACAGAGGCTGCTTTAGTCACAGAATGGGATGCCCCGGGCAGGAATCGAGCTGCCAGGGTACAGTAGTGCTTTGGCCAGCAAAAGTGTCTTTATCAGGCCTAATTTCAAATATGATTAGAGCAAATGCTTATATGGTCTTAAACAGAGGCTGCTTTAGTCACAGAATGGGATGCCCCGGGCAGGAATCGAGCTGCCAGGGTACAGTAGTGCTTTGGCCAGCAAAAGTGTCTTTATCAGGCCTAATTTCAAATATGATTAGAGCAAATGCTTATATGGTCTTAAACAGAGGCTGCTTTAGTCACAGAATGGGATGCCCCGGGCAGGAATCGAGCTGCCAGGGTACAGTAGTGCTTTGGCCAGCAAAAGTGTCTTTATCAGGCCTAATTTCAAATATGATTAGAGCAAATGCTTATATGGTCTTAAACAGAGGCTGCTTTAGTCACAGAATGGGATGCCCCGGGCAGGAATCGAGCTGCCAGGGTACAGTAGTGCTTTGGCCAGCAAAAGTGTCTTTATCAGGCCTAATTTCAAATATGATTAGAGCAAATGCTTATATGGTCTTAAACAGAGGCTGCTTTAGTCACAGAATGGGATGCCCCGGGCAGGAATCGAGCTGCCAGGGTACAGTAGTGCTTTGGCCAGCAAAAGTGTCTTTATCAGGCCTAATTTCAAATATGATTAGAGCAAATGCTTATATGGTCTTAAACAGAGGCTGCTTTAGTCACAGAATGGGATGCCCCGGGCAGGAATCGAGCTGCCAGGGTACAGTAGTGCTTTGGCCAGCAAAAGTGTCTTTATCAGGCCTAATTTCAAATATGATTAGAGCAAATGCTTATATGGTCTTAAACAGAGGCTGCTTTAGTCACAGAATGGGATGCCCCGGGCAGGAATCGAGCTGCCAGGGTACAGTAGTGCTTTGGCCAGCAAAAGTGTCTTTATCAGGCCTAATTTCAAATATGATTAGAGCAAATGCTTATATGGTCTTAAACAGAGGCTGCTTTAGTCACAGAATGGGATGCCCCGGGCAGGAATCGAGCTGCCAGGGTACAGTAGTGCTTTGGCCAGCAAAAGTGTCTTTATCAGGCCTAATTTCAAATATGATTAGAGCAAATGCTTATATGGTCTTAAACAGAGGCTGCTTTAGTCACAGAATGGGATGCCCCGGGCAGGAATCGAGCTGCCAGGGTACAGTAGTGCTTTGGCCAGCAAAAGTGTCTTTATCAGGCCTAATTTCAAATATGATTAGAGCAAATGCTTATATGGTCTTAAACAGAGGCTGCTTTAGTCACAGAATGGGATGCCCCGGGCAGGAATCGAGCTGCCAGGGTACAGTAGTGCTTTGGCCAGCAAAAGTGTCTTTATCAGGCCTAATTTCAAATATGATTAGAGCAAATGCTTATATGGTCTTAAACAGAGGCTGCTTTAGTCACAGAATGGGATGCCCCGGGCAGGAATCGAGCTGCCAGGGTACAGTAGTGCTTTGGCCAGCAAAAGTGTCTTTATCAGGCCTAATTTCAAATATGATTAGAGCAAATGCTTATATGGTCTTAAACAGAGGCTGCTTTAGTCACAGAATGGGATGCCCCGGGCAGGAATCGAGCTGCCAGGGTACAGTAGTGCTTTGGCCAGCAAAAGTGTCTTTATCAGGCCTAATTTCAAATATGATTAGAGCAAATGCTTATATGGTCTTAAACAGAGGCTGCTTTAGTCACAGAATGGGATGCCCCGGGCAGGAATCGAGCTGCCAGGGTACAGTAGTGCTTTGGCCAGCAAAAGTGTCTTTATCAGGCCTAATTTCAAATATGATTAGAGCAAATGCTTATATGGTCTTAAACAGAGGCTGCTTTAGTCACAGAATGGGATGCCCCGGGCAGGAATCGAGCTGCCAGGGTACAGTAGTGCTTTGGCCAGCAAAAGTGTCTTTATCAGGCCTAATTTCAAATATGATTAGAGCAAATGCTTATATGGTCTTAAACAGAGGCTGCTTTAGTCACAGAATGGGATGCCCCGGGCAGGAATCGAGCTGCCAGGGTACAGTAGTGCTTTGGCCAGCAAAAGTGTCTTTATCAGGCCTAATTTCAAATATGATTAGAGCAAATGCTTATATGGTCTTAAACAGAGGCTGCTTTAGTCACAGAATGGGATGCCCCGGGCAGGAATCGAGCTGCCAGGGTACAGTAGTGCTTTGGCCAGCAAAAGTGTCTTTATCAGGCCTAATTTCAAATATGATTAGAGCAAATGCTTATATGGTCTTAAACAGAGGCTGCTTTAGTCACAGAATGGGATGCCCCGGGCAGGAATCGAGCTGCCAGGGTACAGTAGTGCTTTGGCCAGCAAAAGTGTCTTTATCAGGCCTAATTTCAAATATGATTAGAGCAAATGCTTATATGGTCTTAAACAGAGGCTGCTTTAGTCACAGAATGGGATGCCCCGGGCAGGAATCGAGCTGCCAGGGTACAGTAGTGCTTTGGCCAGCAAAAGTGTCTTTATCAGGCCTAATTTCAAATATGATTAGAGCAAATGCTTATATGGTCTTAAACAGAGGCTGCTTTAGTCACAGAATGGGATGCCCCGGGCAGGAATCGAGCTGCCAGGGTACAGTAGTGCTTTGGCCAGCAAAAGTGTCTTTATCAGGCCTAATTTCAAATATGATTAGAGCAAATGCTTATATGGTCTTAAACAGAGGCTGCTTTAGTCACAGAATGGGATGCCCCGGGCAGGAATCGAGCTGCCAGGGTACAGTAGTGCTTTGGCCAGCAAAAGTGTCTTTATCAGGCCTAATTTCAAATATGATTAGAGCAAATGCTTATATGGTCTTAAACAGAGGCTGCTTTAGTCACAGAATGGGATGCCCCGGGCAGGAATCGAGCTGCCAGGGTACAGTAGTGCTTTGGCCAGCAAAAGTGTCTTTATCAGGCCTAATTTCAAATATGATTAGAGCAAATGCTTATATGGTCTTAAACAGAGGCTGCTTTAGTCACAGAATGGGATGCCCCGGGCAGGAATCGAGCTGCCAGGGTACAGTAGTGCTTTGGCCAGCAAAAGTGTCTTTATCAGGCCTAATTTCAAATATGATTAGAGCAAATGCTTATATGGTCTTAAACAGAGGCTGCTTTAGTCACAGAATGGGATGCCCCGGGCAGGAATCGAGCTGCCAGGGTACAGTAGTGCTTTGGCCAGCAAAAGTGTCTTTATCAGGCCTAATTTCAAATATGATTAGAGCAAATGCTTATATGGTCTTAAACAGAGGCTGCTTTAGTCACAGAATGGGATGCCCCGGGCAGGAATCGAGCTGCCAGGGTACAGTAGTGCTTTGGCCAGCAAAAGTGTCTTTATCAGGCCTAATTTCAAATATGATTAGAGCAAATGCTTATATGGTCTTAAACAGAGGCTGCTTTAGTCACAGAATGGGATGCCCCGGGCAGGAATCGAGCTGCCAGGGTACAGTAGTGCTTTGGCCAGCAAAAGTGTCTTTATCAGGCCTAATTTCAAATATGATTAGAGCAAATGCTTATATGGTCTTAAACAGAGGCTGCTTTAGTCACAGAATGGGATGCCCCGGGCAGGAATCGAGCTGCCAGGGTACAGTAGTGCTTTGGCCAGCAAAAGTGTCTTTATCAGGCCTAATTTCAAATATGATTAGAGCAAATGCTTATATGGTCTTAAACAGAGGCTGCTTTAGTCACAGAATGGGATGCCCCGGGCAGGAATCGAGCTGCCAGGGTACAGTAGTGCTTTGGCCAGCAAAAGTGTCTTTATCAGGCCTAATTTCAAATATGATTAGAGCAAATGCTTATATGGTCTTAAACAGAGGCTGCTTTAGTCACAGAATGGGATGCCCCGGGCAGGAATCGAGCTGCCAGGGTACAGTAGTGCTTTGGCCAGCAAAAGTGTCTTTATCAGGCCTAATTTCAAATATGATTAGAGCAAATGCTTATATGGTCTTAAACAGAGGCTGCTTTAGTCACAGAATGGGATGCCCCGGGCAGGAATCGAGCTGCCAGGGTACAGTAGTGCTTTGGCCAGCAAAAGTGTCTTTATCAGGCCTAATTTCAAATATGATTAGAGCAAATGCTTATATGGTCTTAAACAGAGGCTGCTTTAGTCACAGAATGGGATGCCCCGGGCAGGAATCGAGCTGCCAGGGTACAGTAGTGCTTTGGCCAGCAAAAGTGTCTTTATCAGGCCTAATTTCAAATATGATTAGAGCAAATGCTTATATGGTCTTAAACAGAGGCTGCTTTAGTCACAGAATGGGATGCCCCGGGCAGGAATCGAGCTGCCAGGGTACAGTAGTGCTTTGGCCAGCAAAAGTGTCTTTATCAGGCCTAATTTCAAATATGATTAGAGCAAATGCTTATATGGTCTTAAACAGAGGCTGCTTTAGTCACAGAATGGGATGCCCCGGGCAGGAATCGAGCTGCCAGGGTACAGTAGTGCTTTGGCCAGCAAAAGTGTCTTTATCAGGCCTAATTTCAAATATGATTAGAGCAAATGCTTATATGGTCTTAAACAGAGGCTGCTTTAGTCACAGAATGGGATGCCCCGGGCAGGAATCGAGCTGCCAGGGTACAGTAGTGCTTTGGCCAGCAAAAGTGTCTTTATCAGGCCTAATTTCAAATATGATTAGAGCAAATGCTTATATGGTCTTAAACAGAGGCTGCTTTAGTCACAGAATGGGATGCCCCGGGCAGGAATCGAGCTGCCAGGGTACAGTAGTGCTTTGGCCAGCAAAAGTGTCTTTATCAGGCCTAATTTCAAATATGATTAGAGCAAATGCTTATATGGTCTTAAACAGAGGCTGCTTTAGTCACAGAATGGGATGCCCCGGGCAGGAATCGAGCTGCCAGGGTACAGTAGTGCTTTGGCCAGCAAAAGTGTCTTTATCAGGCCTAATTTCAAATATGATTAGAGCAAATGCTTATATGGTCTTAAACAGAGGCTGCTTTAGTCACAGAATGGGATGCCTCACAGCAGACTTAAGATCAGTTCAGTATATATGCACAGTTAGTTACTATAAGCAGCCTGAAAACGCTAACAAAGGCTGGATGAAAAAAAAAAAATCTCCCTGTCAGCCAGCTCCGTTTTTCCTACCTTTCCCTGGCTTTCTGTCTGTCTCCTGTCTGTCTCCTGCCTGTCTCCTGCCTGTCTCCAGCCTGTCCCTGTCTGTCCCTGTCTGTCCCTGTCTCCAGCCTGTCTCCAGCCTGTCTAACTGCCTCAGCTACACAGCGTTCTGTCTGTCTGTCACGAATGCAATAGAGAAATGAGGAAAAGCAAGATGGCCGCCGTTAAATACCGCTGTGTGACGTCACCGGGCTTGCTGGCTGCTGATAGGCTGCATGTGACTGCCCCAGCTTGCACTGGCGCGGGATACATGTCCAGACATGTCCCGCCCGCCATCTTAGAATGCCTGTAATGTAAATGAATGGATGTTAAAGGAAAACTTCGAGTGATCGAATCGCGGGGAAATTCGGATTCGATCCGAATCGAATTTTTCCTGAAATTCGGATCGAATCCGGGTTCGTCCGGATCGATTCGCTCATCCCTAGCTACCACAACTACTCTGTGTCTAACAGAGAAAACATGAATGAAACTGGCAATCTGGGGCCCAATAATAAATTTAAAATATATTTTTAAAAAATGTGAGAGAGATAGCATTACACAGGTTTGGAAACGTAAATCTGTCTCCATAACAAGCCTAAATGCCTGAACAGAGCTTGATGGCGAGAGCTCATTATTCCTCCATTAAAATTCAGACATAGCAAGATAATGACATTTAAAGATTAAAAAAGAACAAGGAAGGGCAGCAAGCAGAGGTGGACCTGACATTTGACAGTGTTTGACACACTGATGGGAAACCCAGGTTGTTGATCAGGGCCATGTTGAGATAATACTCAATACCTACTCACTTTCTCATAAATTTGCTGCAAGCCCAGACAACAATGCAGGTGCATTGTTGCAGGTGTAATGCCTGTTAGTAGGCTTTGACATTGGGCACCGCCATTCCTCCTCTGACTCTGGACCTAAGGAGTAATTCTAACTTCAGTCTCACTGACTTTCCTTGCCAAATAAATTTGAGAAACATGCTGTTGATTCTGTGAAAGAAAGACTGGGGAATCCAAATTCTCAGGGCTTGGAGAAGAAATGGGATTCTGGGGAATATTGTCATTTTAATAATGCCAATCCTCCCAAACTAGGTAAATGTTGGGAGATCCAGGTCTTTAGAGATTTTTGTGCCTAGGTAAGTTAATCATTCACTGACCCCTCTAAAGGAGAATGACTTCTTCAGACCTTTAATTTAGCTATTAGAGAACTGGATGTTGAGATCCTCAGATTTGCCAAAGTTAATCTTAAGGTGAGGCAGGGCCCCGTATGCTCCAAACTCTTTTATGACGACCGGGAAGGCGACAACGAGGTTAGAGACAAAAAAAGCAGATCATCTGCATAGGCCGTGACTGAATGTGCTACACCTTGGACCATCAGACCCTTCAGATCTTAATTGGGTCTAATATGTCTCAAAAAATGCTTAAGGGTTAATGCAAATATTCGAAGGAACTAGGGACAGTTCCAAATGTGCCATTTAGGATCCTGAACGGATCCGAAAGTAGTCCATTCACCTTGACCCTAGAGGAAGGAGATGAATACAAGGATAGCATGAATCTAATCCCTGCTTTCCTCATCCCTATGTGCTCTAGTACTTTCTCTATGAAAATCCATTTGACACTTTGTGCCCGATTCAACAAACAAAAAACAGTCAGTGCCGATGTGTCGGATGCCATATAGTTGCTCAAAGCTGTGCCAGTTTAGCCAATGGAGCTGTAGATTTAGATGGGCAGAAATATACTGAAGTGTTTCTTGCTTATAATTAAACCAGATCATCAGCATGATTTAATGAATAACCCAAAACCTTAAAGAAACTATTCCCCAGCATCTAAAATTTATATATTTTAAGTTTTTAGTCACTTATTATTCTTTCCCCCAACAGGTTGCAACTCTGTTCAGGACTCTGGGATATGGTCAACGCCATCTTGACTCAGAAGCATCACATACTGAGGAGTGGAGAGTGGGTCAAAATTACAGGGGGTGGGGTTATGGCTGAGCTGGGGTCAAGGAAAGGATAGCAATCCCAGAATGCAGAGCGACACAGTCAGAAGACACTTCCTGTTTGCAGGCTGCCTGATGCTCCATGAGCCGCCACCTTGGATGTTTAAAGACTCATACCATGCAGTAGATGCAGGTAGGATGATTTTTAATGTGAGCAATCTGTATGTACAGGGTGTGGGAAACATATAAGATAGGCTCTTATACAAGGTGAAGGTCAGCTTTAATATTAAACACAATCAGTTCTACATAACTTGCATTGGTGTCAGTAATGTAAATGCAGGACCTAGATGTCGCCAAATATTGTTTTATTTTTTTCTTGTAAACTCATTTTTGAAAGCTTATTTTTCTAACTAATAATAAGTGCAATGATAATAACTTGATAATAAGTGCAATGATTAATCTACAGTTACTTACAGGGGGGGGAACCACTACAAGACATTTTGCCTAAGGGCCTCCACCATTCTAAATCCACTCTTGTCAGCAGCCAGCGCATCCTATTAGGAAGTGTCCTGAGCAAGATCAGCCTGTGATCAGTGAAGGATGCAGAAAAGTTGTTGCAGAACCTGGTCACAGGGTTTAGCTGAATATAGCTTTGACCTAACTGCTGGTTGTATGTATGGGGATCTGGAAGTCTATACAGTCTATACAGTTTTTGGACTCTATTGTCATTAGTAAAGGTTGGAGATACCCCTTCTAATGTTTAAAGAAGAAGCGGATGGCTTCCTCCATTCACTGCTGGCTTAACAGAGATTAACAAAATGTCAGAAAGAAAGTTTGTAAATATACAGGGATATATGGTCACATACATATAGATTGATGTTATATTTGATTGATACAAAAAATATATAAACAGCAGGCATGACACAAGGAGCAAGCTAATTAGAACAGCAGGTACAAAAGGGCAGCTAGATAATATCTGCATTCCGAAACCAGAAAATAGAACAAAAGACATCTGAGAGGGCACTAGATAATATCAACATTCTGTGACCATACCATAAATATGTTGTAAATAGACATATAGACCTGAAATAGCCGTTACACCCTCCTAGCAAAACACCTGGACATCAAAAGGTAGATAGACGCTGGCACCATAAATTATACAAACGGCTTCTGGGAATTTCCGGGATGCACCCTCTTTTGCATAACCGGTGGGTCTAGCCCAAGGGAAAAAGAAGACTAGGGTCGTAAACGATCAAAGGAATTCCAGAAGCCTACTTTTAGTATAATTAGGAGATGAGGATGGCATCAGGGAGGGCAGAAGGAAGGAAGGCAAGAAGGAGAGTCTGTGAGAAGGGCCCTGGAATAGCGCTGGGAGAGACGATTCACGGAAGGCAGGTAACTGAGCCATAGCCAACACTGGTTAGTGCTATCAGGGAATATTGCTGTATTGGGGTGTCCATTCAACTTGTGTGGTTCTTTCCTTTTCTGCATGATTCATTGTAAGTTCTTTGTGTGAATTTTCTGTCAGTATGGTATTGGTGCTGTAAATCCACCAATTAGGGGTTAATATATATGTGGTTGCATGTGAAGTAAATTGTATTGTCTTTTGCCAGTTTGTTTTGCTTTTAATACAATATTTATCTTTATTTACTGCGTGTCTCAGTGTCTCTTGCATATACCAGAAGTCAAAAGAACTACAGTCTTATAGTCTTATGCGGGTATCCATTGCGTGATTATTGGCCAGATATTGATAATATTGGTATATGTGTTGCCTATTTTAGTCGAGCCGGGCAGGATATAAATATATACACAATGTTATTAATATCTAGTTATTAATATTAATATCCAATTGTTTACAGTTTGGCTTGCGCCAGCCAGGAGATACTATTAATAATATTATTATTATTATTAGTATTGTTTACAGTTTGGCTAAGAGCCATTCAGGAGAGGTTCTATTGTTTACAGATTGGCGAGCCAGGCAGGAGGCATCTTGTGTATTTGCGGAGCACTGAGCAGTGGTAAATATTAAGGTATCATTGCATGGACATATTGTACAATTTAATCCGTATCTGGTGGTGGTTTTAGAATACTATCTTGTAATTTCTATTCGTGCTTTGATTAGACATTTTTCTTTTCTTTAGACATGGAGGGACTGTTGAAAAAAATAGCCAAGGTTAAAAACACAGAGGGGTTAGTAAAAGAAATGGAAGGATCTACTGATCCTTGGAAGCAGGCACAGGATTATGTGGCTTCCATGATAAGTGAAAAGAAATTTAATAAAAAGAAGGGAAAGAATGCACTTATTTTTGCAGCACATTGGTTAGCAACTAAACATCACAGTATTATGGAGTTAAAAAACAAGACAGAGGAAAAGGCTAGACAGCTAGACCATATTGCAGTTTCCTTAGCAATGTCTGGGCAACAGGCAGTAATATTAGGGGTTAAAAATCAGCAGACAGTAGAAGAAAATGAGCAACTTCGCAAGGAGAATCAAAGGCTCCGGGAAAGATTGCAGGATACAGAGGCAGCCATACGAGTGCTGGCCACATCCTCCAGTCATTCAGAAGCAGATCATTCTCAGTGCGCAGCCCAGATTGAAACTTTAAAGAAACAATTAGGGCAACAGAGTGCTATAGTGGCGGCATTTAATGTGCCCAGGACAGGGGGCGATAGACATAGCTGGGACTTCAGGGAGGAGGAAGAGACAGATGAGGAATTAGAGTATCAAACAGAGATCAAAATGGCTCCAATCACTACAGAAAAACAAATGGATGCCATGGGGTTTATGGTCTCGGAGACCACAGTATCAAAGCCGCTATCTAGTACTGAAGTGCAGGTGTTAAGTAGAGAACTGGGGCCCATAAATTTGGGGGATGACCCAGTGGATGTGATGATGAGATTTAATCAATTTGAAAAAGTACATCAAAATTTAAATGTTAATACTGATGTCTTTGATGTCATTGTGGCAAGCCTGGATAATTCAGTGAGAGCAGGTCTCCCAGCTTCTGTGTTTACAGAGCCCAGGATGAAACATCAGTTAGTAGAAGAAGTATTAAGACTTCTAGGTATAGATGAGACAGACCATCATGTTTCATTTGGGAACTGTACACAGAGAAGAAGTGAGACTGTACAGGGGTTTGCAGAAAGACTATTTTTACTGTACAAATTAACTTTGCCAAATGGGACTGCTGGTACCCAAAATGATGAATGTTATAAAAGAGCCCTGCTTAACAGGGTCTGCCCAGAAGTACGCAGGCTGGTGGGTTTGTCAGTAACCTCTCAGAACTCATATCCCAAAATCATGATTTGCTTTAAGAGGGCTGAAGCAATTCTTAAGGAGCAGAGCAGGCATATTAGAGGTAAGGTAGCAGCGGTGGAAGGTCCAGCTCCAGATTATAAGTCTAAAAGCTATATTCAGGGTAAATCTTCAACAAAACCGAAAGGACCCTTTGAAAGGGGACAAGCCTTTGAATGCTACACATGTGGACAGGTAGGCCATTTGTCTAAAGCATGCAGATTTAGACAAGCAAAAGCGCCTACAATGTCAGCTGCACCATCTTATTATGAGTTGCAGCAGCAACTATTGACAGCTAATAAAGAGTTGGAGAAACACAGAGCAATACAAGCCATAAGTCAGATGGCAGGCACCGCAAACCCTTGCTCTGTAGGTCCCCACATCGCTGCTAGTTGTAATAATTCTGCATAGGGAAACGAAGCCTCCGTCTCGTCTGTGGTGGAGTTCAGAAGAGATGGATGCAATCGTCCCACCATATTGGCTGCTTTGAACGGAGGCCCAAAGCAAGCAATGTTGATTGATACCGGGGCCTCCATATCAATAATACATACCAGTAACCCAAATACACATCCTCTAGCTACTAAAAAAAGACTGAGTTTGCAAGCATTCCAGGGTTCCCATGCTGTGGCTATTGAAGCAAAAAAGACTCAAGTGTGGATTGCTAATCAGGGGTATGATTTGAAAGCTCATTTAATGTCATTGCCTGATCCTGTCTCTATTTTAGGTTCTGATTTTCTGGAGCAACACGGAGTGGTTATTGACTATGCAAATGGACGGCTATGGTTCTAGGGTAAAGGTAGACACTGCATTGTCTCTGACTCCCCTGCGGTGCATGCAATAAAAAAACCAGAGATGTTTTCTCTTCCTGTCCATGATGATGCAAGGGTGTCAAAGATAATTCATGATTGTGAAAGTGTGTTTGCGAGACATAAGCACGATTGTGGTAAAATGGAGGGTGAGGAAGTTATCTCGGGAAAGGCTCATGCACCCCAAAAGCAGTACCCTATTCCAAAAGACAGTGAGCCATACATACAGCAGACCATAGAGTCATTGTTAGAACAAGGTGTATTGAGAGAATGTGAATCCACTACTAATTCTGCTGTTTATCCTATCTTGAAACCAGATGGCACGTGGAGGCTTTGTCTTGATTATCGTAGGTTGAATTCTGTCACCCCAGCCTGTGCACCAGTTGTCAGAGAAGCCCCTACCCTTCTTTCACAAATCCCTCCTTCCACAAAGTACTACAGTTCCTTGGACATCTGCAATGGATTCTGGAGTATACCGATTGCTAAAGAATCTCAGTTTAAACTGGCCTTTACGTGGAAAGACAAACAAATAACCTGGAATCGATTGCCCCAGGGCATGGCCAATGCCCCCACAATTTTTCACAAGCGCATGGCTGCCATTTTAACCCGATTCTCCAAACCCCATGCAATTTTACAGTATGTTGATGATCTGCTTTTGGTCACAGAGACAGAAGATGAGCACCTCATTTTACTGAAAGAACTTTTGGAGCTACTGGACAAAGCTGGGCTGAAGGTCAACCCGAAGAAATGCCAGCTGCTGCGAACATCTTTGAATTTCCTGGGGGTAAGCCTCACTCCTGAAGGGAAGGTGCCTGATCAACACAAGGTAGATGTTATACAGAGACTGAGTTTGCCGGTGTCTAAAACAGCATTAAGATCTTTCTTAGGTCTAGTCCAGTACCAAAGAGACTTTATTCCACACTTTGCCGACAGGGCACGCCCCTTGTATGATCTGCTAAAGAAGGAAGTGGCAGAGGAAGATATTCGCAAAGAATGGACAGAAATACACACAGCGGCTGTCAACTCCTTAAAGAGGGCGGTAATGGAAGCGACTGCTCTAATCACCCCGGATCCATCAAAGACTTTTCATTTAGAAGTTGCTGCCACAGATCAAGCATTGGCTGCAGTACTATGCCAAGAACGCCATGGAAAACTACGGCCTATCGCTTATGGCTCCCGTGTCCTGACACCAGTCGAAAGTCGGTATTCTGCTTGTGAGCGACATCTGTTGGCGACATTTTGGGCCTTGCAGCATTTCACGTATATCACTGGACTTAATGGTGTTACACTTCATAGCCCCCACACGCCCCTGAACCTATTACTTAGACCCGGTGAAACGTTAGTATCTTCAGCTCGGTTGTCAAGATGGACTTTGATGTTGATGCAACGAGACCTAGAGATTACCTCAAAACAGACCACCTTACTCCCTGCATTCCTGCTTTACCCAGGAGAACCTCACGAGTGCCCTCTTCCACCCAATATTTCCCTCCCACCTAACCCTATCTCTGACACCTCTGTGCCTGGCATAGATGTTTACTGTGACGGTTCGTCTTACCATGATCAGGGCAAGGCATACACGGGGTTTGCTGCTGTATTTCCGGAGAAGGTAATAATGCATTCTTGTGGAGTTCACTCCTCTCAGTATGCCGAGTTAGCAGTCATGGCCCGTATTTTGGAAGAGTGTCCTGATTTAGGTATGAATATTCACAGTGACAGTGCTTATGTGGTAAACACATTGACCATGCTGCCTTTGTATATGTCAAATGGGTTCAGGGCCACGGATGGCAGACCTTTAGTGCATGCAAGTTTGTTAGGTTATATTTGGAACTTGCTGCAACAGAGGAAAGCCCCATGTGCGATTATTAAGGTTAAAGGCCACTCCAAGGGGTCAATACAGGCAGAGAAAAACAGTGAGGCTGACCAGTGTGCAAAAAGGGCAGCAAAGGAGTCTGTCTTGTGGGAGCCTCCCCTCAGCCCAGAAATCTCTGCCATACAGCCAGCCACACATTCAGACCTAGTCTCATTGCAAAAATCATTTGATCCCTATGAAACTGTACGGCAGTGGCATCTGGCAGGGAAGCCAACTCCCACACCCACAGCATGGGCAGAATCAACGGGTTTAGCGCCTTGCAATTCGGGGGAGCCCCTCCTTATGTATCATCCAGAGGCGGGTTTTCCAGTAGTGTGTATTCCCCCTGACTGTGCTGATGAATTTTTTCAAATTTTTCATGCTCACCCCGTGGGTGGACATTATGCAGCAGATAAAACGCTGCATAAACTGATGAGCACAGTCTGGTGGCCTACCATCAAAGAGGATGTCTATGTAAAATGTGCCAGATGCTTGCCATGCTTGCAAGTCAACCCCCCCTCCTGTTCCAACAAAGCCTTTTTAAGATCAGCCCCACCTCCGGAAGGTCCCTGGTCTCACATCCAAGTTGATTTCATTGGTCCTTTGCCCAAAACCCCCGGAGGCTACACATACTGCTTGGTAGTAGTAGATGTTTTCAGCAAATGGGTAGAGGCATTCCCAACCAAGAATCAAAATGCCTTAACCGCCGCAAAAGTATTGTTGTTTGAATTGTTCAGTAGATGGGGTCTACCACACACTGTGGCCAGTGACAGAGGCCCGGCGTTTACAGGCAAAATCTTTCAGCAATTACAGAAATTGTTGGATATTAAACATGAACTTCATGTGGCATATCATCCACAATCTTCTGGAGCTGTGGAAAGAGGAAATCGCACTATCAAAACCATGCTGACTAAGTTTTGTTCAGGAAGGCCCACAGCCTGGAAAGATATGTTACCTCTGTGTTTGATGGCAATAAGATCTACCCCTCATTCGACGACGGGGATCAGTCCTTATCAGGCAATGACTGGTAGACTTATGCGCACTCCAGGACACTTGGTGCTACCCTTAGCGTCCCCAATATTGCATGGTGCTGTTACTGAAGCTTGGGTGCAGAATATCACTGAGTATTTACAAGAGATTAATGAATTTGTAGCCCAGAACATGGGACGCTCCAAAAAACGTATCAAGAAGCATTTTGATAAAAAGGTGCGGCCTTTTGAATACAATGTTGGAGACGCTGTCATGGTAAGAGATTTTGGTAAGAGGGAACATGCATTTACCCCCTCGTGGAAAGGGCCCTTCAGCATTGTGGACAAAGCAAGCCCATCGGTTTATCTAATTAAAATGACAGCAGCCAGAGGAAAACCACTCCTTAAGTGGTACCATATCAACCAGTTAAAAGGTATATAAAATGTGTATTTACAGAAATGCTTAATCTTTTACAGAAATTGAACTCCACGGTTCTGTGAAAGGATTGGGCAGGATGACCTGGAAGGCGCTGAGAGTGATGGCAACGATGACGTTCCTAAGTGCAGTTCTGATTTTATCCACTGAGCGGATGGTCCTCATAAGCCAGGCACAAAGATGTGTTGAGTTGGGCCGGGATTCAACCACAGGCCTTAGCAACAGAAAAACCAGATAGGCAAGGCAATAGTGTGCTCGGCTTATGGAGACTATCTACTTAGCAAGATGTCAGACATCTTGAGAGACATAGAACTCGAGCGCGTCTTTGACTTCATTCCAGACGACCAGATATTCAGCTGGTATACCAACACGGGTAGCGAATTAAGCATGTGTACAATACGGGATCTGGGAAAAATTACAAGGCATACAGACACATGCGAAGATTCCGCAAAAGCCTATATTCCATTAACCATCTCTCTACCCATTATATCTACCCATGAGATTTATACCAACCTTGTACAAGTGCACTCCCTAGGAAACTTGGACCGACAGGTTCTAAAAGAATTCCGGGATCCCCCAACCGTAATGATTCTACTGAACACAGGAGAATGGAAAGCCCCACAAATCACCTGCTGCACCAAGAATAACGAGGAGTATGTCTGTCGTTGTAATGTTTTTGATGCACAACTACCAAGCTGCGGCCTACTACCTGATAGCCCCAAACAGTTTGCAGAGCCCCAAGCAAACCTAGGGGAGAGGTCCTGTTCTATAAAATTAACTCGGTGGCTGGACGATATGATCAGGATCGCCTATGTGGGAGATAGCAAATATTGCTTTGTCACCAGTGCCACTAGGATGCAATATGGAAAGAATGAGTGCTCAATTTCCCACTCAAACTTTTGTTTAGTACTGCACAAAAATCTCCAAATTAATGGTCAGAGCGTATTTCCAGTTCCAATCTTCAATAACTCCTACGAACTACAGATGTCTGCGAGATATGAGGCAGAAATAAGGAAGTCACTACCCAATTTTACTAAACCAATTCCCCTACTGAGTATGGACATACATACGCTTATGCAACGGACAAACGAACATATACTTGACCTAAAACAGATCACGGCAGAAACCAAAGACTCAGCAGCCGAAGTACTCGAGACCTCAGGATGGAACCTAAAAGACATTGATCAGCAACCATTCATAAGGTTGACTTTTAAGGGTCTACTAATCATACAGACTATAATAGTGTTGGGTATGCTGGTTATTTGCTGTCGGATGAAAGGCTCATTAAAGGCGGTCGAGAGATTGGTGTATAACCAAAGAGTAAAGTGAGGGCTTTTTCACATCAAGATATGAATGCCCTCAAGCGGGGGATATGTAAATATACAGGGATATATGGTCACATACATATAGATTGATGTTATATTTGATTGATACAAAAAATATATAAACAGCAGGCATGACACAAGGAGCAAGCTAATTAGAACAGCAGGTACAAAAGGGCAGCTAGATAATATCTGCATTCCGAAACCAGAAAATAGAACAAAAGACATCTGAGAGGGCACTAGATAATATCAACATTCTGTGACCATACCATAAATATGTTGTAAATAGACATATAGACCTGAAATAGCCGTTACACCCTCCTAGCAAAACACCTGGACATCAAAAGGTAGATAGACGCTGGCACCATAAATTATACAAACGGCTTCTGGGAATTTCCGGGATGCACCCTCTTTTGCATAACCGGTGGGTCTAGCCCAAGGGAAAAAGAAGACTAGGGTCGTAAACGATCAAAGGAATTCCAGAAGCCTACTTTTAGTATAATTAGGAGATGAGGATGGCATCAGGGAGGGCAGAAGGAAGGAAGGCAAGAAGGAGAGTCTGTGAGAAGGGCCCTGGAATAGCGCTGGGAGAGACGATTCACGGAAGGCAGGTAACTGAGCCATAGCCAACACTGGTTAGTGCTATCAGGGAATATTGCTGTATTGGGGTGTCCATTCAACTTGTGTGGTTCTTTCCTTTTCTGCATGATTCATTGTAAGTTCTTTGTGTGAATTTTCTGTCAGTATGGTATTGGTGCTGTAAATCCACCAATTAGGGGTTAATATATATGTGGTTGCATGTGAAGTAAATTGTATTGTCTTTTGCCAGTTTGTTTTGCTTTTAATACAATATTTATCTTTATTTACTGCGTGTCTCAGTGTCTCTTGCATATACCAGAAGTCAAAAGAACTACAGTCTTATAGTCTTATGCGGGTATCCATTGCGTGATTATTGGCCAGATATTGATAATATTGGTATATGTGTTGCCTATTTTAGTCGAGCCGGGCAGGATATAAATATATACACAATGTTATTAATATCTAGTTATTAATATTAATATCCAATTGTTTACAGTTTGGCTTGCGCCAGCCAGGAGATACTATTAATAATATTATTATTATTATTAGTATTGTTTACAGTTTGGCTAAGAGCCATTCAGGAGAGGTTCTATTGTTTACAAGTTGATGCTGGCGCGAGATGTACTGTATGTAGACTTTCAGGCTGATTCATCATTAGCGGCAGGTAGCGACAGATGAGCGTCTGTAGCAGGCATTTTCAGAGCGCCCGCTAGTAGTCGCAGTGCTCGGCCGTGAGTCGCTACTTTATAGCGACTCAGTCGCTGTTCAGTAATGGTGAATACATTGTGAGGAGTCGCTATTTGACCAGTACAGCGCTGTATGGGAGCGCATGTTAGCGACTGCTCATAGCGACCGACTCACACCATATTCAGCAAAAAAACAGCTGAAAAAATCTCTGGCGCTGAAAAATAGTTGTTTGAAGCCCAGAGCGCAGGAGGCGGTGTGTTTAAAGTGTGTTTTCAAGCATCTATCAACTAGTAACAAAGCGAAAACATATGGAATTACATTGTAACAACATTGTAACATGAACACTTTAATGCCAGACGTGTAATGTCATTTTTGAGGAAATATTTAAAAAATGAAAACATTATGAAAAAACTGCTATTTCAATGCCAGAAGAGGTCAAAGAATTATTTGTGATTTTTTTGAAAAAAACAAACAAAAAAAAGAGAAGAAAAGGATCATCCGTTGAAATGTATGGGAGAGCGCCAGGTAGCGAGAGGTCATACCTGGCGCTGTGCAAGGCTGAACGCTGGCGCTGTTCGCTGAGGCTGTAAAAATGATGAATCAGACGCTACATGGCGTTATCCCAGACGCTAAACCGATTCTGCTTGATAAATGTGTAATTGCGTGCCGTGTCCGGTGTTGACCAGTCGCTACCTCTCATTAACCAGGCGCTACCTGACGCTATCCCTTCTTAAATAAGGGTCTAAATCTATCTGTATGTATCTGTGCACAAACTATGGTGCTTACATTTAAGTATAAGCTTTTTTTAAGCAGACAATTCTTCCTGCTTGCCCCAAGCTGGCTGTGAGGGGCACAATCTTTCATTGATCAGCACTTTGCATTCTGATATAGATCTTGCGCTCATCTTCTGACTCCTCTTTCCCCAAATTAAATAAGCCCTCCTCTGCTGCTGTGGAGGCCCTGTACAAAGGGCCAGAGTTCACTAGGATTTATTAAGAAACATAAAGCAGGCCGAATAACGGCTGAATGAAAGGAGCAGCCCTTGACAGCCAGCAAATGGAGAATAGAAAGCAGGCCTTCATTGTAACTGCCTGTGACATACAGGCAGATACTGTAGTAAATGAAACTTCAAAGCTTTAAGGCTTCAGGTGAGCTTCTTGCTGCTTTATATGTGTAATTGTATGGACTGTCTCGTTAACGCTTTTACTGCCAGCCTACCTAGAGCTATTGTCACCCTCTGTTGCCAGATCATTTTTTTTTACAATTTCTATATATGTTTAACTGTGATTTTTTTGCAGGAATTCCCAGGGATTTGTGCTTTAACATGGCATGTTGTTTGTTATTTTTCAGTGTTTTAGTATGTATTGATTTTTCTACATACCTTCTTTCATCCATCGTAGGATCCCCTACCCAGCTTGCGCCGATCACTACTGGCTTCTGAATGCTTCTGAATGTTCATGGTCAGGAGCGGCCTTTTATACAAGCAGAGTGAGATAATGTCATCTCACTCCCACTGCCGCCGAGCTCTCAGAAGCTGTGTATAATTTTTGGGTGTCAAAAGGATGTCCTCAAGGTGCTGAGCTGATCTAGTATTTTTTTACTTTTTCTTATGTTAGCACATGTGTGTTTTATTGAAGCAGTTTTCTTTGCAATCTGTTGCTATTGGCAACTGTACACCAAGATCTACAAGAAGAGAGAAGCGAGCTCCCTCCCATCAGCAATTGCCATAGCATCAGTGTTGTGTGTATGGGACTAACTTCTCTCTTTTCCAAAGACTTGCAGGCTAATTTATTACTAATGGCAGGTAGCGACAGATGAGCGTCTGTAGAGCGGATTTCAGAGTGACCGCTAGTAGTCGCTGTACTTGGCCATGGTTCGTTGTTTCAGAGCGCCTCAGACGCTGGCCGCCATTGTTGAATATGTTATGTGATTCGCAGTACTACGCTGTATTGGTAGCGCCAGCTCAGTGCGACTGACTCACAACACATTCATCAAAAAATAAGCCTCAACCGGCGCTCAAAATCGGGTCGATGTAGCCCACAGCGCCAGAGGCTGTTCGATTAAAATCTGATTTTGAACTTGTATCCACTAGTAACAAAGCGAAAGCATATGGAATGACATTGTTATTACATTGTAACATGAACACTTTAATACCTGACATGTAAGGACAATTCTGCATAAAAATATTATTAATCCAAAAAGTTTTCAAAAATGTCATTTTCTTGGCCAGAATACATGTCAGAAGGTTTGTGTTTTTTTTTAGGGAAAAAAAAATTGGAATCAGGAAAGGGATTTAAGGATCGTCCATAAAAATATTAAAAATATTGTCCTGACATGTCCTGAAGTAGTGACGTGTAAGACGTCACACAACGCGTAGACGGTAGGGGCGGTGGGCTGGCGGTCGTTTGAATATGTGAGTGTAAATTTGGCTCGAATTGGGGTCAGCATTTCTGAGTCCTCCCTGGCTTGTCTTATATTGGTGGTAGCATTATTATCTGATCTTGGTATAGGCCTGAACAGGGTCTAACACATTATATATAAATAGGGTATATAGATAGTATTGTTTGTATATATATGTATTTGATATTGAATCATGTTGGTTGTGTATTGGTTGTGTATTTTCACTTTATGCACTGTAGCACTTTAGGTTTATTGAATTTTAGCTAGGAGATGTATCATGCATTGTAAATATATCAATTATAACTGCCATTTCCACTGCCCCCAGAAGTGTGGTTCTCTTCCTTATTGAACCTTATTGTTGTGTTTTTAGTGTTTTTAATTTATGTTTAGTGTCTGTAGTTATGTGACTTGATTATTAATAAAATAAAATATTTTTAATATTAGCAGTGGTGCCATATTGTGGTGGGTGTTGAGGAAGGAGTGGGACCTTCTCCATAGTGTGTCATAAAAATGTATGTGAGAGCGCCAGGTAGCGAGAGGTAATACGTGGCGCTCTGCAAGGCTGAACGGCGTCGTTGTACGCTGAGCCTGGGATAATGATGAATCGGACGCTACATAACGTTGTTCTAGTCGCTCACCAGATTTGGCTTCATAAATGTGTAATTGTGTGCCGTCTCCGGTGTTCACCTGACGCTACTTGCCGCTACCTGCCGCTGTACAGGCACTACCTGGCGCTATATCTTCATGAATAAGGCCCTTGGTGTACAGTTGTCAATAGCAACAGGTTGCAGATAGTAAAATACAAATATATGCACAATATACATTATTATTATTACTGTAAATAAATTTGAGATGTAAAATTCACATGGCATTTAACTCCTGGGTTGATACACTAACCCACGTGAATTATTTCCAAATGCACTCATTGCTAACTCATAGGGAAACTCATTTAAATAAAAAAAAGAATGCAGAGACTTTCATAAATGAAGCCTGTTCTGCTGCACGTGACACTGGTGTTTGAATGTGATGTTAGCTATGTCTCTCTTACACGGATGAACCATGGCCCATTATATTATGTTGACAACAAAGCTGGCCTTAGATACATATTCTACTGTCTGAGAATGAACAGTCATTCACTTCCAAGTTTCCTTAAAGACATAGAATATGTGCACAGGTGTTCCAGGCTATAGAAAGCATTGCGTATTCTCCTTCTGTTGCTCTGTTTTCTGTACTATATAAAATACCACATAGGAAATAAGTTTGTAGCTCTCACTTAAGACTAAGCAGAGCGTACACACTACAAATTAAAAAGGTAAAAAAGATAAAGATTTAACAAGACAATCCTCATGCGTACAATATTAAATATAACCAAATGATTCTTTCATGGTGTTTGACTGTAACATCTTTAGCAAATATTTGCACCATGTCTTAGGCATAACTGGCCTGGAATGTAAAGGATTCCAGGGCTGGCCGCCAACTTGCCACCTATCCTATACCAGAAGCTCCACTGTGTGAAATCCCCTGGGGCACCATGGGTAATCTTACTGGGTCCTGCAACGCGGTCTTCAATGGCATGCACATGCCCGGCTTTCTTGTAGCTGTGCACGCTCCCAGCCATTCAAATAGGCCAGACGAGTAATCCACAGGGGAGCCGGGAATGCAACCATGTGACCGTGCTAAGTTCAAATCAGCGACTTTCTGCCGTGCATTATTATGTACTGCATAAAACATTGATTGATTGATTGAGCGCCCACGTATGTGCCAAGGGAATGGTGGTAAGGTGAGTGACAGTGGCGATATGGGGGGTTTCCCACTGGGGGACATCCTACACTGGGATACACCCAGGGAAGGGACCAATCACCAGAATAATCAAAATCCCGGTGATTGGTCCTCTTCAATACAGACAAAGGGACACACAATAATATTTAACTTTTTATCAATAAAAGATAAAGGTGAGATTTAGTGTTGAACCAAACGTGAAACAACTCTTAAGTCTGTTCTGCCCTCCAGGAAATTAACCCCTTCCTGATGCAAGACGTATAGTTACTTCATCGGCAGGAGTGGTCACCGTGTCTAAAGATACAGTGATCAGGTAAAAAAGAGCCTGCTGTCAATGACAGCAGCGATGATCATGAAGCGGACGGTGACACCAGCGGTGACCCCAGAGACAGCGAGGGACAGCAGTGCTGATGTGTGTGCGTGGCGCTACCTTTCGCTCCCTGCAGCGCTGTACTGGTGTTAAAGCGCCCAACATACATCACATTTATCAATGCGGGCCAGGTTACTACAGCAACTGGGGCGCTCGGTTACAGCGCCCGATACCCGCTTACAGCATCTACTAGCGGTCGCTCTAAGTGCCGCTATACAGACGCTCATCTGTCGATACCTGGCATTAGTAATGAATCAGCCTCCGTGCTGCAATGACTTCACAACTTTTTGCTGGTAGGGTGCATGGTTGGAACCCATGTGAAATGGACAGAAAGATTGACAAGCCTGAGGACCAATGCGGTCATCTCTCAGGGGCAAGGTAAACATTAAAATTCTTTTAAACACTTTCTGGAGAAATGCTATTGCAAAACCCCCCCAGGGGGTACCGCAAGATTCGCCTGTTTCCTGGCTCCCTCGCTGATATTGATATAAAAATTGGATGGCCGCATCCCGCATCTTTGGGCTGTGTGTGTCTCCTGCTGCCAACTATTCAGATAGGCTGGGGGTGGGAGCATGTGCACTGCTGGGGTTGACAAAGTTGACAAAGGGCAGAGCCATTTGCTGAATAACATATGCACGGCAAATAGCTCTGATTGGATGAGAGAACAAGGAGTTTTACTGGCCGATCCGGGGACTTTCAAACAGTGGGGCATCTCAAATTGGAATGCCTGCGGGCAAGGAACAAAACCCTGGAGAGTCAAAATCCTGGATTTTGCTCCTCTTTAAGTACTAAGGACATTGTCATCGGTCAAGTTGCCTGATGCTCAGGGAGGGAGGTTCAGAGCGTGGTCTGGGGGTGGTAGGGTGTGCCTGACACTCCTAAATTTTGGATACTACGAGCTACAATGCGATCCACCACCCAACGCTGGATACCAGTGGCTTCACTGTGGGGGCAGTGTTCATACTACTTAGTGCCCCCTGACGGGATGGATTAGTTGGAGCGCCCTTTTTTTCTAAAAGCAGCGCCAGGAGAGCAGGATTACATCTCCTGAGGAAATGGTGCTGGACATCATGGAATGTTTGGGGCCTGTTTTCTATTATAAATTTGTGTTTTATGTTTTTTTATAGATATTTATTTATATTTAATGTGACAATTACCTAGTGATCTTAAATTTCAGGTAGGGTTGCACTATTGCATCGGGCTATGTTTGGGCTTGTCCTAAACTGTTTTCTGTTTTTAAATTGAAGAAGAAATGGCAGAGATATCGAGGTTTACAGGTTCAGCTTATGATTTTTCTTCTGAAAAAAGTGGGCGTGGCTCGGCTCTGTGATGCTGCATAATAATCAGCTTTCTGCGCTGACAGCAATGTGATGAATGTGGAGGAGGAGGAGGAGGCAGAGAAGAGGTGGGAGGAGGGAGGGACCAGCAATCCCGTCCCGCTCTGCTGAATTGATTGGGGGATGGGATGAAGAAGAGAACTCCTCCATCATCTCCAGTAGTCATTTTCTGAACCTGTAAACCCTTAATCTCGGCCATTTCTGCTTTAATTTAAAAATGGAAAACAGTTTAAGACAGTTTCAAATGTAGCCCAATGCACGTGTAACAATTACCTTTGCCTTCAGTATCACTTTAAAGTGGACCAACACCCAGGATTTTCACTATCCTGGGTGTTGGTCCACTTCTGATCGGGGTGCCCCGCTGTGTGAAACCACCCAGAAAGCCCCAAAAAACTTACCCCACCGGCGACGGACAAGCGACGGACAAGCTGAGGCTGCCGCCGCCTCTTGCGCCTCCCTCTTACAGGGAGCGCGCCGGCACCGGCCATTCACAAACGCCCTGCTAGAGGGACGCGCGGCGGCCTGCGCATGCGCCGTTGGAACGGAGAAGGTAAGGTTTGTGGCGTCCGGGGGGTTTCACACAGTGGGGCATCCTGATTTTGGATGCCCCGCGGGGAGGGAGCTGATCTTATAGATTCCCGGGGTGATCAGCCATGGGTGTTGGTCCACTTTAACTATTAATCTTCTGGCTATTTATTGTTATTTTTCTCTTATTCTGTGGATGTTCTCTATCCTTTTATCGTTGTGGTATTTTTGTTTGTCTTACCATTCGGCTAATAAAGTATAATCTACATTTTTTATATATATCCTTTTTGCATTTTTCCTCATTGTCTTGGATTTTGCAATATTAAAGTGCGGTGTCTTTTTGGCACTTTTATTGTCTTCTTGGTGTTAACAGATTTTTACATTTTATATATTTTAATATTTATATATTTATTTGCCAGTCGCATAAAGAATATCATTACATGACATACCTCTGTATGACTTGTGTATGTGACAAATACATTTTGATTTAACCTGATACCAAACATTATCTTCTGTAAAAACAATACAGAATTAAAAAAAAAAATCATATTTAAAAACGTTTTTTTTTCTGCATTATTAAATCTCTCGTTATTTTCTATTTCGTCTCACTTAAGCTAACTTCCAAAAGAAACATTTAGACATGTAAAGCAAACTAGGTAAGAACTCCCAGCATGACCAAGACAAAACATAAGAAACATTGTGATAGATGTGTTTGAAATTTCGACAATGGAGATTAAGGTTCAGACAGAACACTTTCAGAAAAGGAAAAAAATTAAAGTACAAAAGAAATAACGTGTAGCTTTTGAGTAAAAATATTGGATCTTCTGTGGGTTAGGCTCCAGTTCAATCAACAAACGATTCCATAACACAATTGGCTGCATTTTGCACTGGTAATGATGCATACATCTTAATGATGACTGTACACCCACCACCACTAATACTGTAGAGCTAGATAAAGCAAGGAATGTCTTTTGCAGAGGATGGGGACTACAGGATGGTATTAGCTCACAGCTTTACTGTAGGCTTACAAAAGGACGAAAAGGATGCTGTATTGACAATTTAGCAAAAGAAAGCTTTTCAAATGTTTTACCAACAATGAGGCTGATACAAAGAATCTCCCACTATAAAAATTAGTTTAGTCAATACGATGGTCCTGAAAAGGCTTGTTAATAAGACTCTATAATAACTAGAGATGCGTGAATCTGCCAACCTGAACTTCCATTTAGCCAAAGTGTATTTGGATAATTTACAGTAAGCCTGAACAATGTCCTCTTATCTTATCTGATCCATGGGGAGAATGACTTTTTATGTTTTATTTAAATGTCATTGGCCTTTTAAGTAATGATACATTCCTATGCTATTTGGTAACTGAACTTTGAATACAACTCTTTTTTATAATGTCCTTGTATTATATTGAATCACGATAATTTAGTTTTATAGCGAAGAAACCATTGCAATTTTCGGCTACGGTGGAAGTGTTTTCACAGTACTAAAATGTAGGGCTTGATTTATCAAGCACTTCTGCCAGACAATGCCAAATGCAAAATTCCATTTTTTACAGCCATCGGATGGAGCCAGAAGGGATTCTTGACTTTATGCTTAAAGTGGACCAACACCCTCCCATGATCGGCCCGGGAATCTATAAGATTCCCGGACCGATCAGACCCCTGACTGCGGGGGGCACTCCCACTCGTCGGCGGGGATTGGCAGCGGCGGTCACGTGGGAGCGAGGAGAGGTGAGTTTTTCGGGGTTTCTGGGGGGTTTCACACAGCGGGGAACCCAGGATAGTCAAAATCCTGGGTGTTGGTCCACTTTAAGTGAAAATCAGTTTCAAACCAAACCATTTAAAAGGAAGAGTGGATTTATCTAACTAGTGGAGTTAGTTCTAGAGGTTCCTAAACACTTGTTGCTAGAAGCCAATGTAAAGATAATATTAAGTTATTATATGGTACCTGGCAAACTATTGATTATATATCCTATTGCACATCTTCTGGTCATGTCCTAAGGTGGTGAGATTTTGGAATCAGGCCTTTGGTGTGAGAGCAAGGTCACTGGGAAATGGGTGCAATCAACATTAGTAGCTCTTGTATACGAGCCAGCATCTGGAGTTTCTGAGTCTATCAGTAAATATATCTTTTTGCATGTATGGCAGCCAAATTGATCTAAATTATGGAATTCTCATAAGCTAATAATACAAGTCTTCCTTGAAAAAATCAACTGGATCATGATAAAGGAAAAGTTGAGTCATACTTTGCAGGACAGAGAAACACATTTCCATGACATACAGAATCCTTGGATTGAGTTTCGTGGTCCTGGGGTAATATTTTCTTTGTTTACTTTCTCTTTTTCTATTTTCTCTTTTTTTGGGGTTAGTTCCTTTCTAGTTTGTTCTCTCCTTTTTATGTATTTTTACAAATGATTTATCACCTAAATATAGATTCTAATATTAAATTGAGTTGCTTGTATATTACACAACACAGTAACACACAGTTTAACAGTTCTCTTGGAAAAAATGTAACAGTATTAACTATGATACTTTGACAAATATTACTGATATATCTCTCTTATTGGAGAACCTCTGTATCTCTGTTTTGACGTCATTAGTGATGTCATGTGTATATCAGCAGTGCAGGTTGTGGGTCACTCTATACATCTGCCATCAGTGGGTATGCTGAAGAGGTTGGAGGGTTGAAAGGACATATAGATTTTTATGGGACCAATAAATATTATGCATCCCCATGACAGTTATCTTGAATTACAGTGATACCTCAGCAAGCTGTTGCACCCCTGTATCTGTAAAGATTACGTACGTGTGTGGTGGTACACTGATATTTATTTCTCCGGCAAGCCACATCCCCAAAGTGCACCAGCTTCAGATACTTCACCACCGGGCAACAGAATATTGATCAACACTTCTAGACCAGGTGAGGGTAAGTAGGGGAGCCTCCTGCAACTCTGGCAGATCTGAGGTCTCCCAAGAAAACGCACAAAACTGGACATTGCATTTAACTGAAATGCAGAGGATTTCCACACTTTTGTAAATAACCCCCAAAATGCATTTATGGCTCTTTTAACACCTGTCCCTGGGGCATCCCAAGTCTCTAAAATTAAAGATTCTTACAGAACCAAAATGGGTCAGTAAGTCCATTATGATGGGGGACTGGAAACTGCTGTGCACTTCAGTGACACATTCCTCCTATTGAATGAGTTACAGATTCTGTATATGTTTGTAGCTATTAACTATCCCCCTACATGTGCAGCACTGCTAGTAAAAATTTCTATGATAAAGGGCTCCCTGATCGTGTGAGGGGTTAGGTTAGGTTTGTTTAGTGTCTCTGTGAATCAGGACCCACCCTGGCACATATTTGCAAGGGAGGGATTAGGCCAGCTCAATGCAGTTGTTTTGAGTGTAATTTATGAAACACATACAAGTATGGGCATTTATTTAAATGATAGATAATAATATAATAACAATATAGAAATTAAAAACTTTTTAGTCATTGCGTCTTATGCCTTTGTTGCGTAATAACAAATGCGTAAATAATATCCTTGCTCGTTATATATAAACCAATAAAATTTTTTGTGCAAATGTATTATTTAAAAAAAAAAAAAAAAAAAAAAAAATATATATATATATATATATTAGGGATGAGCGAATCGATCCGGACGAACCCGGATTCGATCCGAATTTCAGGAAAAATTCGATTCGGATCGAATCCGAATTTCCCCGCGATTCGATCACTCGAAGTTTTCCTTTAACATCCATTCATTTACATTTACAGGCATTCTAAGATGGCGGACGGGACATGTCTGGACATCTATCCCGCGCCAGTGCAAGCTGGGGCAGTCACATGCAGCCTATCAGCAGCCAGCAAGCCCGGTGACGTCACACAGCGGTATTTAACGGCGGCCATCTTGCTTTTCCTCATTTCTCTATTGCATTCGTGACAGACAGAACGCTGTGTAGCTGAGGCACTTAGACAGGCAGGGACAGACAGGGACAGGCTGGAGACAGGCAGGAGACAGGCAGGAGACAGACAGGAGACAGACAGAAAGCCAGGGAAAGGTAGGAAAAACGGAGGCTGTGACAGGGAGATTTTTTTTTTTTCATCCAGCCTTTGTTAGCGTTTTCAGGCTGCTTATAGTAACTAACTGTGCATATATACTGAACTGATCTTAAGTCTGCTGTGAGGCATCCCATTCTGTGACTAAAGCAGCCTCTATTTAATAGCATAATAAACATTTGCACTTATTCTCATAGAAATCAGGCCTGATAAAGACACTTTTGCTGTGCATGCTCTCTGGTTTTTGTGGCACTGGCATCCCATTCTGTGACTAAAGCAGCCTCTATTTAATAGCATAATAAACATTTGCACTTATTCTCATAGAAATCAGGCCTGATAAAGACACTTTTGCTGTGCATGCTCTCTGGTTTTTGTGGCACTGGCATCCCATTCTGTGACTAAAGCAGCCTCTATTTAATAGCATAATAAACATTTGCACTTATTCTCATAGAAATCAGGCCTGATAAAGACACTTTTGCTGTGCATGCTCTCTGGTTTTTGTGGCACTGGCATCCCATTCTGTGACTAAAGCAGCCTCTATTTAATAGCACAATAAACATTTGCACTTATTCTCATAGAAATCAGGCCTGATAAAGACACTTTTGCTGTGCATGCTCTCTGGTTTTTGTGGCACTGGCATCCCATTCTGTGACTAAAGCAGCCTCTATTTAATAGCACAATAAACATTTGCACTTATTCTCATAGAAATCAGGCCTGATAAAGACACTTTTGCTGTGCATGCTCTCTGGTTTTTGTGGCACTGGCATCCCATTCTGTGACTAAAGCAGCCTCTATTTAATAGCATAATAAACATTTGCACTTATTCTCATAGAAATCAGGCCTGATAAAGACACTTTTGCTGTGCATGCTCTCTGGTTTTTGTGGCACTGGCATCCCATTCTGTGACTAAAGCAGCCTCTATTTAATAGCATAATAAACATTTGCACTTATTCTCATAGAAATCAGGCCTGATAAAGACACTTTTGCTGTGCATGCTCTCTGGTTTTTGTGGCACTGGCATCCCATTCTGTGACTAAAGCAGCCTCTATTTAATAGCATAATAAACATTTGCACTTATTCTCATAGAAATCAGGCCTGATAAAGACACTTTTGCTGTGCATGCTCTCTGGTTTTTGTGGCACTGGCATCCCATTCTGTGACTAAAGCAGCCTCTATTTAATAGCATAATAAACATTTGCACTTATTCTCATAGAAATCAGGCCTGATAAAGACACTTTTGCTGTGCATGCTCTCTGGTTTTTGTGGCACTGGCATCCCATTCTGTGACTAAAGCAGCCTCTATTTAATAGCACAATAAACATTTGCACTTATTCTCATAGAAATCAGGCCTGATAAAGACACTTTTGCTGTGCATGCTCTCTGGTTTTTGTGGCACTGGCATCCCATTCTGTGACTAAAGCAGCCTCTATTTAATAGCATAATAAACATTTGCACTTATTCTCATAGAAATCAGGCCTGATAAAGACACTTTTGCTGTGCATGCTCTCTGGTTTTTGTGGCACTGGCATCCCATTCTGTGACTAAAGCAGCCTCTATTTAATAGCACAATAAACATTTGCACTTATTCTCATAGAAATCAGGCCTGATAAAGACACTTTTGCTGTGCATGCTCTCTGGTTTTTGTGGCACTGGCATCCCATTCTGTGACTAAAGCAGCCTCTATTTAATAGCATAATAAACATTTGCACTTATTCTCATAGAAATCAGGCCTGATAAAGACACTTTTGCTGTGCATGCTCTCTGGTTTTTGTGGCACTGGCATCCCATTCTGTGACTAAAGCAGCCTCTATTTAATAGCACAATAAACATTTGCACTTATTCTCATAGAAATCAGGCCTGATAAAGACACTTTTGCTGTGCATGCTCTCTGGTTTTTGTGGCACTGGCATCCCATTCTGTGACTAAAGCAGCCTCTATTTAATAGCACAATAAACATTTGCACTTATTCTCATAGAAATCAGGCCTGATAAAGACACTTTTGCTGTGCATGCTCTCTGGTTTTTGTGGCACTGGCATCCCATTCTGTGACTAAAGCAGCCTCTATTTAATAGCATAATAAACATTTGCACTTATTCTCATAGAAATCAGGCCTGATAAAGACACTTTTGCTGTGCATGCTCTCTGGTTTTTGTGGCACTGGCATCCCATTCTGTGACTAAAGCAGCCTCTATTTAATAGCACAATAAACATTTGCACTTATTCTCATAGAAATCAGGCCTGATAAAGACACTTTTGCTGTGCATGCTCTCTGGTTTTTGTGGCACTGGCATCCCATTCTGTGACTAAAGCAGCCTCTATTTAATAGCACAATAAACATTTGCACTTATTCTCATAGAAATCAGGCCTGATAAAGACACTTTTGCTGTGCATGCTCTCTGGTTTTTGTGGCACTGGCATCCCATTCTGTGACTAAAGCAGCCTCTATTTAATAGCACAATAAACATTTGCACTTATTCTCATAGAAATCAGGCCTGATAAAGACACTTTTGCTGTGCATGCTCTCTGGTTTTTGTGGCACTGGCATCCCATTCTGTGACTAAAGCAGCCTCTATTTAATAGCATAATAAACATTTGCACTTATTCTCATAGAAATCAGGCCTGATAAAGACACTTTTGCTGTGCATGCTCTCTGGTTTTTGTGGCACTGGCATCCCATTCTGTGACTAAAGCAGCCTCTATTTAATAGCACAATAAACATTTGCACTTATTCTCATAGAAATCAGGCCTGATAAAGACACTTTTGCTGTGCATGCTCTCTGGTTTTTGTGGCACTGGCATCCCATTCTGTGACTAAAGCAGCCTCTATTTAATAGCATAATAAACATTTGCACTTATTCTCATAGAAATCAGGCCTGATAAAGACACTTTTGCTGTGCATGCTCTCTGGTTTTTGTGGCACTGGCATCCCATTCTGTGACTAAAGCAGCCTCTATTTAATAGCACAATAAACATTTGCACTTATTCTCATAGAAATCAGGCCTGATAAAGACACTTTTGCTGTGCATGCTCTCTGGTTTTTGTGGCACTGGCATCCCATTCTGTGACTAAAGCAGCCTCTATTTAATAGCATAATAAACATTTGCACTTATTCTCATAGAAATCAGGCCTGATAAAGACACTTTTGCTGTGCATGCTCTCTGGTTTTTGTGGCACTGGCATCCCATTCTGTGACTAAAGCAGCCTCTATTTAATAGCATAATAAACATTTGCACTTATTCTCATAGAAATCAGGCCTGATAAAGACACTTTTGCTGTGCATGCTCTCTGGTTTTTGTGGCACTGGCATCCCATTCTGTGACTAAAGCAGCCTCTATTTAATAGCATAATAAACATTTGCACTTATTCTCATAGAAATCAGGCCTGATAAAGACACTTTTGCTGTGCATGCTCTCTGGTTTTTGTGGCACTGGCATCCCATTCTGTGACTAAAGCAGCCTCTATTTAATAGCATAATAAACATTTGCACTTATTCTCATAGAAATCAGGCCTGATAAAGACACTTTTGCTGTGCATGCTCTCTGGTTTTTGTGGCACTGGCATCCCATTCTGTGACTAAAGCAGCCTCTATTTAATAGCATAATAAACATTTGCACTTATTCTCATAGAAATCAGGCCTGATAAAGACACTTTTGCTGTGCATGCTCTCTGGTTTTTGTGGCACTGGCATCCCATTCTGTGACTAAAGCAGCCTCTATTTAATAGCATAATAAACATTTGCACTTATTCTCATAGAAATCAGGCCTGATAAAGACACTTTTGCTGTGCATGCTCTCTGGTTTTTGTGGCACTGGCATCCCATTCTGTGACTAAAGCAGCCTCTATTTAATAGCACAATAAACATTTGCACTTATTCTCATAGAAATCAGGCCTGATAAAGACACTTTTGCTGTGCATGCTCTCTGGTTTTTGTGGCACTGGCATCCCATTCTGTGACTAAAGCAGCCTCTATTTAATAGCATAATAAACATTTGCACTTATTCTCATAGAAATCAGGCCTGATAAAGACACTTTTGCTGTGCATGCTCTCTGGTTTTTGTGGCACTGGCATCCCATTCTGTGACTAAAGCAGCCTCTATTTAATAGCACAATAAACATTTGCACTTATTCTCATAGAAATCAGGCCTGATAAAGACACTTTTGCTGTGCATGCTCTCTGGTTTTTGTGGCACTGGCATCCCATTCTGTGACTAAAGCAGCCTCTATTTAATAGCATAATAAACATTTGCACTTATTCTCATAGAAATCAGGCCTGATAAAGACACTTTTGCTGTGCATGCTCTCTGGTTTTTGTGGCACTGGCATCCCATTCTGTGACTAAAGCAGCCTCTATTTAATAGCACAATAAACATTTGCACTTATTCTCATAGAAATCAGGCCTGATAAAGACACTTTTGCTGTGCATGCTCTCTGGTTTTTGTGGCACTGGCATCCCATTCTGTGACTAAAGCAGCCTCTATTTAATAGCACAATAAACATTTGCACTTATTCTCATAGAAATCAGGCCTGATAAAGACACTTTTGCTGTGCATGCTCTCTGGTTTTTGTGGCACTGGCATCCCATTCTGTGACTAAAGCAGCCTCTATTTAATAGCACAATAAACATTTGCACTTATTCTCATAGAAATCAGGCCTGATAAAGACACTTTTGCTGTGCATGCTCTCTGGTTTTTGTGGCACTGGCATCCCATTCTGTGACTAAAGCAGCCTCTATTTAATAGCATAATAAACATTTGCACTTATTCTCATAGAAATCAGGCCTGATAAAGACACTTTTGCTGTGCATGCTCTCTGGTTTTTGTGGCACTGGCATCCCATTCTGTGACTAAAGCAGCCTCTATTTAATAGCACAATAAACATTTGCACTTATTCTCATAGAAATCAGGCCTGATAAAGACACTTTTGCTGTGCATGCTCTCTGGTTTTTGTGGCACTGGCATCCCATTCTGTGACTAAAGCAGCCTCTATTTAATAGCATAATAAACATTTGCACTTATTCTCATAGAAATCAGGCCTGATAAAGACACTTTTGCTGTGCATGCTCTCTGGTTTTTGTGGCACTGGCATCCCATTCTGTGACTAAAGCAGCCTCTATTTAATAGCACAATAAACATTTGCACTTATTCTCATAGAAATCAGGCCTGATAAAGACACTTTTGCTGTGCATGCTCTCTGGTTTTTGTGGCACTGGCATCCCATTCTGTGACTAAAGCAGCCTCTATTTAATAGCATAATAAACATTTGCACTTATTCTCATAGAAATCAGGCCTGATAAAGACACTTTTGCTGTGCATGCTCTCTGGTTTTTGTGGCACTGGCATCCCATTCTGTGACTAAAGCAGCCTCTATTTAATAGCATAATAAACATTTGCACTTATTCTCATAGAAATCAGGCCTGATAAAGACACTTTTGCTGTGCATGCTCTCTGGTTTTTGTGGCACTGGCATCCCATTCTGTGACTAAAGCAGCCTCTATTTAATAGCACAATAAACATTTGCACTTATTCTCATAGAAATCAGGCCTGATAAAGACACTTTTGCTGTGCATGCTCTCTGGTTTTTGTGGCACTGGCATCCCATTCTGTGACTAAAGCAGCCTCTATTTAATAGCATAATAAACATTTGCACTTATTCTCATAGAAATCAGGCCTGATAAAGACACTTTTGCTGTGCATGCTCTCTGGTTTTTGTGGCACTGGCATCCCATTCTGTGACTAAAGCAGCCTCTATTTAATAGCATAATAAACATTTGCACTTATTCTCATAGAAATCAGGCCTGATAAAGACACTTTTGCTGTGCATGCTCTCTGGTTTTTGTGGCACTGGCATCCCATTCTGTGACTAAAGCAGCCTCTATTTAATAGCATAATAAACATTTGCACTTATTCTCATAGAAATCAGGCCTGATAAAGACACTTTTGCTGTGCATGCTCTCTGGTTTTTGTGGCACTGGCATCCCATTCTGTGACTAAAGCAGCCTCTATTTAATAGCATAATAAACATTTGCACTTATTCTCATAGAAATCAGGCCTGATAAAGACACTTTTGCTGTGCATGCTCTCTGGTTTTTGTGGCACTGGCATCCCATTCTGTGACTAAAGCAGCCTCTATTTAATAGCACAATAAACATTTGCACTTATTCTCATAGAAATCAGGCCTGATAAAGACACTTTTGCTGTGCATGCTCTCTGGTTTTTGTGGCACTGGCATCCCATTCTGTGACTAAAGCAGCCTCTATTTAATAGCATAATAAACATTTGCACTTATTCTCATAGAAATCAGGCCTGATAAAGACACCTTTGCTGTGCATGCTCTCTGGTTTTTGTGGCACTGGCATCCCATTCTGTGACTAAAGCAGCCTCTATTTAATAGCACAATAAACATTTGCACTTATTCTCATAGAAATCAGGCCTGATAAAGACACTTTTGCTGTGCATGCTCTCTGGTTTTTGTGGCACTGGCATCCCATTCTGTGACTAAAGCAGCCTCTATTTAATAGCATAATAAACATTTGCACTTATTCTCATAGAAATCAGGCCTGATAAAGACACTTTTGCTGTGCATGCTCTCTGGTTTTTGTGGCACTGGCATCCCATTCTGTGACTAAAGCAGCCTCTATTTAATAGCATAATAAACATTTGCACTTATTCTCATAGAAATCAGGCCTGATAAAGACACTTTTGCTGTGCATGCTCTCTGGTTTTTGTGGCACTGGCATCCCATTCTGTGACTAAAGCAGCCTCTATTTAATAGCACAATAAACATTTGCACTTATTCTCATAGAAATCAGGCCTGATAAAGACACTTTTGCTGTGCATGCTCTCTGGTTTTTGTGGCACTGGCATCCCATTCTGTGACTAAAGCAGCCTCTATTTAATAGCACAATAAACATTTGCACTTATTCTCATAGAAATCAGGCCTGATAAAGACACTTTTGCTGTGCATGCTCTCTGGTTTTTGTGGCACTGGCATCCCATTCTGTGACTAAAGCAGCCTCTATTTAATAGCATAATAAACATTTGCACTTATTCTCATAGAAATCAGGCCTGATAAAGACACTTTTTGTTAGGCACTTACCTCGTCGCCGTCCCTGGTCCCGCGACGCGCTGTCGGGTGGCGCCCGGGTGGCTGCTGCCCGACGGTCCCCGGGTGTGCCGGCTCCTCAGCGTTGTCGTGGGGGTCGGGGGTCGGCGGCGCGGGACGGTGTCGGCGGCCGCGCCGCAGCCCGCTCTGCGCGGCTGCGCGGTCCCGCCGAGCTCCCTCTCGATGCGGCGCTTCCCCCTCCCGGCGGGGGCGCGCCCGTTCCACAACGTGCTCGCGCGCGCGCGCGAGCACGTCTTCCTTATGCCTCCCGGCGGCGCTTTCCCCAGCGCGCCCGCCGGGGGCAAGTTTCAAAAACACCCAATCCGTGATCTGATTAGAGGAGTGGACCCAGGGACTGGTCGGCCTGTCTGGCCTGGGCCGTCCAGCTCCTGGGACCACTCCTGTTTTATTGTACGCACCAATCACCTTTGTTCCCTCCATTGCCCCTTTTCCCCACTGGCCAGTACTCCCTATAAAGCTGCACTGCTCCAGTATCCCAGTGCCCGTTATAGCTTCTGGGTTCTGGATGTGCGTTGCAGTGTCTCTAGTGAATACTTTGGATTTGGACTTTGACTATTCTCGCCTGCTGCCTGCCCTGACCATCTGCTTTGCCTGACTACTCTTTTGCCTGACCCTCCTGTACCTCGCCTGTGACCTCCTGGACTTGACCTCGGCTACCCTCGACTACTCCTTCGTTATCTCCCTCGGAAACCTCGCCTGTGACCTCCTGGTTTGACCTCGGCCTGAATTACGGACTTTCGCACCCGGCATCCTCATTCGGGATTCCCTGCCAAAACATCATTCTGCACCTTAAGCCGTTATCCTTTGCGCCTTTTAAGTCCTGGGGGCAACCGACTGGGAGAGGCATTACCCGTGTCTCCTACAAGCGGGGGCTTGTCTATAGGCGGAAGTGGCGGTGGAGATTGGGGGATATCGGCTTAAGACAGACGGGTGTTTGGTATAGTCCTGACATTATAACGGGCCAGAAAGAATGGACCAAATCCTGGAACAGGTACAAGCCTTAACTGCGGCTGTAGAGCACCTGGCTCACCGGGTTGCGGCCCAGGAGAACCGTCCTGCTCCTATGGTCCCCAGTCCTCAGGGGACTCCGGCCGCAGCCGCTGTGGAACCCAAAATTCCACTTCCGGAAAAATTTCATGGCGACAGAGCAAGGTTTGCCAACTTCCGGGACTCCTGCAAATTATATTTCCAGCTTCGGCCTGTCTCTGCGGGGTCTCAAGAGCAGCGGGTTGGGCTGATCATCTCTCTTCTTCAAGGGGATCCACAATCCTGGGCCTTCAGCTTATCATCTCAGGACCCGGCTCGTCTTTCCGTGGACAGTTTCTTTTCCGCGATGGAAGTTCTGTATGACGACCCCGACAAAGGGGCAACGGCTGACGCTAAACTACGTACTCTTCGCCAGGGACGCCGTCCAGCCGAAGACTACTGCTCAGAATTCCGGCGCTGGGCAGTGGACTCACGCTGGAATAATCCTGCCCTCTGCGGCCAATTCCGGCTTGGATTGGCCGATTCCATTAAGGATACATTGGTGAACTATCCGGAACCTCAGACCCTAGACGAGTTAATGCACCTCGCCATTCGCATTGACCGTCGTCTTCGGGAAAGACGCCTTGAGAAAGGGTCACATTCCGAGTCAGTTTTAAGACCTGAGGCCCCAGTAGCGCAACCAGCTGAAGAACCGATGCAACTGGGCGCCACAAAACTCACCGAAGTTGAAAGACGTCGGCGCTTATCTGAGGGGCTGTGTCTGTACTGTGGCGGAACTGGTCACATGGTCAGACTGTGCCCGAAGAAGCCGTCGGGAAACTTCAGAGCCTAGGGGGTTTCGAGGGGGCCCTCCTAGGCTGTAAGGTATCACCTCATGTATCGTCACCAGTTCTTATCCCGGTGCAGCTTAAAGTTAATTGTAAATATTTGAATTTAAAGGCCCTCTTAGACTCTGGAGCAGCAGGGAACTTCCTTGACGCTGAGCTAGCCCAGAGTTTAGGAATTATGCTCCAGTCCTTGTCCACACCCATCCGAGTTTCAGCCATCGATGGCACACCTGTTGCAGGGGGATTAGTACAGTTTAGAACCCCTCTTATACAATTTAAAGTGGGAGCTAATCATTCTGAAGTTATCAGTTTTCTAGTCCTGACTATGCCTAGCACCCCTTTAATTTTGGGATTGCCTTGGTTACAGGAGCACAATCCCCAAATTGACTGGGCCTCGGGACAAATTATGAAGTGGGGGCGTCAATGCTTTCAGAGTTGTTTGGAACTTCCGGTTCGGGTCACGCAATTATCTCCAACTAGAGTTCCCACTCCATACCTAGAATTTGCTGACGTCTTCTCTGAAAAGGCGGCAGATAAACTTCCTCCCCATAGACCGTGGGATTGCCCCATTGAACTCCTTCCTGGTACCATGCCTCCTAGGGGTAGAATTTTTAATTTAACCCGAGCTGAGAATCAGGCTATGCGGGAATATATTGCAGAAAATCTAGAAAAGGGGTTTATCAGGGCATCTTCTTCCCCAGCAGGAGCAGGTTTTTTTTTTGTCGAGAAGAAGGATGGGGGGCTCCGCCCATGTATCGATTATCGGGGTTTAAACAATATAACTATTAAAAACAAATATCCCTTACCCCTTATTGAGGGGCTGTTTACGCAGGTGGCTGGGGCCCAAGTCTTCTCTAAGCTGGATCTCCGGGGCGCCTATAACCTTATCAGGATAAGACAGGGAGATGAGTGGAAAACGGCCTTCAATACCCTCGAGGGGCATTATGAGTATTTAGTTATGCCATTTGGTTTATGCAATGCCCCCGCGGTCTTTCAAAGTTTTGTAAATGAGATTTTTAGAGACTACCTTGGCCGATTTGTAGTTGTCTATTTTCTCCTCGTCTCTTGTCGAACATCGCCAACATGTACGCATGGTCTTGCAAAAACTTAGAGAAAACTGTTTATATGCTAAGTTAAAAAAGTGCCAGTTTGAAGTCTCAGAGGTTCCTTTTCTCGGCTACATTATTTCTAATTCGGGTCTTTCCATGGATCAATCTAAAGTGAAGGCAGTATTAGATTGGGAGCAACCCAGGGATCTGAAAGGCCTGCAGAGGTTTTTAGGCTTCGCAAATTTTTACAGGAGGTTCATTAAAAACTTTTCTTCCCTAGTAACCCCGTTGACAAATCTTACCAAGAAAGGGGGGTACCCGTCAGTTTGGCCGGTTCAAGCTGTTCGGGCTTTTGAGAAATTGAAAGGGGTCTTTAGTTCCGCTCCAGTGTTGGTTCATCCGGACGGCCAATTGCCCTTTTTTGTGGAAGTGGACGCCTCCGAGATTGCTGTGGGGGCGGTTCTATCTCAATATCGCGGGTCACCTGAGCGCCTTCACCCTTGTGCTTTTTTTTCTAAGAAATTCTCGGCGGCCGAAAGGAATTATGATATCGGTAACCGAGAATTGTTGGCAATCAAGTTGGCCTTTCAGGAGTGGAGACACTGGCTAGAGGGAGCTCAGTACCCAGTTACAGTCTTTACGGACCATAAAAATCTAGAGTACATCCAATCCGCAAAAAGACTAACTCCAAGACAGGCTCGCTGGTCCTTATTCTTTTCCCGGTTTAACTTCTCTATAACCTATAAACCTGGGTCCAAAAACGTTAAAGCTGATGCCCTGTCTCGGAGTTTTTCTTTCTCTGACCTTCCCGAAAGGATGGATGTGCCCATATTGCCCCACTCCCTGGTGGTAGCCGCCATCCAACCTCAACTTCCTGATCTAGCTCGATTTCAGGCCGAAGCCCCACCCGAAAAACCTGACTCGGTCCAGTTTGTGCCCTCTCTTTACCGCACTGCCTTTTTGTCTCATTTTCACGAAACCAAAACAGCGGGTCATCCGGGGGTAAAGAAAACTATTGCTTTATTGTCCCGCCAAGTCTGGTGGCCATCCATTAGGAGCGATGCACAGAAATTTGTCCTAGCCTGTAAGGTCTGTGCTCGGAGTAAGGCTTTAAGACACTCCCCTGAAGGCCCTCTACTACCATTGCCCATTCCTGCCTCTCCGTGGACCCATTTGGCCATGGATTTCGTTACGGATCTTCCCCCTTCCCAGGGATATACCGTTATTTGGGTGGTAGTGGACCGCTTTAGCAAAATGGCCCACTTCATCCCTTTAAAAAAGCTTCCCACAGCTCAAATCTTAGCACAACTCTTTATCACGCACATTTTTAGAATCCACGGTATCCCGGTAGACATTGTTTCGGATAGGGGGGTCCAATTTGTCTCCCGGTTTTGGAGGGCTTTCTGTGCTAAGCTGGGCTTCACCGTCTCTCTTTCTTCGGCATTCCACCCTCAGTCGAATGGGCAAACCGAAAGAACAAATCAATCTTTAGAACAGTATTTGCGTTGTTTCACGGCTGATACTCAGACGGATTGGGCTTTCTTCCTGCCGTTTGCTGAATTTGCATTAAACAACGCTTCACATTCTTCCACAGGGGTTTCTCCCTTCCATTGTGTTTATGGCAAAGATCTGAAATTCTCAGCCCTTTCGGACCAACCCTCTAGTGTTCCCTCCTTGGATGACTGGGTTTCCAAATGGCCGGGGTTATGGAATAAAATCCAGCAACATCTGACTAAGGCTGTTTTTCAACAAAAAAAATTTTCAGATCGTAAACGTTCTTCTAATTCTGGTTATGAGGTGGGGGATTGGGTTTGGCTTTCCACCAAGAATTTGGCCTTACGCCAGCCCTCCGCTAAGTTAGGCCCTAAATTTATCGGCCCCTTCCCCATAACACGAAAGATTAATCAGGTTACGTATCGGTTGGCCCTCCCTTCCTCCATGAAAATCTGTAAATCCTTTCACGTTTCACTTCTTAAGCCTGCAAAAAACCATGAGTCTAATAGTCCTCCTAGTCCTGTGTTAGTTGATGGGCATCAGGAGTTTGAGGTTGCCCGGGTTCTTGATTCCCGCTTTTTTCGAAACTCTCTTCAATATTTAATTGACTGGAAGGGATACGGCCCGGAAGAAAGATCTTGGGTTCCGGCCAGAGAGGTTCATGCGCAGAATTTGGTAAAGAGGTTCCACAGAGAGAATCCTTTGAAACCCAGCTTGGAGGGTCCAGTGGCCCCTCCTCAGGGGGGGGGTAATGTTAGGCACTTACCTCGTCGCCGTCCCTGGTCCCGCGACGCGCTGTCGGGTGGCGCCCGGGTGGCTGCTGCCCGACGGTCCCCGGGTGTGCCGGCTCCTCAGCGTTGTCGTGGGGGTCGGGGGTCGGCGGCGCGGGACGGTGTCGGCGGCCGCGCCGCAGCCCGCTCTGCGCGGCTGCGCGGTCCCGCCGAGCTCCCTCTCGATGCGGCGCTTCCCCCTCCCGGCGGGGGCGCGCCCGTTCCACAACGTGCTCGCGCGCGCGCGCGAGCACGTCTTCCTTATGCCTCCCGGCGGCGCTTTCCCCAGCGCGCCCGCCGGGGGCAAGTTTCAAAAACACCCAATCCGTGATCTGATTAGAGGAGTGGACCCAGGGACTGGTCGGCCTGTCTGGCCTGGGCCGTCCAGCTCCTGGGACCACTCCTGTTTTATTGTACGCACCAATCACCTTTGTTCCCTCCATTGCCCCTTTTCCCCACTGGCCAGTACTCCCTATAAAGCTGCACTGCTCCAGTATCCCAGTGCCCGTTATAGCTTCTGGGTTCTGGATGTGCGTTGCAGTGTCTCTAGTGAATACTTTGGATTTGGACTTTGACTATTCTCGCCTGCTGCCTGCCCTGACCATCTGCTTTGCCTGACTACTCTTTTGCCTGACCCTCCTGTACCTCGCCTGTGACCTCCTGGACTTGACCTCGGCTACCCTCGACTACTCCTTCGTTATCTCCCTCGGAAACCTCGCCTGTGACCTCCTGGTTTGACCTCGGCCTGAATTACGGACTTTCGCACCCGGCATCCTCATTCGGGATTCCCTGCCAAAACATCATTCTGCACCTTAAGCCGTTATCCTTTGCGCCTTTTAAGTCCTGGGGGCAACCGACTGGGAGAGGCATTACCCGTGTCTCCTACAAGCGGGGGCTTGTCTATAGGCGGAAGTGGCGGTGGAGATTGGGGGATATCGGCTTAAGACAGACGGGTGTTTGGTATAGTCCTGACACTTTTGCTGTGCATGCTCTCTGGTTTTTGTGGCACTGGCATCCCATTCTGTGACTAAAGCAGCCTCTATTTAATAGCATAATAAACATTTGCACTTATTCTCATAGAAATCAGGCCTGATAAAGACACTTTTGCTGTGCATGCTCTCTGGTTTTTGTGGCACTGGCATCCCATTCTGTGACTAAAGCAGCCTCTATTTAATAGCATAATAAACATTTGCACTTATTCTCATAGAAATCAGGCCTGATAAAGACACTTTTGCTGTGCATGCTCTCTGGTTTTTGTGGCACTGGCATCCCATTCTGTGACTAAAGCAGCCTCTATTTAATAGCATAATAAACATTTGCACTTATTCTCATAGAAATCAGGCCTGATAAAGACACTTTTGCTGTGCATGCTCTCTGGTTTTTGTGGCACTGGCATCCCATTCTGTGACTAAAGCAGCCTCTATTTAATAGCATAATAAACATTTGCACTTATTCTCATAGAAATCAGGCCTGATAAAGACACTTTTGCTGTGCATGCTCTCTGGTTTTTGTGGCACTGGCATCCCATTCTGTGACTAAAGCAGCCTCTATTTAATAGCATAATAAACATTTGCACTTATTCTCATAGAAATCAGGCCTGATAAAGACACTTTTGCTGTGCATGCTCTCTGGTTTTTGTGGCACTGGCATCCCATTCTGTGACTAAAGCAGCCTCTATTTAATAGCATAATAAACATTTGCACTTATTCTCATAGAAATCAGGCCTGATAAAGACACTTTTGCTGTGCATGCTCTCTGGTTTTTGTGGCACTGGCATCCCATTCTGTGACTAAAGCAGCCTCTATTTAATAGCATAATAAACATTTGCACTTATTCTCATAGAAATCAGGCCTGATAAAGACACTTTTGCTGGCCAAAGCCCTACTGGACCCTGCCAGGTCGATTCCTGCCCGGGGCATCCCATTCTGTGACTACAGCAGCCTCTGTTTAAGACCATATAAGCATTTGCTCTTATCATATTTGAAATTAGCCTGATAAAGACACTTTTGCTGGCCAAAGCCCTACTGGACCCTGCCAGGTCCATTCCTGCCCAGGGCATCCCATTCTGTGACTAAAGCAGCCTCTGTTTAAGACCATATAAGCATTTGCTCTTATTATATTTATATTATAAGACACTTTTGCTGGGCATAGGCTTACTGCTGCCTGCCAGGTGCACTTCTGTTGAGGCATCCCATTCTGTAACATAGCATACCCCTCTTTATTTACACTAAGCAGCTCTCTTATTTACACTAAGCAGGCCTGTTGGAGGCTGAGTGTTACTGCTCACTTTTGGTGTGCATTATATTCTGTTTTATATAGACCCACTGCTGCCTGGGGGTTCTTAAAATATCACCTACTACCACGCCAGTTAGACTATGTCGGGCAGACAAGTGCCTGGAAGTGAAAAGAGGAGTGGCAGAGGCCAAGATTCCGCAGGCAGAGCTCGCATCAGACTGGGGGCCAGTAGCAGCAGGAGTCACGCTGAGAGACCTAATCTGCCAGTATCTGCTAGCGGTCGGGTCTCCACCAGTAACGCATCTGCCGTGGTAGATTGGCTGACGCGCTCATCAACAACATCATCACAACTTACATCTGAGACCCCCAGTCTAGGGTCGGTAGGTTCCTCTGACACAACCCTGAGTTGGCATGCCCCGAGAGCAGTCCCTGTCCTCCCATTGCCTCTGTCCTACGCCGTTCCCTCCCCCAGCGACGTATCCTATGCTTTGGGTTCAGCTCCACTCTTTAGTGAGGAGGACGATCAGATACAGGAGGACAGTCAGCAGCTACTGCCCAGCCAAGAAATGGAGGTGGCTTCTTTAGCTAGGCAGACAAATAGTGATGTGGACAGTGTCGTGGGTGCTGCGAGCGTTCCAGCTCCTGCGCCAGACACTGTTGACGAATCCACGAACATCAGTGACGTACAGCCACAACCCGGTGATGATGATGATGATGACGATGAAGCCGATCGCACTTGGGAGCCGGGTGATGAAGGGGCTTCATCGTCATCATCAGGAGAAGAGGGGCGCAGGTTGCCCCGGAGTCAGCAGCTGAGGCAGCAAGGTGGTAGCAGTCAGCATGGGGGCACAATTCCAAAGGCTGGAGCCGGCCGGGGCCGGGGCCGGGGTAGAGCACCTGCTGTGCGGCAGTCTACCTTATCGGGAGGTAGTGGAGCAGGGGTTCCTGGAGTTGGCAACAGCAGCAGTGAATCAGTGAGGCCAGGGGGTGGGAAAAGTAGCTACTCGGCAGTGTGGCAGTTTTTCCTGAGGCATCCGCAGGAGGGTAACATGGCCACATGCAAGATATGTAGGCAAAAGGTGAAGCGTGGCCAGGGTCCAAATGTTGGCACCACGGCCCTGCGTCAACATATGATGCGTCACCATAAAACGACCTGGGAGAACCGAGGCTCCCAAGGGGTGGTCCAGTCTGCTTCCTCACCAAGTGAGCTCCCAATTTCTGCCAGCCAAGGCTCCAGCACCTCAGCCGAAGGCAGCTGTGCGTCACACCCATCCTCTGTCGCTCCTGCTCCTCCTCCTCCTCCTCCAAGTCATGCATCCCGCCAGCAATCCATCAGCGAAGCCATGTCCAAGAGACAGCAGTATGCGCCCACTCATCCTACGGCGCAGAAGCTGAATGTGCTCCTGTCCAAGTTGCTGGTGCTGCAGTCGCTCCCTTTTCAGGTGGTGGAATCTGCACCTTTCAGAGAACTGATGGCTTGTGCCGAGCCGAGGTGGAGAGTCCCAAGCCGTCATTTCTTTGCCAAGAAGGCAGTACCAGCGCTGCACACTTTTGTTGAACAGAAGGTGGGCCAGTCCTTGAGCCTGTCGGTGTGTAGCAAAATACATGGCAGCGCCGACATCTGGAGCTGTAACTACGGTCAGGGGCAGTACATGTCGTTTACGGCCCACTGGGTGAATGTGGTCCCTTTGCAGCAGCAACTTGGACAGGTCACGCCGCTTCGGCCTCCGCGCTCTCTGCCCATTGGGCCTGTGACACCGTGCGACTCGGCCTCCTCATCCTCCGCCATCTCCTCACCCTCCACTGTAGGCTCAAGTCTCAGTGCCCCTCCAGTCTACCATGTGTGCAGGGCACGGAGGTGTCACGCAGTGCTTCACATGGTTTGTCTTGGCGAACGGAGTCACACAGGGGAGGAACTGCTTAAATGTATTCATCAGGAAATCCAAACATGGCTTACTCCGAGAAAACTTAAAATGGGAATCATGGTTACCGACAATGGGAAGAACATTTTGTCTGCGCTGCGCCAAGGAAGCCTGACCCATGCCCCCTGCATGGCTCACGTCTTCAATCTGGTTGTCAAGCGGTTTCTGAAGTGTTCCCCCCATCTGCAGGACATCCTAACAACTTCACGGAAACTTTGCATGCACTTCAGCCACTCCTACACCGCCAAACACACCCTTCTTGAGCTACAGCGTCAGAATGGTATCCCCCAACATAGTCTGATTTGCGATGTTTCCACCCGTTGGAATTCCACCCTTCACATGTTGGACCGATTATATGAACAGAGAAAAGCCATCACGGATTTCCTGATGATCCAAGCAGATAGGGGGACTCCCCTGTGTAACTTCAATGTCAACCAGTGGCAGCTCATACGTGACACCTGCCGTTTGCTCAGGCCCTTTGAGGAAGCCACTTTATTTGTCAGTCGGCAGGATTACGGGATGAACGACGTGATTCCACTGCTTCATGTACTACAGCACATGTTGGAAACCATGGCTGGTCAGGGCACTGGAGACATGGCGTTTACATCTTACGGCCACATGAACCCCGTTGGAGCTGAACTGGAGGAGGAGGAGGAGGAAGAGGAGGAGGAGGAGTTGCCCAGCGAAACACAGTTTAGGCTTGGCGAAATGGCTGGTTTATCTAGTCAGCGGACAGGAGAGGAGGAGCAGGAGCAGCCAGAGGAGCTAGAGGTTTTTGAGGAAGGAGAGACAGAGGACCCGGGCACACCGTGGCAGTATGCAGTGGAGATGGAGACAGGTAGTCCATCCGAGTCACTTGCGCAAATGGCACGAAGCATGCTCACATGCTTGCGTAGTGACCCCAGAATTGTTTCCATCTGTCGGCGGGATGACTTCTGGCTGTCCACCTTATTGGACCCTCGCTTCCGGCACAAAATGGGGGCATTTTTTAAACCCACCGAGAGGGAGGACAAACTCAACTACTACAAAGACATTCTACGTAGGCAGTTGGCCGATGCCTATCTGCGCCATGGTCCATACTCTCGCAGGTCTGACTCGAGGGGACCTCTGCGCTCACCTTCCACTGCCATGGCCGCTGGGGGGGTTGGCAGCAGCAGCAGCAGAAGCTCCATCAGCAGCAGCAGCCTCAGTCTTCAGTCGCTAATGAGTAGCTTTCTACACCCGCATAGTGAGGCTACTCATGAGCAGCAGGAAGACCTGGAGCAGGACCTGAACCAGCAGGTCATGTCATACTTTGACATGACCATGCCAACACACCTTGAGGATCCGCTGGACTTCTGGGCAGCCAAACTTGATTTGTGGCCGCAACTAGCAGAGTTTGCCCTGGAAAAGCTGTCCTGCCCGGCAAGTAGCGTGCCATCTGAGCGGGTGTTTAGTGCGGCGGGGGCCATAGTTACGGCGAGGAGAACTCGTCTGTCAACTAAAAATGTGGAGAGACTCACCTTTGTCAAAATGAATCAGGGATGGATCAGCCAGGATTTCCACCCACCAATGCCTGATGCATGCGACTAGATTCAGCATGGTGCCACGTTTTACACTTTACAAATGGTGCAAAACATATTTATGTCTTTAGGCCATTTTTTGGGCTCCTGCTGCTGCTACTGCCAACTTCTGCCAACTCCAGGGTGTGATTCATCCAATTTTTGGGCTCCTGAAGCCAACTCCAGTGTATATTTGGGCTCCTGCTGCTGCTACTGCCAACTTCTGCCAACTCCAGGGTGTGATTCATCCAATTTTTGGGCTCCTGAAGCCAACTCCAGTGTATATTTGGGCTCCTGCTGCTACTACTGTCAACTCCTGCCAACTCCAGGGTGTGATTCATCCAATTTTTGGGCTCCTGAGGCCAACTCCAGTGTATATTTGGGCTCCTGCTGCTGCTACTGTCAACTCCTGCCAACTCCAGGGTGTGATTCATCCAATTTTTGGGCTCCTGAAGCCAACTCCAGTGTATATTTGGGCTCCTGCTGCTACTACTGCCAACTTCTGCCAACTCCAGGGTGTGATTCATCCAATTTTTGGGCTCCTGAAGCCAACTCCAGTGTATATTTGGGCTCCTGCTGCTGCTACTGTCAACTCCTGCCAACTCCAGGGTGTGATTCATCCAATTTTTGGGCTCCTGAAGCCAACTCCAGTGTATATTTGGGCTCCTGCTGCTGCTACTGCCAACTTCTGCCAACTCCAGGGTGTGATTCATCCAATTTTTGGGCTCCTGAAGCCAACTCCAGTGTATATTTGGGCTCCTGCTGCTACTACTGCCAACTTCTGCCAACTCCAGGGTGTGATTCATCCAATTTTTGGGCTCCTGAAGCCAACTCCAGTGTATATTTGGGCTCCTGCTGCTGCTACTGTCTACTCCTGCCAACTCCAGGGTGTGATTCATCCAATTTTTGGGCTCCTGAAGCCAACTCCAGTGTATATTTGGGCTCCTGCTGCTGCTACTGCCAACTTCTGCCAACTCCAGGGTGTGATTCATCCAATTTTTGGGCTCCTGAAGCCAACTCCAGTGTATATTTGGGCTCCTGCTGCTGCTACTGCCAACTTCTGCCAACTCCAGGGTGTGATTCATCCAATTTTTGGGCTCCTGAAGCCAACTCCAGTGTATATTTGGGCTCCTGCTGCTGCTACTGCCAAATTCTGCCAACTCCAGGGTGTGATTCATCCAATTTTTGGGCTCCTGAAGCCAACTCCAGTGTATATTTGGGCTCCTGCTGCTGCTGCTGCTGCCAACTTCTGCCAACTCCAGGGTGTGATTCATCCAATTTTTGGGCTCCTGAAGCCAACTCCAGTGTATATTTGGGCTCCTGCTGCTGCTGCTGCTGCCAACTTCTGCCAACTCCAGGGTGTGATTCATCCAATTTTTGGGCTCCTGAGGCCAACTCCAGTGTATATTTGGGCTCCTGCTGCTGCTGCTGCCAACTTCTGCCAACTCCAGGGTGTGATTCATCCAATTTTTGGGCTCCTGAAGCCAACTCCAGTGTATATTTGGGCTCCTGCTGCTACTACTGTCAACTCCTGCCAACTCCAGGGTGTGATTCATCCAATTTTTGGGCTCCTGAGGCCAACTCCAGTGTATATTTGGGCTCCTGCTGCTGCTGCTGCCAACTTCTGCCAACTCCAGGGTGTGATTCATCCAATTTTTGGGCTCCTGAGGCCAACTCCAGTGTATATTTGGGCTCCTGCTCCTGCTGCTGCCAACTTCTGCCAACTCCAGGGTGTGATTCATCCAATTTTTGGGCTCCTGAAGCCAACTCCAGTGTATATTTGGGCTCCTGCTGCTGCTGCTGCTGCCAACTTCTGCCAACTCCAGGGTGTGATTCATCCAATTTTTGGGCTCCTGAAGCCAACTCCAGTGTATATTTGGGCTCCTGCTGCTACTACTGCCAACTTCTGCCAACTCCAGGGTGTGATTCATCCAATTTTTGGGCTCCTGAGGCCAACTCCAGTGTATATTTGGGCTCCTGCTGCTGCTGCTGCCAACTTCTGCCAACTCCAGGGTGTGATTCATCCAATTTTTGGGCTCCTGAAGCCAACTCCAGTGTATATTTGGGCTCCTGCTGCTACTACTGTCAACTCCTGCCAACTCCAGGGTGTGATTCATCCAATTTTTGGGCTCCTGAGGCCAACTCCAGTGTATATTTGGGCTCCTGCTGCTGCTGCTGCCAACTTCTGCCAACTCCAGGGTGTGATTCATCCAATTTTTGGGCTCCTGAGGCCAACTCCAGTGTATATTTGGGCTCCTGCTGCTGCTGCTGCCAACTTCTGCCAACTCCAGGGTGTGATTCATCCAATTTTTGGGCTCCTGAGGCCAACTCCAGTGTATATTTGGGCTCCTGCTGCTGCTGCTGCCAACTTCTGCCAACTCCAGGGTGTGATTCATCCAATTTTTGGGCTCCTGAAGCCAACTCCAGTGTATATTTGGGCTCCTGCTGCTACTACTGTCAACTCCTGCCAACTCCAGGGTGTGATTCATCCAATTTTTGGGCTCCTGAGGCCAACTCCAGTGTATATTTGGGCTCCTGCTGCTGCTGCTGCCAACTTCTGCCAACTCCAGGGTGTGATTCATCCAATTTTTGGGCTCCTGAGGCCAACTCCAGTGTATATTTGGGCTCCTGCTCCTGCTGCTGCCAACTTCTGCCAACTCCAGGGTGTGATTCATCCAATTTTTGGGCTCCTGAAGCCAACTCCAGTGTATATTTGGGCTCCTGCTGCTGCTGCTGCTGCCAACTTCTGCCAACTCCAGGGTGTGATTCATCCAATTTTTGGGCTCCTGAAGCCAACTCCAGTGTATATTTGGGCTCCTGCTGCTACTACTGCCAACTTCTGCCAACTCCAGGGTGTGATTCATCCAATTTTTGGGCTCCTGAGGCCAACTCCAGTGTATATTTGGGCTCCTGCTGCTGCTGCTGCCAACTTCTGCCAACTCCAGGGTGTGATTCATCCAATTTTTGGGCTCCTGAAGCCAACTCCAGTGTATATTTGGGCTCCTGCTGCTACTACTGTCAACTCCTGCCAACTCCAGGGTGTGATTCATCCAATTTTTGGGCTCCTGAGGCCAACTCCAGTGTATATTTGGGCTCCTGCTGCTGCTGCTGCCAACTTCTGCCAACTCCAGGGTGTGATTCATCCAATTTTTGGGCTCCTGAGGCCAACTCCAGTGTATATTTGGGCTCCTGCTGCTGCTGCTGCCAACTTCTGCCAACTCCAGGGTGTGATTCATCCAATTTTTGGGCTCCTGAGGCCAACTCCAGTGTATATTTGGGCTCCTGCTCCTGCTGCTGCCAACTTCTGCCAACTCCAGGGTGTGATTCATCCAATTTTTGGGCTCCTGAAGCCAACTCCAGTGTATATTTGGGCTCCTGCTGCTGCTGCCAACTTCTGCCAACTCCAGGGTGTGATTCATCCAATTTTTGGGCTCCTGAGGCCAACTCCAGTGTATATTTGGGCTCCTTCTGCCCCTCATAGTGATGCCACTTCAACTCTCTGCAATTGTGCCGCTCTGCGATTCTATTAGCGATGCCTCTGATCTGCATGTGATATTTCTTCAAAGTATTATTTAACAAACCCAGCACGCATCCTGTGCGTGTTACAGCAAGGCTGAATGGTTTACAACCCTATTGAGGCTGTAGGAGGCTCAGAAATAGCCGTTTTTAATAGCGATTCGTCGCGAATTTATTCGGGTCGAAACGATTTTTGTCGGAAAATTCGGCGAATCAGTCGAATCGAATTTTTCAAAAGTTCGCTCATCTCTAATATATATTCATTCATATAATATTTACTATTATTATAAATAATAATAATAATAATAATATATATATATATATATATATATATATATATATATATATATATATATCAGTTATTTTGTGTAACTGTGTTATTTATAATAGAATCTATCTAATCTATCTCTGTATATAATATATATATATATATCAGTTATTTTGTGTAACTGTGTTATTTATAATAGAATCTATCTAATCTATCTCTGTATATAATATATATATTATATAATTTGTCTTCTCATTTCAAGATTTCTTGCAGACAGGCTTGCAGGATGAAGGTCTGAGGCTGAGTCAGCTATTATGAATGAAGGAACACCTCTCCTGTATTGTTCCTTCGCCAACAATTTATCACTGTCTTTAAGCTATATGGGCTCCTTTCTTACCCTGTACAAACAAGAATATAGTTTACATTCTGACACTTCTTGGAAAAACAAAGGTGTCCATTTATCAGTGCAGGGCTTTCTGTGGCTTTCATATATGGGCCTAAAAGACATGATTTTGTAAAGCTTTTTGGAAAGAATGTTTTACGATTGTTACAAATAAAGCTGGAGGAACAGGAGTAGCAGGGGCTGGGTGCGGAAATGCCGCTTGTCCCATTTTAGCCTTATTGTACTGTATTGATATTTACTGGTTAGTGTGTTAAAAGCATTAGAATGCCTGTTAATATATATATATATATATATATATATATATATATATTCATATATGTTTGATTTCTCTACCATACTCAGTCTGACTCTGGTAGGTAAGAGTAAGTTAGTCTCCACTGGAAGAGATAACATGAAAATAAATGAAGAAAAGACACAAGAAGAATAAAGGGAATAATAGTATTATTCATGAATAACAGGGGAGGTGCTGTGATGCTGGCCTCAGTCCTAGATTGTAAGGTGAGCCCTAAATTGACCTAAGTCAGACTTTATAAGGTGCACTGCGACTTTTTATTAGTTAAATGCTCCTTGGAGGTTTGGGTTTTGGCTGCTGTAGTTGTTTCCAAGACCAGAGCACAAAAGTTTCTACCATAGACTTAAAGAGGAACATTGGGGAAGGTTAAAATCTCACCCTAACACACCGGACTGCCCCCCCCTCTCCTAACGGGCAGCGCCATCTTGCATCCTATCAGGCATTGTGCGCGTCCCCCCAATCTCAAGCAAGAGGAGGCGTAGAAAAGCTGCAAAACTTTGCTGAGTGACACAGGACTTTGAAGAGCACCCGAAAAGCTGTCATTTAGAGCCCAATGTCGCTGTATCAGGCGGTGGCAACATCCAAAAGGTAAGCAGTACTAGTCTGGGGGGGACCAGCCACATTCAACTTTAGGTCTGCATCTTTCATTCACCAGCACTATAGAACTTGCTCCCTTCTGCTGACTCATATCCTTCTCAGTCCCCAAAATTAATCCACTTCTGAGGGAAAAAATTCACATAGGAAGAGGTATGTGTCGACTTAAAGCTTGACCCACTCTCCATGGGGAGACCTCTGGGGCCCAGGGTATGTTGGTACTCACTCCTATCCTCAGGTTTTCTGGCAGCATTTCTAAGCAGGTCACAGTTGTCCATGGTGCAGCAACAAAACCATACAGAGTTGGTAGAAGGGTTAATGAGGGTGTCCCCTCTTTATTCAGGATGCCTTCAAACAACAGGGGGCTCTAGCACATAGGTAGCTTCTGGTAAGGTCCAGCTGCTTGGCCCTTATCCGTTCGCCTCTTCGTAATCTTGTCCAACTGGCAGGCTTTGGCCTGTTTTGATGGGTACTAGCCCCAGTGACCACAAAACCCCTTAAGATAGGAAATGCTTCAGGGACAGCTCTGTAGCGCTCCTTTCTAGATGATGCCAGTCTGCGCTTATTCCTTCGGGCGCTGTTTCCTATCCTCTCTTCAGCCTCCTGGCTCAGTATTCATGCTCTGCTCCTTGACACTAGACAATCTCTAGGTCCCCTTTTTCATAGGTCCAAAGAACCAAGGAGCTAGTAGATGCGTTGGTCCCTAACTTAATGCCTAATTCTTAACTCCTCAGTGGTAGGGGGTAGCAACTAAAGGGTCCTTGCCACTGTCCCTGAGTAAAATACCCCCTGTACACTACACCACACTACACTAACCATTAATTTTTAAAGTAACTGGTGGATAAGCCACCACCCTGTTACACTGAGGTGGTCCTGCAGAAGAGATGACATTTACTAGGATTCATTAAGAAATATAAATCAGGCTTAAAAGGCTGAAGGATAGATGCAGCCCCTGACTGTCAACGCAAGAAAATGGAGAAAGCATGCTAACCCTTTATGGTCACATTAATGAAGCTTTACAAAGTTTGTGATCACATTGCTGTAGAGGAAGCCATCAGGTTGTAGGGTACTGTCTAACTTTACTCCAGTATTAATGTGCAATGTAAATTATTTTGCTAGTGTCAATGTACAGATTCAGCAGTCTTCAAAAGGCAACTTAATGCACTGAATTCTTCAATGCTTCAATGCTTTTTAGTGACTTTTGTGCTGACATGCGCATGCTGCGCTCCTGTGTTTAACCCAGACCAAAAATTGGTGAAACAGTGTTTTAACTTTAAGTGGATGCAGGAGTAAATGTAGGTGCTGACAATGACAATGTATCATACATGCAGATGGTGCAAATGAGTTTTGGGGTCTTTTTTTGGCTGTTGGCCCAGTTTAACAATTGTTTTACCTGTATATTGTGTCTTAGTTAGGGCTGGCTCCAGGGCCCTTGGGTGAGTGCATCGCATTGTTCCACTGTACGGTGTGTCACAGCACATGCAGCAGTAAATCTGCAAGTATTATGCTACCAGCTTTCAGTAACCGGAGCAGCTCTATTATTAATTAGCAGCAGAGGGTGCGTCACATCAGCATCCACCACTGATATGCTATCAGTTATGGATTGATTTATGTGCCCTGGAAACTAGATGTGAGCACTTCAAAGCTGACAGCACCATAAAACCTCCAGCAGCTGCCCCGGAGTCTAAAGGACAGGCTTAAAGTGGGTTTAAAGTAGCTCAGCAGCCATCTTGAGAGACACCGGGGCACAGAACAAGGCACAGGTTATTTAATACCCTGGTTTGGTTCTCTTATAAAGTAAACCAAAACTATGAATAGAATTTTTTTTTACAAAGCATGAACATTATTCCCCCCTTCTGAAGTCCTGTGGCAATCATATGAGACTGGGGAGGTTTCATGCAGTAGAGCTCTCTGTGGGGTATCCCAAATTAGGATGCCCCCGGGGATTATGGTATGTGGCCAAAACTCTGTTTAGACTTATTGTCCACATTTGAAGAGCAACAACACACATGATTTTCACTCTCCCAGGTTTTGTCCCTCTCAGGTGGGGCATCCTTATTTGGGATGCCTCTCTGTGTGTATCACCACAATTCGGCCAGGAAACTCATCTTTCTGGCATTCCCACGGTGCAGGTGCAGCCTGGTCAGCCAACCAGCGGCGTCAGGCCAACAGGGAAGTAGCTGGCGAGGCGCGCTGCTTCTTTGGGAAACCAAGCACGGACGCTTCCCAGCTGACCTTTAGCTGTCAGAGTGCCCTCACTGACCATTCAGAAAGGATGCACTACATCTAGAGGTCAGGTGCAGCTGCGGCGCCGAGATGCGGTGAGGGCTCAGGAAACAAGTTATCGATCCAGGGGATTTCACACAGCAGGGCAGTCCAATTCGGGGATTTTTTTTTAGACTCCAGGGCCTCTTTAACAGCTGAGAAGAAGATTAAATGACTCCACAGCAGTGTAAGGGGACATGGCACTGATAACTGTGTCCCCATAGTCTTGCTGATCGCTGATGGCCCACTCTGCTTAGCTGTGTGGAGCTCGCTTACACTGCCTCCACGCTCCACCGCTGGTCTTCAGAAGCCAGCACAGCAGGTCCCTTCCCAACCATGTGTTCTCCTTCTCCCTTCTCTCTTCCTGGGGGGGGGGGGGGGTGTCACACACAGCCTACTGGTTCCAGCAGCTGTCAGTGGGCCCAGGCAAATGCCACACTCTAATGCCGGCCCTGATCTTAGCACTATGTATATTTGTATATTTAGCACTGTGGCCCAGTGTTTTTTAGGAAAAGAGAATAAACATGTCAATTGGTTGGAATGTTGTATCACCATCATATCTAAAATATCCGAAGATCTAAAGGATAAGGGTTGTTTGGTGCCTAGAACGTATTTGCATTTTGGGAGGGCACTGAATTCAAAGCCTCCGAGATGAATTTTGGAACAATCACTACATGGAAGAATGATCACTTCTGACTTTGGCCAGCAACAAGGCTTGCTTCCCCACAATGCCTTGCAAGCAGCCCTCAGGGGGGAATTTGGATTGATGTTCAGGGCAGCCAGTCTCGAGAGACTTTTACTGATCATGACTTTTAGTCACTAGAAGATCTAAAGAAGGAAATGCTGTTGCTGTTTTTTAGGGATAGTGATAGGGAAGCTTAGAGCTTAGATGGATTGGGAAAGACACAATACACATAGCTCATATAACTTCCTCAGATAGTATATCCTTTAGCTTGTCTGGTATTTTATTTTATATCTCTCCCCAGCAAGCTTTAGGATTTCACAAAATGTTGTTGCTTAATGTTTCTAACAAAACAGAAAATATAACCTTGGTCACTGATAGGACGGAGGAGGATGAGGATTACTCCTACAGAAATATACAACAGGACGGGGTTGGTGAAGGCTCTACGTAAGGAGTTGAGCACTTTGCAAAGATTGGAGGGGTATCACGGACCATTTCAAAATTGAACTGGGGAACCTACTAGTGGAGCACCTAGTAATGTTATCTGGGGGGGGGGGCAGTAGGGTGTGTGGCTTCCCCTTTTTCCTGCTGCCTAATTGGTGGGCGTGAGGGTGTGAGTACTGCAGAAACATCAGGGGGTATTTTATCTGTGTTACTTCTGCTGCTGAACTCTTTAGGGTTGCACATCTCTTGAACCCTGACAGCCCAGTCCTCCTCACCTTGAGATGTGTCCTGAGCTCCATGAATTTGTTCCTCCCATGCGTCCTTTCCCACTTACTCTTTCCTGATACTGCTTTCCTTTCGTTAATAGGAAGGATGCCATCATTTTGGAAAGGGTGCAGAGGAAAGTCACTAAACTGATAAGAGGAATGAATGATCTTAGTAATGAAGGTAGTTAGGAATTCAATCTATTTAGTCTTGAGGGGACATGAGGAGACATGATTAACCTATATAAGTATATAAATGGCCTATACCAAAAATATGGGGAAAAATTATTTCAGGTTAAAAAAAAAGATTCAATTTCTGGAGGTGATAATCATTTTTTACTATAAGATTTATAAATCTGTGGAATAGCCTCCTACAGAAGCTTGTTTCAGCATCAACAGCTGACTGCTTCAAAAAGGGATATAATGTTTTTCTAGCAGAAAATAACATTTACTAACAGTTATCATTAGCTGTTATTAGGAAATAATAAAATTCACTTTCCCCAACCCTGACACTTTATGGACTTTAGTCTGTTTTAACCGTATTAACTATGCAACTATGAGCACTGCTGTCCGTTGTTACATAGTCATTGTCTGGTTGCTTATCATTTGCTAATACAAAAGGCTGCTATGCTGCTCTCAAAAAGCACTGTGTTCCACCAGGTCCGGACCACTCCTTTGGGTACTTCCCGGCACCCTAGGGTCAATAAATTAGATTTTATTAGGTAGAACCTTTTATTTTTAAATCCGTTAATCTGTTGTTCTTATTCTAAATGTAGAAACAACCAAATGTTTAAACATCATTTTTTGTATTTGAATGCAACTTAGCCAATATGTAACCCTCGAAAGTTCTTACTAGCACATCAAGGTTTCTACAAAGCAAAAATGATGAAATCATATGACAAGTGAGCATAGTGCCAATGCTAATAATTTCGTGAAAATGTTGCTGTTGCACAGAATCACAACACATGCCGGCAAGGAGGAACAGAACAGAGCTGGCAAAAAATGGATTGGCAAGATGGAGTTATGGAAGTGGTGAGAAGTTTATTATTTTCATATGCTGGAAACTTCATACAAGTCTTCTAGATGAGGATGGGTGATGACACATTAGAAGAGTGTTTTGGTGCTGGAGTATATTAGTAACACAAGTTGCTAGGAGAGGAATACAGAGTTACATACCGACTCTGTAATGAAGTTTGTGTTATTAGCTCAGAAACTCCATCATTAATTTATATTCCAAACCTGGAAAACATATCTGAGCTCCCTGGCAAATGAGGCTGACATAATAGTGGGAAATCAAAAGCGCCAGATTATGAGGGCGCCCTGGGCCCTCCATCACTTACTGGGAATGGGCCTCCACCAACCTTTGGGTTATGGTCTGGTCCAGGAGGCTTTTCATTCCTTGGTCTGATGGGCCATGGGGCTGGCAAGCTATTGGTGGCAGTGGGGTTCCCCTGTGCTTGGGAAAGCCTCTTTTTGTTTTTGCAAATCTGCAGCCAAAGCCACCACAGGGAAGAGCAGAGAGTCACCATCAGCAATGCTACAGTGATGGGTGGGTGCAGAGCTGTCAATCGGTGGGCACTCACTGCACATAAGCCACCAAGTACAGCCACTGGCAGCTCAATGCAGGGAACTATTTTCTGCTAATTTCTACACCACCCAGAATGTCAAAGCAGGAGTTCCCATGCAGAACGCACAAGGGTGGCACAAGGGACTGGACCTGAGGTTCCAGAAAGTAGACGGGTTCCAGACAACCACCAATCAGTTACTTGGCTGGACTAAAATTTTATAGAAAAACAAAAAAAGTGTATTTGGGGCTTACACCAGATTTTGTACCCAGGGTCCTCCACCACACTTTGTTCCAACCCTGGAGATCACAGTTTCATATACTCACCTGCATTGTTTCTGTTTTGACTGGAGTAGGTCCTAGGTAGAATACACATGTCCACTAGGATCCTAACCCACCTACTTCTGCTGCCTGTGAACCCAGAAGTGCCCACTAATAGCATGAATGGGTGTTAGGTTCGTTTAGAGTTAGTTTAGGTCTCTGCTAAATATGTCATTGCAATAACATAGGGTCTCTGTTATAAATAGGGATGAGCGAATCGGTTCTAACGAACCTGAATTCGCTCCTAATTTCAGGGAAAATTCGATTCAGCACGAACCCGAATTTTTAGTGGTTCGTGCTGACCGAATTTTCCCTGAAATTAAAAAAAAAATGCCGGCATGGTGGGAGCAGGGAGGCCGGCTGCGCTGTCAGCGGGCGGCGGAAGCCGGCTTCCGCCGCCCACTGACAGAGCAGCCGGCCTCCCCGCTCCCACCATGCCGGCATTTTTCTTTTTCAGCAAACACTTACCGGCATGGTGGGAGCGAGGAGGCCGGCTGCGCTGTCAGCTGTCATCAGAGGACGCGTCATCAGAGGAAGCCGGCTTCCTCTAATGACGCGTCCTCTGATGACAGCTGACAGCGCAGCCGGCCTCCCCGCTCCCACCATGCCATTAAGTGTTTGCTGTATAGTGGGAGCGGGGAGGCCGGCTGCGCTGTAAGCGGGCGGCGGAAGCCGGCTTCCGCCGCCTGCTGACAGCGCAGCCGGCCTCCCCGCTCCCACCAGAGATGAGCGATTTGCTAAAGTTCGATTCGGACGAACCTGAATTTCTTTGAGAAATTTGGCGAATCGCCCGATTCGAATTTTTGAGAAGTTCGCTCATCTCTAATTATAAACAGTACAATGTATCATTTAACCCTTTTAGTGCCAGCCTACCTAGAGATGATGTCGCCGTGCGTTGCCGTGCAATTTTTAAGCATTTTGCACTATTATAGAAACATATATATGTTTAACTGTTATTTTTTCTAAGGATTTCCATAAAAATTATATATTGTTTTTTTTCAGCATAGTTTGGGCTTTACCAGGATATGTGTTTGTAATTTTGTCAGTGGTTTCTCAATATTTTGGGCGAAATATGTGGGAAAAAAACGCTATTTTTTAAATAAAAAATGTAGGTCTTTCAAGAATCCCATGTTGCTTGTAAAAGCCCAATTTCTCCCGGTTACAATGGTACCATATATGTATCGCTAGACTGCCCAGGAGACACTGCAAATTGAATAGTGCGATTTTTTTCGAATTAAACTATGAGGCACACCTTGCAATTAACTTACAATAACTATCATGGGTAAACCCTTCTAAATTAAAACAAATTAATGGTGTGGGGACCCCTCTCCAGCAAAACCAGCTCAGGAATCAGCTATGTGGACTGGTAGCCCAGGGCTTGGAGGTCAAGAGGCAGGCCCCTGACACTAAAGACTATCAGCCCACCTAGACTACATGGGCACTGGGCTCCCCCCTGGCCATTGGAGATACAGGTAATTGGGTGGGGGGGGGGGGATTGGCATGTCACCGCTTGCCGGCAGGTGACTTGCAGGCCCCTCCTGCCCCTTGAACTGGTTTAGGGGTTTAAAGGACCCCTTACCATTTCACAAAGGGCTAGGTGAAAAAAAACACACACTTGAAAAGCTTTTATTCATTTTCATCTACACACATCTGAAGAATTGTAATAGCAATAAGCTGTTATTTCAGCACAGGCTGGCTCAGCTGACAAGCCATTGAAGATAAGCAGAACTCTCCTATAAAAATTAAATTAAATGGTTAATTCAAAGCCACCCCAATAGTTTTTCCTTCCATTAAAAGAAATAAACAAGCTGGCCTGGATTGTATTTATTCTGGATGTATAAGGGTCGCTTTTACTATTAAGCATATTTATGTAGATTTTTATTATTTGACCATTTTTCTGCAATAGTGCTCCTTTAATGACGCTTTGTCTTGATTGGACAGCGTCCAATTCCTGCTGCTGTCTAAGGCCGGAGCTATATGGTGTTCTTTAGATCATTCTGACTCTAGGAAGCTCGCTGGTGGGGGAGTGAGTGGAGCCTCCCCTGCTGAGCAGCTGTCATCATGGACTGTCAATAGAGGGAATAGAAGACAATGTTTAAAGGATAATAATTATTTTTCAACAGCCACAGCTCTTTATTTTCCTTGTGATTTTGTTTGAGTTTGGCTTTGAACATTTCACCAATCTCATCATAATTTTTTCCTTCCTATAGTATGGCATATTAATCTAGAAAAATCGATTGATTAAAACTCATCCACCATTTAGAAAAAATTTAAATATGGTTACACACCTTACCCTGTGTGTTCTTACTGATTGGAGCTGGGAGAGATTTTAAGTTAGTTCTTATTTCAATAAAGATCAATGAAGTGCGCACACAGAAATTACAATTTTATCAAAATCCCTTTTATTAAATATTAAAAATTATTCTATATACATATCATCATAATACATACTCCATAATACATAAAGACAGAACACCAAGCTGTGACCGTGTACAGCTATGCATGTTATACCACAAAAAATCTATTCACAATAAGGTTGAAGGAAGATGTATCATCCACATCTATCACATTGATTCAGCTCTGATAACACTTTGCTACTGTAGCTCTGCGCGTATGGCAACAAATATAATCTGTAGTGAACTGTAGCAAAACTCACAGATGTCTGCATTGATACAAAGTATTTCCAATACACAGCTCTGCAGTAGCATATTGCACAAAGCTATCAGCATTGTCAGTGGTATAGAAAAAAGCCACACGTCTCTAACTCCCAGTCATAGATAGGCGTATACATATAAAGCAACAAAAACGCAATGAACAAAACCTTAACTTGCCTTAGACATAGATGTCATCAGACGTCTCACGCTCCACTACCTGACGGCCGTTTCGGGCCCTTGCGGCCCTTCCTCAGAGGTCTGCTAATCCACCCAAGCCCCCTGTCCTGTTTAAATAGTCCTGGTGCCTCTCCCTTTTGGCGCCATGTGACGCGCGATGACGCGGTCATACCGCCGCGTCATACCGCGTCACTTCCTGCCGTTACTCGGTCCCGGCGTGCGAGCCAACCACCTGGCCCGCAGGCTCCCTCCTGCCAACCACAATATGGCCGCGCGCACGCGCACGGGGCCGGTCGCGGCAGGTCTCGCAGATTACACAACACAAACACTGTTTTTGCAATAAACAATGAAAGTTTATAACAGGTGTCTTCCAATCAGCGGTATAGGGATTAAGAGGACTTCATTTTGCATTCTTTACTCCACGGGAAGGCACCAGTCCAGAACTTCCTCCAGCAGCCCAGCTGTCAATCTAAAAGGGGGGACATATCATATACCATCAGCGTTATATGTCAAGGAAATGAAAACACATCTTATAATATACCCAATGTCAATTTATACATTATGGAGTCACATCCCCCTCCCCCTCCCATGTTGGCACATCCGGTCACACTCAGGCCGACCCAAACTAGATAGAGATCACATTCCTCATTTAATTTTGGATTTATGAACTTAATTCACTGGCCCCACAAGGATTAAATGAGGAATGTGATCTCTCGCCTTATTTGTGAGATATGGTTGGTTCCTGGCTAGGGTTAGCTGTGTTATATAGTTTTGATATTGATATCTCTGATTATTTGTACATAGTTAGGAATTATAGATGTAATTAGTTAAGTACAGGTAGTTTGGGTCGGCCTGAGTGTGACCGGATGTGCGGGGGCGCGCGGGAGGCGGCGGCGGAGGAGCCGCTTGTCCGGGACTGTCAGATTGCTTGTCCGTCGGCGCTGGGAGTAGGGAGAGGTGAGTTTTTCGGTTGATCGGGGGGGTTTCACACAGCGGTGGGTGCCCCACCGAAGTGGACCAAGACCCAGGATAGTCCCCCCCCCCCCCCCCCGGGGCTAGCAGCCCTTTGGCAGCCTAACTTTGTGGACTGATATAGGAGTCCTTGAGGTAGGCGATGTTGGCTGCCGTGTGTGCTCTTTGTTGGTCCCCCTATTGGAGTAAGACCAGCAGGAAAAAGGTGAACACTAAAGACTTTGGAGGGCTGCAGGAGTTAGCTGTCTCTCTCTAGTTATATTTATATCTTAAAAAGCACCTAAACAGGATGAACCTTTGGTTTGCTCAGTAGACAGTCTAAACTAAGGAAGGGCTAGGGGATGCTATGGGATTGATTCAGCACTTGGTGAAAAATGTGCAATTTTTAGGACACTTTTTCACCTGGTACTAAATCGGCCCCATAGTGTCCCCTAGCTCTTCCTTAGTTTAGACTGGCTACTGAGCAAACTAATGGTTCACTAAAAATATTATTGGCATTGTCAATGCCCTACATATTGTTTTTAGGAGGACTATTCCAAAAGAGCCACCTTTATAAATATCAGAAACCGCTACACTTTTACTCCATGTTCGGAATCACCGCTTGCGTACAGTGTTTTTAGACAAGATGAGCTCCTATGGCTCCAATCAATACAACTTTGTTTGCTTAAAAAATATTTTTACACTTTTATTCTCTACATTCCATTTAACAATAATTTATTTTGGCACATTACATTGTAAAGTTTCAGTATTACCATACAAAGTTACATATTGTCAGAGTAAGGTGTCTCGTACTTTCCAACCAATTTCACCCTTCTTACACAGGGTTTCCTCAGGGGGTATGTTGGTAAAGCTTGAGTATAGGAGTATATCATCGATACAACTACATATCAGTGTTGGTACATTTCAAAACATGATAATAGAACATAAGATATCACTATGTGCCATTTCTTCATCACTTTCTATTATTTTTTCATATATAATAAAAAAATGTTGACACCATTCCACACTCACATTTGTTATTTACAAGGTATTCCACCAGCAAGGACCTTATCCTGTCACAATTTGCTCCAATGTGGTTATGTAGTTCTATATGGTAACTTAAGTGAAAAACAACCCCTTATTTATTTTTATCCCTCATAGTGATTTGCCTACACTAAATTGTCCAAGGTGCCATTTAGTTTATATCCTATCCTAAGTATTAGCTCCCTTTAGCATTTCTCCCACCCCTCTTGTGACCCAATTTGTACCTCTGTTGCTCTCTGAGGAAAGTTAGCTAGTGCCAGCAGGGGGCAGTTTTGAATATTGTATCCGACGAGGGCACTTATTCCTCCCGTCAGGTTGGCTAGGCTGCTTCAGGTGCCCCTTCGGGCAGAGCTCGCTCTCCCTCCACCATGCATAAAATGGGGGCGGTGGGGCTCGTGTTTTTAGCCCCGTTCCCTTCCCCCTTCACCTGTGACCTCCTCCGAGCGTAACTAATGGTTCATCCTGTTTTCCCAAAGTGAAGAGAGGAAGGAGGGAAGGGAAAGGGGACAGGGAAAGAAAAAAAAAAACAATTACCATTGAAGTAAGCATTCCTTCCACTCATCTGCTCTTTCTATCTGCTCTTCTCAACCATCCCTGTCAGCCTTCTCTTTTAAACTAGGACAACACCCATTTTTTACAAAATTGGTGTTGTGTGAACAGAGAGATGCCCCTGACCCACCCCTAGCATTGCAAAAGACGGAACTCAATTCAACGATCCTCAGAGCGGGGAAAACAACATGACCCCCCGATACACAAGCGAGGGCTGCATGAATATCATCCGGCCATAAAGGCGAATAGAACCCAAGACCACTATGGGGGTTGATGAGCGGAGCAGAGACCTACTTTAGGACCCCCTGCAACGACCACACTTCAATGTTTTGTCGTAAAGGACTGATCTTACCAATGCCGCTGGGATGAGTGGAATCTCATGGAAAAAGTGATCCATAGAGCTGGGCTGCGTCCCAGATCTAAGCTGACCTATGAAATGGTTTTCTACTTTTCTACTGTACTGTCCTATTTTATCATCTATACTGTATCGTTTTGAAAATAATTGCCGGTGACCCCTCATGCTGTAATTCCCAGTAAAAATGAAATTTTTACTTTTCAAATTGCCTGCCCCGGCAAAATTGAGCCTTCACAATTTGCAACCGCGGTCACATGGTCAGGCTCAGGTCCCCCCCTAGGTATCCTAAAGCTGACGACCACGGGCTGCTAAGCCATAATTGATTAAATATATAAAAAAATAGTGAGAGTGTGCAGCTGGGCCCCGATCCCTGCTGAACTTCTAATGAACTAATAAAAAAAATAGGTCCGGCAATTGCTTCTCCCCAGCTCCCCTTTCCACCTCACCTGGCCTCATTACAGGGATATCCCGAGTTACCATGGCAAGTCACAAAACAGGATGCACTGCGGGAGGTGGAGTCAATACAAATTTATGCTGTGGCTTCTTCTTATAATTTCTTAAGAAATAATACTTGCAGATTTCTGAGTATCCAAACATGTTAGCAGGTAGAAGAACTATTTTTAGGGCTTATGTCTATTTTTGATTGGAGGTCTGCTTTAAGCTGACAGCAATTCATGCAGCACAGGGCCCCTTCTGCAAACAGCATCCTATACATGAACCCTGGGATCTGGAGGTTTAGAGAACCTGCTCCAAAAGTTGCTCCGGTTTTCATTGTACAGTTCTTGCTACAATATGATACAGCAAACATTCATGTATCTGAACTTACCTCAGGGTTGTTCTGTAAAAAGTTTCTTATGTTTGTGGCAAAAGTAAGGTAGCTGAGGGATAACATTTAAAGTGGACCAAAACCCACTATGTAGTCTATAAGACTCCAGGGCAGGCATACTCACTCCCCCCAGGGCACCCCGATTGGGGGTGCTTCGCTGTGTGAAACCCCCCAGGGTGCCCGAAAACTCACCTTCGTTCCCAGTCCAATGGTGTATGTGCGAACAGCGGCCGCATCCCCATTATACCTTTAGCAGGACTTGTGTCCATCCAGGCATTTGTGACTGCCCGGCGCAGGCACGCTCCCTGTTAAAGGGTAGCGGGAGATGAAGCTACCAGCACGCTCAGTTCTACTCGCATTAGAGGAGCTCCTGGACGAAGTGGCTTGAGAGGATCCGAGTGCTCTGATTGGACAAGAGGCTGCACATGCCCTGTAGAACCGGAGAAGGGTAAGTGAGATCAAGCGACCTGGGGGGTTTCACACAATGGGGCTCCCCCGATCAGGGTGCCCGGGGGGCAAAGACCAAAGCCCAGGATAGTCAACATTTAGGTTTTGGTCCAATTTAAAGTCCCTGTCCAGGCACACTAACTCACCTGTCCCATACCCCTTTGAACCAGTTTAAAATAAGCAATTTCAATGCATCTCACACAAGAGACATGCACTAGGTGAGCTTCTTTCTGCCCTGTTATTGCCATTGGGTTTACAGTTCATATAAAGTGAACCTATCACCTGACTTGCCAGCCCTGGAGTCTGAATGATCTCAGGATCATTCAGATTGGCTGGCAACGGGAGTTTGTTACAGACACAGGGACCGCTTCCCTCTTCCTATTCTGGATCTGGCCTCAAAACAGCACCTTATGCAATGCTAATGCTAATTGGCTGAGAGCCTGCACATGTGCCATGGAACTGGCGGATATGTGTGTTGTGTGAGCTATGTGGGAGGTTTCACACAGAGACAAGGATCTATCATAAGGATAGTGAAAATCCTGGTGATAGGTTTCTCTTTAAGCAGTAGCAGGATGATTAACCCTTTAGTTAATTTATGCTTTGAGGTAAGGCCATCTGCATCCCATTCTCTTTACAGTCTCCCCTGGCCAGCTTTCTCTGCAGTTTTACTGCTTGACAAGCACATACATTCAAGACAGCTGCTTTACCCATGACAGTTTATATATATTGCCCTATATATCCATGCTTCAAGCACATGGCTATTTATAGCTCTTTATAGCCCAAAATGCTCCTTAGCACCCAATGATAACGGTTGCGCACACTGCTCTCACTGCCTACTGTTTAATCATTCAATCATAAAAGCCAGGGTCTGTACACAACAGGCCATAAGACAACTATCGTTGAACACATGTGAAAATAAAATGCCATTATAGGCTAGAGCAGGGGTCCCCAACTTTTCTGACCATGAGAGCCACATTCAGCTTTGAAAAATGGTTGGGAGCCACATTCCACCTGAATCGATCAGAGAAGCCACATAATAGGCAACTGGAAATGGTTCCAAAGTAGAGTACTCAAAAATGTGACAATCTAGTATGCATGTTGTTCCCTCTGCCCCATAAAATACTTGCCCCAAATGAGTCCCCCAGTCCCAAAGAGGTGAATGGCAGAATCAAAACACATAAATTGCTGAAAGGCTGGTAAATGGAGTATAACACAGGAAACTGCTTCTCCACCTGCTGACTCTGCCTTAGCACCATGCTGGGCGCCATGTAACCCCCCCCCCCCCCCCCCGCTTCAACAGTGTGCTAAGTCTGTGCTAGTGTTATGGTCTAGCAGACAACTGGCAAGCCACACAATAGGGGTCAACAAGCCACATGTGGCTCCCAAGCTACAGGTTGGGGACCACTGGGGTAGAGGCTAAAGAAATAGGTGACTAATATGTGTTATCTATGAAAAAAACTTCCCCTCTGTACTCTTTTCATAAGCCCAGGCCCATCTTAAGTTTCAGTTTAACCCTTCTAGCGCCAGCTACGTAAAATTCACGTAGCTGCCTCTCCTGTCGTTAAACGCCAGCTACGTGAATTTCACGTAGCTAGCGTTCCCTTACCTTCCGGGCCATCGGGGGGGCATCAGCGGGACCGTTGCTGTGGAGCAGCTTGCAGGGAGTCCAGGGGTCAGGGGGAGGTGACCTGGGTGTGAACCAAGTCACCCGATCGCTCCCCTGACCAATCAGCAGGGGGCGCACGGCAGCTGTCATCAGCCGGCGCCCCCTGCTTACCTCATCAGATGACGCTGGAGCAGAAACCTTTCCGGAGCCCAGGGGGTCAGGGCGACCGTAAGTAATACCGATCCCCGCCCCCCCCCCCCGCCCGATCGCCCGCCCCCCCCCCCGCCCGATCGCCCGCCCCCCCCCCCCGCCCGATCAACCGCCCCCCCCCCCCCGCCCGCCCGCGCCGCTGATCATCTGTCTGTCGCCGCCGCCAGGTAAAGGCGATCGTTATGGAATGCTGCCATCCATCCATCCATCCATCCATCCTGTCACCCCCATGCAGCCATCCATTCATCCTGTCACCCCCATGCAGCCATCCATTCATCCTGTCACCCCCATGCAGCCATCCATTCATCCTGTCACCCCCATGCAGCCATCCATTCATCCTGTCACCCCCATGCAGCCATCCATTCATCCTGTCACCCCCATGCAGCCATCCATTCATCCTGTCACCCCCATGCAGCCATCCATTCATCCTGTCACCCCCATGCAGCCATCCATTCATCCTGTCACCCCCATGCAGCCATCCATTCATCCTGTCACCCCCATGCAGCCATCCATTCATCCTGTCACCCCCATGCCGCCATCAATCCAGTCACCCCCATGCCGCCATCCATCCAGTCACCCCCATGCCGCCATCCATCCAGTCACCCCCATGCCGCCATCCATCCAGTCACCCCCATGCCGCCATCCATCCAGTCACCCCCATGCCGCCATCCATCCATCCATCCAGTCACCCCCATGCCGCCATCCATCCATCCAGTCACCCCCATGCCGCCATCCATCCATTCATCCTGTCACCCCCATGCAGCCATCCATTCATCCTGTCACCCCCATGCAGCCATCCATTCATCCTGTCACCCCCATGCAGCCATCCATTCATCCTGTCACCCCCATGCAGCCATCCATTCATCCTGTCACCCCCATGCAGCCATCCATTCATCCTGTCACCCCCATGCAGCCATCCATTCATCCTGTCACCCCCATGCAGCCATCCATTCATCCTGTCACCCCCATGCAGCCATCCATTCATCCTGTCACCCCCATGCAGCCATCCATTCATCCTGTCACCCCCATGCCGCCATCCATCCAGTCACCCCCATGCCGCCATCCATCCAGTCACCCCCATGCCGCCATCCATCCAGTCACCCCCATGCCGCCATCCATCCAGTCACCCCCATGCCGCCATCCATCCAGTCACCCCCATGCCGCCATCCATCCAGTCACCCCCATGCCGCCATCCATCCAGTCACCCCCATGCCGCCATCCATCCATCCATCCAGTCACCCCCATGCCGCCATCCATCCATCCATCCTGTCACCCCCATGCCGCCATCCATCCATTCATCCTGTCACCCCCATGCCGCCATCCATCCATTCATCCTGTCACCCCCATGCAGCCATCCATTCATCCTGTCACCCCCATGCAGCCATCCATTCATCCTGTCACCCCCATGCAGCCATCCATTCATCCTGTCACCCCCATGCAGCCATCCATTCATCCTGTCACCCCCATGCAGCCATCCATTCATCCTGTCACCCCCATGCAGCCATCCATTCATCCTGTCACCCCCATGCCGCCATCCATCCAGTCACCCCCATGCCGCCATCCATCCAGTCACCCCCATGCCGCCATCCATCCAGTCACCCCCATGCCGCCATCCATCCAGTCACCCCCATGCCGCCATCCATCCAGTCACCCCCATGCCGCCATCCATCCAGTCACCCCCATGCCGCCATCCATCCAGTCACCCCCATGCCGCCATCCATCCATCCATCCTGTCACCCCCATGCCGCCATCCATCCATCCATCCTGTCACCCCCATGCCGCCATCCATCCTGTCACCCCCATGCCGCCATCCATCCATCCATCCTGTCACCCCCATGCCGCCATCCATCCATCCATCCTGTCACCCCCATGCCGCCATCCATCCATCCATCCTGTCACCCCCATGCCGCCATCCATCCATCCATCCATCCATCCTGTCACCCCCATGCCGCCATCCATCCATCCATCCTGTCACCCCCATGCCGCCATCCATCCATCCATCCTGTCACCCCCATGCCGCCATCCATCCATCCAGCCTGTCACCCCCATGCCGCCATCCAGCCATCCATCCTGTCACCCCCATGCCGCCATCCATCCATCCATCCTGTCACCCCCATGCCGCCATCCATCCATCCATCCTGTCACCCCCATGCCGCCATCCATCCATCCATCCTGTCACCCCCATGCCGCCATCCATCCATCCATCCTGTCACCCCCATGCCGCCATCCATCCATCCATCCTGTCACCCCCATGCCGCCATCCATCCATCCTGTCACCCCCATGCCGCCATCCATCCATCCTGTCACCCCCATGCCGCCATCCATCCATCCTGTCACCCCCATGCCGCCATCCATCCATCCTGTCACCCCCATGCCGCCATCCATCCATCCTATCACCCTCCCATGCAGCCATCCATCCTGTCACCCCCAGGCGATCATGTGCTCCCTGGCGGCCGCGCTCGCACCCACCTGGCCTCCATCTCGGTCGGCTCTGACAGCTGGCATCTTGATTGGCCTCCTCGCCCTGCCTGCCCCGCCTCAGCCATTGGTTAAAGAGCATTGCCAGCGCGGGACATGAGAGCAGGCCACCGGACTCCGCCCACCTACTGGGTCAGGGACGTGTGACTGACTGAAGTGCTGAGGAAGAGACCCCGGAAGAAAAGGTATTTAAAAAAAACTAAAAAAAAATAGATGTTGATTTTGGAGAGGAAGTGTGTGTGTATATGTGTGGTTTTTTTTTTCAGTTTGGTCACGGGGCTCCCGAGCGCATGCCCATAGGGGCGCCCGTGCCCCATGACCAACATGTAAATCTGGCCAGTTCGGTGGTTCCGGCGCCCTTCCCCAGGGGAAGACCAACCTCCACAACAACCAGTATAACCAGTGAGTTTCAGGAAGGCTTGCGTCCAGAAAGCTGCAGCTACAACAACAAGCCTGGTACGCCTAGAACGCTTGAGGTGTGTACTTTCAGGGACCATGTGGTTTGTGGGGGGTATTTTTAATGAAAAGTGATGTTTTGGTTGAAAAAGCGCAAGGTGCGCACTTTGTCTGCAGAGCAGGAAATTTCAATGGAAATGCCCGTTATGCATACGCTTTGCTTTGGGGTAATTGGCAGCCCTACCCTTGGAGGTAGCTATGCATGTTGGGTATTGTTCTGTTCAGGGGACCTTGCCATTTCAGATTTGATTAGTTTTTTTTGGTTAGCGCATGTTTTTTATAGAAAAATTTGGTCTTAATGCTGCATTTTTGCTATTTTTTTAGGGAAATCCGGTACAACCAGTGAGTTTCGGGAAGGCTTGCGCCCAGAAAGCTGCAGCTACAACAACAAGCCTGGTATTCCTAGAACGCTTGAGGTGTGTACTTTCAGGGAACATGTGGTTTGTGGGGGGTATTTTTATTGAAAAGTGGTGTTTTGGTTGAAAAAGCGCAAGGTGCGCACTTTGTCTGCAGAGCAGGAAATTTCAAGTGAAATGCCCGTTATGCATACGCTTTGCTTTGGGGTAATTGGCAACCCTACTCTTGGAGGTAACTATGCATGTTGGGTATTGTTCTGTTCAGGGGACCTTGCCATTTCAGATTTGATTAGTTTTTTTTGGTTAGCGCATGATTTTTATAGAAAAATTTGGTCTTAATGCTGCATTTTTGCTATTTTTTTAGGGAAATCCGGTACAACCAGTGAGTTTCGGGAAGGCTTGCGCCCAGAAAGCTGCAGCTACAACAACAAGCCTGGTACGCCTAGAACGCTTGAGGTGTGTACTTTCAGGGAACATGTGGTTTGTGGGGGGTATTTTAATTGAAAAGTGGTGTTTTGGTTGAAAAAGCGCAAGGTGCGCACTTTGTCTGCAGAGCAGGAAATTTCAAGTGAAATGCCCGTTATGCATACGCTTTGCTTTGGGGTAATTGGCAACCTTACCCTTGGAGGTAGCTATGCATGTTGGGTATTGTTCTGTTCAGAAGACCTTGCCATTTCAGATTTGATTAGTTTTTATTGGTTAGCGCATGTTTTTTATAGAAAAAATTGGTCTTAATGCTGCATTTTTGCTATTTTTTTAGGGAAATCCAGTACAACCAGTGAGTTTCGGGAAGGCTTGCGCCCAGAAAGCTGCAGCTACAACAACAAGCCTGGTACGCCTAGAACGCTTGAGGTGTGTACTTTCAGGGAACATGTGGTTTGTGGGGGGTATTTTAATTGAAAAGTGGTGTTTTGGTTGAAAAAGCGCAAGGTGCGCACTTTGTCTGCAGAGCAGGAAATTTCAATGGAAATGCCCGTTATGCATACGCTTTGCTTTGGGGTAATTGGCAACCTTACCCTTGGAGGTAGCTATGCATGTTGGGTATTGTTCTGTTCAGGGGACCTTGCCATTTCAGATTTGATTAGTTTTTTTTGGTTAGCGCATGATTTTTATAGAAAAATTTGGTCTTAATGCTGCATTTTTGCTATTTTTTTAGGGAAATCCGGTACAACCAGTGAGTTTCGGGAAGGCTTGCGTCCAGAAAGCTGCAGCTACAACAACAAGCCTGGTACTCCTAGAACGCTTGAGGTGTGTACTTTCAGGGAACATGTGGTTTGTGGGGGGTATTTTAATTGAAAAGTGGTGTTTTGGTTGAAAAACTGCAAGGAGAGCAAAATGGTTGAGTTTTCTTTCAAAATTGGCTCAGTCGCTATTTTCAGTTTTACGTGTCTCCTGGGCAAGAAAGGATGTCTACCAATACATATGTGGTACTGTTGCAATCGGGAGCAATAAGGCTTTTACACACAATATGATTTCCTGAAATAACTTGCATGTTTTATTAAGAAAACGCACTACAAATTGTAAAAAAAATGTTTTTTTGGTTTTTTTTAACATATTTTCCACAAAAATATTTAAAAAACACTGACAATCTTACAAACAAGACACTTCATGTTAAAGCCCAGACTGTGCTGAAAAAAACAATATATAATTTTCCAGGGAAATACTGGGAAATCCCTTCAAAAATCACAGTTGAACATGTGGAGCGCAAAATAGTGCAAAATGGTCTGGCAACAAAGGGTGACAAAATCTCAAGGTAGGCTGGCGGTTAAAGGGTTAATGCCTGATGCACAAACATGAAGTGGACTTGCCCTTCAAACACCTTTTTTAGAAATAACTACTGCATTCTTCTGTCTTTCTAGTTTGTACCAGCATTCCATTTTAAGTTTTCAGGTCTTCCCTGTACTATTAGAAATTCCTTCAAACAATCTCTATAGGTTCGATTCAGCACTGTTTGGTGTGTAAAGATTTGTCTCATGAGTTTTTCCCTCATGAGCAATTCAGCATCATATTTAGCTGTTAAAACATTGCACAGCTAAAAATGGGGCTGAATTGCACCAAGAAAAAAAACATAAGAAATAGTGTTTACTCACAAAAAAGCAACCTGTAAAAATGTTGTCATCACCAAAATGTCAGCTGGCACCATAGATTCCCATGTAAACAACATTGAAATGTTTCCTGATGAATCTGCCATTGACTGAGCTTCTTCTGACATCATAAACCCTGGCGGAAACTATCTACAGACATCTCACGTGCACCTCATGTGGTGGAAGGTAGAGAAGTTCTTTGGACAAGCAGGTTCTATTAGCCCCCCTCCAGTCATATAGAGTATATTTTGTATGTTGGCCTCTAGCAGTTCGCCGATATCCTGCTGTATTTTCCTTCCCCCCGCCATCTTAGCTTAGCTGTGACAGATGCTGGGGAGCTTAGCCTGTGCTGCCCCCCCGCCCTCGCTAGCTGCTCGTGGCTTATGCATGTGTCCCCTGGCCGGAGATGAGCAGCGCAGACAATACGCTGCACAGGCGTGAGATCTCCGGGATGGCACAATGCATCCTAGAATTGAAGACTGAAGAAAAGATGGCGCTATCCTACGAATAGTGCCAGGAGAAGAACAGATGAGTGAAGAAGTAAGGGCAGAAGACAGGTAAGTTTAAAATGGCAATTGTTTAATCAGATCAAGAACAGAGGGCAGGGTTTGGGAGTTTTTGAGAATGCCATAGACTGTCCAATGTTCCTCTTTAACACATAAGCGAAGTATCTCCCATTCGAGGAGGAGATTTTGTCAGGCATTAGTGGATTACCTCTTAGTACCGCATATTGAGAATTCCTGCTCAATAAATTTGAATATTATTGGGGAGTCAGGGACCTGGCTTGCAGGGAAAAGAGTATCCCCCTATTCTACCACCCATGAGGGGATTCTTACTGTAATCACACTGATTCTGAACAAACTGAAACCAGACTGTTTTTACATCTTCTAATGGGAGGTATGTACTATGTAGCACCACATTGTGTAGTTGTTTCCAGGTTGTCCGACATAATGAAAGAAAAAGATATGCTGGGCCCATGTGATAGCAGTAGGGTTGGGTTCAGGAGTTACTAAGAAGGGTTTAAGTCCACCATAATGTTGGTATCCCTAGCCCTATAATATAATTATTTAAAATGTACCTAAATAGTTGAACCTTTGTCAATGTTACCATTGAGACATTTGTAGACATTGTCAGCCCTAATGGAGTAAAAATGGAATGAAAAGTGTTTTTCTATATTAGGAATTCCACCACAGAGAACTGAGATGAACCAGATCAGAATGATACCTGTCTTCATGCACATACATGGCCATCCATTGCTCCTGATACATTACACTGTGCTGAAGTTTATGAAGTGAAAACTCTGAGGTGAGATATCCTATTTCCCTTGAGTCAGGTAGCAACTGCAAATTTTTAATTGGACCTAAAGGCTTGTGTTTTATGATCCAAGATTTTCAACCCTGCTGCGTTAAACACCCCCAACCTACATATTTTGCCCAGGTTCCCATTGTGCAGGTGCGGCTCTCCTCCAATCAGCTTTTACTGCTGTGCACATAAATGCGTGGCTGGAGAAGCCCAATGGAATCCTAGCCGCACTCGCAATCTACACGCAACACCCCCTGCATCCTTAGGCTGCCATTCAGTTATGGCGGACACAACCACGCAAAGCCTGAGAAAGATGTGAGAGATGCCGCTGCCAGCCAAGCATGCACCATGGGCTTATTGGATAAGTAAGAACTTTGAGATGCACAGCATAACAGTATTGAAGTGAATAAAAGTCAAAAGACTTTAGGTCCACTTACATCTTCACCACCAGAGTATCCTCATCTGCCTCTTCTGAGCAATAGGAAGCCTGATAATGCACATAATTATATACCTGGTCTCCTCGCCTTTCAATTAAAAAGATATAGAATAGATAGATAGATAGATAGATAGATAGATAAAAAGATAGAAAGTACCAGGGTATATAGAAGATAGATAGGCTGAATTACCTAGATGGATACGTTTGTGGTTGATTTATTGATTTAGATGTCGTTTAAATAACATTTCTTCTATTTAATTTCAGATATGTACATGTGTGTTCAATTTTAGCCTATCAATGGCGAAACATTCTTTGCAGGCTGTTCCTGTGGTTTTAATAAAAAAGAAGCACTGGCTGTTTTATCATAAAAGTACTCTTAACTATTACCACTATATCATGCTCGAAGTACACAGAAGTTGGTAAATGCATTGTATGTCCTATTACCTTATCAAATTTCACATTACAAACAAGAGCTACATGTACATGCTGCCTCTACTCACTTTCATTTGTTCATTCAGGCCATACTCAGTGACCATAAGTAACATTAGTGAAATCTAATTTGCTTTGCACAATGGTGTTGGGAAATAACTGAAATGCTTCAAACTCCCCAACTCTAGGAACGTGTTTTTAAGTAGTAGTAACTTTCCTTCCACTAACATTGCTGAGCCAGACAATCATAGATAAGCAGATAGAAAGCTATAAAGGCCGATTTTAGACTAGCGCCACGTATTGCAATTTGTGTGTCTATGTAGCAGCGCTTAGAACATCTGTAAGAGTACGCTGCAAATGGGTGTCTGGTGCTATAAGGGTAGCTTTGGCACTGGACAAGTGACGCTGTTGTATCCTATCCAATATTGATAAATGTGATGCCTGGAGGGCGCTGTAGAAGAGCTCTTCCTGAATCAATGCATATGTAGCGCCCTGAAGGAAAGCTGCCCAAGGCAATGCTACATGTAACAACAGAACAGCGCTGCAGCGAAGGATAGGTAGCACAACTCAAGTGCGTCCGACGCTCTGCGCTGAAGCTCATATTTAAGTAAAAAATAACAAAGCCAGCGTTGGTGCTATGAAGGTGGGCTCTCTAGCAACGAGTGTAGGACGCAATATAAAAACGAAAACACATGAAATGACATTGTTTCACTACTGTCACTTCAATGACAGACCAACACATAATTCAGACAAAAATGAAAAAATGTTAACATATGACAATATAAGTCTTTGGTTGGTGGCCAGGAGAGCCAAAACAAACATCATATGATAAAATAGTAGGAAAAAGTGGAACCAAACACAAACAAATTAAATATCATTGAATTGTATGGGAGAATGCAACTGAGCAACAGGTGCTACGTGGCGCCGGTGCTTTACACTTTACCACCACTAGTGATACATGTGACGCAGTTTGACTTTCATATATATGGTTTTCACATACTGCGCCCAGCGTTCACCTGATGCTACGTGGTACTACATGGTGTTAGCGCTTCTTAAATAAGGCCCATATAGATATATGTGAATAAAAACATTGATTTAAGTTATTGATTGCTCTAGAGTTGGTAGGCAAGAGAGGTTCTATGGTTCAAATGAGTAGAGATATTTTTTACATTTTAGTATATAATCACCCAAAAAAGTTTATTATTATCAGAAAGCCTCTGAACATCAGGTGCAGAATTTCTCCATACTTTAGGAATCATTGTAGGGCTAAGGTTTTCTCGTATTCATTCAACCTTCCATTATCCATTTAAAAAACTGACATAGTGGCCACCATGGAGTTAAACTATTGTGGTTAGAGGCATTGTCAGGAAAAGAGAAGGTTTTGCAGAAATTATAGCTTAACTTTTTCTCAAAGAATTCAGACTAGCCTGTTGATTCCATTACATTACTGCATGCACAGAAGCTCGTAACTCTCATCCCAAATTTTCCGTGCATTGGATTTCCTGCAAACTCTGGAAAATTAAAGCCTTTGTCTGACCAGGACATTTAAAAAAATCCATAGGCCATTAAGCTCCTTCACAAGAACACTGACAAAATATTTTATTTTTCTCTCAATGTATATTTTTTGAAATTTATAGTATACAGAAAATTGATATGCGGTAACAGCCCTAAACTATATCACAGGAAGCCTGACTGCTAAAGCGACAGCTCCACACAGTACAGTACTTGCATGGGGCCTTGTCAGTAATGGAAACGCAGGACCTAGATGTCACCAAATGTCTTTTCTTTTCTTACCAATGTGTTATCTTGACAACAACGACTAAAACGCAGCCTAAACGCACTGTAAAGTTTGTCCCCTTTGTCCCCAGGAGTGATATCCCCAGGAGTGATATAACTATAAAGATGAAACGCCAACCAGTGGCAGCAAAATACAGTGCCAATCTTTTCAAGGAGGAAAAATATCCTAAATACGCTGTGCAGCACCAAAAAGACGGTGATACAAAGTGACGCTGGTATAATTGGCAGTTGGGTCCAACAGGCGCTGACACAGGCCGCCCAATACCTAGTGCAACAATCAAAGCAAATTAGTTAGCACCCGGGACTGCAACTTCTAGCACCATTGTAGTCCAGAGCACAGCGCCAGATTAGACAAAAATGCAGACGATACAAAAATGGTACTAGAGCGATCAGAACTGGCACTAGAGCCACCAGAAAAATGCTAATAAATAAATAAGGGCCATAATACCCTAATATTCACTCAATATTATCTACGCAATATGTAAACAAAATTAGTTTTAATTCAAAAACATACAAACGCTAAAATTTGGGTGAATAAATGAACTGTAAATAATATTTTTTTTTATTCTCCTATCATGTTGGCTTTGAGGAGAGTATACCACATCTAATCCATTTCTATATTCTCCCTTTTATTCCCTTTTTATTCTTGGCCTCGATTGACACATTTAAGCCTCTTATCCAGTCAAGACAACAAGACAAGGGGAAAAAACAGGGAGATGAAAACAAAAAAATGGATGAAAGAAGAACAATTACTTATTCTTTTCTGTAAAACAATACCTTTTAACAATTCCTGCCCTCCTCCTTATTCCCCCATCCCCTCCCCCTATATTCTTGTGTGAGCACCCGGGAATTTATCTGGGGGGGCGAAAACGGGGCATGGCTTCTGCATTTTCCAGTTGCTGTAGTGTCCATGTGGATATGATTGCTGCAGGCCATATACCCACTTCCTGCACTTTCAACCGTGAAAGCCCTCTCCTGCTCCTCCTAATATGTGTCCTTGTGGCTCCTGTGCCCCCTCTCCTGCCTTCTATTTTCCATTGTTGCTTTCCTTTGAGTGCTGCTCTCACTTGTTACACGGTCATTGCATGGCAGCTCATTGCTGCTAAATCTCCCCTACTGCAAAAAGTGGCCATGCTGCACTCAAAAGTGCCAAAAAAGAGAGCTAACTCCAGATCTTCTGTGGATGAAGGCTTGCTGTAATTTGTCTGTCCCTTCATGTCATCCCAGAAGGAGATCTTATAATCACTTCTAGGAATCTTTGTTTGTCTTTAAGCTGATCGTTCTAAATGGCCGAATGCTTGGGGTTGCTATCTTGCTGCAGAGAGTTAGTCAGATACCTTTCTGATGGTTTTGCATGATGGATAATTATCTACATGTACTTCACAGCATTGGGGCACCATTAATCCTGAACAAATCTAACTCAGTTTGCCTTTAGACACTTAGGGCCTTATTCAAGAAGGGATATCGACAGTGCCTGATAAGCGGCAGGTAGCGGCAGGTGAACGCCGGAGACGGCACACAATTACACATTTATAAAGCCGAATCTGGTGAGTGACTAGAACAACATGTAGCGTACGATTCATCATTATCCCAGGCTCAGCGTACAGCACCGGCGTTCAGCCTTGCAGAGCGCCACATATTACCTCTCGCTACCTGGCGCTCTCCCATACATTTCTATGGACGATTCTTGAATATCTTTCCTGATCTCAATTTTTTTTTTTTCTAAAAAAAATCTCAAAACTTTCTGACATGTATCCTGGGCAAGAAAATGACATTTTTGAAAACATTTTGGATTAATAATATTTTTATGCAGAATTGTCCTTACATGTCTGGTACTAAAGTGTTTATGTTAAAATGTTATAACAATGTAATTCCATAAGTTTTCGCTTTGTTACTAGTGGATACATGTTCATAAATAGACTTTAATCACACAGCCTCTGGCGCTACGGGCTACAACTACATGATCTTGTGCGCTGGCACTGTTTGAGGCTATTTTATTGATGAATGTGGTGTGAGTCAGTCGCACTGAGCTGGCGACTGTTCGCTTCCATACAGCGCAGTACTGCGACTCACACATCATATTCATCAATGCCGGCCAGCAACTAAGACTGGCCAGCCAGCGCCCTGAAACATAGAACAATGGCGAGTACAGCGGCTACTAGTGGTCGCTCTGAAATCCGCGTTACAGACACTCATCTGTCGCTATCTGGCATTAGTAATGAATCAGCCTGCCAGTGTTATACTGCTTTCCAGCCCTTCTGTAAACACACTGACAACTATTTAAAATTCATTGGTCCAAAGCACCTGCTGCCATTGTATGCACCTGGGTTCCTATGTTTTCCTGCATGGTTGAGTTAGCAGATCAAAGGTAAGGCTTTTTTTTCACTGTTTTTCCATGAAGATCACTTCTGGACAGATGTCATTTGAACAATCAATGGTAAGCCTCCATAATAAGTCTCAGTTATATCAGACTTTGTTTAATACTGTCAGCAGAGAAGAGAAACAGGTGCAGGCTGAGTTGCAACATTGTAATGTTTCAATTTGATGTCTTAACCACAACAAACTCTGGGCAGGGCTGCTGTATGAAAAGACACTTAAAAACTTCAACTCCCAAAGGGTTGAGGGAAGGTGGAAGGACTACAAGACCCATAATCCCAGGGGGCTGAGGAAAGCCTGGGGAGAGGATGGTCAGCTGGTGAATCTCACACTGCAGTTGTCAATCTGGTAAGCTGGAGTGGAAGCAAAAGTGAATAACTGGACCTGGATTTCTGAGAAACCTTTTTTACTGGACTGTTCCTAAACCAACCAGGCCCAGATTATGGATCAATGTACAGTTAGATTGCTGGCTAATGTTTACAGGAAAACTAATGTACCTGAAAGATTAGTGTTCTTGTCAGTGAAAGTGTCTTCTGCTTTTACCCTGTTTAGTGAAAATCTCACAGACAGTTATAGAAGTTGAAGTAGAACTGTTATTCATTTTCTAGAGAAATATAACTGTTACTTCGCTGCATTTATATAAACTGGAGTTGATTAACACAGCCTGGAACTTTGTACAAGAGACAGTGTCTATTATTGCTAAAAGAGTTTGTGTGATACTCACCAAGAAGGCTGATGTTCTCTTGTAACCAAGATTTGTCCAGCCATCACATAGGAAATTAAAGTAACAGTTCTTCATATCTGCTGTTGGAAATTCATCCTCTCACTTAACATCTGATGGTCACTGTAAAACTTTCTCTGCTATATATATATTATATATTATATTATAATAAACACAACAATTGGGACTCAGCACAGCTAATACAATTATGAAACAGTTAATTGGGTGCTGGCTGTGAACAGAGCCAAGACACAAATGTATCATACAAAGACCCTTATTTATGAAGGAATAGCGAAAGGTAGCGACTGGTGAGCGGCCGGTAATGACGGGCCCCGCCACGAGAACGCCGGCTCCCCACCACAATCACACATTTATCAAACCAATCCTGCTTAGCGACTGAGATAGCGCCATATAGCGACTCATTCATCATTATTCCAGCCTCAGCCCACAGCGCCAGCGTCTGACCTTGAACAGCGACAGGTATGACCTCTCGCTACCTGGCGCTCTCCAATCCATTTCAATGGAACAATCTTTAAATATTAATAATTAATTGTTAATAATGTTTTTTTTTTTTTTTTAAATGTGAAAAATTCTGTGACCACTTCTGCCATTTTTTAAGGGAAAAAAATTAACAAAAAAAAATTGTACAGAATTGATATTACAGGTCTGATATTAATGTATTCAAATTACTAAATTATTTAAAATAATTTTTTTTCTTGGTTTCCAAAAATATGGTGGTTTGGGGGTTAAAAAACTACTTTTAACACATCGCCTCCAGCGCTCTGGGGTTTAAACATGCATTTCACTGTGCTTGAATTTTTTGAGCGTGATTTTTTGATGAATATGGTGGAAGCCGGTCGCTCTGACCAGTCGCTATCATGCGCACCCATACATCGCGGAACCTGTCAAATAGCGACTCGTAACCTTGTATTCAACATTACGCCACACCGACTGAGTCGCTGTCAACAACCAAACAACGGCCAAGCACAGCGACTACTAGCGGGCGCTGTGAAAATACCGCTACAGTTGCTCAACTGTCGCTACATGCCGCTATTAATAAATCAGCCTCAAAGTACACAACAACAGAGAGGGCTGCCAGATCAACACAAAAATGGCTCTGCAAAAATATACAGCTGCACACCGAGATATTATGTAAAAATAAACAGAAAATGTATTTATTTACACAGAGATCAATTCATACATGGAAGACATATACATTTAAAATCAATTAAAACTATATACATGGGTGACCAAGGACTTAGGGACTAAATATATTATCAAGAGTACATATTATTAATATAAAGCCCTCCTATTCAGGACCTAATCAATATACAGCCACCCAAAAACATTACAATACAATACATGTATATAGTTTAATTGATTTTAAATGTATATATTATATTATATTTGCTGCACAGCTTAATGACAGTAGATACTTGAGTTTTGTGCACAAATCTATTAGAGTAGTAAGTATAAGTTTGATATTACATTATTGTTCCATTACCGGATTAAGTGTTGATTTAACCATTGGCTTGCCACTACATATTGAATGTATATCGTGTGTGCCATTAAATCTATATTGTTGATAATGACAATTGTTTTAGAGTTTTGTGGAATTTAAGGGGTGTCACCAGAGTTCAGGGAGAGGCAGAGGCAGGTGGGTTACACCTGGCTTCCACCAGTTCTGCTCTGATGGCACTACTTGACATCTTTTGATTTCAATGGGAATTAAGCATAATGTGTTTTTTATCTGTTGCATGAATCTTTGGCCAACCACAGTCCTCAGCATTGTCGGCTTCTCTGTGCCTCATAAAACCCCAGTATGCTTTGAAATCTTTGGCTGGTTAGGACCTACCCTGTATCTTGTTGCTAAGTCTTACCATGGCAACTTGTAACAGGAAACTGTCTTACACAACCTCACCTTTGTAACATAGTTTGGCTGTTCCTCAATTAGTTTTAAACCTCCAACAATATGATTATGATCAATTTTTCATACACCTAACTAAAATCCTACAAAATCCCTGACTACAATCTGCTGTGGCCGCCCCAAGCAGTCTTGGGATATATGCTGTATATTCAACAAAGGTCAACTTTGATTTAAAAGAAATGCTGATGTATTAATTCAAGGTTAACTAAATAAGTAATGCACATGTTTGTACAAGCATTTTGTAATCTATTTTCTTTCTAAAGGATATCACTGTGGATCAACCAGCTTTTTAGCAGTTTATGTATGCACTAAAGAATGTATGCCTACTGTTTGTCAAGCACAAAATGAATCTTTTGATGGTTAAATGACATCATATTAGACATTTTACTTTATTTGAAATTGTCAAGCATTTTCACTAGTTGAAGGGTGACTGGGGGCTAAGAGAAGGTATGCAGAATTATTTGTACTTGTATTGGAGACTATCCTTAGGAAATTCAGCACAGTTCATGATGCTATTGTTACACCAACAGCCACTGGGGTAGTAACAGGGTGTTAGTGTATTCCTTTGGGCTGGATTGGGCAGTGTGGGTATGGGCAGTCAAGATAACAAATACACTCTCAACTTTCAATACACCTGGCAGGAGTACAGCATGGAGTTAAAGGCTAGTCTTTTGTAGTTCCAAGATCTTTTATGAAAGGTCAACCATAGCAATAAATCCACCTGACACAGTTAACCACCCTCATAGGGCTGACAACCACTCACATACATTAGAGTGGTCATCTGAGTTATAAGCTTCCCCCTCAGAGGCCAAGTAGATTCACAGGAGTCTTTTGTCTGGGCTGCTTTCTCATACTCCCTGTTGCGCAGTGCTTCTTAATTCCAAGAACACTTACTAAATTGATTCTAACTAACCCTATGTACAGTATATATATATATGTATATATATTCTGATTCCATTCAATCCACCACATTGTCTAACATTAGCATAAGGCTCACATGGCTAGTCCACCGTTCTAGAACTCCTAGAGAATCTGGCCTATCTGTACATTTATCAATTGAAACTTCTCTAGCTAAAGGTCATTGTCATGGGTCTGGATTATTCATTATGGAGTATATTTCCAAAAGGATAACTACCTAAACTAGGAGTCCACCAGTTAACTCTACCTGCTGCGCTATTGGGTGCAGTGTCAAGGTGCGATTGTTGCAGGGTTATCTTTTCCTAACTATTTTTCCAGGTAAGATGTGGTAAGATGTGATATGCTGCTTGTTTCCACTATAAGACGCACTATATTCTAATTGGGTGAATGTATAAAAAAAAAAGCAGGGACAGACCTGCTATCCGGCTAGCACGCTGGCACCCAAGAGGCAGTGGCGGCACCGGAAGCCAGAGCGGGGACAAACAGCGTCTGACCTATGTGGCGCAACTGTGAAATTAGACATAAACTGGTGGCCACATTGACTCTGCCTGCTTTTGCTTTCTTAAATCACACACTGTGTGGCGCTGAGTGAAACAGTCGCTGACACTTAAATCAGGCTCCCCATCTGTATTAGCGGAGACAAGTCAGGAATGGGGATTGTATTGTGTGCAGTTTAGCTTACTTAAATACATAAAGAGACAAACCACAGCTATATAGATAACTACATGCAGTACACTGAAATCCAACAAAGTAATCAAACAATTAAATCATAAAAAATAGAGATTATACACACTCTTTTTCCTGGTAAAAATTATAGATTATTTTCTGAAACAGGATTAACATATTAATGAATAAATTGCAATACCTGACTGTACAAATTATGACAAATAAAAATAAATGTAATCACTAAATGAATCTCGTAAAATGATATACAAAAATTGAAAACTAACACAAATTAGGGACTAATTATGCCATGAGATCTTATTGCTAGATATTACCCTTATAGTAACACAAACACAAACTTACAAATACTGTGTCTGAAACCTTCAAGGAGTTAACTATTACAAAATATATACCGAGGTATATTATCAACCGGCCAATTGAATATCCTGACCAAGATGACTAAAATAAATAGATGGACCCTTAAATGTAACCTACAATAAATATAGGCCAATATTTTCATTCCAAATATAAAGCAAACTCCAATTTGCAACCAAAGAAAAGGGTGTGCCTAACAAAAGCATTTCAAGAAACTAAAATGCTTGGCTCTTCAGGGAAAGGTATATGCAGTGGCGTGCTTTGCCACCATGCAACCCATGCAATTGCATTGGGCCGCCAGCTCTCAGGCCCCCCCCAGAACTATGCTGAGTGTATACTGGAAGCGGCTGTGTATTACGGGTAATGCTTTCATTGCTTAGGCTACATGAGAAAGTAAGGTGTTTCTCTTCATCATTTGCTCCTCATTATTATTGTATTTTGTTACTCAAAAATGTCTTTGATCCCAGACAAAACTTTGCATGAGACCCCAAAAATGATAAGCATGCACCTGGGTATATGTCTACTGTAGAGAGATTATCATGTGTTACACATTGTTGAATTAATAGTAGGTAATTTAGGAAAAAAAAAACAAATTAATAAAATGTCTTTAAATACAATACATTGGGGGGGTCAAGGTTAAAAGTTCATTTACTGGTCACATATATAAACCATACAGTAGCATGATACGCAGTGAAATGCTCTTTTAACAGCTTCCGGGAAAAATAAGCACAAAGGTTATCTCAAACATAGCCAATTATACAGCGATGAATGTACGTTGGAGATATATATAGGCCCCAGGGAAGAACTGGTAGAGGGGAAAAGAGATGCCTCGTCCAAGGCATTAAGTTGCCATAGTCATTTTAGGTAAGACTTAAGTTCAGTCTGTTCAGTATTCCAAGCAATGGTAATGCATTGACAGGTATGATGGCTTGGTTCAGTTGTTGACTATGAGTTGATCTGATTTAGGAACCTGAATCCTTAGTCTTGCTAATGTTGCGGTGCACGCTGTGGCACTAATTTTCCAGGTTTCTAATTTCATCTAGGTAGGCCTTTTCATTGTTATCTAAGATCGGGTCCACTATACTATCGTCAGCAAATTTGACGATTTTGGTGAAACCTGAACTAGCTACACAGACATAAGTGTGAAATGAGGATAGAAGTGGACTTAGTACACAACCTTGGGGAGCTCCAATGCTGAGGGAGAGGGAGGATGATACATGCGTTCCTACCCGTACTACTTGACGTCTATTGGTCGTAAATTCAAGGATCCATTTGCACAAGATGGAGTAAAGACCTAGGTCCACCAGCTTGTATCCAAACTAGTTAAGAGCATTTAAAAAAACGTCCCCACTAAGCTATGTAATGGGACAGCTTGACAGGTCAGTTTTTAATGTGTGGTAGATATTTTATTTTTATCAAAAGCCCTCAAAACTTAGCATTTACAAAACTGAATAAATCATTTGGATAGCCCTCCATGTTTTTGAAATGTAAAACAGATGCAAGATCTGCTTTGGCGACTGTAGTCAAATCAGTCTTACTTTAAATATACTACATGGCTATAACCATCAGGTGGGTTGTACAAAAAGTAGCATATAAAGGTTGCTTAGCCTAGGTATATTTAACGTCCAGTCAAAATGAACTCCCCCCCATCCTGCCACCCTTTCCTGGCACTGAGGGCAATCGGCACCCACAGCTCGTGTGTGCGCAACAGAATGGACAGCGTGTGCGTGGATGGATGTTGCTTTGTTTCTTTCTGTAGGAAGGCTGCACAGAAATAGGAGAGTGGTGCTGGACTGCGGGCAAGTTAAGATACCAGGAGTAGGTGGCAGAATTCCTGCAGTTCGCAGTCCAACTGCTCTCCTGTTTCTGTGCAGCCGCCGCACACGAATGGAAGAGCGGCGCTGGACCGCAGGCAAGGTAAGGGCTTATTTTCTTTGAAACCCTGTCTCAGCACCAGGAGTGGGTGGCAGCGAGGTTCATTTCTGACTGGAATTCCGCGTTATGAACAACCCACTTGTTCTGTATAAGTATTTATAATTCCAGATCTTGGGGCATTTTGCTTTTATAACTTCTTCAAGGGATTTTGTTAGGGTTGGACTGAAGCACCAGAGGCCCGCCAGATGCCCACTCTACAGCTAAAACATAGTAAAATTAGATTGTAATTATATAAAATCTGATGTTTATTGACCAAATAACAAATGTATACGTGGCTGTGGATACTAAATACAAAGGAAATACCAAACTCAGAGAACACCCCAAGCAAGCCAGTAAAAAACGTGTTAGTCTTAGACCTTCAATGCTGTTCTCAGTGGCCTCGGGACAGTGCCTATGGCCCACTGGACAATCCTCTGGTGGGACAGTCCTACACAGGATCCTGTATAATCAACCTTTTCAGTAAAGGGAAAGCTGCTCACACATGCGAAAGGAAGGTTAGTGTATAGGCGACCTGGGTGGTTTCACACAGCGAGTTATCCTGATTTTGGATGCCCCGGGGGGAGGGAATCGGTTATCATGGGTTTTGGTCCACTTTAAGATCAAGTTAGGGCATGTATTCTAGTTTTATAGGGAGTGTAGCCTCAATTGATAAAAAATAAAATGAGAAAAGTTATCTGTGCATTATTCTATTCATCTTAATATAGGCCGGGAGATCCAGCAGAGGAGGTCTCCAGACTGACCAACTAGCTTGGTCATGTCCAGGCTGCCAATAAGAACACTCAGCAAGGTTGGTCTGGGCAAAGAAACCTTCTCCCTTGTAACCGAGGGCAGGGTAGGAACAGTGCACAGCTGCTGAAACAGTTGATAGCAGAAGAGGATTACCTGCTAATCACCGGAACAGCTGGTCTAGGGGGGTAATTTTTACAGACAGGCTTTAAGTCTAAGCCTTCCAATCCCACAGAGCATTCCCGCTATACATTTAGCTGAACAATTTCTGTCAGATCTGATGTCAGATTGGCTAAGAAAGGTATAAATGGAGTACGACCACTGATTGGTCAGTGAGCCACACATGTGCTGTGGGAATGCTGAAGGTAAATGTTTCCTGGCAATCCATGGGATCACACTGACCAAATTGTGATGCCCCACTGGAGAGAAACAACACCCAGGAGGGTGAAAATCCTAGGTGTTGTTCCTCTTTAAAGAGACCCTGATGTCCAGGGATCCCTTGGTCCCTCTGGTCCACACAGCCAGCTCATTTCCCTGGTGCTCCTTCTGGCAGCTGCACAGATCATCCCCCCTTCTCTGCCAAGCACAGAAGCCTTACTGTTTCCTGCCAACCAGAACTGACTGTTCGTGTTTATGCGGGTTTACTTTCCCTTAAAGTGATCCTATACACAGAAAGAAGGTTTATGTTGTCACCTTCTAGCTCCAACTCAGCGTCCTAAAACAAAAGCCTTTGTCCAATATACATAACAACATGAACCAGATGCACTCAACCATATTGCTCCCTGGCCAAGAAGCCCAAGTTTCCAACGATGATACGTTCAGTTACAATACACACAGCTCAGCATTAGGGATCAGCCTTATCAGTTATAATAACTGTAATACATCTGAAAGCATTACTGCCATTGCATAACTGCCATTATGCGACAGTTGTAGCTTGTAACTGAATAAATTAGCATATGGCATGCCATTCAACATCATACTGCTTCCTGTTTATGTTTTTATGAATATTGGGCAAAGGCTTTAGTAAAAAAAATAAAAGGCTATTTTGGCGCTCTGGGCTGGTTATAGAAATTGAGAACATAAACTTTCTTTTTTGGTATAGGATCCCTTAAAAATGCAAAATCCTCTAAATGAACACCCATGTCCATTACTTATTTACAGTAAAAAGAAACTCCAGACACATTTAAATCTCCACCTCTGCTGGGACCAATTTGAGGCATTAAAATACAAAAAAACACTTATATACCTAGTGCCCAATCCCCTGCCAGGAGCAGCGATGTGCAGCTCACCTTCCATCTTCTGAGATGCGGCATGGAGCTGCGGTAACTGCTTATTTACTCAATCATTGCAGCAGCGGCCCTACTAACAGTCACTCGAGCTAACTGTGGCCATTAAAACTGTGTATATAGGATAAAGTGGGGCTCTAGTGGTCCCCTTCCTTCCCCAACCCAGGCAGGTGATTTCTTTTTGTTTTTTCACTCTTTCAATCAGTCCCAGCACAGGGAGAGAGATCTGGGGTTGATGGGAAGTCTTAGGCCCTTATTTATGAAGGAACAGCGACAGGTAGCGACTGGTGAGCGGCCGGTAATGACGGGCCCCGCCACGAGAACGCCGGCTCCCCACCACAATCACACATTTATCAAGCCAGTCCTGCTTAGCGACTGAGATAGCGCCATATAGCGACTCATTCATCATTATTCCAGCCTCAGCCCACAGCGCCAGCGTCCGACCTTGAACAGCGACAGGTATGACCTCTCGCTACCTGGCACTCTCCAATGCATTTCAATGGAACAATCTTTAAATATTAATAATTAATTGTTATTAATTTTTTTTTTTTTAAATGTGAAAAATTCTGTGACCACTTCTGCCATTTTAGATAATTTTTTTAAGGGAAAAAATTTACAGAATTGATATTACAGGTCTGATATTAATGTATTCATATTACAAAATTATTTAAAAAACTTATTTTTTTTGGTTTTCAAAAATATGGTTGTTTGGGGGTTAAAAAACTACATTTAACCCATCGCCGCCAGCGCTCTGGGGTTTAAACATGCATTTCACAGCGCAAGAATTTTTTGATTTGTTAATGAATATGGTGGGAGCCGGTCGCTATGGCCAGTCGCTATCATGCGCTCCCATACAGCGTGGAACCTGTCAAATAGCGACTCCTCACCCAATATTCAACATTACGGCAAACCGACTGAGTCGCTATCTACTACCGAACAACGGCCAAGCACAGCGACTACTATCGGGCGCTCTGAAAATGCCGCTACAATCGCTCAACTGTCGCTACCTGCCGCTGTTAATGAATCGGCCTCTCTAAGTTACTCAATCATTGCAGCAGCGGCCCTACTAACAGTCACTCGAGCTAACTGTGGCCATTAAAACTGTGTATATAGGATAAAGTGGGGCTCTAGTGGTCCCCTTCTTCCCCAACCCAGGCAGGGGATTTCATTTTGTTATTTCACTCTTTCAATCAGTCCCAGCACAGGGAGAGAGATCTGGGGTTGATGGGAAGTCTTAATTTTGGATAGGAAGTTTTAATTTTGCTAGCTAGTTTCCTAACTTCCTCCCTTTCATATAAAAATTTCAATGCTAAACATTTAAAGGTTTTATAGATACAATTTCCACATGGGCGCGTCAATCTTCCCTTTCCATTTTCCATCCGTTAATCCTTCTTTCTTCCAGTTGTCCGGCAGTGCCAGTTGAAAGGAGTTAGATCATGACAGAATAGCCATTTCTCCAGGAAGCATACATTTGCAGATGCTTTCTCTGTCCCGGCCCTGAAGTAAGCAGTAATTTTATGGTAATTTTGCTATCAATATTTTCTTTAGAAAATAATAAAACTTGTCTGGTAACTAAATAATGAGGATAATAAAATAAAAATGACATATATTTTCCTGAAGCAGACATCCTGATTGCTATTAAAAGCTCAGCTAATAAAAACATAAATGAAGAGATACTATAGAATCTACAAAAACAGCTAAATTGCAGAGGAAACAATTAAGACATAAAAGTAGAAGAAGTTGGCAAGTGAACCGCGTGGCATCCTAACAAGAGGTATTAAACGTGACTGCGAAATAAAGTATATGACAATGTCTTTAATAATTGGCATGGGATAAAGTTGTATGCTGTAACCAATTAAGACAAGCAATTCAACAATAAATGGCAAAAAATGACAGTCTTTAGGAAAAACAAAAGAGAGCTATATGCATGCTATAAAAATTCACAATACCCAATTGATTCTTAAGTGGTCTGGTTTTTGGCTTAACAAATGTGTCTGCAGACAAACTGCAAGTGGCTGTCTGAGCCGAAATGTGAATGAAAGAGACATTTTCCATTGCCTGATATTAAAGGTTTGGCATATATATCCGTCCAGCAGTCATTACCAAGTTGTGCATTCTTTTATTTCATCTGGAATTGTAGGCATTTTATTGACAATCATTTTTTCGGCCCGTAGTAGGTTTACACTAACAAAAATTCTTTTTGATCTTGCTTCGCTTGAGGGACATTTGTAGGTATTGCAAGCAAGACAAAATGTTCCCTTCAATAACAGGTAAATTTGTAATGTTAAGTAATCTGAAGATCTGATTAAACATATGGAAATATTTGCACGGCAATATATATATATATATATATATATATATATATATAGAGAGAGAGAGAGAGAGAGAGAGACATATTCAAATAGAACAGTTCCAAAGGCGGCCAACAAAATTGGTAGAAAGACGGGCAGGCTGATTCATCACTAACGCCAGGTAGCGACAGATGAGCGTCTGTAGCAGGCATTTTCAGAGCGCCCGCTAGTAGTCGCTGTGCTCGGCCGTGAGTCGCTACTTCATAGCAACGGGGAGGCCGATTCATTAATAGTGCCAGGTAACGACAGATGAGCGACTGTAGCGGTATTTTCACAGCGCCCGCTAGTATTCGCTGTGCTTGGCCGTTGTTCGGTTGTTGACAGCGACTCAGTCGGTGTGCGGTAATGTTGAATACGGGGTTAGGAGTCGCTGTTTGACAGGTTCCGCGCTGTATGGGAGCGCATGATAGCGAATGGCCATAGCGAATGGCTCCCAGCATATTCATTAACAAATCACGCTCAAAAAATTCTCGCGCTGTGAAATGCATGTTTAAGCCCCCGAGCGCTGGTGGCGATGTGTTAAAAGTAGTTTTTTAACCCCCAAACAACCATATTTTTGGAAAATAAAAAAACAAGTTTTTAAAAACATTTTGTAATATGAATACATTAATATCAGACCTGTAATATCAATTCTGCACAATTTTTTTTTTTTTTTTTTACCTTTACAAAAAAAACTAACATTGCAGAAGTGGTCACAGAATTTTTGCCATTAAAAAAAAAATAATAATAATAACAATTAATTATGAATATTTAAAGATTGCTCCATTGAAATGCATTGGAGAGCGCCAGGTAGCGAGAGGTCATACCTGTCGCTGTTCAAGGTCGCTCGCTGGCGCTGTGGGCTTAGGCTGGAATAATGATGAATGAGTGGCTATATGGCGCTATCTCAGTCGCTAAGCAGGATCGGCTTGATAAATGTGTGATTGTGGTGGGGAGTCGGCGTTCTCGTGGCGGTGAGCGTCATTACCGGCCGCTCACCAGTCGCTACCTGGCGCCATCCCTTGTTAAATAAGGGCCTCAGTCGCTGTTCAGTAATGTTGAATACATTGTGAGGAGTCGCTATTTGACCAGTGCAGCGCTGTATGGGAGCGCATGTTAGCGACTGCTCATAGCGACTGACTCACACCATATTCAGCAAAAAAACAGCGTCACAAATCTCTGGCGCTGAAAAATGCTTGTTTGAAGCCCAGAGCACAGGAGGCGGTGTGTTTAAAGTGTGTTTTTCAGCATCTATCCACTAGTAACAAAGCGAAAACATATGGAATTACATTGTAGCAACATTGTAACATGAACACTTTAAAGTGGACCATCACCCTCCGGTGATCGGCCCGGGAATCTATAAGACTCCTGGGCCGATCACCTCCCTCCCCGCGGGACATCCGAGATCGGGATGTCCCGCGGGGTGAAACCCCCCCAAACACCCCAAATCCCCTTACCTTGTCTTCGGCGGCGGCTGGCCGCCACCGCCTCGCGCCCCTCTAGACGTGCGCGCCCGCGCCGGCCGTCTGTGAATGCCCGGCGGCGGAGGAGCCGCTTGTCCGCGGCTGTCAAATCTCTTGTCCGTCGGCGCTGGGAGCGGGGAGAGGTGAGTTTTTCGGGTGATCGGGGGGGGTTTCACACAGCGGGGCACCCCGATCGGGGGTGCCCCACCGAAGTGGACCAAGACTCAGGATAGTCAAAATCCTGGGTGTTGGTCCACTTTAATGGCAGACCTGTAATGTCATTTCTGAAGAAATATATAAAAAATGAAAACATTGTGAAAAAACTGCTTTTTCAATGCCAGAAGAGGTCACAGAATTATTTGTGATTTAAAAAAAAAAAAAAAATTAACAAAAAACCCCTTTAAAAAGAAGAAAAGGATCGTCCATTGAAATGTATGGGAGAGCGACAGGTAGCGAGAGGTCATACCTGGCGCTGTTCGCTGAGGCTGTGAAAATGATGAATCAGACGCTACATGGCGCTATCCCAGTCGCTAAACAGATTCTGCTTGATAAATGTGTAATTGCGTGCCGTGTCCTGCGTTCACCTGTCGCTACCTGTCGCTACCTCTCATTAACCAGCCACTACCTGACGCTATCCCTTCTTAAATAAGGGCCTTAAACTTAAAACGTATCAGGAGAAACTTAAACCGGACCTTCAGTATGATTTAATAAAACGCCCAGACCCTTAAAAAACTATTCCCCAGCATCTAAAATTATTATCTTTTAAGTTTTTTGTCACTTACTTATTCTTCCCCCCACTGGGCTGCAACTCTGTTCAGGACTCTAGGATACGGGCGCCGCCATCTTGACATCACATACCGAGGAGAGTGGGATAAAAGGAAGGGGCGGGGTTATAGCTGTATATAGCTGTATTCACACAGAAAGAGCAGAGCTGGGGTCAGGAAAAGGTCAGCAACCCCAGAATGCAGACTGAGTGACCCAGTCAGAAGACACTTCTTGTCTGCAGTCTGCCTGATGCTCCGTGAGCCACCATCTTGGATGTTTAAAGACTCATAACATGCAGTAGATGCAGGTAGGATGATTTCTAATGTGAGCAATCTGTATGTACAGGGTGTGGGAAACATATAAAATATTCTCTTATTAAGGGTGAAGGACCGCTTTAAAGAACCTAATTTGTACAGTCTAGAAGAAAGAAGGGAGAGGGGGGCATGATTGAGACCTTTAAAGGAGCAGCCCAAACATAGCTTAAAAGAGACACTGGAGTTGGCAGCAGGAGCCCAAAAATTGGCTAAATGACACCCTGGAGTTGCAAGCAGCAGCAGCAGGAGCCCAAACATTGCTTGAAAGAGACACTGGAGTTGGCAGCAGGAGCCCAAAAATTGGCAGAATGACACCCTGAAGTTGCAAGCAGCAGCAGCAGGAGCCCAAACATAGCTTGAAAGAGACACTGAAGTTGGCAGCAGGTGCCCAAAAATTGTCTGAATGACACACTGGAGTTGCAAGCAGCAGCAGCCCAAACCTAGCTTGAAAGAGACACTGGAGTTGGCAGCAGGACCCCAAAAATTGGCTGAATGACACCCTGGAGTTGCAAGCAGCAGCAGCAGCAGCAGCAGCAGCAGCAGCAGCAGCAGGAGCCCAAACATAGCTTGAAAGAGACACTGGAGTTGGCAGCAGGAGCCCAAAAATTGGCTGAATGACACCCTGGAGTTGCAAGCAGCGGCAGCAGGAGCCCAAACATTGGCTGAAAGAGATACTGGAGTTGGCAGCAGGAGCTCAAAAATCGGCTGAATGACACCCTGGAGTTGCAAGCAGCAGCAGCAGGAGCCCAAACATAGCTTGAAAGAGACACTGGAGTTGGCAGCAGGAACCCAAAAATTGGCCTAAAGACACACTGCAGTTGGCAGCAGCAGAAGCAGGAGGCCAAAATTTGGCTGAAAGGCACACCCTGAAGTTGGCATCAGCAGGAGCCCAACAATTGGCTGAATGACACCCTGGAGTGGCAAGCAGCAGCAGCAGGAGCCCAAACATAGCTTGAAAGAGACACTGGAGTTGGCAGCAGGAGCCCAAAAATTGGATGAATGACACCCTGGAGTTGCAAGCAGCAGCAGCAGGAGCCCAAGCATAGCTTGAAAGAGACACTGGAGTTGGCAGCAGGAGCCCAAAAATTGGCTGAATGACACCCTGGAGTTGCAAGCAGCAGCAGCAGCAGAAGCAGCAGCCCAAACATAGCTTGAAAGACACACTTGAGTTGGCAGCAGGAGCCCAAAAATTGGCAGAATGACACCCTGGAGTTGCAAGCAGCAGCAGCCCAAAACTAGCTTGAAAGACACACTGGAGTTGGCAGCAGGAGCCCAAAAATTGTCTGAATGACACCCTGGAGTTGCAAGCAGCAGCAGCAGGAGCCCCAACATAGCTTGAAAGAGACACTGGAGTTGGCAGCAGGTACCCAAAAATCGGCCTAAAGACACACTACAGTTGGCAGCAGGAGGAGGCCAAAATTTGGCTGAAAGGCACACCCTGAAGTTGGCATCAGCAGGAGCCCAAAAATTGGCCTAAAGGTCATAAAGGTGAGTCTCTCCACATTTTTAGTTGACAGATGAGTTATCCTGGCTGTAACTATGGCCCCGGCCGCACTAAACATCCGCTCAGATGGCACGCTACTTGCCGGGCAGGACAGCTTTTCCAGGGCAAAATCAGCTAGCTGTGGCCACAAGTCAAGTTTGGCTGCCCAGAAATCCAGCGGATACTCAAGGTGTGTTGGCATGGTCATGTCAAGGTATATCATGACCTGCTGTTTCAGGTCCTGCTCCAGGTCTTCCTGCTGCTCATGAGTAGACTCACTATGCGGGTGTAGAAAGCTACTCATTAGCGACTGAAGACTGAGGCTGCTGCTGATGGAGCTGCTGCTGCTGCTCCTGCCAACCCCCCCAGCAGCCATGGCAGTGGAAGGTGAGCGCAGAGGTCCCCCCAAGTCAGACCTGCGAGAGTATGGACCATGGCGCAGATAGGCATCGGCCAACTGACTACGTAGAAGGTCTTTGTAGTAGTTCAGTTTGTCAGCCCTCTTGGCGGGTTTAAAAAATGCCCCCATTTTGTGCCGGAAGCGAGGGTCCAATAAGGTGGAGAGCCAGAAGTCATCCCGCTGACCAATGGAAACAATTCGGGGGTCACTACGCAAGCACGTGAGCATGCTTTCTGCCATTTGCGCAAGTGACTCGGAGGGACTACCTGTCTCCATCTCCACTGCATACTACCACGGTGTGTCCGGGTCCTCTGTCTCGCCTTTCTCACAATCCTCTGGCTGCTCCTGCTCCTCCTCTCCTGTCCGCTGACTAGATAAACCAGCCATTTCGCCAAGCCTAAACTGTGCTTCACTGTGCCACTCCTCCTCCTCTACCTCCTCCTCCTCCAGTTCAGCTCCAACGGGGTTCATGTGGCCGTAAGATGTACTGTAGACACCATGTCTCCAGTGCCCTGACCAGCCATGGTTTCCAACATGTGCTGTAGTACATGAAGCAGTGGAATCACGTTGTTCATCCCGTAATCCTGGCGACTCACAAATAAAGTGGCTTCCTCAAAGGGCCTGAGCAAATGGCAGGTGTCACGTATGAGCTGCCACTGGTTGACATTGAAGTTACACAGGGGAGTCCCCTTATCCGCATGGATCATCAAGAAATCCGTGATGGCTTTTCTCTGTTCGTATAGTCTGTCCAACATATGCAGGGTGGAAACATTGCAAATCAGACTATGTTGGGGGCTACCGTTCCGACGCTGTAGCTCAAGAAGGGTGTGCTTGGCGGTGTATGAGTGGCTGAAGTGCATGCAAAGTTTCCTTGAAGTTGTTAGGATGTCTTGCAGATGGTGGGAAGACTTCAGAAACCGCTTCACAACCAGATTGAAGACGTGAGCCAGGGCGCATGGGTCAGCCTTCCTTGTCGCAGCACAGACAAAATGTTCTTCCCATTGTCGGTAACCATGGTTCCTATTTTCAGTTTTCTTGGAGTAAGCCATGTTTGGATTTCTTGATGAATAAATTTAAGCAGTTCCTCCCCTGTGTGACTCCGTTCGCCAAGACAAACCATGTGAAGCACAGTGTGACACCTCCGTGCCCTGCACACATGGTAGGCTGGAGGGCCACTGAGACTTGAGCCTACAGTGGAGGATGAGGAGATGGCGGAGGATGAGGAGGCCAAGTCGCACGGTGTCACAGGCACAACGGCCAGGGAGCGCGGAGGCCGAAGCGGCGTGACCTGTCCAAGTTGCTGCTGCTGCAAAGGGACCACATTCACCCAGTGGGCCTTAAAGAACATGTACTGTCCCTGACCGTAGTTACAGCTCCAGATGTTGGCGCTTCCATGCACTTTGCTACACACCAACAGGCTCAAGGACTGGCCCACCTTCTGTTCAACAAAAGTGTGCAGCGCTGGTACTGCCTTCTTGGCAAGGAAATGACAGCTTGGGACTTGGCACAAGCCATCAGTTCTCTGAAAGGTGCAGAGTTCACCACCTGAAAAGGGAGCGACTGCAGCACCAGCAACTGGGACAGGAGCACATTCAGCTTCTGCGCCGTAGGATGAGTGGGCGCATACTGCTGTCTCTTGGACATGGCTTCGCTGATGGATTGCTGGCGGGATGCATGTCTTGGAGGAGCAGGAGCATCTGGAGCGACAGAGGATGGGTATGATGCACAGCTGCCTTCGGCTTAGGTGCTGGAGCCTTGGCTGGCAGAAATTGGGAGCAGCATTCCACTTGGTGAAGAAGCAGCCTGGCCCACCTCTTCGGAGCCTCGGTTCTCCCAGGCCGCTTTATGGTGATGCATCATATGTTGACGCAGGGCCGTGGTGCCAACATTTGGGCCCTGGCCACGCTTCACCTTCTGCCTACATATCTTGCATGTGGCCATGTTACCCTCCTGCGGATGCTTGAGGAAAAACTGCCACACAGCCGAGTAGCTACTTTTCCCACCAACAGCCCGCACTGATTCACTGCTACTGTCGCCAACTCCAGGAACCACTGCTCCACTACCTCCCGATAAGGTAGCCTGCCGCGCAGCAGGTGCTCTACCCCAGCCCCAGCCCCGTTTGGCTCTAGGCTTTGCAATTCTGCCCCCATGCTGACTAACACCTTGCTGCCACAGCTGCTGACACCAGGGCAACCTGCGCCCCTCTTCTCCTGATGATGAGGATGAAGCCCCTTCTACACCCGGCTCCCAAGTGCGATCGGCTTCATCATCATCACCGAGTTGTGGCTGCACATCACTGATGTTCTTGGTTTCCTCAACAGTGTCTGGCGCAGGAGCTGGAACGCTCGCAACAACACCCACGCCACTCTCCACATCACTATTTGTCTGCCTAGCGAAGGAAGCCACCTCCATTTCTTGGCTGGGCAGTAGCTGCTGACTGTCCTCTATCTGATCGTCCTCCTCGCTAAAGAGTGGAGCTGAACCCAAAGCATAGGATATGTCGCTGGGGGAGGGAACGGCGTAGGACAGAGGCAATGGGAGGACAGGGACTGCTCTCGGGCCTTGCCAACTCAGGGTTGTATCAGAGGAACCTACCGACCCTAGACTGGGGGTGTCAGATGTAACTTGTGATGATGTGGATGACCGCGTTAACCAATCTACCACGGCAGATGCGTTACTGGTGGAGACACGGCCTCTAGCAGATACTGGCAGATCAGGTCTCTCACCACGACTCCTGCTGCCACTCACCCCTAGTCTACTGCAAACTCTGCCTGCAGAATCTTGGCCTCTGCCACTCCTCTTTGAACATCCTGGCACTTGTCTGCCTGACATTTTTATGTATTTGAAATGCGCAATAGGCACTTAAAAAAATGTGTTTACTTTATCTGTCAATATTTTTTATTCAGGAAAAAGGAGCGATACAGGTACAGGTGATCAGGCAAGCAAAAATCCATCCCGCGCAGGGGAGGCAAACATTACAGAGCATGCAACAATACACCACTTCATTAACTAAGAAAAAAAACTCAGCATCTTTGGCCTTCCTAATGGTAAATAACAGTACAATTGCAGTATAATTATGGCATAAATAAACGATTATTGTATTAATGTCTGCCATTATTGAGTTTTTATTCACATCATCTCCTGCGTCGGGGGAAGCAATCTCAAGCGGATACTCTTGTCATCTCACCTCAGCACACCCCCGCCGCTCAGCCCGGCCCCACCAAGCCAGGGCACCAGCAGCCGCGAGGCACACCCGTATCCAGGGCCCGCAGCCCGGGAGACCAGCGAGGGGTGGGCCGCCGAGAGAGCAGCAAAACACAGGGAACAAATGGGGAGGGAAACACACAGGGTAAGGGTGAGTGGGATGGTTTAGGAAGAAGAAAGGGGGGGTAAGGTGGAACAGGAATGAGGGGGGAGGAGGGGAGGGAATCAGGGGGGGAGGGGTCCTCGCAATCTAGCCCGCATAGGTCACCTAGTTTAGCATACCCACTGACGAATCGGGCCAGGCATATTGTATCCAGGGCTCCCAAATGGAGAGAAACTTGTCAAAATGTGTTTACTTTAAAAAGCAGAAGCTAAATAAAGTGAGATACTGCTTCTCTGCACCAGATACTATGAAAATTGGCAATATGGGATACCCTGCGGCCTGGTGTTTTTACAGGACGCAAAAAAACAATTCAAAATGCAATATATTAATAAAACAGAGCCTTTAGAAGCTGCTTTAGTATAACAGATAGGGTGAAATGTGCCGGTTTGGGATACCCTGCGGCCTGGTGCTTTTAAAGGACGCACAAAACCAATTCAAAATGCAATATATTAATAAAACAGAGCCTTTAGAAGCTGATTTAGTATAACAGATAGGGTGAAAGGTGCTGGTTTGGGATGCCCATGCGGCCTGGTGTTTTTACAGGACGCAAAATTACAATTCAAAATGCAATATATTAATAAAACAGAGCCTATAGAAGCTGCTTAACAGATAGGGTGAAATGTGCCGGTTTGGGATACCCTGCGGCCTGGTGTTTTTTCAGGACGCACAAAACCAATTAAAAATGCAATATATTAATAAAACAGAGCCTTTTGAAGCTGATTTATTATAACAGATAGGGGGAAATGTGCTGGTTTGGGATACCCTGCGGCCTGGTGTTTTTACAGGACGCACAAAACCAATTCAAAATGCAATATATTAATAAAACAGAGCCTTTAGAAGCTGCTTTAGTATAACAGATAGGGTGAAATGTGCCGGTTTGGGATACCCTGCGGCCTGGTGCTTTTAAAGGACGCACAAAACCAATTCAAAATGCAATATATTAATAAAACAGAGCCTTTAGAAGCTGATTTAGTATAACAGATAGGGTGAAAGGTGCTGGTTTGGGATGCCCATGCGGCCTGGTGTTTTTACAGGACGCAAAATTACAATTCAAAATGCAATATATTAATAAAACAGAGCCTATAGAAGCTGCTTAACAGATAGGGTGAAATGTGCCGGTTTGGGATGCCCATGCGGCCTGGTGTTTTTTCAGGACGCACAAAACCAATTAAAAATGCAATATATTAATAAAACAGAGCCTTTTGAAGCTGATTTATTATAACAGATAGGGGGAAATGTGCTGGTTTGGGATGCCCATGCCGCCTGGTGTTTTTACAGGACGCAAAAAAACAATTCAAAATGCAATATATTAATAAAACAGAGCCTGTAGAAGCTGCTTTAGTATAACAGATAGGGTGAAATGTGCTGGTTTGGGATACCCTGCGGTCTGGTGTTTTTACAGGACATACAAAACCAATTCAAAATGCAATATATTAATAAAACAGAGCCTTTAGAAGCTGATTTAGTATAACAGATAGGGTGAAATGTGCTGGTTTGGGATGCCGATGGGGCCTGGTGTTTTTACAGGATGCACAAAACCAATTCAAAATGCAATATATTAATAAAACAGAGCCTGTAGAAGCTGATTTAGTATAACAGATAGGGTGAAATGTGCTGGTTTGGGATGCCCATGTGGCCTGGTGTTTTTACAGGACGCACAAAACCAATTCAAAATGCAATATATTAATAAAACAGAGCCTTTAGAAGCTGATTTAGTATAACGGATAGGGTCAAATGTGCTGAAATAGTATGCCCATGTGGGCTGGGGTTTTTACAGCATACAAAAAAAATTAAAAGTAATCGAGTTATAAGAAATGCTTGTGTGTAACAAATAAATATGGGTTAAAATATGCCACTGCCAAGATGGGATGCACAGCGGCCAGGAATAATTACAGCACAGAAAAAGCAAAAACTGGCAAATGAAGTAAAGTGAAAATAAAAAAAAAGTTTTCCTGTCACTTTCACTGCTGTCCCTGCCTGGATCGTTCCCGATTTTTCCCTATCTTTCCCTGGCTCTCCCTGGCACTGTGTGGGTCTCCCTGACTCTCCCTGCCTGTCTGTTAGTCTCTCCCTGTCTGCAGCAACCTCTGTTCTGTCTGCAATGCAAGGCTGAAATGCGCACAAGCAAGATGGCCGCCGTTTATATAGCACTGTGACGTCACCGGGCTTCCTGGCTGCTGAGAGGCTGCATGTGACCTTCCCATGATAACTTGCCCCAGGGGACATGTCCGGACATGTCCATCCACCATTTTACAATGGCTGTAATTTAAATAAATGGAGTTTAAAGGACAACTTCGATCGATCGAATCGCGGGGAAATTCGGATTCGTTCAGAATCGAATTTTTCCTGAAATTCGGAACGAATTCGGGTTCGTCCGGATCGATTCGCTCATCCCTAATTACAGGGCATCCAAAATGGGTATCTACAGTATTTCTATCCATATTTAAAACACTGAAAGACTCTGAGGAAGTGCTCTTATTTTATTCTTCTTTAAATCACCCAATGTGTTCCAATTCAAGGAAAATATTGTGCTCCAATCACCAATAATGTATAAATGACGTACCAGATTGCCGCCAAGCCATGGCGGCGAAAGGCGGCAGGAACGGGCTTCTGGAGAAAGAGTATGTTGGGAGCTGCCTATATTTAAACAGAGAAACTGAGGAGAGTGATATGAGGAAAGCCTATCTACATTGTTTATCAGAGACAGATTAAAGAGGACCATAATTTATTTTCTCAATACGCATATTGTCTTTTGACAATCTGGTACGTCATTTATACATTATTGGTGATTGGAGCACAAGATTTTCCTTGAATTGGAACACATTGGGTGATTTAAAGAAGATTAAAATAAGAGCACTTCCGCTCTGAGTCTATCTGTGCTACAATTAGCACAAATCTGTTTAATCTGGACTGGTTGGTTGATTAGTTTTAATAAGAGTTTTTTCATCAATATTATAGGAAATTGTTTATATCATTTGATTAATTATTTGGGTAATTGAAGCGCGGTTTGTTTTATTTGTGGTGGGTTACACACCACATTTGTTTTTTATATTTAAAACACTGTGCAAGGTAAAAAGTGCAAATGCAAACATTTTTTGCCAAGAAGAAGGTGCAAATACAAAATATCTATATACTCCAAATGTACAGCAAAGTGATAACTATTAAATACTCCAATAAAAATATGAACAAAGTACGCAAAGTACAAATGCAAACTCTGCTAATATAATGCAATCAATTAAAAAACAGGTCAAAAATAAAAGTCTGCCCTTAAATTATAGGTATTCACGTTGCAGTGCTGGCAGAAAATATGTCCACTCTCTTACGCGTTCCGTACTCGGTTTGAAAACTTCCTCAGGGAGATGGCTGACATGTAGGTGGTCATGCTAATAATTTGGTAAAGCCAGTGTGCATTACGGGGAGGATTGCAACCTACATGCCAGTGTGCTTTTTAGCGATAATACACAAAAGTGCAAAAAAAAGTATTTGTCCTACATTCCCCCCCCCCCCCCAAAAAAAAATCACCTCTATATGCGATGACACATTTTTACAGTTTAGGTACATTATTTTTCCATTGATGTAAGGATATATATTTCTAGTTTGGATTTTTAAAAACTAATAGACTTAGAGGCCGATTCATTAATAGCGACAGGTAGCGATAGTTGAGCGACTGTAGCGGCATTTTCAGAGCGCCCGCTAGTAGTCGCTGTGCTTGGCCGTTGTTCGGTAGTTGATAGCGACTCAGTCAGTTTTCCGTAATGTTGAATATTGGGTGAGGAGTCACTATTTGACAGGTTCCGCGCTGTATGGGAGCGCATGATAGCGAGTGGCCCTAGCGACCGGCTCCCACCATATTCATTAAAAAATCACACTCAAAAAATTCTCGCGCTGTAAAATGCATGTTTAAACCCCAGAGCGCTGGTGGCGATGGGTTAAAAGTAGTTTTTTTAACCCCCAAACAACCATATTTTTGGAAACAAAAAAAAAAAAAAGTTTTTCAAAACATTTTGTAATATGAATACATTAGTATCAGAACTGTAATATCAATTCTGTACAATTTTACCTTTAAAAAATTATCTAAAATGGCAGAAGTGGTCACAGAATTTTTCACATTTAAAAAAAAAAAAAAAAAAAAATTAATAACAATTAATTATGAATATTTAAAGATTGTTCCATTGAAATGCATTGGAGAGCACCAGGTAGCGAGAGGTCATACCTGTCGCTGTTCAAGGTCGGACGCTGGCGCTGTGGGCTGAGGCTGGAATAATGATGAATGAGTGGCTATATGGCGCTATCTCAGTCGCTAAGCAGGATTGGCTTGATAAATGTGTGATTGTGGTGGGGAGCCGGCGTTCTCGTGGCGGTGAGCGTCATTACCGGCCGCTCACCAGTCGCTACCTGTCGCTATTCCTTCATAAATAAGGGCCTTAGTACCTCATTGGAAAAATGATGTCGCAAACTTGTAAAAATGCCCCTTCACAGGAACGGGTGATTTGCACTTTTTTGTGTCTTAAAGCTAAAAAACTCACCGGGATGCAGGTTGTAATTCACATTGCAATCCACACTGCAAGTCATACTGACTTCACCAAATATTTAGCATGACTCCCAGTGAAACCCTGGCTTTATAAGCCAAATTCCCAACAATGTTTGTGAACAAGACATATATGATAAGCAGGGGTCTGTAATCTGTGGGACACAGTGCTCTGGGATAGGTGGAAGGTTAGTATTAAAAATAATAATAAAATATTTTTATCTTTTTTTTTTTACATTTAACCCTTTGTGAACTGGTAAGGGGTCCATGAGACCCCTACACCAGTTCACAAGGCTTCACCCGTGGCTAGCGGGTGACTAGCCATTAACCCCGAGCCCCCCCCTTTACTTGCCTCCCCAAAGCCTAGGGGGGGGGGCAGAAGAGCCGGGGATATGACGCTTTGGGGCTTGAAGCCGGCAGGACAGGGCCAAAGCTACCCCCCATGCCCTGTTCTACAATCAGACTCACCTATCCTGCCGCTGGGAATAGCGCCAGTGCGTGTGTACCCGTCAAGGACCAAGGTGCGCACGAATTCCAGAAACAAGAGCCCTGCCACCATGTCAGAGGCCAGTGATGGAATTAGAGACTGTCCAATGAGATGTCCCTGGTGCTGACATGTCACAGGACGGACTAGAGACCCGCCCCAAGAAGGAGCGCCCACCAGAGACCCAAATGGAGCGCACACATAGCTGAAGTTTGGGAAACAAAGCCAAGGCAACAGAAGATGGCAGGGTAAGGTGTATCCAGAGTATGAAAGTATTGTGTCCAAGGGAAAAGTCATTATCACAGTTCCGCGAGGTGTCAATGATTCCAAAAGTGGAACTAAAATGTGTAACACAAAGGTCCTTGTATTAAAAAGTGCCTGGAAAGAGTATTCCAATTTTCTCTCCTGATCGATATTACTGTAATCCATAGTAAGCTATGACAAATTTCCCCAAATATATTTCTGCTTGGGCAACATTATAATTGACAGGACCCAAGGCAAATGGCATAAAATGTAAACCTCCTCCAATCAGACTTAGGGGATTATTTAAGGGATAGCGCTGGGTAGTGACTTGTAACGGCAGGCAGTGGCATTTAAGAAAGCAAATCTGGTGAGCGCCTCTAACAGTGCCATGTAGCGTCACATGTATTAATCCAGGCAGCTCAGTGTATAGCCCATCACTCTAAGCTTAGGAGCGCCATGTAGTACCTGTTGCTCTGTAGCGCTCTCCCATACATTTCAATGGGGCTTCATTAGTTGTGTATGAATAGTGCGTTTGGCAAATAATATTTATTTATTTTTGTTCAAATCATTGTGTGAACAAACACTTTTAATATTTTTAAATTATTCCATTCCATGTGTTTTCGCTTTGTTACTGGGGTATTTGTGTTCAAAAACAGACTTTGATCTCACAGAGTCTGGCGCTCTATGCTACAGCGCCCAGCTTTAGAGCGCCAGCGCTGAGTGTGTGTAGCTTTTTCTTGAATATGGTGTTGAGCGCCGAGTGCCAGATGCACTGAGCTGGCGCTACCTCTCGCTCGCTGCAGCACTGTACTGTTGCCCAACATACATCACATTCATCAATGTGGGCCAGATTACTACAGCAACCAAGACGCTCTGTTACAGCGCCCAATACCCGCTTACAGCGTCTACTAGCAGTCGCTCTAAGCGTCGCTATACAGACACTCATCTGGCCATACCTGCCGCTAGTAGTTGATCAGCCTCCAAATTTGAAACAGAAGTAGATATATGTGGCGGAGACAAGATTTCTGATTAAATGGCAGATTCCTTCCAGCAATTAGAGTTCCAGTTTTACAATTTTATCAGTTATGCCTTTGTTTCGACAATCCTGTTCACACTATACTGGCAGGATTTTTGGCCTATAAAGTCAGGGCTGGACTACATGTCAGCCATCTCTTTAAATATGTTTTCAAACTGATTACAGAACATGTGGGTAAGTGGACTTGTTTTCTGCCAACACTGCAATGTGAATACTTATAATCGAAGGTTAGTATTTAATTTTGACCTGTTTTTGTAATTGGATTGCATTATATTTGCACAGTTTGCATTTGCACTTTGTGTGGGGTTTTCCCACCTTAAAGTGTTTTGCAAGTCAAAAGTTAAAAAATAAATATCAGTAGCTTACCTTTCATTAAGTGGTTCCAGCGCTCTGCTTCCTCCTCTGTCTGTCTCCTTAGGCCCTTATTTATGAAGGAATGGCGACAGGTAGCGACTGGTGAGCGGCCGGTAATGACGGGCCCCGTCACGAGAACGCCGGCTCCCCACCACAATCAAACATTTATCAAGCCAATCCTGCTTAGCGACTGAGAAAGCGCCATATAGCCGATCATTCATCATTATTCCAGCCTCAGCCCACAGCGCGCCAGCGCGCCAGCGTCTGACATTGAACAGCGACAGGTATGACCTCTCGCTACCTGGCGCACTCCAATGCATTTCAATGGAACAATCTTTAAATATTCATAATTAATTGTTATTAATGTTTTTTTTTTTTTTAGTTTGAAAAATTCTGTGACCACTTCTGCCATTTTAGATAATTTTTTTAAGGGAAAAAAAAATTAAAAAAAAAAATTGTACAGAATTGATATTACAGGTCTGATATTAATGTATTCATATTACTAAATGATTTAAAATATTTTTTTTTTGGTTTCCAAAAATAAGGGGGTTTGGGGGTTAAAAAACTACTTTTAACACATCGCCGCCAGCGCTCTGGGGTTTAAACATGCATTTCACAGCGCTTGAATTTTTTGAGCGTGATTTTTTGATGAATATGGTGGAGGCTCTGACTAGACGCTATCATGCGCACCCATACATCGCGGAACCTGTCAAATAGCGACTCGTAACCTTGTATTCAACATCACGGCACACCGACTGAGTCGCTGTCAACAACCGAACAACGGCCAAGCACAGCGACTACTAGCGGGCGCTGTGAAAATACCGCTACCGTCGCTCAACTGTCGCTACATGTCGCTATTAATAAATCAGCCTCCCCCGTGTAGATAATCACTTCCTCTTTCAGGAAAAAACTATGAGGGTTATTTAAGAACAGATATGCCAGGTAGGGCTTTGCGGCGCCTGGTGAATGCTGGGCGCTCAGCGTATAGCGCCGGTGCTCTAGGCTCAGGAGCACCATGTAGTACCTGTTGCTCTGTAGCGCTCTTCCATACATTTCAATGGGCTTTCATTAGTTTTGTATAAATAGCATGTTTGGCAATTTACATTTGTTTTGCTCAAATCATTGTGTGACCTCTCCTGGCTGCAAAAAACATTTTTATACATTTTTTTGTGTTTATTACACAAAATCATCACTGTAGCATATAAATAAAATACATAAAAAACAAGACACTAAAAAAATTACATGTTAAAAAGTATAGACGAGAGTTATTCCAACAGCCAATTGATAGGTAAAATACAATCTTAAGCAGGCTTTAAAGTCAGTCCTCAGTTTACACAGCCAATATACTCAGAACAGTAGATAAATAAGACAAAGGGCCAATGCTGTCTATTCAACGAGGCCTCTATATATGCACACCTTAATTCAGAAAAAAAACTTCCTCATTCAGCTAATACTGCTGACCTGGTCCATTAATCAACCATTCAGGGGACCAAGAACAGAAACCCCCCCACTTCCTGCCCAGACATCCTGATTGGCTGCCTCTCTCTGCAGTTCTAAAACTCCGCACTCCTCTCACACTCATCACAGTGTGTTTGCATCACATCACTGTTGCCACACCCACTGTTTCTCTTAATTTTTTTCTATAAATCCCCAATGCTCTCATACTTTTAAAGATAGCTTAGGAACTACAGGGTCTTTTTGAAAACAGATTGTAGTTTAGGACAGTGCAACATGTAGCCCGAGATAATGGGACAACAATCGGGCTTACCTTTAGTATAACTTTAGTATAACTTTAAGCACTTTGTTCATATTATTATTTATCATTTATCATTTATTTGTTATCATATTTTTATTTATTTTATTGCATTTGCACTTTTTTTTACTTTGCACAGTGTTCTCAATATGGATGGTAATACTGGTGATACCCATATGGGATGCCCTGTTATCATGGATCATTGATTATTATCAATTGTGCTGGTATTGTTTTTAACAGTTTTTGTCTGGTGGTATGTCTTTGCAATACTATTTGTGATAGTGGCAAGTAGTGCGCTTTTTGCCTGAGGTTTTTTTTTTTTTGGGGGGGGGGGGGGGTTCTGTGAGTATATTGCTATTTTACTCAGGCTGTAGCACACTGTCATTTATTATCTTTAATAGGCGGCTGTTCCCCTGCTTTTTGTTGTATGAAAACATGAAAAGCAAGAGGTGATAAATAGTGGACAATACACCGAGATTGGGGGTCATGCTAATAATTTGGGGAAGCCAGTTCGATTTGCAGTGTGCATTGTAGTGTGGATTGCAACCTGCATCCCGGTGAGCTTTTTAGTGTTCAGACACCAAAAAATTGCAAAAAGAATGTTTTTTTAAAAATTGATATGTAAGCTTGCAGGGGGCAGAGCTTTATTCCCTATTGTCTTCACAGCATTTAATCTGAACTTTGAAGCATCCACTATGGAAGAACATGGCACTATATATATATATCCCTAATAATAATTCACTTTCATTGGCACCAGGTGGAAATAGAACACTTCTATTTTTATTTTTTTATTTACCTAAAGAGAACTTTATTCACCTGGTGCTGAATCGACCAGAAGGTGGGGAGAGTCAATATTTCATGTGAACAGATCATACAGGGTCACCATTAGAAATTATTGGGCCCTATACAACCGCAATGCCTGGGCCCTTCTTTAACCCATATGTGATGACTGAGCTCCTTGTATGTTTGCAAAGGCAACCAGGGTGACTATGTTAGGAAACATATAGGTTATGGTGGAGCCTGAATGAATGTGATGGCTGTACCACTAGTATAAACATCACTTTTCTATATATAGATTCAAAACTTCAGAGACCCTGGTTGGCTTTTGGGGCCCACGTTATATAAAGTCAATATTGTGCCTGGGACCCCCATAACCTATAATGTGATTGCTGGGCCCTAGTTTAAATGTCCTTTTTCTATACAGTTGACCCAAGGGCCCCTGGGCCACATACTGCATGCCCTGATGGTGGCCTGAGATCATAGAAGCCAAGTATCCCTTATAGAACATCTGGAAATTGTTCCAAATCCTAATGCAAGTACTTTAAACATCAAACTTAAATGTGCACCCCCACAACTCTATACTATATATGCATACAAACTCTACAAACTATATATGCATGGGGTTCTCCCTGCCCAATAAAGTACTTGCCCCCACGAGCAGGTCCCCTAGCCCCAAAAAAGGCTAAAATAGCACGATTGAAAGCAACACACTTTGTGGGGATGCTGGGAAACGGGGAGGATGATTCATCATTAGCGGCAGGTAGCGACAGATGAGCGCCTGTAGCAGGCATTTTCAGAGCGCCCGCTAGTAGTCGCAGTGCTCGGCCGTGAGTCGCTACTTTATAGCGACTCAGTCGCTGTTCAGTAATGTTGAATACATTGTGAGGAGTCGCTATTTGACCAGTACAGCGCTGTATAGGAGCGCATGTTAGCGACTGCTCATAGCGACCGACTCACACCATATTCAGCAAAAAAACAGCCTCACAAATCTCTGGCGCTGAAAAATACTTGCTTGAAGCCCAGAGCGCAGGAGGCTGTGTGTTTAAAGTGTGTTTTCAAGCATCTATCAACTAGTAACAAAGCGAAAACATATGGAATTACATTGTAACAACATTGTAACATGAACATGCCAGACCTGTAATGTCATTTCTGAAGAAATATATAAAAAATTAAAAAAATATGAAAAAACTGCTATTTCAATGCCAGCAGAGGTCAAAGAATTATTTGTGATTTTTTTGAAAAAAAAAAAACCCGTTTAAATAGAAGAAAAGGATCGTCCATTGAAATGTATGGGAGAGCGACAGGTAGCGAGAGGTCATACCTGGTGCTGTGCAAGGCTGAACGCTGGCGCTGTTCGCTGAGGCTGTGAAAATGATGAATCAGGCGCTACATGGCGCTATCCCTGTCGCTAAACAGATTCTGCTTGATAAATGTGTAATTGTGTGCCGTGTCCGGTGTTCACCAGTCGCTACCTGACGCTACCTCTCATTAACCAAGCGCTACCTGACGCTATCCCTTCTTAAATAAGGGCCAAAGTGTGGCTCTGGAAGCTGCTGAGATAGCTAAGTGGACTTGACTGACATTGCCTGGCTCTGAGTGTAATGTACTCAGCATGTGAACCATACAGAAAGGATGCATGAGCCATATAGTGGTGACAATACTTATCTACATGCAGCTCATAAATCCTACATGCCCATACTTAAATGCAGGTAATTACTAGATAATTATTGACCCAACTAGTTTGCTGTCCGATAGCAACACTATTAATAAATACCATGATAAAATCAGAAAAGATAAGTAGGAATAACTTGTGTGAGGTCTAGTTCAGGGTTCCCCAAACTTCACTCACCTTGAGCGCCACATCCATCACTAAGAGATGGTCCTTAGCCACATTCAAAACAAATTTGGTGACAGTAATGTCATTGTGCGTATATATGGCGTGAACTCCTTTCTTTCCTTTGAATAAATAAGTGTATGAATCTGCCTCCCTATAAAATAATTGCTCCCCATGAGTTAGGTAGGTGTAAAGGGATATTTTGACTAATATATGTTATTTTTTTTATCAATCTTTATGTCAGGGATTCTCAGCAGAGAAATTCCAAACAATATGAACAAGCAGTATTGAGAGCTGTAACACTCAGAGACAGAGGCAGATAAGGTTTAAAGTGGACCAACACCCACGGGTGATCGCCCCCCCCAAAACCCCCAAAAAACCTGATCCTCCTGCGCGCCCCTCTAGACGTGCGCGCGCCCTGACAAGAGTGACGTGCGGGAGGCGGCGGCGGACGCGCTGTCTTGTCCGTCACTGTCACCCTCTTGTCCGTCGGCGGGGATTGGACGGCGCGGTCACGTGGGAGCGTGGTGAGGTGAGTTTTTGGGGCTTTCTGGGGGGTTTCACACAGCGGGGTGCCCCCCCGAAGTGGACCAAAACCCAGGATAGTCAAAATCCTGGGTGTTGGTCCACTTTAATAGTGGCAATACTGCAAACAGGAATCACAGCAGCTAAGCAAAACTAGAACCAGAAATAAATATTTTCACATTTCGAATGAGTCTGGAACACTGTTTCTTTTGCCCTCCCTCTTTGTGAGATGGCAGGCGATCAGTCATTGCATAGGTATGGCAATGACATCATTGCCACACACAACTGTGGCAATGAATGGAGGAGGCGGAGCTTTACAGCTAAAATAGGTGCCATTACCTGGCTTTAGAGTGAAGTGGGAGCAGTGAAAATTAGCAAAGGATACTCTTCATAGGGAGAGTAATTCAGGGAATGCTAGTTAAATGTGGGGTTTTGTCCGCTTTAATATCTTATAGGCACACCCCAGAATCTGATCTTTGGGACCTTGTCCAAGACACGCTTTTTCGACTCAGTCCAAGCACTATTCGATTTGCACACGCTGCTCAAAAAGCCTCTTAGTGGCAGATATTGCCACCATGTAACGCTCTTCTCAGCGTCCGCGTTCAATTCTGTCAAACATGAATTTCCTTTAATGAGATGAGTTTTAGGAGGGGTCTCATTATTCTGCCAGCCTAATAGAACCTTTCCCTCTTTTTCCAGGAGTGAAATCAGGCCTTTGAATCATATGAACTTTGTAATATATCACCAGATCAGGCACCTGCATTCCACCCATGCTTTTATCCATGCAGATTTTCGGAAAGCTAATACGAGGGGGGGGGGGGGGCTATGTCCCCAAATAGATTAAGTAGAGCATCCGGGGAAGTACATTGGACTTAATCACAGAAATTCTATTGAACCACAAAGTTTTAAGTTTGTTCCATTTTTGGAAATCAAATTATATCTGTCTGAGCAATGGTGCATAGTTCAGTTTAAAAAGCTTTTGTGGATTTAAAACTGTATTCCTGGATATTTTATATGTTGCATCTGCCAATCAAAAAAGAAAATCTCCTTGCACTTCTTTAACATGAAATCATGAGCAGAGGTATTTAAGAACGGATGGTTTGCTGTAGTTTATCTCCAAATTGATTTTTTTAGCTCCAAAGATTTTTAAATGTACCAAATAACTCTATAAAAATAATAAATTATTTGGAAGCACAGGCTGTGTAACAAAGAAGAGCAGCATAAGCCGCATAGTTATACTCTTCTTGCCCAAATTTTACTCTTTAAAAATTCAGGGTGACAAAGTGCATCACTGGCATGTACCATTTTTTAATGCTATACTCGTTGAACGTGTACCAGAAGCGTTAATCCTGAAAAATAGATCAGAGTATAAGGCCATAATCCTGTTTAACATCTTGGTGCCCATACAAATTACTTTACATGTTGGATCTACATCCAGCTGGCTGGTCAAACGCCTTGAATGCATCTATTGACAAGAGGATCACCTCCATATTGTTTTCCCGGATTCAATATTGGACATTGAGGGTCTTTATGGTATTGTCCCTGGCCTGGACAAACTCGATCAAAATAAGCGGGGGGATCAAGGTTACTAGTCTATTTACCAAAGGCTTTACATACATTTTTACATCAGTATTCAGGAGTGCAATTGGTCAATAATTTGTACACGATTGGGGTCTTTCCCACTCTCTGGCAAAACAATTAGATCTGCGGCTAAAATTGAGTTGGGAAGCGAGACAGAAATCACCACCTGCTTGAATGCTTTGCAGAAGTGAGGGATATCACCATAAAGTTTATGATAAGCTGTAGGATATACATAAGGACCTAGGACTTTTAACTGTGAAACTGACACTGTTTTCCAGCTCAATAAGAATATCAGATGGAATTTGTGGCATATTAGAGGATGCCAAAAAAGAATTCATCTTAGCCTAATGATCCTCACTGTCTCCATACAATTTAAGGTTGTATAGTTCTTTAACAAAGGTGCAAACTGACCCACGATACCCTCTGGGGCTTTATAGATCTTGCCCTTAGCATCTATAATCTGCCTGATTTGAGATTCCCTTGGTCTATCGTGGATTGATTTAGTCAAAATCAAGCTGCTCTGTTTATTTTGCATAGTGTATAAATGCTGTTTAAAATATATGCAGCCTGCATCCGTTATGATTTAACAAGGCTGGAACATCCTGCTGAGCTTCTTGTAGCTTCTCTAAATTTTGTATAGCCTGTTTCTTCTTATGTGCCTGTTCTAATAAGCGTACCCTATAGGCGTATTCCTCAATTTTAGCCAAACAAGTCCCTGAACATTAAATGTCATAATGATAATTTGTTCTCCTCCTTTCTTTCTTTGTGGATGGTTAACCATTTTTAAAGCCCCACTGTCACTCATACTAATTTTAAAAAAATGAAGCCCACTTACCCTTATTAATAATAATTTGAATGGAGCCTAATTCCTGTCTAGGAAGGAGAAGAGTGCTAACCACTGAGTACCACTGAGAATGGGGGAATAAAGGGGGGGAAGAAGAGGAAAAAAAGAAAGGAAAAACATTTCCCCTTAAGCTACTCTACCTATTAGTATGTAATATGTGTCATGGGATTTAGAGGCACACAAAGTAATATCCCTCTCCCTACCCATTGAGCTACCTCAGGTGACAAAGAACTTAACATCCCACCATCCCAATATCGGATTTTGGGGTGTTGGGAACAAGGCTGATGTGATTTCGGATTGATAAAATTGTAAGACCCTTTAACTCCCCCTCCCCATCCTAAGAAACCTGACGTTTTTTAAGTTTCTTTTGCTTTCACCTCATCATGTATGTCTATCTATATTCTCGTTATTTATAGTCAAAAAAGGGAAGATCTATTTTAAGGGGTCTAATTTGAAAGGGGGAACCCTTCCCTGCTAAAAATCCTAAAAGTGCTAATATTAGTTACACTAATTGTGAATTCCTCCTATATCCTGACCATAATATAAACACTTCACCCACAAAAAAGTTGTGCTTATCAAAACCCCCTTACCAGCTCTAATCTAACCCTAACCTGACAACCCCCTTCCCAACACGCCTTACAAACTATTCCAATCGTGACAAATTTGATAACAAACATGTGTATTGTTTTATCCGTAAGTGATAGAGTCGTGTACCTTATACACTATGAATACCACATGAATAAACACATACAAAACCAGGATTCACAAAATCATATTTTTGACTATAATATGGTTCACCCCCCTCCTAAAAAATATAAATACCTAAACCGGTAAACCAATCAATCCAACCTAAATAAATAAAGCAACCCATTTAAATATTATACTGCACATAAACAAATTTAACAAGCCACATTAAGAAGAAAAAAATTAAAAAAAGACTAATAAAGTTGTTCACTCTCCTTCCAACCCCCCCCCCCCAGGGGGAGGGGAAGGTAGGGGGGACTATGGGCATGGGAGGCATACAGGAATAGAGGCCTGGTAGAGGGTATTGGGGGAGGAGGAAAGAAGGAGGAACTGCAGGAGTGGAGGCAGGGTGATGGATAGAGTCCCTGAAGGCCATAAGGTGGGATGGTGGAGAGATGTGGAGAGGGAAAGTAGGATGGTCAAAATAACAAACCTTATAAACTGATTTTTATGAATAGATAAAATAATAATGTGCTCGCAGTATCAAACAATAAATATAAGCTGCAGGGTTATGCCCGTGGTCCAAAAGGCTATATAATAGAAGACCAAGTCCAACATTAAAATGTACAGACACCCATGCACGTCAGTTCTTCTTCCAGTCATAAATCTTCTTAACATACTTCTGAGTTCGTATTCACATGTGAGGTGGCTTGACAGCGTGATAACCAACTATACAAAAGGTGTGGAGGCTGCCTGCCTCCACTCTCAGTAACAAGGCTCTTGCTCATTTAATACACAACAGGGAATAAGGGTATACTCACCCTTTTTCTGGGTCCCCTCAACATAGGAAGATCCAGACAACTTCAGATTTGCCTCCTATGCAGCGTTCCTGCACCACCGGTTGCTGATTTGGTATCTCTCTAAAGCTGCTCGCCCAATCTGCACCTTGCCGCCACTCCTGTTGCTTCTCTCTTTTTTCTGAAAAAGCAAATACTGCCCAGCATGATGTTTCAAGGATACTCGTCTCCCATAATCTTCCAAACAATAGATACTTTATTCAAAGGATTTAAATAAACAAGTTTAAAATCCATTTTAAAAGTTTGTAAATTTCCATGATGTGATGCTCACACATTTCATCCCCAGCAGGTGACATCATCAAAGCTTTACTTTTAATGATTTTTTCTTACTGTTGTTTTGCAGTGATTATACCCATCAATGTTAAATACAGGGACAATATAAAAGTCTATGGATCTCTGGATGATTGCATTGCTGGCAGAAGAGCTTGCAGTGTCACACCACTATAGACTCTCATGCCTCTCTGGGAAGGCTGTAGTAGTGGTGGCAGGGGTGGTACTTGAGATCACTGCAAAATAGGCCTCGATTTTCCATTAAAATAGGTTGGCAAGCCCTATTCTAAGAGATAGATTAAAGGGACATTTCACGCAAATGGATACTTTATTCTGCTTTCTGCTCTCCCCATGCTGGCTGTCAGGGCAGATTTTTTCATCCAGCCTCCAATTAGTCTGCTTTATGTTTCACAAAAACTCCTGCTGAAACCTTGTCCTTCTGCAGGGCCTCCGCAGTAACAAATAATGACTTGCATATTGAGGGTCCCTTCAGAAGTGATTTTTTGGGGGGAATCCTGAAAAAAGAGTCTGCAGATGGAAACAAGGTCTATAGGGTTTATTAAGGAATGCAAAGAGCTGGAAAATAAAAGATACAGCCCTTGAAAGCAGCATTTGGTCAAGCAGTAAGCAGGCCCATGTAACCCTTTGCCTGGAATACCCCATTAAGTGTGAAGGGCAGAAAATACCAAGTTAGCCTGACACCCGATGAAAAAGATAAACCAAGGAGGAAAAATTGTGAATCAGGTTGCTAGATGAGTTAAACCTGTTCCACCTTCTGTTTTAAATTATAGAGCTAATAGGTTAAAGCAGATGGACGCAGTGTGATTTTGGACATTTCGATTTGTTTTGCTGCAGATGGGCAACCCAAATCAGCCTGGGGGTAAATGTTTCAGGTAGGTAGGCTGAAGCTTTACTTTATAGGCTGTAGATTATAATAACCCTCACTAAAGTAAGTCTTTATTTTATATATATTTAAGTTGAAACAATAATCCCCTCCACATCCAGGGAACTTGGGGAGAAGCAGACAGGAGCCACTGTGTTTGTATAGCACAATTTTTTTTCGAGAATATCACATCAGTATTGTTTTTTGTAATTGACTTGAAGGAACAGAAAAAAAGTGATAACATCATAATTGGATCTTTGGGGAAAGGGACTTGATGGCAAGTTTAGACATAATAATATCATATAAAGTCGTCTGTCGTTATTTTGATAAGGCAGACATATCCACAATTATGTTGACGGAACAAGAGAAATAGATTTATTGGGCAATCGTGTTGATAAGATGCTGATCTTCGCAGATGAATTTCGACCACAAATGTCTGCCATAGATAAAACCACTAATAAGCTCTGACTTTAGATGATTAATGTAGGAGCATCTAAAATATCATCACTTAAGCATGATAAGTATTTTAAGCTGCTGCCTGATTTGTTCTTCTAATGTAACATCTAAGAGTCGTTTCTTCTTGTTAGTTCATGCTAAGGCTTCTTTCTTGCAGACATGAAGCATTTTAGAAACATGATATATAACCACGTGTTAATAGAGCCATTTTTCATTTATCAAGTCTTAGACAAACAAAGGAAAACCTGAGCTGAGCTGGTGTTAAATAAACAGGTTCTAGAAAAAAAAATGAAAGCAACAAATCATTTTGAAAGATAGAAGGAAAACTAAAGTTTAAAGTTTAAAAACATAGTAAACATTCAAGTAGCTCTTTTTAGGGTAACATTTTTAATGAGGATTCACAAACCAAAGTAATGACTAATCCCTTTTTCTTAAGAAAATGACTTTTAGAAATCGTAGCCTCCTCTAAAATTTAAAAATATAAATGATTAAAAAACACTTTGTAAAAAAAAAGAATCTGTTTCTTAACATTAAAAGATGCTAAACAGTGCTCTGTAAAGATTATTTGAACATTGCGACTATGAGATTTGTAGCAGTCAATCACAGAGAAAATCAGATACCATTTCTGTTACACTTTAGTCCATTGAGGGAAATTGCAGAATTGAAACCAGTTTTGGCTCAGTAGTATGTCTTGTGAATTTCTGATCATCCTGGAATTCATTGTTAAAAAGGAAATCTCAATTTTACAGGGGTGGAGTTTACTGACATACTTTCTATAGGCAATGATGGAAATTCCATCAAGAAACTCCATTCAGGGAAGGCAGTTTCCTTCGGCCAAATAAAGAGGCAACAGTTTTGTCAGAAGCTAAAGCAATATTTGTGGCACCAGAAAGAAAATAACTGAATGAGAGTCATGGCAATGAAGTAGTGCATGGGGGAAGTAGGTATGGCCTAAGGGACTTTTGGGAAAATTAAACCCTATGGGCTCTTTATCTGGGTCCTTCCAAATGGCTCCTCAGAGTGATCTCTAATCACAAAGTTATTGAGTTCTGGAGTTCAGAATGAAACAAAATGAAAAATGGGTGCCAGTTCTTTGTTATGGTTAGGCACAGCTTATTGAAGTTTCTTCTAAATATTTCTGACCTACATCTAATTTAAATTCTTAATCCTCCAAATCCACCTCAGCACCAGGTGGGGGTGTGGGGGTAAGGGGGATATAAGCAGCGCAGTCCAGCGAAGGCTAGACTTTTGCTTTAAGGTATCACTGCCCTTGAATAGGTACTTCAATGTTATACACTGCCACTTCTTCTATCATATTGGTTACCAGTTACAGGAACAATGTTTAGGAATTTCTCCCCAGGTGTGCAAACCTTAAAGTACTCTAAGAAGCTGCTGTTTCTTAAGGACTAGGTCTTGGCCCTATATGGGATGCCCCCTATGAAGCAGAACTGTCTGGAACCAGAACTTTCATAGGTTTGGTTCAGCACATGCTACTTGTGACACCTTCATACATTTTTACACTTTCATTATTGAATTCTCAATTTTCCTCTCTGATATTGTTTTGTAGGATGTTCCAAAGTATGACCACCATTATAGTTGAGAATCCCCTCCTTTCCTCACTATAGAAAGGTCATGGTGGAGGTCAAGTTTAGATTGTAGGAGTGTGTCTGGGTTCCTTCTAAGGGAAAGCTCGTAGGGAAGCTTAATGGTCTGGTTCCATATGTGTGTGATAACTTAGATTACTGGTACACTGGAACACTGGAACACTGGAACTTGGTTGAAATTTCATCTTAAGCGTCTGTTATGTATTGAAGAAGATTGAATGACTTGTGTGGAGCCATTTGTTAATATTGTTGACTTGTACTCTTGTACTGTTCTGTTCCTGGAATAAAAAATGTATCTGCCAGTACTTTTATTGACTTTTGCTTTATTTACACATACTTGTTGGGCCTCCTCTAAGGTGTATTTTTCTGTGTTAAGCAATGTCATTTTTAACCTTTTATTGTAAGGCAGTCGTTATACTTCAATCTATTCCATTGCACTCTCCAGACTTAAATCTAATGTGGTTTCCAACACTGACCCTCACAGTCAAGATAAATCCGACTTTTAGTTAGGGGCCCAACTCTGAACCCCATAATCAAGATTACCAGGGCTTAACACTGAACCGCTTAGTTGATGCGAGTAAGTATTTAAGGGAAAGGCGAGGTTATCTTTTAGTTGGGGGGGGGGGGCAAATACCAAACAGGTCTTTTGGTCTTTCTTTCAGTGACAGGCATAATACTCGGCCCCATAGTGAGGATTAATCCTTCTTTCAGTGCAGGGGCCAAATAGTCTTTTTTTAAATGTAGGGCTTATCACTAGACTCCATAGTCAAGGTGGTTCATTTTTTAAAGAAGGGGGTCAAAAGTGAACCCAATAATCAACAGTGTAGAGCCCAGTGCTGTACCTCATAGTCAAGATGAGTTCTTCTATCATTGTGGGGCCCAACACTAAAGCCAATGCCAAGATTAGTCCTCAGAAGTGATTTGCATGGGGAAATGTTACATTTTAATTGTTTTTCTGAACTCTGTATAGGCACTTTGGAACAATGCTAATTTAGTTGTACAACTCATATTATGCAGAACCGTATAATTTGTCCATAAAAACAACAGCACTATAGATGGCAGCCCTTAAAAGAATCAATCATTTTAAAAATAACAGTTTCACTTATCTGCATCCATCTGGCAGGAAATGTTTTTTCTACCAATAGGTTTGCTGAGTCTGAATAAATCGGCTACTTGTGTTTATCTATTTAGCTAATGGTGATTTCTGTAATTGCTAGACAAACAGTGAAAGAAAGCGTTCAAGAACCCAATAAGTCTTTATCACAAGTAAATAATACCGTAAGACAGAGTTCTTAGATATGCAATTTGTTATACGACTTCACCAGTAGCATTGCACTTTAGTAAGCATAATAAAAATCTTACCTCTGCACACAAATCCGATTTTCTATGGGGTAATTGACTTGTGCAGGAGTATAAATACTTTCTTTGGGAATTTACTGTTGAACCACAGATTGATTGTGTATCTGAGTACCTGCAAGAATAAGGAAACAGTAGTATGTTGGCTTATAGTGGGGATTGTAATGGAGTCTGGCAGTTTGATGGGGGGCGGGGGTTGGGGATAGGTGGATGACATTCTATAACGTGGAATATAATCTCACAACCCTAATGCTATTTGCTTATTTTGAACAGTTAAATCGGCCAATGTATTCACTCTTTAAGAACAATAGCCTGCTTTACCAAGCATAATTACTCCTCAAACTCCCCCCCCCCCCATACAGTAGTTCATTGGTGAAGGGAAGATTACGGGGAGGGGAGATCTGGAGCAATGTTAAGCAAGGAAAATATTATTTTACAGAAAGAGTAGTAGATGCTTGGAACAAACTTCCAGCAGAGGTTGTTGAAAAATCGTCAGTCATTGAATTTAAACATGCCTGGGATAAGCACAAATCTATCCTAAGATAAAGAGCACATACAGTATACACATAAGGGCAGACTAGATGGACCACATGGTCTCAGTCTGCCAACAACCTTCTATGTTTTTATGTTACCGGGAGGCCGATTCATTAGTAGCGGCAGGTAGCGACAGTTGAGCGACTGTAGCGGCATTTTCAGAGCGCCCGCTAGTAGTCGCTGTGCTTGGCCGTTGTTCGGTAGTTGATAGCAACTCGGTCGGTTTGCCGTAATGTTGAATATTGGGTGAGGAGTCGCTATTTGACAGGTTCCGCTCTGTATGGGAGCACATGATAGCGACTGGCCCTAGCGACTGGCTCCCACCATATTCATTAAAAAATCACGCTCAAAAAATTCTCGCGCTGTAAAATGCATGTTTAAACCCCAGAGCACTGGAGGCGATGGGTTAAAAGTAGTTTTTTAACCCCCAAACAACCATATTTTTGGAAACCAAAAAAAGTTTTTTAAATAATTTAGTAATATGAATACATTAATATCAGACCTGTAATATGAATTCTGTACAATTTATTTTTTTTCCCTTAAAAAAATTATCTAAAATGGCAGAAGTGGTCACAGACTTTTTCACATTAAAAAAAAACAAAAAACAAAAAAAACATTAATAACAATTCATTATTAATATTTAAAGATTGTTCCATTGAAATGCATTGGAGAGCGCCAGGTAGCGAGAGGTCGCGAGAGAGGTAGCGAGAGGTCGGACGCTGGCGCTGTGGGCTGAGGCTGGAATAATGATGAATGAGTCGCTATATGGCGCTATCTCAGTCGCTAAGCAGGATTGGCTTGATAAATGTGTGATTGTGGTGGGGAGCCGGCGTTCTCGTGGCGGGGCCCGTCATTACCGGCCGCTCACCAGTCGCTACCTGTCGCTATCCCTTGTTAAATAAGGGCCTATGTTTCATTATACTTCTTCTTCCCTTTCTCTTTCTTCCCACCCATCTTATTCCCCTCTGTTTTTCTTTCTTTTACCCCTCCCCTGATATACCACAGCATTTCTTGATGAGTGTATGTCTTTAGATGTTATTTGTTAGCTAGTAGTCAATACGAGGGTCGGACAATTCAAGCACAATTCATTCATTACTCCTAATGAATAATGTCCAGCACAAATATTTTATTTTACTTTTTTATTCAAGAATGTATTTATTTTAATACATTATTTGGTGTTTATTGACTTATGAAATTGCTGGCTTATTCTTCAGTTATTTTTTTTTCATGCCTTTTCTAGAATGCTCAATAAAGAATGTTTGAAACAAAAACATTACTTTGGCTGTTATTTTTCTATCCTCACTATCTTTCCATGTTCTCATGGGAATTTACTATTGGCAAAATTCAAATATGTTTTCAAAAAGGTGTCTACAGTTATTATAATCTTAAATGATTCTTCTTGAGGCTTCGTGGCCTGTCTATTTTAAGAAGGAAAATATCTAGCCCCATACTGATTGGCTGCTGCAAGCATGTGAAACATCTTAGAAGGCTTCTAGCTTGCCAGGCTCTACTATTGTCCAATTACATTTTATTATGGGATTGTTGTCAAATGAACATGATTTTAGTATATATATATATATATATATATATATATATATATATATATATATATATGTAGCAGATTAGATAAGATCTGCAGTTTTCCGGAAGAATTTATTTAACCAAAATTCATATATTCATATTATTTCACATTGTGCCAAGCATATGAAAAAACAATAATAATACATTATATTATAATAATATATGACATAATATAATTTAATAATAGTAATACTATTAATTATTTTACTTTATTTACTTTTTATTTTGTAGCTTTAAAATATATATATTCACATGTGTATAATACACAATGGTTACGGTTTATGTGTCCAGTCACTCTACACTATTTTTTGTACTTGTCCATTTAGTAGTTTGTGTAAGCTTTGCTCTGCCTGACTGTGCCATACCTTGAGGTTGATTCAGTCAGGTGAGAATTCTCAATCCTTTTTTTTGGAGAGAAAACTGCCATTGACTTTTATTGTCTACATGGTGTACATTTTCACCTGCCTCTGAATCAGCCCCAAGGTAGACAATCAATGGCAGTTTTCTATCCTAAAAAGGAGTGAGAATTCTCACCTGGCTCTAAATCGACCCCCTTGAATCTTAGGGCTTTATACATCAAGCCACAGCACCAGGTAATGACAGGTAGCAAACGGTGACCGCCAGGGCTGTATGCAATACCACATTTATCAAAGCGAATCTGGTGAGCGACCAGCGACACGTAGCGACCGATTCATCATCACAGACGGCTCACCGACGGCTCACCGATTACCGCTGGCACTCTGCCCTCCAGAGCGCCTGGTATGACCTGTCGCTACCTGTCGCTCTCCCATACATTTCAATACATTTCAATGGACAATACTTTTCTTCCCTTTAAACAGGGTTTTATTTTTTTTTTTAATTTTCAACGAATTGTGTGACCTCTCCTGGCCAATTTAAAGTCATTTTTGAAAACTTTTTTGATTTTTAATATTTTTATGCAGAATTGTCCTTACAGGTCTGGTATTAAAGTGTTCATGTTACAATGTAATAACAATGTAATTTCATATGTTTTCGCTCTGTTACTATTGGATACATGTTCAAAAACAGACTTTAGCGACACAGCGTCTGGCGCTCTGGGCTACAATGACCCGATTTTGAGCGCTGGCGCTGTGTGGTGCTGATTTTTTGATGAATATGGTGTGAGTCGGTCACATTGAGCTGGTGCTACCGTTCGCTGCCATACAGCGCTGTACTGGTGTTAGAGCTACTCACACAACATAAATTTATCAATGCCGGCCAGCGACTGAGACACTCTGAAATAGCGAACCATGGCCGAGCACAGCGACTACTAGCGGTCGCTCTCAAAGCCTCGCTACAGACGCTCATCTGTCGGTACCTGGCGCTATTTATGAATCAGCCTGTTAGTAATTCTTCAATGGCAAGCACAGTCCAGAACAGTCCAGCACAGCTATGTTAAATCCATTTATTTCAATGCTTTTAAATCACACAATAACTAAATTGGCAATATACAGGAAATAGGGTTGATTCAGTATCAGGTGAGAAAACTCAACATTCACTTTCATTGTCTACTTTGAGAGTGATTCAGCAACCGGATGTAAATTTTCACCTGGTGCTGAATCAGCCCCATTGTAGACAATAAAAGTGAATGGAATTTTTCCCCCAAGAATGTAGTAGTTTTCTCACCTGGTGCTGAATTGACCCTAATATTATTAATTGCAGGGCATTGCTAGGATGCTTTCATCTTTAAAAGGCTTGATATATTGGGTCTCATTATGTCTATTTTTAATTACCATAATAAAAATTATATTCCATTATATTGGCAATTTTCTGAGCCTCATGTACCAAGAAAAGCATATATCAATAGCTTGAACAATGTTATATAAATCTTTTAAAACCAAAAATCATTTTGTTTATTGTTAGTATTTTGTGGTATTTAATTTGAGCTGTCTTAAAGTGGACCAACAGCCAGGATTTTCACTATCCTGGTCCGATCTGGGGTGCCCCACTGTGTGAAACCCCCCAGAAAGCCCCAAAAAACTCACCTCACCCCGCTCCTACGGCGCATGCGCGAGCGCTCTGCCAATCGGCGCGGACGGACAAGCTGGAATGTGGACCGGACAAGAAGAGCGCGCCCGCCGCCGCCTCTCGCGCTTCCCTCTAACAGGGAGCGCACCCGCGCCGGCCATTCACAAACGGCCCTGCTAGAGGGAAGCGAGAGAGGCGGCGGCGGCCCGCGCATGCGCCGTTGGAACGAGGAAAAGGTAGGATTTTTGGGGGTCCTGGGGGGTTTCACACAGCGGGGCACCCCCGATCTTATAGATTCCCGGGCCGAACAGCAGTGGGTGTAGGTCCACTTTAAGTGCTCTGTGTACCGACCTAAGTATTTTTTCTGTGCTTGATTGATCGCAAACATTTGTTATCCTGTTATTTATTGCTTTGTTATTTCCACAGCTTTTCACAGTGGATGTTGTTTTCATCCTGCCTCTATACACTTTCACAGCAATGGATAGGGGATGTGCAAGTAGAATAAACACCTTGAGATAAACTGGTAAACTGGTGCAAAACTATGAAGACACTACGTAAGACACATAAGACACATGGGGAGGCCGATTCATTAATAGCGCCAGGTAGCGACAGATGAGCGACAGTAGCGGTATTTTCACAGCGCCCGCTAGTATTCGCTGTGCTTGGCCGTTTTTCGGCTGTTGACAGCGACTCAGTCGGTGTGCGGTAATGTTGAATACGGGGTTAGGAGTCGCTATTTGACAGGTTCCGCGCTGTATGGGAGCGCATGACAGTGAATGGCCATAGCGAACGGCTCCCAGCATATTCATTAACAAATCACGCTCAAAAAATTCTCGCGCTGTGAAATGCTTGTTTAAACCCCAGAGTGCTGGCGGCGATGGGTTAAAAGTAGTTTTTTAACCCCCAAACAACCATATTTTTTGAAAAAAAAAAAAAAAAGTTTTTCAAAACATTTTGTAATATGAATACATTAATATCAGACCTGTAATATCAATTCTGCACAATATTTTTTATTTTTTTTTTACCTTAAAAAATATATCTAACATTGCAGAAGTGGTCACAGAATTTTTGACATTTAAAAAAAAAAAAAAAAAATAGCAATTAATTAAGAATATTTAAAGATTGCTCCATTAAAATGCATTGGAGAGCGCCAGGTAGCGAGAGGTCATACCTGTCGCTGTTCAAGGTCGCTCGCTGGCGCTGTGGGCTGAGGCTGGAATAATGATGAATGATTCGCTATCTGGCGCTCTGTCAGTCGCTAAGCAGGATCGGCTTGATAAATGTGTGATTGCGGAGGGGAGCCGGCGTACTTGTGGCGGTGACCGTCATTACCGTTCACTCACCATTCGCTACCTGGCGCTATCCCTTGTTAAATAAGGGCCAAAGTTACGGTTACAGGTTACATCTCAGAGTGGAGTTCTCCGGTGTACACACAGAGGTTGGGGAGATGTAGCCTCATTTTATATTTGAGCGCTGGAGACTGGTAAATGCATTAAAAATAATTCACAGCCATTATCAGTCCTAAAATAAAAAAAAAATCCTTTCCAGTTACAACACTATGGCTGGATTATCACTGGTGCAACAGATCTGCTTGGGACCTTTAGCGCCATTAGCTCCTGGGTCGAACTGCACATGTTTTGAATAGTATACCCCTTGTTTATTGTTTATTGCTGGTTTAGGGTGTAGTCCCAGAGTTTCCCTTATCCCCTCTCATGGCCACATCCTCCTCCTGAATCTGTAAATTTATTATAGTGACCATCAAGCTGCTGATGGCCACTCTGCTCCTGTCCTAAGGTAAGTGAATGGATTTAAAGTGGAACAACACTTTCCCACAGTGTCTTCAGAATTGGGATGCCCCTGCTCTGTGAAACTCCAGAGAAAGCCTGTAATCACTTACCTCTCCCCATTCCAATGTGTGCATGTGTGGGCTCTTGTCTGATGAGAACTATCAGCTGTGATAATGTCATTCGGCAAACTGATCTCATTGACTTCAATGGGGAGTGAAAGTTGCCGTATCCTCCAGAGAGAGAAACATGAGAGACATAGGAGAGAGAAAGACAGCGAGAAACAGGAGAGTGACAGACACAAAAGAGAGGCTATGAAATAGGAGAGAGAGAGAGAAAGACACACAAGAGAGAGAAACAGGAGCAGGAAATACATAAAAGAGAGTATGAGAAACAGGAGAGAGGGACAGAGAGAGAATTGGAGAGACATAAAGGGCGACAGATATGAGAAAGGGACAGCGAAACAATAGAAAGACAGACAGAAAAAGGAGACAGAGAGAGAAAGAAACAAAGAAGAGGGGTGGAATGAAATGGGAGAGGGACAGACTCAAGATACAGAGAAAGAAACAGGAGAGAGACATAAATAAATCAGAAAGACACATAAGAGAGAAAGAAACTTTAGAGAGACAGAAAGAAATCAGTGGAAGACAGAAATGGTGTAATGTTGGTTGGAAGGAGAAACAAAACCTGGGAATCTTGGGGATTGTTCCTCCCCTCTCCAATTTGAGACTATATGCACTTTTTCAGTGATCCCAGAGTGCATGATCTCCTGCGTACCTGCGCCAACAATTCAGAAAATGCCTGGAGCGGGTAAGCGCATCAGCCGAGGTAAGCTGAGGCTACAGACGCGGCCGGCACATGCGTCGGCAAGATATATGTATTAGGCAATCTGAACAGCTTCATACAATGGGGCATCCTAGATATCCCAATCTATTTGCTCCCTTCCTTTTTTTCTTTCCAAATGTTTTCTCTTTTCTTCTCAAGTGTCACTTTTGGTTTATCTGAGTTATTTAAACAGAGTGTGTGCAATATTGCTGTCTGTGACTGCAATACATTTTATTGTGTGACATAATGTAACTTTATTTTAAATAATTGCATGACTGCAATATATTCTAAGTATGTCACACACCCCGCTTCAAGATATTCATAACCTGTGGGGTATACTGACCTGAAGAGGGCGATCTGCAGAGATGATTGGAGGAAAGTAAGCCCCTCCCGGTCCATAAATACCTGGGACCTCCCACTCACTCCCCAGTCTTCATCTCTGCAGGACGGCGAGCAAGCAGAAGATGATCTCTCCTCCTTGCAAGGGGGTTTTCCAAGGTAGCCGGGTCTACCCCCGGCCTATATTATTTTATTCCCACTCGGACTTATTATCCCTATTTAATATATTTAATATTCACATGCCTCCTCAGTTTTGACTGCGGTCTGGGTGATGGTATTTTAGCACACAAGTGCTTAGGAGCTAGGCTCCGCCGCGAGACCCTATTTAGAGGGTAGGCGGTTATGCCGGGTTGGTGACCCCGGTTTGGGATGCCCTGTCCTTAAAAATTTTACCTCAAAAATTTCCCTCATTTACCTCCTCCCTCATAGTTAGACTGGGGGCCCTCCTTTCTTAGATTCTGAGGAACGTATAGGAGTAATCCCTCATTAATTTGGTTACACTGCTATTTGTTGTATGTGTGTCTGTTTTTATTGTAACTTTTACTTGCAACATTGTTCATAAGACACCTTATGACACCAAAGGTGGAAAATTACCTCAACGTAGGAAGCAACGTCGCCCCTTTCGAGGGGCGGCTTCCTTCACCCCTTCATTTCGGGGAGCTAGAGCGGGAAGAGGTTTTGCCTTCCCTTCTACAAGAGGAGACTCCTGGAACAGGGGCAAAGGTCGTGCCCATTCAGGATACAGTTGGGGTTCAAAACCCAAGCCCGCGGCCAAGCCCGCTCAACAATGAGGGGGCGCCCTCACCCGCGCGGGTGGGGGGACGGCTGCGACACTTCTCCCAAGTCTGGATTCGGGAGATCTCGGACAGATGGATCAGGGAAGTGGTGTCTTCCGGTTACATGCTGGAGTTCGAGTCCCGCCCCCCCCCCCCGCGTTTCCTCACATCTCGGGTGTCCCCGGACGTACAGGCTGCATTGCAGCTCCGGGCGGCGGTATCGAGCCTTCTAGAAATGGCGGTCATTTGTCCAGTACCCCCATTAGAAAAGGGTCGGGGTTTTTACTCAAATCTGTTCATGGTTCCCAAAAAGGATGGCTCCGTGCGGCCCATCCTGGACCTAAAGATTCTCAACAAATTCATCAAGCTGCGAAAATTTCGCATGGAAACGTTGCGTTCCGCTATCCACTCTCTTCGTCAGGGGGACTTCATGACGTCCATAGATATCCAGGACGCTTACCTCCATGTTCCCATTTTTCCCGCGCACCAGAGGTTCCTAAGGCTCGCTCTGGAGGATCGGCACTTCCAATTTTTAGCTCTTCCCTTCAGTCTCAGCACAGCTCCAAGGGTTTTCACCAAGGTACTTGCTGGGGTAATGGCTCTTCTCAGAGCTCAAGGAATTCGCATAGTGCCATAGCTGGACGATCTCCTCATATTGGCATCGTCATTCAGCCAAGCGGAATTGGACACCAGGACGGTTCTATCCACTCTGGAGAGATTCGGCTGGGTGATCAACTACCCCAAGTCCCCCCTTCACCCGTCCAGGTTAATATCCTTTCTGGGGATGTCTCTGGATACAGATCAGGCCAGAGTGTTCCTTCCTCAGTCCAAGGTTCTTCTGATTCAGGAGTTGGTTCGGTCGCTTATGTCCATTCCTCGACCGTCCATCCGGCTAGGGATGAGACTGGTGGGTCTGATGGTGGCCTCCTTCGAGGCAGTTCCCTTTGCTCAGTTTCACACAAGGACACTACAGCTCCATCTGTTGTCGGTCTGGAACAGGTCTCCTCAGTCGCTGGATCAATTCTTTCAGATGTCCCCCCGGGTTCGCCGCTCGCTTCATTGGTGGCTGAACTCAACCAACCTGCTGAAGGGCAGATCCTTTCGGACTCCCCAGTGGGAGATAGTCACCACGGATGCCAGCCTCTCGGGATGGGGGGGCTTCTGGAAGGATCTGCAATTTCAGGGTTTGTGGGGTCCCCTGGAAGCCCACGAGCCTATCAATGTTCTGGAATTGAGGGCCATCAGGATGGTTCTTTGTCACTTAACTCATCAACTGCGAGGTTTGCCGGTCCAGGTCCGGTCGGACAATCGGACGGCGGTGGCCTACATCAATCACCAGGGAGGCACCCGCAGCAGGAATGCCCTCAAGGAAGTGTCTCTGATTCTGGACTGGGCGGAGAGCCATGTCCCGTGTATCTCGGCAGTTTACATCCCGGGAGTGGAGAATGCGGAGGCGGACTCTCTGAGCAGGCTGTCAGCCTGCAAAGGGGAGTGGTCTCTCAATCCCAAGGTTTTTCACTCAATTTGTCGCAGGTGGGGGTCACCGGCGGTGGACCTCTTTGCCTCCCGTCACAATCACAAACTTCCGTCATTTGTGTCTCTGGCGAAGGATCCTCTGGCCCTTGCGACGGATGCCATGTCTCTGAACTGGAGGGATCTGGGGTTTCTGTACCTGTTCCCTCCGTTTCCCATGGTGGCCAGAGTAGTGCGCAAGCTTGCTCTGGAGAGAGCACCAGCAATCCTGGTGGCTCCAAGGTGGCCAAGACAGGTTTGGTTCGCAGACGTGGTAAGGTTGGCAGAAGATCAGTTCGTTCTGCCCCTGCTGCCAGATCTACTCACACAGGGTCATCTTCATTACCCGAATTTACCAACGCTGGCTTTGACGGCGTGGCTGCTGAAACCTCCATCTTGAAGGAGGAAGGTCTTTCGGATGCTGTGATTCGGACTCTTATTAGTGCTAGGAAAAGGTCCTCATCATCTGTGTATTATAGGACTTGGAGGTCTTATATTGATTGGTGTGAAACCAGGGCCTTCCCTTGTAGGGAATTCTCTATTTCTAGAATTTTGGAGTTTTTGCAACGTGGTCTGGACCTAGGGCTCCAACTCAGTACTCTGAAGGGGCAGGTGTCTGCCCTGGCGGTGTTTTTCCAAAAGCCTTTTGCTCTTCATCCTTTGGTTAAGACCTTTTTCCAGGGGGTTACACATGTGCGGCCTCCTAGGAAGCCTCTGATTCCAGTTTGGGATTTGAACTTGGTTCTTTCTGCACTTCAGGGTCCCCCCTTTGAGCCTTTGCATGATATTCCTTTGTCTTCCCTTACGCAGAAGGTAGCCTTTTTGGTAGCTATCACTTGCGTTAGACGTGTTTCTGAGTTGGCGGCTCTGTCTATTCAAGCCCCATATTTTGAAAGACATCAGAACAAAGTGGTTTTCCGTTTTAAGACGGACTTCCTTCCTAAGGTGGTTTCGTCCTTTCATTTGAATCAGGATATTGTTCTGCCCTCTCTGTGTCCCAATCCCAGCAATGACAAGGAGAGGGCCCTGCATTCTTTGGATGTGGTTCGGGTTGTGAAGTATTATTTGGTGGTATCGTCTGCCTTTCGCAAGACTGATGCATTTTTCGTGGTGCCATTTGGGCCCAAGAAGGGTCTAGCACCCACAAAGTCTACCATCAGCAGGTGGATTCGTCAGGCCATTGTCGGGGCCTATTCTGCTAAGGGGAGAGACCCTCCCTTTCGTGTTACAGCTCATTCTACTCGTGCGGTTGGGGCTTCTTGGGCTTTTCAGCACCAGGCCTCTGTTGAGCAAGTTTGCAAGGCCGCTACCTGGTCTTCTGTTCACACTTTTTCAAAGTTTTACAAGGTTGATGTTCGGGCCTCAGCGGATGCTGTTTTTGGCCGCAAAGTTCTGCAGGCTGCAGTAGTTTAAGTTGTGCTTTATACCTTGTTTTGGATCCCCACCCCTTATGGACACTGCTTTTGGATGTCCCACAGGTTATGAATATCTTGAAGCGGGGTGTGTGACATACTTAGAATAATACCATTTTGTGAATACTCACCTTGTAAAATGGGTATTATAAGTATGTCACACACCCCGCTTCAACCCGCCCCTTTTTTATTCTGGATCCTTTATTTTGTGAACTTTGCGTTGTTATGACTTATGTTTGGCTCTTCCTGGTCCCTTACCTTACTGCTTTCTTTATACTGGGGAGTGAGTGGGAGGTCCCAGGTATTTATGGACCGGGAGGGGCTTACTTTCCTCCAATCATCTCTGCAGATCGCCCTCTTCAGGTCAGTATACCCCACAGGTTATGAATATCTTGAAGCGGGTGTGTGACATACTTATAATACCCATTTTACAAGGTGAGTATTCACAAAATGGTATTTTTCTTTGCAAAAAAGAATCAATAAAAACTTTCGATAAAAGGCAGGAATTCTGTCTACAGAAAAGAGTCCTTAACAGCTTTATTCAACAGCAGAACAGGGTAAATTAGCTGCATGGCAGGTAAGCAACAACTGCTTTGATTTTACACTTAGCACCATAAAAACTTAAGTCAAGTACTGCAGTCAGGGCTGAATTTCGCGTTCATGATGCCCTAGGTAATTTTAGCGAATGTGCATCCTTTTGTGACTCACCTTGGCCCTCTGCAGACTGCATTTAACTCTTTGCACCGTTGAGGGTGCTCATAAGGGGGCATTAAAGACATCAGCACCTTCTGCAGGTGACCACCCTTGGCCTTGACAGCAGTAAAGGTAGGTGCCAACAAGTTCCTCTCGAAATAAGCTTTCCAACTAAAAATGTAAAGAGGAGGTTAAGTCATAAAACACTTTACGTCTTCCCTGCCTGAAGCATAGTGGTATCCCGATTTGGAATGCCTCACTTGCTCCACAACCACAAGAGCGAGAAAGGACATTCCTGTACTTCACTGCTACCGCTCCATCGGCTTTGCCATGGGAATATTGGCGACCAACTGGGTTTACTATGCAGGTGTGCAGACAAAGTATGCCCCTCCTTGCCAATGAATCTGGTCAATGGCAGTCACTGAATGCCTGCCTTTGTATGGGACTGTGGAAGTGGTAGGTATGGGGGTGCCCAGTACCAGGTTTATAGCAGGGGGAGAGAAAGAGAGGCATTTTGAATATGCAATGGTGGAGGAAATAAAGCCTTTAGTGACTTTACTCCTTAGTTAGGTGGACAGGGAGAGAGATGACTATGATTTCTGTTCTAATAGTCACACCCACATGCAGCTAGCATCCAATCAGAGCCTGGTACCGGAACCTGTGATTTCTGTTCTAATAGTCACACCCACATGCAGCTAGCATCCAATCAGAGCCTGGTACCGGAACCTGTGATTTCTGTTCTAATAGTCACACCCACATGCAGCTAGCATCCAATCAGAGCCTGGTACCGGAACCCTTGATTTCTGTTCTAATAGTCCCAACCACATGCAGCTAGCATCCAATCAGAGCCTGGTACCGGAACCCTTGATTTCTGTTCTAATAGTCACACCCACATGCAGCTAGCATCCAATCAGAGCCTGGTACCGGAACCTGTGATTTCTGTTCTAATAGTCACACCCACATGCAGCTAGCATCCAATCAGAGCTTGGTACCGAAACCTGCTAAATTTACAGGTTATAGATAGGAATCCTGAATGGAGACAGTATAGCTATCGCACTTTACAGCCCTCTTGTTTCTCTTGAGGAGCTTAGATAATGTTACCATAGCCAGACAAGAGCAGTGAAAATTGAAGCCGCCATTAAAGTCATTGCTGTAATTTTTAAAATTACATGTAATGTCTGCAAAGATTAGGATATACAAAAATAAGGATGGAAGTTCTCCTTTAAAGTGGACCAAGACCCTTACAAGAAACAAAGCTCATATATATTCTTCCCCAGGGCAATTCAGATTGCTGCACATAAAAATGAATTTACCTTTTTGTATCTTCTGCCGTGGCCAGTTTTACCACAAAAAATGGCATCCTATGATCCACAGGCAGTCTGCAAACAGGAAAATGCTGCTTGGTTTCCTGCCACTGTGCATTGTGGTTTATGTCGGGTATCCAGGCAGCAGCACGGCTGGGGAGCTGGGAAAGGAAGAATCAGAGGAGCTTCAAAGACCAGGAGAAAATCCGTTAAGCAGCATCTCAGCTTTTAGTGGATACAGGATCAAATGTAAATACTGACAATGATTTAGTATCATGCATGGAGATGGGGGAAAGGGAGTTTTGGGGATTTTTATTTAACTTTGCAAGACTGTTGGTCAGGCTTAAGTGGACCTTTCTTAGTATAGATGGGGCTTATATCCAATGGCCAACTCCTGGAATCTCTAGGTATTCTAGTAAAGGCAGCCAAGTGTATGCAGTTACCAAGGAACACTCCGACACTAGAACCACTTCTGAGAGGCAATGCCGAATGTGACAGCTATTAGCCGCCTTGGCAGGTTCCCTTTAAGACTGTTTATAGACTTCATGGGAGATGGCAGCAACACAGAGCATTGTTTGTTATCTCTATTGGGTTTAAATTACTCCATCCATTCTCCTTTCACACAATGAGAGCAGGTCAGAAAAACCAAAGTAATCCTTTTGCTCTTCTCTACCTAAAGTGACACTGGAATGAAAAAGGACATTTTAAAGGTATCAATTTCATTGTAAGTTCTACAAACAAACGGTGGAGCTCTCCCTCTGCTTCCAGTCTGCGGTAATGAAGAGCGGACTTTACTTGTCACCCACCAAAAAGCTAAGAAGATGAAAGAGCTACCGCACAAAGGAGGATATAAGTTGGATTGTTTTTTAAATCCTGATGGTTTTTAAAATCCTGTAGGTTGCAAAGTTATTTAAACTGCTTACATGTATAATAGGAACAATACATCTGACCCTTTGATTTAGGCTCAAGTAAGTTTGAGTTTAGGCTCAGCAGCTACCTGAGCAGCAAGTTTTCAGCTCAGGTAGATTAGGTTTTTAGTTTTGCAGGTAGATTTTTAGTGGACCTGCACCTGTCTAAAAAAAGGCACTGGTAACTTAAAGGGACAGTCTAATCAATGGCAATAAAACGGCACTTGGCCACTGTGGCTTGGCGGAATGGCTAGGGGAGTCTGTGCAACCACATTTATGCATGGTCATGGAAAATGGAAAGGAAAGGAGGGTCAAATTTGGAGACCTGCATTAGTAAATACAAAGAGCTGCAGGAAATGGAGGTGAGGCACAGGGGACAGGCTTCAGGTGAGCTCCTTGCAGCCTTTTTATTGCTATTGTCTGGGCTGTCCCTTTAAATAATTCAAAAGCCAAGTCCCCTCTTCCCAGGAGAACCATAGAAATAAGCAGAACCTTCTATTTGAGTAGCTGACTGCAGATGACTTTGACAGGGACTGACCTGAGCACTTTTACCTGTTCAACTGGAAGACATTTTTATATTTTGATTATTCTTTGCTACCGCGATAAAACGCAGTCTGATATAAGGCAGATTCTGACATAACCCAGTCCAGCTTTGGACCCCAACATTTAGAAATACAATGCATTTATCCTCTCTATATGATGCCTGTGTTCAATATAATTCAGTTTCACTTATAACGCTGTCCCCTTTATTGGTGCAAAACAACAGCGTTATATCGAAGTAGCAGTGTACCTCTCGCCAATGTTGGTAGTAATAGACTAGTTAATGTTTGATCTTTGCCTTATGCACTTTATTTAGGCGTTATAATGTATTATTGTTTGAACTAATTAATAAGGCTGATGGTATTTATTATTACTAATTACATAAGCATAATTATAATGCAATGTAATTTATTGCATTTAAATTAATGAAGGCACTATTGAATAATTCTATTGTTTTAGTTATATCAGCTTTAGGTTGATTGAGTACGGGTGCTATGATTATTTATTAAATTGTATGCCAGTATTTGGACATTGGTAGCTCAAAGAGGGTATATGTGTTTTTTTCTATATTGTCGATGTATTTCTCTATATATGGATGTTTTAGGTGTTTTTAAAGTTTCAAGAGTTCACTTTGTTTTTTCTAGTGTGGTTGCCTATTAGAAAAAAAAAAAAAAGGGGGTTCAGGTTGCTAACCAGTTGGAAGGTTTGGTCTGTGTATAGAGCTGCTGAGCAGGGAAGTTGTCTACAAATCCTATTGATATAAAAGAAACAGGAGATGAAAATTCAGCACTTTCGTGGAAAGTAGAATGTTTAGTAAAACTTAACTTTTAATCCATAAAGTTAAAAGTTAAAGTCCTAATTAGGATGGTCCCGGCATTCCTGATTGTCCGACCGGCAATGCGTTTTGGGTGGGATGTCACTAGGGATGAGCGAACCGGTTCGGACGAACCGGAATTCGCTCCGAATTTCAGGGAAAATTTGATTCGGCACGAACCCGAATTTTTTTTGGTTCGTGCCGATCGAATTTTCCCTGAAATAAAAAAAAAAACGCCGGCATGGTGGGAGCGGGCAGGCCGGCTACGCTGTCAGCGGGCGACGGAAGCCGGCCCGCTGACAGCGCAGCCGGCCTGCCCGCTCCCACCATGCCGGCATTTTTTTAAAAAGCAAACACTTACCTGCATGGTCGGAGCGTGGAAGAAGGAGGCGGGGCTACACTCTGGATAAACCAAAGTGGGTAACCCAATTGACCGGCTGGTTGGGTAATGGGTTCCCTGTACACATGAAATCTATAGACTGTGAACAAAGGGGTTATTGGGCCCCCCTTAGACCTTTATTTCCAAATGGGAACTCCAAGCACCACCCAACCTCGCCAATAAGTAACCTAGTGTGGCAACGTTGTAAAAAATATATATCAAAAATGTATTTCATCATATACTATTAAAACTTTATACAAATGTCTCTGCCTCAACACATTTGGTTAGGCGGATAGACACACAATCCACATCATATTACACATATACAATACGTCCATACAGTTGTGAGTTTTATCAAATTCATAGTCTCCTTATCTTGTAAACAGGCGCTTGTCTTTCGGGCGGACTAGTTTCGCCTATAGATAGTCTTCTTCAGCGCCCTGTTCACTTCTATATATGTGCAAAATCATAAACAATATAAGTGATGTATCACAGTAATATAATCTCACATCATTTCATCATATTGCACTGTAATGCATACCTGTTATATTCAGAAACTGTCATGGTCTGGACAACCTGTAGTGCATAGACTTTGTTTATGTATCAGATGTATATGCTCAGTATTTGTTCAGGAAATGAGAATATTTCCCAGATGTTATAGTACAGATGGAGAGTCCAGGTAAAGTGCAGAAAGCAAAGTGGGACCTACAGCAAACAATGGAGAAGCCTGCATAAGTATAAACCTGTATATAAGGAACCAATATCTCCGTTTTACAGTTTCCAGCAATGAGCTGGAGCATGTATCATGAATATCATTAAGGGAATACCTGTATTGTATCTGTATTCGACTGCAGCATAAAAAGAGGGGCAGATGGAACAACCACCTCCAACCATTGTCTGCGCTCCGTCGGCGCCCGTTGATGTGGACAAACGACCGCACTCTGTGAAGCCGCGTTTAAATGTCCATAAGTTAGTCCAATGTTTTGAGGCTCAAACGCCCCTTCCTCAGTGACAGACAAAAGAGTGCTGGCTTATCTTCTTCTTTGGATATGCAGTGCCAACCCTAGCCGCTGCACCCAACCAGATTGCATGGTAAGAGTGCCTTTGCTCCTAGGTATTAGTTTCGAAATTGTGCTGCAAATTTGATTATAAACAAGAGGGCATATCAGCTATTGCCTCAGCGCACTTCCTCTGCAGCTCCAGCATGGCAAGGGAGCCATTCACTTTCCTCCAATAAACTTCAGAGCACCAGAGACAAGGTGGGTATTTTGGGAAATAAGAAGTGTGTTTTATTTTATTTTTTTAATGTTAATGCCACTACAGGTTGCTAAGAGACAGTTAAATGTTCTTTATGCTGTGTTAGTTTTTGGAGGGGTAAATTGGAGATGAACCTTTATATTTTAGACAAATCTGATAAAGCATAATTACTTTCTATATAGATATGTGGTCAGTATGGATGGTACAGAGCAAAGAAATAAAAACAACCTCCACTAATAATATATGTCCTCATACTCATAATGCAGTGGATCATTAGTTGTGTCCCGCTTCTACCCAGATATACCCAGAATAGATAAAGCTATTATGAGTATGAATGTAATAAAAAAGATAAACATATCTAAGTGGTGCTTTCCATTCAGCTTGATGAAAGCAGGGATTTTTTATTCTGGCCTTTAGCATCATCCTCCCCCTCAGTCCAGAAACTTTATGAAAGAAAACGTACCCATAACAAAGAGCCCAGAGGGACGGGAAACATCAGGAGAGTTGGCAGGAACACCATTTGCACTGCTTGCTCCCTAGAAGTTTTTACTGTTCAACACAAGTGTTTTTAATAATATCTTAACATAACAGCATCTCTAAGCCTGCACATGCTGTTTAAGTACAGAAGGCTTTTTGCAAGGTATGCATTATTAAAATAGCTAAAAAAGCAACATGGCATGCCTTTTGAATCCTCAAAGTCGAACTCCAGGCACATGTAAAATGTAATATTATAAGTGTATATGCATATGAACTACCTTTGTAAGATACACAAGGATGCTTTCCTTTTCTGTAATATACAAGACCTAATTATGCCCCAGAGAAATGTTACTGCATCATTCTTTCAGGATGCCCCTTCCAGAGCTTTCTCTGATAACAAATCCACCTTGCTAGGCTTGCACCACCAATCGTGAAGGTGCCTCTGTGTAGGTGCAATCCTAAGTCTAATCTATGAGAGTCCCACCTGGGACATACAATGCGATGGATAAATTGAGAACAGCTTACCCGAGGTTGCACTATAACCTTGAGTGCAGCACATGGGGGGGAAGGGTTGAAAGCCTCCACCATACAGCTCAAGACCCACCACCCCATGTGCTTGCAAAAAATCAAGAGATACAAAGAAGGTGTGGCAGCCGCTCAGACCAATTTATAAGTAACATGGGAGGCGCACAGGAGCAGGGCAAATAGAATAGACAATTCTTATAGGGGCCTGCTCACATGTACCTCCCAGGTTAGTTATAAATTGGTCTAGGCAGCTTCCACCGCCCTTTTGTATCTCTCTGAAGAGTGACAGACTATAAACAACTATGCTGTATGCAGGTGTAGGTCCCACATTTCCCACCCCACAAATCTGAGAGAAGCTAGGTTGCAGGCAGAGTCATCCTTAGGTGGGACGGTGACATGTGCAATACTGCAGGATGGCATCACCAGAAATATGCCCTCCAAGAATCCCCTGCGCCAACATCCAAACAATTATTCTGGCAGACATTATGGTGACTAGACCTAGGGAGTGTTTTCTCCTGGAAGAGCATCATTTCCTCACTTATGCCAGATGAATTGTTTGAAGTGTCTATTAGAGGGTGAAAAGTACTGAGGATAAAACACACTACAATTACCTCCTTAATTCTTGAAAACGCAATTTGCCAGAGCTTTACCTCCGAGGCTAAACAAAACAGCATCTCTTGGACCACCAGTCAACCCCAATGCAATAGTGCAGCTTTTTTCTCTACACAGACAGTGGTTTTGATGGGAATCTCAACCTTGTGTATTGTCCTCAGCAGGGGAAACTTGGTGCACACAGCAAAGGCATACTCCATTACTGGTTGAGGGTTGCAGCACACCACCCATTGGAGGGCTCAAGCAGAAGCACTGTGCCAGAAGCAGGACTGGCCCATTTAGATAAAAAACAAGAAGTCTATAGCCCCATAGGCACCCCTAGCTTAACATGCCGGCCATGGTTGCAGGTCCATAGTACCTGTAGGGATCCACAACCCTGAAAGCAACAATGTGGGATTTTGCTAGTGTTAATAGGTTATCAGCATTAAAAAGGAAAATTTGGTTAGCAGTTGTTTTTGTCTAGTTGCTAAGCAGGAACTTCAGAACAAGTGAATATAGCAGGCTGATAATGCTTGTTTATCAAACTGGTACCTATGTAATGGACTATTCATACTGTAGCAGATTATCTCTATTCTACATACCCTAGAAGACCTTCAAATTTTAAGCAAAATGCACACACACCCTACCTATATTTGAGAGTACTGGAGAGAAGCAATATGTGTCTTTAGGATTGACAGGGCCTTCTTGTCTAATGCCCACCTGATGAACCCCCTGCTGTTAAAGCGGACCTTCACTCTAAATAAGAGTCTATCTTATATGTTTCCCACACCCTGTACATACAGATTGCTCACATTAAAAATCATCCTACCTGCATCTACTGCATTTTATAAGCCTTTAAACATCCAAGATGGCGGCTTATGGAAGCTGCCATTTTTGCAGGCAGCCTGCAAACAGGAAGTGCCTGCAAACAGGAAGTGACTGTGCTGCTCTGCATTCTGGGACTGCTAACCTTTCCCTGACCCCAGCTCTGCTCTGTCTGAGCAAAGCACAGCTATAACCCGCCCCCCTGTACCTTATCCCACTCTCCTCTCCTCAGTAAGTGTGATGCTTCTGAGTCAAGATGGCGGCGCCCGTATCCTAAATTCCCGAACAGAGTTGCAGCCCAGTGGGGGAAAGTATAATAAATTAGTGACTAAACATGTAAAATATATTGATTTTAGATGCTGAGGAATTGTTTTTTAAGAGTTTGGGCTTTTCATTAAATCATGGTGAAGGTCCGGTTTAAGAAATGAGGGAAGTAGCTTCCTCAGGTCAGTAATCATAGGAATGCACCAAGGTTGACTGGGAAGTGCACTGTCCACCAGAGCTGACAGAAGCTGGACCACTTTAGCTCTCTTACCTTTGTGGATGGGAGTCTGATTGTGGTCAGGTAGTTGTTGCTTTTTTGCCTTGGAAATATACTATTATTATACTAATGCTCTTCCTGTCACCCCCACCTTTATTGAGAAGATCGGCCTACTGTATGTTTTATTTCAGTGTTGGTGAAAGAAGGTTAATGCAGACTTTTTGAGATATGTTGCTCTTTTAAGCGGGAACCAAAAGCAGATTTCAGCTTGGATTTAGTTTCAGGGATGGGTGGAGTTCTTCAGAAACCACCCCACTGATAATGGCCAAGAGTTGTCACAGAGTAGGCACAGAGGAACTAAGACTGGAGGCAAAGAGCCACAAATGGGGCACAGATATGAGTACTTTCCCACCGAATCATGCTTCAGGAACATGGTATTTGCTGGTTAGTGGCTTTGATAACATTTTTAATGTGGAAAGTTTAGTGTGAAGGAGAAACATTCTGGTGTGCTCAGACAGATGGAAACATGGGAAATTGTACAGTTAAGGTTAATACTCCCCTCCAGTGTTACTTTGTCTCTATGGGCATAAGAAAATGTTCCTATGAAACTTGACACATAATCATCCAGGTTGCTGCATTTGCATTGCCAGTCCTGTTATAGTGTTACTTCGTCTCTAAGGGTATAAGAAAAATGTTTCTTTGAAACTTGACTAACCTTATTGCTATATCACCAAGTACAGTCAGTTTCAACATATTTAGCTTCAATTCATCTTCATTTCCTACAGCTGCAAAGCCTTGGTTCTTCTTTTTCTCCTTTCTTCACTATGTACTTGCTATCCATCAAGGGATACATTACAGCAGGCTGAGTACTGAATAATATCACAATAGAATCAAAGTGCCTCGACCTTTCTCCATGGGACTCCTTTTCAGCACCACCCCTTAGCCCCAAACCACTCTCTGCAAAATGTCAGTACTTATCGATGGCTCTGCAAATCTTGGCCACAACATTTCATTGTTGCCAAACTTTTTTTGCTAAAGCAAAGCCATACCTGGATTTTCTTTAACCATGAATAATGTGGTATGTTTGTACATGTTGCCTGTATAGGACTAGGAAAGAGATACTACATAAAGTGATTTAATACCCAGATAGGAAGTTTATGTTGTCACCTTCTATCCACAGCCCAGTGTCCCAAAAACAGCCCGTGTTTCTTTTTTTTTTTTTTTACTAAAGCCTTTGTCTAATATTCATAACAATACTAACAGGAAGCAGTATTATGTTCAAATGGGGGCCATATGGTAATTCATTTAGTTACAACTTAACTGTCACATAATGGTAGTTAGGTTGAAGTGCTCTCCAATGCTGAGTTGTGTGTACTGTAAATGAATGTATCATCACTTGAAAGCATCAGGATGTGAGGCCAGGGAGCAATATGACTGACTACATCTGGTTTGTGTTGTTCTGAATATTGGGCCTAGGCTTTAGTAAAAAAAAAGGAAACACATGCTGTTTTGGGGCACTGGGCTGGGGATAGAAGGTGATGACATAAACTTCCTTTCTGGGTATAGGATCACTATGGTTCAGGATTTTTATTGAAGATTTTCAAGAACATTAAAGCGGTCCTTCACTCTGAATAAGAGTCTATCTTAGATGTTTCCCACACCCCGTACATACAGATTGCTCATATTGAAAATCATCCTACCTGCATTTACTGCATGTTATGAGCCTTTAAACATCCAAGATGGCGGCTTATGGAATGTCAGGCAGTGCCTTCTGACTGTGCTGCTCTGCATTCTGGGATTGCTGACCTTTTCCTGACCCCAGCTCTGCTCTGTCTGAGCAAAGCACAGATATAATACACCCCAAGAACTTTAGCCCACTCTCCTCTCCCCAGTAAGTGTGATGCTTCTGAGTCAAGATGGCGGAGCCCATATCCTAAAGTCCTTAACAGAGTGGCAGCCCAGTGGGGGAAAGAATAATACTTGACTAAAAACTTAAAATATATTAATTTTAGATGCTGGGGAATCGTTTTTTAAGGGTTTGGGCTTTTCATTAAATCATGGTGAAGGTCCGGTTTAACTGCATGTAATATTTAATACACAAATTCCACAATCGCTTCACATATGCAGAATTCACATCAGAAGTGTTCTTCATGCATCATAACCAGGTTAGACTGTATAGACCATCTCTAAAAAGGCACACACATTGAGATTTTGCATCCCAAGCTCCATTAATACGACTCCATAGAAAAATTATGAAAAGAACAATTTGGTAGAATGAAAAAAGAAATGAAGATTAAAGAAATAGAAGAAGGTATGTTGGGTAGGGGAAGGGGAAACGGTTATCCCTCTTTTGGTATATGTCAGACCTAGTGGTGATATCTGTGGTGTTTTGACGTTTTTGGTGTATTTTCTGGTGTTTTTAGCTGCCGCTCCGCTTTGTACTGCGTTCCGCGGCTGTGGGCGCTATAACCTGAGCTGATTTTGCTTTGTCATGGCGCCGGCCGGGTCATGTGAGCGCCGTTTTTCACGCTCTTCGGGGGGGGGCGGGGCCGGGTGATGACGCGTATCGCGTTGTTCACCCCGCGGCCCGCCCCTCGAGGTACCTCTGCCGGCGCCATTTTGGACAGGCTGCGCGTCTGGTTTTTCTCCCTTCCTGGCTGCAGCGCTGCTTCCTCCGGTGGGTCGCCTTATCCAGAAGTCTGTGCCTGTGTGACCCTGCGGTCTCTTTGGTCCGTGAGTCCCCCTTGGGGTATTTTTTATTGATTTTGGGTATATCTGCTGCGGGATGCTCATGGGTGTTTTTACTTATGTCTTTCAGGCGGGATACAATTGGGTTGTGGTTTCTCCCGGCTCCACTCCTTTCTCCCCCTCATTCCCCCTTTATTGACTTCTGGGGGCATCCCGTGGGAGGGCATCCCGGGTGGCTTCTGTCTTAAGCCTGTACCCACTGCTGGCTATTGCGCCTGTGTTAATCACCATATGGAGGCTTCTGGGGATAGCGTGCTTGGGGGCCCTTCGGGGCAAGCACGGCTGTGTTCCATGTGTGGGGTATCCCCTGTGAGTAACAGTGTCACGGTGTGCATGTCGTGCGCTGAAAGTGTCCTTGCGCTTCAAGCTTGTTTGCCTGCTTTGCTTCCCAGCTCTGCGCCTCATTTGGCTTCACCTACTTCCCCGCTCCTGCAATTGGGCCCTAGTGAGGCGGATGTTGGCAGGAAGTCACATTCTGATTTGGCTCTGCGGGTGGCTAGCATTGAAAAGCAGCTTGCCAGGACAGTCCTAGGAAGGCCTCTGGCAAGAAGAGACATCTGGACCCCAGGCCTGCTCCCCTTACTGAGATTTATGTGGGGATTGATGAGCTTGGTGACTGTCACCCCCTTGAGATAGGGGAACTCTCCCAGGATTCTGACTCCTCTGGGAACCAGCAGGAGGGTTGCGATAGTGACCCTGGGTCTGCGTCCAGAGAGGAATCATGGTACCCTGAGGGCACTGATAATCTGCTGTCACATATTTTTGAAATTTTGCACATTGCTCCCCCTGAGGTAGCTAAAAGAAAGCAGGGGGGGCTTTTTCACCCTGGTAAACAGCGTCTAGAGTTCCCTGAGCAGGAACATTTTACCACCTTGGTGCTTAAAGAATGGGAGCATCCTAACAAGTTGCCTGCAGTGCCCAAGGGTTTGGATAAAAGGTATCCCTTTCCTGCTGATCTTGTTAAGAGGTGGTAATTTCCCCCTGAAGTGGACGCTCCCGTGCTAGGTTTGTCCAATACTTCGGTCATGCCTTCCCCTGGCACTACCACTCTGAGGGACGGTGAGGACTGGCGCATGGATCAAGTGGCCTGCCATGCTTTAACCTGTGTGGGGGCTGGCTTGCGCCCCGTATGTGCTGCCGCCCTTACTGATATTGCCCTTAAGAAGCTGCTCAAGCGTCTCATTGATGGCACAACAGCTGGTAGTGTGGGGGAGGAATATAGGACTCTCTTACTTTGCTCTGATTTTGTGGCCTTTATCCTTACTGCTATGGATGATGCTGTGCGGCTGTGTGGTAGAACCTCTGCACTCTTGGTGGCTATGCGCCGCTCTGTCTGGTTGCGCCAGTGCCCAGCTGACGCTGCGGCTAAGAAAGCTCTCACTGGCCTCCCTTTCATGGGGCTGCGTCTATTTGGGGAACGTCTTGATGTTCTAGCCAAGGATGGGAGGTTGCCTCAGCGTAGGAGGCAGTCTCGGCCCTTTCGGGGGTCCTCTGCTCCCCTCCCTTCCTTTAGCATTCCCAGAGGGGGCCGTGGCTCCCTCCTCTCCAGTGGTCGCAGAGATTCTTGGGGCCGTGGCAGAACCTGTGTCGTCCCGGTCTCTCCTGGAATCCTAAGTCCAAACCCTCTCCCAAGCCCCCTCAGGCATGAAGGGGCGCCCTCATCCATCCAGGTGGGGGGACGGCTTTGGCTCTTTGCTCACGTCTGGAGGCTTCATGTTTCAGACCGGTGGATTCAGGAGGTAGTATACTCTGGTTACAAGATTCATCAGATCCCGGATGTCTTTAAACCCCAGCTACTAAGACTTTCAGGAAGTCTGATGCTCTTTTTGTTCTCGCTTCTGAACCTAGAAAGGGTTTGCCTCCGGCTTAATCCACTATCAGCAAGTGGATCCGTCAGGCGGTGGTTCAAGCCTATTCTGCTAAGGGAAAGGAACCTCCCTTTAGGATTACTGCTCATTCCACTCGTGCTATTGGAGCCTCTTGGGCTTTTCAGCACCAAGCTTTTGTTGAACAAGTTTGCAAGGCCGCTACTTGGTCTTCTGTTCATACTTTTTCAAAGTTTTACAAGGTTGATGTTAAGGCCTCAGCGGATGCTGCTTTCGGCCGCAAGGTGCTTCAGGCGTTAGTGACTTGAACTACTGGCCATTACTCTTTGGGGATCCCACCCTACTTTGGACACTGCTTTTGGATGTCCCAACTGTTAGGAAAACCGAAGCGGGCGTGCCATGCAATAAAGAAAATAGCAATTCTGTGAGTACTCACCTGTAGAATTGTTTTTGTTCTTGCATGGCATGGCCCACTTCGCGCCACCCTTGTTATCGTTATTCTTGGTTGCCTCTTTATGGTGATTGTTCCAAGTAAATTGGGGTTTTTTACCTTTTTCACATTTTTTTCTTTATTCTCTCCTGGCTTCTTGTCTCATTGCTTGTCTATGCTGGGGAACTGGTTAAGTTTTTATAGGGTGCCGGGACATGCCACAGCTTTTCTGCAGTACCACTGCGCCACCTTGTGGTGGAATAACCCAATTGTTATGAATACAGAAGCGTGTCGTGCCATGCAAGAACAAAAACAATTCTACAGGTGAGTACTCACAGAATTGCGTTTTTGCACTATTTAGGAGCAGTGGAGGAAGCTGCACTGACGCTGTGCAAAGAGCAAAGTGACTATTCAGCTGAGCTGTGAGTACTTTTGAAACACCTAAGGGAAAAATCTATGTCAGGCTCAATTGAGTGGGCTAAACGAGACTGGAAAAGCCCTTTACTTAATAATGCAAGGCAAGTAGTGCTTAATTAAAGCAGAAAGTATTTGCATGACACATACAGAACAAGGACAACATAATCACTTCCATCTTGTGCTGATAAGGGCCACAAGCCGAAACACATGTCCACAAGTAGGAAGTGATGACTGTGTAAATATTAGAAGACATAACCAAGCATTACATATTCAGCAGCTTTTTTGGAGTTCTTAGTGTAGCAAAGAGTCTTGCGATTATTTGTATGGCTCCTCCTACTTACTAAGAATAATGGGTATAGTTTGTTGTTTTGTTCTGCATGTGCCATGTTAATACTTTCTGTTTTAAAAAGTGCTCTTTATTTTGTACCCTTGAAAAGGGGGTTTCCTGTCTTTTATAGTCCACTATATTTAGCCTAAAATGGGTTTAGCAATGAAAAGCACTTGCCAAGACTGTTTAACTTAAATCCACAAAACCAAATACAACTGGCACAAGTGCTCTGCAGATCAGTGAAACAATTCAATTCAGAAAGAAAAATTAAAGAAAATTATAGGCAGCTCCTGGAACAGATGGCGCTCGAGTATATAAACAGCCCCGTGTCAGTGTCACATAGCATAAATGACCCCTTGGTTTACTGGGTCTAAAGTATTGACAGGTAGGAACTTTTTCAGCCTTGTATAAAAAAAAACAGACACGGATAAATTCAGGAGTATTATACAGCATTCTCTGATGTTATCATTAAAAAAGTATAACTGTTTTTGCCTCCACCACTATATGCAACCATCCAGCCATGTTGTCAGCCCTTAATTCAATCAGCTGTTAAACATAATATACATCCAAGTACAAGAAAAAAAAAACCCTAGCAGATTATTTCTTATCCATCTCTGGTTTCAAATCAATTGATATACTCTTCATGGTGTTTTGTTTCCATTTAAAATAAATTCCTTAGAAGGTTAGTCCTCTCATGACTCACAGTTGAGACATTTGAGACTTTCAAGGTCTTGAATGATTATATATATATATATATATATATATATATAGTACTGAAAATCCTTTTGGCCTTCCCTACGGTTGTAAAGCTGGTAAGCAGGCAACGTTGGCTACTTGATCAGTGACCAAAAAGTTACATATACTGAGTTTGTTGTTATATTATCTATGTTAGTGGCTCAAAACAGCCAATGCACCTTAAAACATAGACTTAGGTAGACATTGATTTCAATCAAGAGAGATCTTTTAAAATGCAGTAGAGTTCAGTGAGGTTTTTACCTCTACAACACCCGAAGACACTTGAAAAAGGGAAATAAAAGTGAGAATAAAATACCAAAATGGAAACCTGACAAATCATCTAACACTCCCTAAATTTTGCCTGCTGCCGTTTTAGGATTTTCATCTAGCATCCTGGGATCTTCCTCAATGCCACCTGATCTGATTTGGCATATTTCCTTAGCACTGGTCTGTTTCTAATTTATCAATGTTTCAGATTTGTCTTCTCAAATGAATATGAGCCAGGGTGAAGATATGGGGAACTTTAACCATAGCTGATGATAAAGAATTCTGTCAGATAATGGAGCCTCAAAGAAGTTCCATTGAAGAAGACCCAGCAATCAACATGGACACCAGGAGAATATGTTGGGATCAAGTAAGAATGAGGAGTGAATTTTCCTTTTTATTTCTGTAAAGTGGTGAGGGAGGAGGTAGTTTTAAATCTCAGTTTTACAGCTTGTGAACAGGTAAAGAATTCTATAGTGGCAGGTAACTTGCCATTGCCCCTGCTTTTTGCACCTGGCAGTATTATGTGTTAACAGGATTTGAATCCTTGCTGCAGCTTGTCAACCAGCTGGAAGAACCATCCATCATTCACAACAAGGAGGGTACTTGTTTGTGCATACTTGCTACAACGTGGCAATACAACACAACCCTGGTCCATTTTAAATAACATATTCACCAATTTCACTGTCTACCAGACTGAATCTTTTCCATACTGTCTTTTCAGTGTTTTGTTTATGGTCCCTTCTTTGGTGATTCAATTTAGAGAATGCTAAAATGTAGCTTTTAATTATTTCTTAGCATTCAGGCGCCGGCTCTTGGGTTTGGTGATTAAATGCCACAATGCTAGAAAATATATAGTGCTTTCTTAGAAGTTTCAAGTTTAGAGTGTAAAGCATATTCTCTGCACCTAGTGGCCAGTAAAAAAACTACACCTGAAATTAGTAAATTGATGAAGGGTGTGCAAGAATGATTATGATGATGTAAGTGATCTTAGTAACAGAGTTACAGGGAATCAAATAGTAACAAATAGTAACTTCCCAAAAGCAAGAACCTTCAAATCTTCAAAGCTTGAGTTATTGGCTCAGTATTTACCATTATACGGGGCACTCAACCATTGTACAGAGTCACCACGGGTAATGTATTCATACCCTGAAGCAGGTGTTTCCCCTGTGCCTCCTAGCATCACAATAATGAATTTACCATGTCAGGGAAATCTCGAGGGAACCCCATCTCCTGGGTATATATAAGCCTTCCTGCGGCGGCCTGTTAGGAACCTGGCTGAGTGCTCTGTATGCTAGTAAATTATAGCACCATTCTAAGGAGCTAATCATTTAAGAATTGAAGGTTCTTTTGTATATGATGGGCTTTTTATTAGTTAATGAGACGAGGAGACAATAGGACAACTTTTTTTAGTGGTTCTTTAGGAATAAAATTGAAAAAAGGGCAACTTTTGGAACCCTGCTACTGCACTGGAGGAAATGGAGGAGAGACACATGGGACAGGTATCAGGTAAGCTGCTTGCTCGTTAATTATTGGCATTGGGTTTAGAGTCCCTTTAATCACAGTTTACTAGTAAGGAAAACATGCCGGAGCCAAACAGGAAAACATGTTATGCAGCCACAATAGGAACCGGGTAGCTGTGATCTGTTATCCCTGGTCTGATCTCCTGGCAGACACAAAAGTTTCCTGAAGTCACACATGTGGGTAAAAACCCGGCACAGCCCTGGAATCTAAACGAGTCCAGGCTTTGCAGCTACCCTCACCCAGGGCATCCTATAATGGGTTGCGCTGCTGTGTGACACCCCTGGGTCGCCGGTAAACTCACCTTTTCCAGTGAGTGCCGTAATGCTGTGATCGCCCAGCCAATGCATGCCCGGCTTTCCTGTGCCTGTGCACGCTCTGCACCCAGCCTTCCTGAATGGCTGGGTGTAGTAGCGTGTGCGTCCTAGCAGAGAGCCGGGAAAGCATCCAGAAACCTGGCACACATTGCTGCGGCACCATTGAGATTGGCCAATTGGTGATGTCAAAAGTGCAGCTGGGTGTGGCTAAGGCAGTGGAAAAGCCACCGCTGAGCCAACAGCAGTGCCCTGGTACTTGGGTGGGGAGGGGCCTAGGGGATGAGCGGAGGAAGCCCAAATGGCTATCCATCTGCATCTAGACTAGTACAGCTTTCACAGGCTTCCTTTAGTGGCAGCTATAACCCTAGAGGAATCCTAAGCCTGAAATTTGGAAGGCTTGTTTCTCGGTAAAATGGAACATGTTTCTGTCACATGGCAACACAACAGCCAGCACCTTGGCCTACTGAGCCAGATCCAAGATGCACATAAGCAGTATAATCTCTTCAGTAGGTATATTTCCATATTCATGGTAACGGGAAAGATAACTCTGTTTTGGATCAGCTGTCTTATATTGTTATTTTACTATCTGAAGCTCCCACATCTGATTTCAGTGAGGAACAGAAAACTGAAAGTGATTATCTTCCTGTGTTTAAGTAAACTCCCAGGGGACTCATATAACATATATGCTGGTAAATATATAATATATGGCTGCAACCGCTACTTCTTATAGACTTTTAACAGCTCTAAAACAGAGAGAACTCTGACCTGAAGCTCTATGCACTTACTCAGTACTGTACAACAAAAACATTAGACACCAAAAATATACCGTATTTTTCGCCCTATAAGACGCACTTATTTTTCCCCAAAAGTGGGGGAAAAATGTCAGTGCGCCTTATCGGGCGAATGTAAAAAAAAAAAAAAATAAACTCACCCGTCCCCGGCGCTCCCGCGTTGTCTGGCACACTGCGAGAGGCCAGAGGAGCGGCGGGGGCTCTGTCCCGGCCCCGTCGCTGCGATCGCTGTCTTTTCAGGCAGCGATGACAGCGGCGGGGCCAGAGACAGAGCCCCTGCTGCTCCTCCATCTGCTGCCGGGCTCAGAACACACGCGAGCACGTAGGTCCCGGCAGTGGGTGGGCGTGGCCTGCACCGGCGCAGGCCACGCCCACCCGCTGCCCGGACCTTCGTGATCGCATGTGGGGGAGCAGATGGAGGAGCGGCAGGGGCTCTGTCTCTGGCCCCGCCGCTGTCATCGCTGCCTGAAAAGACAGCGATCGCAGCGGCGGGGCCGGGACAGAGCCAGCTCGTGAATGGGGTGGGCGTGGCCTGCGTCGACGCTGCGGCGCAGGCCACGCCCACCCCATTCACGGAGCCGGCCGCTCAGCGCAGCGGTGTCAGCGGACAGGTGAGTTTAAGTTTTTTTTTTTTTTTTGTACTATGGCGCCTGCCTGTACTAATGGGGGGAGGGGGGTGGGAATGGGGGGAGAGGGGCCACACTGCCTATGGGAATGGGGGGATGGGGATGCCACACAGCCTTTGGGAATGGGGGGAGGGGGATGCCACACAGCCTATGGGAATGGGGGGAGGGGGATGCCACACAGCCTATTGGAATGGGGGGAGGGGGATGCCACACAGCCTATTGGAATGGGGGGATGGGGATGCCACACAGCCTTTGGGAATGGGGGGATGGGGATGCCACACAACCTATGGGAATGGGGGGAGGGGGATGCCACACTGCCTATTGGAATGGGGGGATGGGGATGCCACACAGCCTATGAGAATGGGGGGAGGGGTATGCCACACAGCCTATGAGAATGGGAGGATGGGGATGCCACACTGCCTATGGGAATGGGGAGAGAGGGATGCCACACAGCCTACACTAATGGGGGGAGAGGGGGATGCCACACAGCCAATGGGTATATGGGGAATGGGAGGGGGGGATGCCACACTGGATATACAGGGAATGGGATGGGGGCATGCTACACTGTCTATGGAATGGGGGCATCCCACACTGCCTATGGGAATTGGATAGGGGAATGCCACACTGTCTGTAATGGTGCGTTTTTGGTTTAAATTTTTTTTTTCTTATTTTCTTCCCCCAAATCCTAGGTGCGTCTTATGGGCAGGTGCGTCTTATAGGGCGAAAAATACGGTATATTACTGAAAACATAAAATAATACAAAAATGAGTCCTACTTTTAGATCCATCTATGCCCCTCTTTACTCAGTCCTCCTGTTTAGGTCCCATTTGTGGACCTTTCACATTTAATCCTAGGCTCAAACGTATTGCATTAATTGTATATTTTAGATGTTAATGTGATTATAGAGAAAATGTTAAATATTTCACCAGGGGTGTAGAAAGAGAGCATTCTTTACCTAATTTGATTTTTCCAATGTGTCTATGTATGTATTGTGTTTTTAATCTGTTAGTAAGGCATAGTATTATTACTATAATGGAAATATGTAATTCACATGTTATATATAGGGCAACAATCTTCAACCTCTCAACTGTTATTGGTAAAAAAAACTGTTATTGCAGGCCTGCAATTCGATTCAGCAGCAACCATCTCAGTCAAGGTGACTGGCCAGGCCCACATCAGTCACTGCAATAGTGGGGACAGAAGTGATATTCTGTATTTCATAGGTATTTCATTGAAACGTTTCCCTATAGCAATTTAATATAATTAATGCAAATTGCCACAATACATGATGTTTTTAATCAAGTCCAAAGTAGTACTAATTTAGAGCGGGTTACCTGCTGGAAACACGTCGTGTTTACTTCTGTAACCTCAGATTTATATGGATCACTTTTTAAAAGTTTGCTCGATTTATGCCATTTTATCCATATGAGTAAATACAAATTTGACTTTTTATTGCATTGAGCTGAATCTCCTGTCATTATATTTATTTTTTTAAACACATCACCAAGATATTAAACTCAGTTAAAAAGCACTAAGATATTGGATCATGCCTTCAAAAAGTGAAAAGGGACTCGAGGAGCATGTGGGATGAATACCCTTTATATCTATTTATCAATAGGGGAGATACATTGCCAGGTGAGTTACATAGAGTTATGTAGGATATATTTTGTATAGTGGTTCATTGTGTTTATTTTTGTACTTTTAGTAGGCATTAGTATACATTGCACGAATGAGTTATCATGTGTATATATTAGCTGCAGCCATAGTTGGTAAATTAATTGATATTTTGGTATTTAATTATATTGTACTTTCTAGCACTTTGTGGTATTATTATTTTAATTGGTCAGTTAGGATTTATTACGTTATAGTTTATAAGAATCTTATTTATTAATATATTATTAAATAACCCTCCAAGTGTTAAATTATATGATTTAGCTATATATAATGTATCAAGTGTGTCAGGTTGTGGGGTGGGAAATCCCCTCTTTTATTTGTTTGTAATTGATTTTAGTATCTTGATAACTTGTTGATTCAATACATAATATTTATTGAATTTCCTAAGATCTTTAGTCAGTTATCAATGGTGGGGACGTGAAAGGTATCAGCATGCTCGCTATATTTCAGTAAATGAACCGGGTGTGGCCAGGACCTGGTAAGTTAATTTAACCAGACAAGGGAGGAAAGGCTGCAGGGGAGAAAAGGTGAGTATTAATGTTCTTTTTATTATTAGACTGGGCAGGAACTTTAAAACATTTTAGTTGGAATGAACAAACAATGCTTACATACAGTAATAAGAATGAGCACACAATCAATTTCTTTGACATGACACAGATATTGTTTACTCGTCATACCCACATACATGTCTGAGTTCCCTTAGTGACAGTTGTTATGAAGCACCGTGAGAAAATACACCAAGGGAAGTTCAATATAATAGGCTCGATTCAGAGACACATTCGTCTGCACTTCCGTAGCTTTCTGTGAAAGTTTTAGTGGGCGTTTGAAATTTTTTTGCTTTTTTTCGTTAGTTTTTCATTCGTACGAACGTTCGGGAATGCGCTTTCGATGAACGAAAGCAAATGGGAACATTTCCATAAGTTCGGATCATTTTCCAAACAAAATCTGATATTTTTCGTTCGTTCAGATAACTTACGTTGTTGGGATGGGTTTCCGTCTGATTCAGAGAGCTGATTTCCGACGGACCACCACCCTATAAATCCGTTTCATTTCCGATCCACTTACGGGACCTTTGAGGGCTCGGATTGCTATTGTTGAACATGTTGTGCGGCTATGTGGAGGAGTCTGCATGCCTTTAGCACCAAGGCATTGCATGTATCAGCATGGCCAAGGCCATAAATTGTATAGCAATGCATACCTAAATCAATACTTTTCATGTATGCCTTATAGAAGCATTTTAATGCTGACCTTAATTAGTCCTTAGCATATAAACCTTTATTTTCCCACACATCCATATAATTGCAATATTTTTTTAGACTTATGTCCTTTGTGAATTATATTTGGATTGTTGAACTTGAATCTAAATTTGTTGTAGGAGTTATTGTTTTAGTCGGTTACCTTTGCTTTGTGTAATTATTTTATATTTGGTTGCAGGAACCGCAAGATGTGCCACTCGCACAATATACAAGCAGTGTTTGGTCCAGCAAAGCGATTCCTCAGTGTTCTTGCAGGGCATCCAGGGTCATCCCATGATGCTTCTATATTGCAGAGCTCTGGCTTATTTCGTCAGTTTGAGTCTGGGGAATTATCTGGTGGATGGCTCCTGGGTAAGTTTGCTCACATTCCATCAATCCATTTTCACTGTATGGCAATGAATATAGTTGATGACTCATGTCTTAACCTATGGCTGTTTTTAGCCCTTGATGACACGTTAAACAATATTGTAGCTTAGAATGTGTATTTTATGTTAGTATTTTTACATTATTTCAGGGGATTCTGGATATCCACTCCTGCCCTTGCTCCTGATGCCCGTTCTTTGCCTGCAGAATGTGGGCCAGGGGTTCTCTAATCGGGCACTATGCAAAACCCGGGCCGTGGTGGCGAGGGCCCTCTGACTTTTGAAGCCCAGATTTAGGTATTTGGACCATACGGGGGGGGGGGGGCATTGCAGTATGACCCCAACAAGGTTATACCAATATTTTAATTTACGTTTTTTAACAGGGACCACACGTGCCAGAGTGCCACAACTGAGTGTCAGGGTCCTTCAGTTGGTGGGCGAGATGCAGGAGCTGCACGACTTGTTGGGGACCACATATGAAGAATAATGTTCTGTGGCCTGCCATTGCTATGTATTTTGTTTTTTATAGTTGTAACTTGTAACAATTTGAAATTTTCAATTTTTTTTAAGATTTTATATTTTTTGATGGAATAAAAAAAATGTTTCAGTGTCATTTCATTTACAAAATACATTAACACAAAACTAATGGGCCCAGAAATATTTAAAGATGAATATTCACATGACCGAGAAGTGATTTGGGTAAGTTTTAGGGGGCAAAAATGGAAGAAGAACCTAACCGCAAAGTGGTTTGGGTGAGCTTTAAGGGTCCAAAAGGGAAGATGGAGGATAGTGCTAAGTGGTTTAGCTAAACATTGTAGTAGAAGTGAGGGTGGCAAATATGTAGGCAAGCACTTTAATGAGTTAAGTTTGTAGTGCGCAGGCGCAAGATCGTAAGGATTTCCGTCTGGACGATTATTTATTGAAAAAGGGAAACAGAATCTATCGGGAAACGTAAAGGATTCATGGGAGGATACGATGGGAAAAGGGCAAAAATGAAAGCCTACGTTGTAACATGTGAAAATGAAACGAAAAAGTCACGCTGGAAAATGACATCCTCGTATTCGTAATCTGCCGTACGAACGGACGGAAACTTTACAGAAGGATTGCAATGCATGCATAGAATCGCTCGCACACTCATACGAGAATGGAAACATTTAAAAAAAAAACAGATCGGCACTAAAACGAAAGTTTTTTTTTGTCTCTCCGAATCGAGCCTAATATATCAAGACTGGGAACTGATAACGTTTTATTACATTTTCCTAGGAAAGTATGTATTCTACAATCTTTTATTCTCATAAATATGACTTTGTATTGGAATACAAGCACATCTTATGCTGTTAAATGCTTTTATATTATTTATCCTGTCAACATTTTAGGAATAGTTGACCTCCTTTACAACAAGTTGTTGTTCCTGTTCTTCCAGATCCCTTTACAATGACAGACCCCTATTTGGATTTTCTTTTGTTTTTTAAAACTCTAAGAAACCTTACGACCCATTTTAGTAATTTTTTGAATAACATATGCTTGGATTCTTACAGATGCTACATATGCATTTGACTTGCTATTTTAAAAATCTGATTTTCATTCAGACAATACAATTGTTACCACATCCCAACACTATACCATTCAACATATTTACAGGAGAAAAGGAGTGTGACATTTATGGCCTTTAGAATGATATTACTAAAATTGCAAATAAAAATTAGTTGGCCTGGTACAAAATGATGTAGGACCTCCCTAGGTTTTACTGCTCAAATCATTGAAATAGTTATCATCACATCGCACAATGTTGTTGCTAGCGAAAACTAACCTAGCGATTTTTAAGCTGTCACAATTTAAGCATCCCAAATTTGAACCTCTGAATAAATGGTTAGCTTACTTATGAAGTAAAGGTAGCAGGTGGCCCCAGCAGTGCCCAGGTTTTTAGCTAACAATAATCAATAGGGCTGCTCATAATAACTCACCTCTTCCCTGTCCAACAGTGTATGTGTGGGCTCTCGTTCAGTTAGAGCCGTGTGCCATGCCTATGCCATTTGGCAAATGGCTTTGATGTGTTTCAATGGGGAGCGCAAGCGGACACATCCACAGTGGCGCTTCTACCCCAGCCTATCTGAATTACTTTGTGGGAGTGGGGGGATGTGCCTGCTCTCGCTCCGCACTGTAAATAATTAAAGCCTTTTGCCAAATGACATAGGCACAGCAAAGGGCTCTGATTGGACGAGTGCATGTCCCGTCGGAACGGGAAGAGGTGAGTTATTATTGGTGATCTGAAGGTTTCACATAGTGGTGCATTCCAAAATGGGATGTCCCAGAGAAAGGCCAGATCAGGGGTTTGTTCCACTCTAATTAACAGAGGAAATTTAGTTTGGTTTCATATGTTTTATATCTTTCACCTAATATATTTCCTTTTATAATGCTATTTTATCCTCATTAATTTTAACCTGTTTTATCATTCTCAATCCCTCAATTCAGATAACTAGGAACATGGAATGTATTGATATATTGTGTTTTTTGTTTTCCCTAGCAAATACAATTACTTGCCTGGGAAACCAGATATTATCTCCTACTGGGTTGATCATTAACACTGGCAAACCTCATGAGTGGCAATCATATAGCGAGCATTTGTCCATCAGATCCAGGTACTAAAGTAATGTTTATTTAACGTTTATATGGCTAATTTGTACCAAACCCAATAATATATAATGGTGACTTATAAAATTGTCTTATCTTTATATCATGTATAGTTACGTTCATCAACTAAAATGGGTACTGAAGAAGCCATTCTGGCGAAACTAGTCTACCCAGACAGATGAAGAAAGATACAATTGAAATTGTTCGTATATGACTAAATCCCCCCCCCCAAAAAACCTTTTTCTAATCTGTGTATATTGTCTATTTGTACAGAGGAGGTGTTTCACCCCCATGTTTTATGCAGATGTTAAGTCCTAATAAAGTGATTGTATTATTGGTACATGCAGACATGTATTAACCCTTACTATTACGGCGTGGTTGGTATTTGGTGAGCCCCATAAAATTCTTTTAGAATATGAGAGAAGGTCCAATGACTCCCATGCTCAATATCCATTTCTGCTAATTTTAACCTGTGCTTTGAATTTTGAAAAAAAAGGTATTGAAAAAAAATTGTAAAACATTATTTTTATACAGCACTCTACTGCCACTCAAATTACCTGTACCTGTACAGCTATTGCTTAATTGCTATACTTACTTTAGGAGATTGCTTATTCTTTTTGGGTATTAGCTTGAGCCTGGATTTTACCAATCAATATATATTATGAACATGTTGGAAAACATCAGCCTTTTCAGCAAATCAGCGACATTTGCAACCATAGAGCTTCTTGTTACAATAACAGACAGTGGTGTTGTTAGTTGAATAAAAATGAAGCAAGAGCATCTTAAAAGTTTTACACTGCATCATATCTGCTGTAAACTATAAAATGCTTGACATACGCTTGCATGCTAGTGCTGTTGTATGCCATGTAAAGCTAAGAGGCCATATCATTTTAAACTTAAGATTTGTTTTTTTAATGCGTGTTACATCTCTTTGGTTACCAAACAGCAGGGTGCCATTGTTAACTTTGCAAGTGACTGAATGTAGTCACCAAATGAATGTTCTTTGACTAACAAGTGTGGATGGCTCATGGATTGTTCCATCCATGTTTTACCAGCTCTAATAAAAAGGTAGTTTGAATACGTGGCCCAACAGTGGAAACATCTTACATTTCTGTAACATTCTGTAATATTATAGAATGTAATACTATGTTCAATTAGTTTTTCTTCTATAACTATAATTGCTATTATTATTATTATTTTTTGTTTTTCTCCATGTATATAGCATCATCATAGCCTATAGAGACATATATAGACATATATAGATATATAGATTATATAGACATATAATAAAATTACATTAAGAATAGATTTAATCTACATCTGACCTGTTTTATGATGTCTTCCACTTACCGCTAGTTTAAAGGAAAAGTTCACTTCTGTGGACTTTTCCTCAGGCTCTAAAGTTGGGCAGTGCTGGGAGTAACTTACCTTACCACTGGGCATGCATCGCTGATCGCCCTCCCACTGCCCTGGTTTTTAATGCTGCACAGGTGAGTTCCTGCTAGTGGGTGGGCATGACCTGAGTACAGCTGACTCCCATACCCCAAGAACTTCTGGTCAGCACTGGAGTCTGAGGGAAAATCCATGGAAGTACTTTTCCTTTAAACAAGCACCATCGCGAAATTGTGTAATATTAAAAATCCACTTAACAAGTCAGCTAATGAAAGGAGGGGGTCACTTATACACCAGAACTGAATAAAACTCCCACCAAGCTTGTGGTTTATACTCTCACGGTAGGAATAAAATCCAGGGGTGACAGGTTTAGTCTATCCGGGGTGACAGAGCCTGTCACCCCGGATGTCCTCTTCCTACCATTAAAAGAATGAAAGACAAGCCTGGCTGGATGTTTCTTGATTCCAGGTATATAAGTGACCTCTCTTGCAGCATATTCATATGGGTTTTTATCATTGAGTCATTCTTTTGCAACAGTGCTCCTTTAATATAATTTTGGCAGTGAGCACCACTGTAGCCTCTAATATTGTGGTTGCACACGAAAATATGTCATCTTGATGCCTTAATCTTTTTATGTAAAAGTAAAAAATTACAAATATCATATACTTTCAGAAATGTTTTCTTTTTCCGACATTAGACACTTACAACATGTTAATAATTTCAAAATATAGGCTTGAAAACCATTTAAAAAAATGGGTTAAAAGGTCATGGAGATAGGCCAGCAAAACTAGACTATTCCTCGAGTGTCCACAATTCTGTGCTGGGTTTGCCTGTTATATTGATAAATTATGCCAACTTAGATCTATCACCCCCTGCATAAAAAATGGATGTTGATCGCAGACCCCGGTGAGCATCCCAATAGCTGGTGCATTGCTGGTGCATTATCCTCCGAGCCAAGTTTCCTGCCCCCAAAAACTCTGAAGAAGACCCTGGACCACATGATTACTTGTGTCCTGTGAATTCTTATCCCATAAGCCAGTTACAGCCACCTGTGGCAACTGTGCAGTGCCTGAAATCAGGCCTGCTGATTCCCACTTGCAGCTTTGATTAAATGAGTGCCGGATCGCTTATAGATTACGAAAACTGCTGGATACATACGGATGCCAGCATTGGGGTTTGTAAATTTGGCTCATAATGTTCAATCATACAGAAAGAGAGGAATAATGTTATTGAATGCAAAAATACAGCACATGAAATAAAGAACATTTTATGATTCAAAACAAAGAGAAAGTTTCAGGCATGTACATCAGTACATTTTTGTACCATTCTGGCTGTTAATGTGATACCATAGGCATAAGCAGCAAAACACGTGCTTCAAACAAATCAGTGCATCTTATCGGCTACTCAAAGCAGACAATATAAAAAAACACAGTCATGCTGCTCCTGTCATGAGAAATGAGTACTAGGGACTTCACAATTTTTTAAATAAAAACATGGTTTAGGATTAGAAATGAGATTAGAGATTTGGACGATTCCTCTATTCACTGCTTAGATTAGAGTTAGGACTGCACCTACACAGAGGCACCATGGCGTTTGGTGGTGCAGCTTTAGCATACTTCTACAGATGTGTGTGGACCAAGACCTCTGTTTTTAATCAGATTTAGAGAAAGATTATATATTGGTTGCAAGCTAACAGGGCTGAGTGCTGTGACTACTTTGCTCACAAGCACCTCCCAGGTTAGGAATCAATTGGTCTGTGTGGCTGCCACCCCTCCTTTGTTTTCTTTATCCAGTGAGCCAGTTCCTCTTCTTTCTTGACCCGGCGTGGTCCGTCCTCCAGTGACCAATGCATTCTTTGACTTGTTGACCAGCAGCTGATTTGCTACCAGGCTTCCATCAATTTACACACAGGGAGAAGTCTCCCTTCTTTAGCTCAAGGCATACTGTGGGGTAACGACTGGGCCACGACAGGTAGGAGGAGAGCAGTAAAGAGGGGGCAATATCTGTGGACACTGCCTAGAGCTGAAAAGAGGAAGGAGGTGAGGTTTTATTTTTTTTACTTTGGGGTGTTTCAAAAAAAAAAATATTCGTTACCATGAGTCAGAAAGAAATTCAGATTTGCCCGAACGAGTCATTCTTTCCTACCTCTGATGTTCTCAATTAGGTCTGCCAAACTGGCACAGCCAATGTAGGGCCTTGTACACTCATGGCTCGTGCAATCTTTTTCTCTTCTTCTGTCTTTTTCCTATGTTTATGCTTTTCTTGTCACTGTATGACTGTTGCGATCCCTTCATGAACATGCTTTTCAAATGCACATGGAACGATAAGAAAGAATCTTTCAGGACTTCTTTGCTGATGTCATATTTTGCATAAATATGATATTATATTGACATTGCAGTGATGTCAGAATAATAACATTTGGATAGTTTACCTCATAAGGCATTAACAGTAAGTGATTACAGAAACCCATGACAAACATTCTCAAATGGTTTCCTGTGCTTAGGGCAGCCTAGAGGAACTTGTTTTGTAATGTGACTTGGTTGCCACAAACTTCACAAATGTCACTTCTAAATGTCCATAGACATACGTGAAAAGCTTCCATAATTTTCATCTATATTAAAAAATGGTCACAACTGAGTTCTTAATTCAAAAACATAGAAGATGTACAAGAAACACAAACCCAGCTATCACTACAGATATGCTATGATGGGCATGAATGAAAACCTTCTCACAGGTGTCTTTCAGAAAGCCTAGTGTATAGGTATAACAGATTTCCAGTTCAATAGGAAGTCCAGTCAAAACAGTTTTGACTTCCTCTAAACAATGCAGCGCAGGCACAAAGGAGCAATTATAAGGGGGTAGTACAGCCCCCCCCCCCCCAACTTTGTGGTCATAGTGCCACTGCAGCTGCCTTTTGTGGCACTCTTGAGCTAAGTATGGAAGCTATTTAAATTTGGAAATGCTGTTAGACCAGCCAGGCAATGACTACGTAATAAGTGAGACAAGTACTCAAATTAAAGTGGCAGCAGGAAAGGGGAGGTGGGAGGAGGCATGGGAGCTGTAAGGTTAGGGGGCATGGTTTAGGAGGTGTTGGGATTGGGTGTCTGGCCAAGAGTTGAGCAGCAGCTCAGGAGCAGGAGCACCCAGAAAGCAACAGTCACATCCTCATGTTCATGACTGGGTAATGTTAAAGCCATGCCATCTTTTGTGCCACACTCTGTACCAGATCCCCTCCCAGATAAAATTCCTGTGTGATCCACTGCACCTAGGAAGCCTGGTGACTGGGCAAATGATACTTACCTCCTCCAGGTGCCACACACTATGTGACAGTGAGTAGCCGTATGGGTTCATGCAGGCAGTAGCCATGTGAATGGCAGCTGTGGGAGCAAGCGCAAAAGCAGAAAGTATCAGCAACCACAACTCGTGGCTAGCCAGGCACTCGTGTGCAGTGGTGATCCAAAAGACGATGCCCTCATGCTGGAAAGTTTATAATAAGTGTTGCCTGGACTTCCTCTTTAACAACAGAAAAACCAATTTCCAGCATTTTTCTCTAAAACTTTTTTAGAACTGCAGTTAAAACTGAACATTTAGAATATTTGTTAAAATCTATCAAAATTGCTCATGTTGGGACATGAGTCTCATTCCCTGACTTTGACACCTGCCAATCATTTTGGGAGGGGGCCTCCCCCTTTGTCAAGCTTGCTTTAACAGCAAAAAACTTTTCGGGAAACAGTTGTGCTAGAAATCTATTGGTTTTGCTATTGAGGTGATGGAGGATTCCGTTCACTGTTGAGTTTCTGGTTGAGTGGTCAAGCTGCTGAAGCTGCATATCTGTTCTTTAACAACTTCTTCTCCTGTGAACACTTGTGATATTCCTGCTTATTCTGGTTACTTACTGTATGGAGATAACACAATTTCTTTAGAAATGGACACATCTGGTACAATATCTGTGGCCCATAATGAAAACTCAAACCATGTACAGGAATAATCAGTGCATTTAAAATATATAAATATTGCAACTGCAAAAATAGAAATATTTCAATTTCAAAAATCATTCAAAAATGCTAAGATGTTGTCTTCGAAGACAGATGGCTTTAAGTCTCTTTCAATGTAGGATTTCAAACTGTTGACAGAAGGCATTATACTTAAAGTGACACAAGTACAATATGGTGTCAGTTCCTTAAACGTTAAGTCCTTTAAATATGTGAGAGCTAAGAGCATGTTCAATATGATGTGTAAGTGATTGAAATATAAAGAACATGTCAGATTCAGTCTATAAAGACTGCTAAAATAAATTTGCCATTTTAAATAAATAAATTTGATCAAGAGATAAATTAAAATTAAGGAACATTTAGATAGTAACAAGCTGATGGCTTGCTGGTCTTAGGCTTTTAGCACAAAGCATTCATATTACATGATTTTGAAATACATTTACATTTAAATTGCAGTTAATTTAGACCTAGCAACAGAAATTTTATATTTCCTCTGTTTTATGTCCTTGTGCCACATCCTTGTACAAGTAAAGCACTACGGTGTAGTGCAATAATTACCGGTATCTTTTCAGTTAAAAAAGCCACAATGGCTTTCCACCAAGTGGAAGAACTGGGAGCCTCCTGCCTTTGACACACTTTGGGGTTATTCGCTAAAGTTTGGGGCGATTTATGCCTCATTCTCATTCGGGGTCATGCTAAAGATCTGGTGAACTGAGCTTACATCTAGGTGAGCTTTTGTACTTGAGCACACAAAAAAATTCAATAAACATCTATTTTTTAATATTTCCCCCAAAATTACCTACCCTAATGAGGAGCATTTTTACAAGTGAGGTACATCAGGTAAGGATATTTTAATATTTTGACAAATTCTTTAGCATAGCCCATAGGGTGCTGTTTTTCTGAACTTAAAAAGAATATCCTTACACCATTGGAAAAAAATGTGTTGTAGGGGGAAATACTGTGGCAGGGGTGGGTATGGCCCCCACAATCATGATGCTGAGGCTATAACATTGGGGGCAGACTATGAGGGTCATGCTAATTATTTTTGTGAAGCCAGTGTGACTTTCAGTGTGCTTCAGTGCAAAAAAAAATGCCATTTCCCCCCAAATCACCTATACCTGTGATGGGCCATGTTTACAGGTGAGGTACATCATATATCCAATAAGGTAAGGATATTTTTTTTAAGTTTGGAAATAACAGCATCCTATGCTAAAGAATTTGCCAAATGTTTCTGCATAGCCCATAGGGCACTGCTGTTTTCAAAAACCATCTTTCCGTCATAGGAAAAATGCTGTACCTCACCTGCAGAAATACCCCATCACAGCTACAGGTCATTTTGGGGGAAAAAGGTACAAAAAACAATCCACACTGCAAGTCACACTGGCTTCACTAAATAATTAGCATGACCCCACGGAGTTGTGGGGGAGTGGTAGAGTGGGGCGGGGGGAGGCATGGCGTGGATGGGGGTGTTTAGAGCATAAGTCCAGCAGGCCCCAAATCAGCCCAGTCTATCCAGAATTATCCTGTTCTTCTCTGTTCAGTGTGCCCCTGTACAACTGTATTTTAATTTGCTGAAAGCCTTTCCAAAAATGTAAAGCTCTGGCAAATTATTCAGCAATACATTTTATACTTTCAGTTTCTCCCTTACACGTTGATACATTGAATCACTTCTAAAGCTCCAGGCTCTACAAGATTTACCCCCTAGTGGCAATTGTAAATTATCTCCAGCAAAGCAAATATTGGCTATGATGAAGCATCATACTGAAAATGGTGAAACACATAAGACAAAGGCTGGTGAAGAGATTATTTTTGAATATTCTATTAATATGACTATGTTACCACGTGAATTGATTACATCATCTCAATCCTCTAATGGATCAACGCTAACAATATCTGTCAATGATCTGACATGCCGCTCCCCAAGCATGATGTCTTGACTGGACTGGATACTAGATACCTCTGTCTCATTCATACCCCACATTCAGTCACTAGCATTCTCCTGTCAACCCAGCTCAAAAACATCCCCCATATCTGCTCATTCCTTAGGTTTCCCCGACTGAAACACTATCCTCTCCTCTCAAATCCCCTGCACATCTCATCCACTATTCAACATTCTCCAGTGATACTCCCCTTTGTCCCCCCTTCACTCCCTCTGCTGCCACTTTCTAAGGTTAGAATCCTAACTTTAAGCTAACAAAGCAATTTTATCCACTTATTAGTAAATACCAACCCAGACACAACCTCAGTTTTGCCCAGGACCTTTTGTTGTTTTCAGTCCATATTACTTCTCCCACTTCGGGACATTAAAAAGGCCACTAGGATGCCCCATCCTATGCCATCCGTGACTCCAAACCTTTAGAAGTACACTGAAAGCTCACCTATGCAGATAATCATCTGGCCTAGGCAATGGACTGAATAGTCTGACACCTTCAGTTCACTTACCACCATGCTTAGTACATACTGCTTGTGACTCACCTTTCATCTCCTTTTATCTCCATTCCCTTCTCCTTTAGATTGAAAGGCTATAAGGGCAGGGCTATCATCACTAGTGTATTTCAGTATCAATATGTAGGCTTTCTGGCTGTATTGAGGCTTTCTGTCTCATCTGACCCCTAATACCTACAGTATCTATTATACATTATGTAATATACATATTATTTGTTTTACTCTGTAATTTGTGCCTGGAAGATGATGGATCTCTATAATTAAACAATATAAATAATAATATGTAACTGTCAGTTTGCAGTTTTTTCTAAGTGAAACACTGGATGTTGTAGATTATAATGTTTTGTTTGCAAAACAAGAAAAATGAAAAAATACAACATAATTTGATTATCATATTAGAATCTTTGATATAAAAAGTATATAAAACTGCCAATATGCCTGTAGAGCACAGTCTATGTGGTTGTACTTGTCCTAAGTTATAAAGTTGACTTTTGTGTAATAGGAAAATGTTCCTCAGTACTGGAAATATTCAGGAATCTTTGGTTCATCATCAAACCCTTGAGGGAATCCAAATCCTGCATTTCTGCAAATAAGCAGTAAAGTTAAAATGGTTTGATGGCTGGTGAGCACCAGTTAAGAAAAGTGAGCCCCCTGCTGTCCTGGCTGCTGCGGTCCTGATTATACGCTTATTGTTTTACAACTGTGGTAAGTCAGGCCAACATACTCTAAGAAGTTTCAAGCAATAATTGGATTTTATCATATGTGCAAACTTCACAAATATGACATCATTTCCTTACCTATTCCAGCAGATGGATTCAACAAATGTTTTCTATTTGGTTGCAGCAGTGTGATTGTGGTATAGACGTAATTCACTTGCAAAGTAAAATTATGACATATTCAAACATTTGTATTCATTTAAAATGAAAGGCCATACAGAACAAATATTCTTTTTTCATATACAAATATTTCTTTTTTTAACAGAAACAATGTTGAGAATAATGATGTTATACACATATATGTATAGTTTGAGATATATACAGATATATATATATATATATATATATATATATATATATATATATTAGCAGTTTTGGAATTTTCAGCATTGAGATTGTGCTCTGTCAGATTAACGACGATTATAAAACACAGATGTCAATTTCTGGTTCCAGACAGAAGACTCTGCAAATTATTGTGTATCTCTTTCCATCACTTAACCTCCTTTGTTAAAGACTATCTGGCATTAATAAACAATTACGGTGCTTGGTGTGCCACTTGGGGACTTTAAAATTGGAAAAAAACGCTTATACTTGTTGCCCAGGCTATTCAATTTATATTTACTCAGATTGCCTTGTGATTAGCCAACCAAATTGACTACTAGATGCCAGCTGTTGATTTATAGCCATTTACAAAACATGATCATTAGATACAGTTTATTGTAGTTTGTTTTCTTTAGTACCAATGAATTGTAGATACCTCTCTCAATTGTTCCAGATCAGAACAGTCCCTTGAACACTGAACTCCCATCTCCACCCTGCTCCATGCTGCACCCTCATCCCTGCCCTGCTCCATGCTGCACCATCATCCCTGCCCTGCTCCATGCTGCACCATCATCCCTGCCCTGCTCCATGCTGCACCCTCATCCCTGCCCTGCTCCATGCTGCACCCTCATCCCTGCCCTGCTCCATGCTGCACCCACATCTCTACCCTGCTCCATGCTGCACCCCAATCTCTACCCTGCTTCATGATGCACCCCCATCTCTACCGTGCTTCATGATGCACCCTCATCTCTGCCTTGCTCCATGCTGTACCCTCATCTCCACTTTGCTCAATGCTGTACCCTCATCTCCACTTTGCTCCATGCTGCACCCTTATCTCTGCTCTGCTTCATACTGCACCCCCATCTCTGCCCTGTTCATGCTGCACCCAAAGCTCTACCATGCTCCATACTGCACCCCCATCTCTCCCCTTCTCCATGCTGCACCCTCATCCCTGCCCTGCTCCATGCTGCACCCCCATCTCTGCCCTGCTCCATGCTGCACCCCCATCTCTCTCCTGCTCCATACTGCACCCCCATCTCTCCCCTTCCCCATGCTGCACCCTCATCCCTGCCCTGCTCCATGCTGCACCCCCATCTCTGCCCTGCTCCATGCTGCACCCCCATCTCTCTCCTGCTCCATGCTGCACTCCCATCTCTGCCCTGCTCCATACTGCACCCTATCTCTGCCCTGCTCCATGTTGCACCCCCAACTTTGCCCTGTTTCCTGCTGCACCCACAGCTCTGCCCTGTTCCCTGCTGCACCCACATCTCTGTCCTGCTCCATGCCGAATCCCCATCTCCTCCCTGCTCCATGCAGCACCCCAATCCCCAGTGGAATCCATGCCTCGCCTGCATCTCTTCCCTGCTCCATGCTGCTCCGGCATCTTTACTCTGCTCCATGCTGCACCCCCAGCTCCACCCACATCCCCAACCTGCTCTATGCTGCCTCCCCATCTCCAAGCTGCCCCAAGCTATACCCACATCTCCAACCTGATCCATGCTATCCCCCCCATCTCTACAATGGTCTTTGTCTTAATCACTGCTGCACTGTTGATTTGTTAATGACACTGATGCTTCCTGCCCTGCCCCAAGCTGTTCTCGCTGTTTTCTAGTTTCTACACATAACCTGGGGGTGGGGCACACAACACAACCATCTGACAATGGCACAGGAGGCATCAGAACTATTGCCAAGTTTAAAAGTAAGACGCCACCATCAGCCACTTTTGGGGGGGGGGGGTTGCTTCTTATGTTGTACTAAGATACGTGCTCTCTATTGAAATATTCAACCATCCACTGACATGGCTGCACCTGACCCATACTTGCAGACAGCACTCACATGCCCTGCAATTCCCACTTTGGTTTGTGAGTGTGCAAGTCCCGTGCACGGTGCCGCACATGCCCCCTAGTGGACCCCGCTGGTTGCAAATCACATGGTATGTGCGAACCCTGCTAAAGTGTGGACATTTTGGTTGTCTGTCCCATCCTTTTTATAACCGAAGGGCATCCCATATCAAGGTGATTCGGGGGCAGGGAGTATAATCAGACATCCAGTCGTTATTTCAAGGCAGGTGATGTAGATGTTTTTGTTATCTGTATACTTGTTTCAACAGTTACAGATGATGGCTGATCAGCGTCAGTTTTCCCTTCTGTTTTTACTTCCTCTGTTGTCATCACATTGTCTCTCAGATCTTCAACAAAAGTTATGCTGTTGCTAATGATAACCTTGTCTGTTATGGGATTTAGGATTCTGTAACCCTTAACATTGTAACTGTATACAACGACTATTCCTTCAAATGCTCTGTTTTGGAGTGTTTTCTCCACTGTTCTATAAAAGAGTTTGTTTGGAAAATAAGTGTCTGCCATCACTGCCTCACCCCAGTATTTTTGTGGTAGTCCAGAGTCTGTCAGCATACATCTGATCATTTCAGTAAGAGTTCTGTTCTTTCTTTCAGCTACCACATCTTGCTCAGGTGTGTATGGGACCGTCTTTTGATGCTCTGTTCTATTCAGCTTCAAGTACTCTTGTACTTTGTGTCCTATGAATTCACTGCCATTGTCACTTCAAAGAATGAGAGGTTTCCTCTGAAATGTGTTACTTGCCTTTACTACATAGCCCTGTAATTTGTCAAGAACTTCACTCTTGTGTTGTATTCGGGTAAGTGACTGTGTATCTTGAATAGTTATCTATGAAAGTTACTATGTACCTATTTCCTCCAGATGTAGTTGGCCCCCATTACTGTGATCTAGGTCATGTGGTCTTGAAACTCTATTCTGACTGACCTTAGGAAGTATTGCTCTTGTAGCTTTGGATTTAATGCAACATTCACACTTAACAGTAACCGGACAAGGGGATGGTCTCAGAACCTTTGTCAGATTCCTCTTTTATAGTTCATGTGTGCATTCTGGATGTCTGTGACCTAAATGCCTGTGCCATATATGTATACAGTCATTGACCTCAATTCACAATGGCTTGAAAAAAATTTTCATTGTAGTAAAAAATTAAATCCATGAGAAAAAAGCCTAAGAATTTCACTTTTAGTGAATGGCCAGGTAGCAAGACAATAGAAGTCAATGGCACTTTTTACTACAGAGAAGTAAAAAATTCAATACTTTTTTCAGAAGATTGTGGATCAGAGATTGTGGCTTTGACTTTCTGTTTAGTATAAGAGGGACACTGTCTCATTTGCTCTCCTTTTGTGTCCCTGTTTGTGGCATCTAAAGCACACCCTGGTTTTCTTCCTGTGTATCTTTGTGTCTGTAGCTTAAGAGCGGCTCTGGTGTCTGTTTCTGATGCGTCATGCGCAAACTCCTTTCTTCGCTCTATGCTTGGTCTTTAGAAATGTTAGTGTCAGATCTGTCTCAGGTCTTGTCTCCAGCGCATTATTTAGTGAAGTGTATGTATGGGGCAAGCTGCACAACAACATGGCTGCTGCGTGACTGTCTGTTATATTCTCACCAACTGATTTGAGCTGACACTTCCAGCATGGCATTTATGTGGCCTTGTATGTCCTGCTCTCTGCTAAGCCTCATTTTGTAAAGTTTCCTCAGCAGAAACAACTTGCTGTTTAAACTGGATCTCTCATGCAGTATTTTCAGCAAATCCCACATACCTTTCACTGTATTCTCACTGTGTTTGTGAATAAGCTGATTGTCTTCTACTAGTAAGCTTATGGTGGCCCGTGCCTGTCTGTTTTTCCAGTTCCAGTCCTGATAATTATCCTGTGGCCTCTCTGTAGTGATAACCTCCCACAAGTCATCTCTGGAAAATAGCATCTCCACTTTAAACTTTCATAGCTGATAATTGTCATTGTTCAGCTTGGCCACTGAGAGTTTAAGCTCTGAGCTGTTGGTCATTCTCCCTCCTTTATATATAAGAACAGTCTTACTTGTATACAGGAGATGTCTCTGTGGAAGATTATGTCGATCTCTGCATCGGCCACGCTGTCTCCCGCTCTGGGCTTTGCTCTGCCTGGGCCGCGTCTGGTCACTGGGCTTTATCTGGATGCTGGGGCTTCATTCAATCACTGGACCCATAACCAGTTGCAGAGTGTGAGTGCTGAGTGCAGTGGAGTCATAATCCAGATTATCCACATTAGTGATATAATAATAGGACCTGGCTTTACTGGAACATGAATGAAGAAAATGTCACCTTACATGGGGATTAACATAGACAGGAAAAAGAAGGAAGCACTGGAAAGAATCAATCCAATAGTGACAATTAAACCAGTCCAACACCAGTTTTTCCCGCAGACAGCTAATATAAACAAGCTCAGGGGGTGCATCCAATACCCGTTAAAGAAAAATCTCTAAGCTATGCCAATTTAACCCAGTGGTGGACAGTTGATTTTCAAATTTAGCATGGATGTGCAAGAGACATTTACTCTTTGTCTGTTGGTCACTGACACATTGGAATGAAATACCTGTTTCCTTCAGGCATCTGTGTATTCCAGGTAGCCTGGTGCTGGCCTTGACTTCTACCCACAATACATGTTCCAGTGACTTAACCACTGAGTGTGTGATATACTGGTTATAAACGTTATCTTAGTCAGTCTACTAATATATGGCTGAGAGTAGTCTCCTAGAAACACCAGTCCACACTTTGCGTGTAACGGTCACTTTATAAACACGTGATAATTGTTAGATCTCTATCCATTTCATCAACTAGTAACACCTTTGCCTTGATTCAGTAATCTCATAATAATAATAATAATAATAATAATGACTGTTTAATGTTTTATTTTAAAATAACGCATGAGTTGAAATGAAGCTGTGATTCAAAAAAATGAATGCAATTAGAGCATGATTTGTACCTAATACTTTCACTGGAGAAATGTGATAGCTACTTAGTAAAAACTTTTAGGTATTAATAGCTAGCATATATATGCCATTTTCTGTGTAGGAACACTATCGCAAAAAAAGTGATAAATACCCATATAAATATGCTGGGTGGGGGTAGGAGGGGTCACTTATATACCCGGCATCAGGATATATCCTGTTTTTTTCTCTTTTAATGAAAGGAAGAGGAAATCAGGGGTAACAGGCTCTGACACACTAAACCTGTCACCCCTGGATTTTATTTCTAGCAAGAGAAGAAAACCACAAGTTTGGCTGGAGTTTTACTTCAATATGTCTTTATTGAATTTTAACAATTTGTACAGAACAGTAAGTAGAGACAAGAACATAGAGGATCACAGGGTAAAGATGGTACAGAGGCCAAATGCAAAGTATCACAATCTTATTCAGCCTAAGGGGTTCCGATCATACTGCGTACCCCAACTTGGGACACAAGCTGGGTTCAGACATGAGAGATCCGTAGCCAGTGCCCAGCAACAACCTACCACTTCACGCCAGGTCACCGATCTGAGGGGCGACCTTCCCTCCTCTTGTGGGCCCACCCCCGATCGGCCTTTTCCAGTTTGTAGCAGCCATGCCCATTCCCCCGGGGATCTGAGGGAATAGAGGAGTTGTAGAGACTAATAGAAGAGAGAAAGAGAACAGGAAGAACGAATAGAGAAGGAAAGAGAAGAGAACCCAGAGGCCCGAAGTCCCTTGCCCGAACCCCTCCCCCTGATCCCACCAGACCACATCCCACCAACCAGGAATCAGGTCCTCCCCCACCACCACCGCCCCCCCAATGCTACACACGTTCTAGGAGTGCCTGAAAGTCAGGTGAAACCCGTGATACCTCCCAAAGGGTCCATGTCTTGAGGAGCATCTGGGTGCCCTCCTCAATCCTTTCCAGAGTCAGCTCCTCCATCCTCTTGATGTCCTCCACCTCCCCATACCATTCCAGCAGGGAAGGGGTAACGTTGATACGCCAATGCCTGGGGATAACCGATCTGGCAGCCGTGAGCAAGTGCCTCAACAACCCCTTCTTGTTTGCCGACACTGACCCTGACAGAGGAAGAGAGTAACCTGCGGTGTATGCAGGACGATTTCGAGCGTCAAGCGCTCATAGATTCTAAGCACTCCCTCCCAAAAAGTCCTCACCGGCGGGCACTCACACCAGATGTGTAACATAGTCCCCAGGGCCCTCCCGCACCTCCAGCAGTCTCCAGACTCCGCTCCCCCAAATTTCGCAAGATCTGATGGGCATCTATACCATCTCGCTAGGATTTTATAGTTCCTTTCCTGAGCCCTGCACACCATAGACAATTTGTGAGTAAGCGCAAAAGACTTCTCCCAGTCATCAGGTTCAAGTGTTTGTCCCAATTCCTCCTCCTATTTCCTGCAGAACAGGGGTAGCTCCCGACCTTCCCCTTCGTCCTGGAGGATCTTGTATAGGGTAGAGATCACATGTTTAGGGGGGCGTTGGGTCCCACAAGAGCTTCTCCAAGGGTGTGAGGAGGCAAGAAAGGTTCGAGGCTGGCGCATGGGATCTGACAAAGGCAACCAGTTGGACATGCATAAGCCAAGAAATACTCCTACGTCCGCCTCAAGCCCGTAAGTCAGTAAGGGAGGGTGTGCCCGTTCTCGACACTATGTCTCCCAGTCTGGTGTCTTTAGATGCTTCCCAAAGGAGAAATGACCTAGAGTTCATCCCAGGGGGGAAAGCCGGATTGTCAAATAGCGGGGTAAGAGGTCCAAGTCTGAGTGACAGTTCCCCTCGCCTCAAGAACCTATCCCATATAGTCAGCAGAGGGCCCACCAGGTAGGGCAGCTCCTGTTTCCTGGGCCGGTGTGGGGGATCCACCCAAGGCATGGGCCACTGGACCAAGGGGGGAGGTGTCCTTCTCAATACTAACCCAACACTTATCATTCTTATGGTGGAACCAGTCCGAGAGATGCACCAGCACTGCAGCATGGTAGGTCCTAAGGTCCGGAACCCCAAGTCCCCCCTTATGTTTCGGCCTAAAAAGTGTAGCCCTCCGTACTCTAGGCCTCCTGTTGCCCCAGACTAATTTAAAAAAGGCTCTTTGAAGTGGCTGAAAGAAACCACGTTCCGGGTCCAGAGGGACTGCCTGGAACATGTAGAGAAACCGGGGCAAGATGTCCATTTTAAGGATATTTATGCGTCCCAACCATGTGTATTGTTTTTTGCTGTATAAATTAAGATTGGTGACCGTAGACTGAAGGAGCGGAGCGTAATTAAGTTTGTATAGTTTCCCCAAATCCGAGGGCAACTGAAACCCTAGGTACCTTATGGCCTCCCCCTGCCACTTGAAGGGAAGTAGGAGTTGCTAAATACGGGCCCTACACCTATCCCGGTATTTGAGGAAGCACTGATCGTACAGGCCCTTTAAGTTCTGCCTGGCGTCCAATAGCTCCCTCAAGACTGTGTGGGTGGAGGAGGTTTTGTGTGCCTCCTCCAGTTCCCTGATACGTTCCAGAGCAGCCCCGATCTGTTTCGCCCTGTCCCTCTTGAGCCTGGACCCGTGCTTAATAAAGACCCCCCGTAGTACACATTTGAGCACCTCCCACTGCAACGGCAGTGGAGTTGGGTCATTCACATGGTCAGAATGCAAGTTGGCTATAGACGTCTTTATTTCTGTTAGACATACGGCGTCTTTCAACAAGTTATCATTCAAACGCCAATTGTATTGCCTAGCAGCCACTTCCGGGATCGGGAGGCTCAAGAAGACAGGGGCATGGTCCGACCATAGTATCTGGGATAAAGGGCACCCTTGACGAGTACCATTTCGGATACCAAAGGGGCCAGCCAAGGAGCCATTGACCTTTACCTTTGTGGTAGGGTCCTGGTATTGAGCCATGATTCTAGATAACATAACTGGGCCCAATCCCACCTGGTTCAGTGTGGCTCTCAGAAACCCCCAATGCACCCTGTCGAATGCTTTTTCCGCATCCACCGCCAGCATGCAGGACGGAATGGCCTGTGACTGTGCGTAATTCATCAGAGAGATTGTCTTGATGGTGTTGTCTCTTGCCTCCCTTCCCGAGACAAACCCCACCTGATCTAAGTCGATCATTGAGGGTAGCAGCAGTTGCATTTTCAGAGCGATAATTTTAGCATATATTTTCATATCAACATTAATCAATGAAATTGTTCTGTAGCTTCTCGGCAAGGTACTGTCCTTGCCAGGTTTAGGAATGGTGAAGGAGCAGGAGGTCTCGGGAAGGAGCAGAGATCCGAGATCGAGTTAAACACCTTAACAAGAAAGGAGGCAATCACAGTCCCCAGCGCTTTGTAGAATCAGGGGGGTAAACCCATCAGGGCCTGGACTCTTACCCGCGGGAGCCTCCCCTATAGCCCGAACCACCTCCTCCAAGTTGAATGCATCTTCAAGCGATTCGCTATCTTCTGGGAGTAAGATTCGGAGGGCTGTTTCCCTTACATAGTCTACTATCAGAGCGCTCTCTACCTGATGCGGCCCTTGGGCAGGAGTGCTCTCAATGTTGTAGAGCCTGGAGTAGAAGGCCTGAAACTTGCTCGCTATCTGGGGCCTCCAAACCCCTAGGAGCCACTTCCGGGATCGGGAGGCTGAAGAAGACAGGGGCATGGTCCGACCATAGTATCTGCCCAATAGAGGTATCAGGATCACGCGCAAGTGCGTGGTGACTGAGGAAGATGTAATCCAGTCTGCTATAGGTATTATTGGGGTGGGAGAAGAACCTATAATCCCTTGCCCCCCCCATGTTGGACTCTCCAGGTGTCAACGACCTGGAGAGCGCGGAGGGCCCCACGGAGACCATTCAACTTAGAAAAGGGTATTGCTGACTTACCCTGGGAGGAGTCAAGCCTCGGATCCAGTGCCAGGTTAAAGTCTCCCCCTAACACTATAGGGGGAGACTCCTCCTCCTCTGCAAACTCCTCCAGCTTACGTAGCTTACAAGTTAGCAAGAGTGTACCTGGCTTCATACAGTGTAAACTTGAGGAATAGATACCTGCCATTTGGATCCACTTTCGAGTCCAAAGGTTCCAGAGGAACAGTTTTATGAAATGCAATAAATACTCCCTTAGACTTGTTTTCTGGGTTAGGGCTGTGGAACCATCTGTCATAATATTTGTTTCTAATTTCCGGGATTTTCCCCTGGCAAAAATGAGTCTCCTGTAACATAATGACATCCACCCTTTCCTTGTGGAACCCGTACAATATTTTCACCCTCTTTTCAGGGATATTTAGCCCCTTGACATTGAACGTACATATCTTAAGATCAGCCATGCTGGCCTATTGGCTGGAGTTACGACTCAGGGATAGGTACAGTGCAACAGTCAGGGGGACCCAGAGACCGGAGGCACCAAAAACGTGGGATCCGAGCCAAGGACCGAGACCGAGTGAGGGAAGAGGTTACTGCAGTGTCTGCCAGGCATACTGACACCCTCCTGAAAGAGATCAGAGATCTGGGGGGGCATACAGATGCATTAGAATCCCGCATGAACAATGCCACTACAGTTTTAGATAACCAGGGGCCTTTATTACAGCAGCTCCAAGAAGAAATCACCCTCTTAAAGGGCTAGAATGAGGAGCTGGAAAATCGCAACCGCAGATCTAACCTGAGATTCAGGGGGTTTCCGGAAACTATGGAAGACACAGTGGGCACTATCACAGCCCTTTTGCAGGAGCTAGTACCTGAAATCCCACTAGAGGGACTGGAATTAGACAAAGCTCATAGGGCCTTAATCAGAAGACCTGCAGAGGGCCCACCACGTGACATCATTGTCAAATTCCACTTCTACCAAGCAAAAGAAATTGTATTGAAAGCTTCCAGAGATAAAGCACCCCTTACATTTCAGAAGCACAGCTATCAAATCTTTGCTGATTTATCCCAAACCACCATCTTAAAAAGAAGATCTTTTCGGCCATACCTCCTGGCCCTGCAGGCGCAGGGAATACGCTATAGACGGGGCTTCCCCTTTAAGCTCTCATTCTCATACCAAGGGAAACAAGTCCAAGCTTCCTCTCTCCCAGAGCTTCTGGATAAATTTAAATCTCTGGACATCCGTATACCAGAACCTGATAAGACAACCTCTTCTCTCCCCTCTACACCAAGAACGCCAAGGCCTGGCTAAAGCAGCAACATTCAAGCCACCCCATCGCCACGACTCACCAAACAAGTTCAGAAAACCCCAGCGATGAAACGTCTTTTGTCCCAAATGTTCCACCCTCCACAGAAGGACTGAGTGCAACACTCCCTGGCACCTCTACTGAGTTATAACCAAATACAGGGACCCATGCTCTCTCGGCCAACTCCGTGCATATTTGGGATGCCCCGGTTATCCCGTTGAGGTCTCACCAATGACCATGTGCGCCGCCGGAGCAGAGGACTCTCAGGGATAACCCCCTCAGTACACACCCTGTGTCTGGGTACCTGTCTGACCTGCAACAGTGGTCATACCAGGCGCCTGGGCTGCCTTCTAGGGTGCCAAACAACCCGCAGTTTTGTATTAGCAAGTGTTAGGGCTCTGGAAGCCCAAACGTTTTTTGCTACTATAACAAAGCCTCTCTTTTCACTCTCTCTGATTATAATAATGTTTATAATAATGTTTTTTATAAAGGTTGGCCATGCAGCCTAGATAGTCTCAGACTGGTGGGAGAAGGTGCACCGCCCTCAGGGAGGACCCCATAGGAAGGGTGACGGGGTGCCGCCCCTGGGTGGCTGGGCCGGATCCCACCAGCCGGAGACCTTGTTTAATTCTATTTTATATCAAAATGTTATAGCATTTAATGCCCTTTTAATATAATCAGGATAGCCTCCTGACCCACACCGGACGTCCCCTACCTTCCAAAGATGGGAAAACACTTCCCAAGCCTTTGGACAGGCTCTTTCGCACACATAAATGGGAGCAACATCTACTTAATGTGTTTAATTCTTCTAACTCTACCACCCCTTTCCCCTCCCCCCTTTCCCCCCTATCCATCCACCCACCTCAAAACCAACACCCACCCCTCCCCCACCCACCGTGGGAGCCCAGGTAAGCACAATCCGCTCCTCAAGGGAGATAGTCCCTTCCTAAATGAAGATGTCACTTAATATAGTATCAGTGAATGTTCAGGGGCTAAACTTCCCGAATAAGAGGTCCAGAGCATTTAAATATTTTAATTCAATCTACGCAGACATAATTTGTCTCCAGGAAACACACTATTCATCTAGTTGCAAACCAAAATTGCTTAACCATAAATTCCCCTAGTTTTTTCAGGCGGTCAGCCAAGGTAAGCAGAAAGGTGTTCTAATAGCATTTCGTAACGGGCTTTCCTTTACCTGGCATAAACAGATAGCAGACCCTGGCGGTAGATATCTTTTGCTTCAAGGAACCTTACAGGATGATGAGGTAACATTTCTCACTTACTACCCGCCAAACACCAAGCAGATTCCTTTCCTGGCCCGTATGTGCTCATTATTGCAAAAGCATGGAAAGGGAGCTATGTTTATGTGCGGGGACTCAAATTTAACGCTGCAACCATCCCTGGATAGATCACTCCCCCCCAAACGTCCTTACAATTCAAGATAGCAAACGCTTCACAGAGTTGATAGATAATGCGCATCTAGTGGACCCATGGAGAGATATGCACCCTCATAAAACGGACTACACACATTACTCTGCCCCCCATAAGCTACATACCAGGATAGACCACATTTTTGTCCTCTCCACCTTTATGTCACAGGTGGGTCAGACAAAAATCTACCCTGTCCCAGGGTCAGACCACGACTTGGTGGCAGTGACGTGCAACTCTATGGTCATTAATCCCAAACCGTCCTCATGGATATTGAATGACTCGCTGCTGTCCTCAAAACCCTTGGTGGAGGATGCTAGCAAAGTCGCTTTAGAATTCTTCACTATAAATGAGAACCCAGAAACCTCACCAACTATGGTCTGGGGTGCCTTTAAATCTGCTATGAGAGGACACTTTATTGTCACAGCTTCTAGAAAGAAAAAGGAAAGGTCAATACTCTCAGAACAACTTCAGTCCCAATATTCTAAGGATGTAGGGACCTTTAAAACCACCCCCAGTTCCAAACATCTCCGCCAAATGGAGCTCTCCAGAACTAAACTTAACCTCTTGCAATCTCAAGAGGCAGAGGGACGTTATAGACGCTCTAGACAAAAATACTATGTTTCTGCAAATAAACCAGGCACCCTTCTGGCCTCCCAATTAAAGTGTCACAAGCCTACCATGAAACCAGTGAGACTCAAGACTAGGACAGGAGGGGAGACTAGCAACCCCCAAGTAGTGGTTGAAGAATTCTCAGCAGGCCTATCTAAGTTATACAAAGCCCCACCCCCATTAGGGGACCATCAGACGCAGGCCTTCTTAGACGTGATCAACCTACCACGAATCCCAGAGGGTCAGAGTGCCAAAACAGATGAAAATATAACAGTAGAAGAAGTCTTAAAAGCAATCAAGACATTGAAATCCAATAAAAGGCCTGGGCCTGATGGGTTCACAGCTGCATTTTATAGAAAAATGGCCCCCATAGTAGCAACTCGACTGGCGAGGGTTTACAACTATATCAAAGGAGGCAACCCCATAGACCCAGACATGCTTAGAGCCATGATAACAATGATCTCGAAGCCTGGAAAGGACCACCAAAACCGTACAAATTTTCAACCTATATCACTCCTTAATACAGACTTGAAAATCCTCATGAAGATCTTAGCCAACAGAGTCAACAAATTTCTGGGGGATGTAATTCACAGGGATCAGGTGGGTTTTGTCCCTAGAAGACAGGCTGAAGATGGGGTGCGCAGGATAATGCAATTGATACAGGGGGCAAAGGACCAAAAATTAGAGGCAATGCTCCTTTCTCTTGATGTGGAGAAAGCTTTTGATTCCCTCTCTTGGCAATACCTCCAGTCCTCCTTAATTAAATGGGGCTTTGGCCCAGGATTCCTCTCTTGGATCGCAGCTTTGTACTCCAACCCGTCTGCTTGCGTTAAGTACGCTGGCTTTCATTCCCCAAGTTTCAAGATCCAGAGAGGTACCAGAAAAGGATGTCCTTTGTCCCCTGTATTATTCATCCTGGCCCTAGAACCACTTGCAATAAAACTAAGGCAAAATACCTCAATCAAAGGAATCCCCTTAGGAGGCAGGGAACATAAAGTTTCACTTTTCGCAGACGACATGCTGTTGATGTTGAGCTCCCCACATACCTCAGCCCCTAATGCCATCAACCTGCTGACCACTTTTGGCCGCATCTCAGGCCTTAAACTAAATGCCTCAAAGTCCACTGCACTAGACGTCTCACTCTCTGCTAGTACAAAGCAGACTTTATCCCAAAACTTTGCGTGGACTTGGACTGCAGTATCTGGGGATCAAATTAACAGCCAACTATACAGATTTGTATAGTGCCAACTACCCAGAAACATTTAGAAAACTGGACACTCTACTTCAGTCCTGGCAATTTATAAAATTGTCTTGGCTAAGGAGAATAGCAGCTCTCAAGATGACCCAAAAGTGAATATACAAATAGCTCTAAAAATAATTTTAATGAGAATTCGTAATCTCAATTTATACTACTTAGGTTCCACAAGACGCATATCCCTTGGTTAGACACTGTCTGATTTTGCGAGCTACTTTTGCTGACACCAAAAGATACTGTGAGCATTTTGTTGACTTATCTTTACTGTTTATCTGCATTCCATTATGCATTCAACTATGTACGCTTTTTGCATTATTACTTGTTCAGTACGCCTGTCTTTAAAAATATGCTGTACATCACGTGCAAACTTCAATAAAAATTTTGTAAAGAAGAACGGAGCAAGAATACAAAGAAAAGAAGAAGAAACCTAGTAAGCCCTTCCTTTACAGAGGAGGGCAAAAAAGAGTACTGAGGACACTAGGGTTGATTCAGAGAGACAAAAAAAGACTTTCATTTTTGTGTCGATTTGTTTTTTTTTTTTAAATGTTCCCTCTCTCGTATGAGTGTACGAGCGATTCTATGCATGCATTGCAAGCCTTCTGTAAAGTCTTCGTCCATTTGTATGCCAGAGTATGAGTACGAGAATGTCCTTTTCCAGTGTAAGTTTTTCGTTTTCTTTTCTCATGGTACAACGTCGGCTTTCGTTTTTGCCCTTTTTCCATCGTCTCCTTCCACGAATTCTTTACGTTTCCCATTAGATACTGTTTTCCTTTTTCAATAAATAATCGTCCAGACGAAAATCCTTACGATCCTTATGATCTTACGCCTGCGCACTACAAACTTAACTCATTAAAGTGCTCGCCTACATATTTGCTTCACTCACTTCTGCTACAATGCTTAGCTAAATCACTTTTCTTCCATTTATAACCCCTAAAACTCACCTAAATCACTTTGCGCTTTCCTTCTTCTTCCATTTATGACCCCTAAAACTCACCTAAATCACTTTGCGCTTTCCTTCTTCTTCCATTTATGACCCCTAAAACTCACCTTAATCACTTTGCGGTCATGTGAATCTTCATCTCTAAATATTTCTCGGCCCATTCGTTTTGTGTTAATGTATTTTGTAAATGAAATGACACTGAAATTCACAAATGCCATTTTTTGGTGGCTTTTTTTTTAAATAGTATTTATAAAAAGTTATAAACATTTTTTTTTCAATTTTAAAAAATACTACATTTAAAATTTTTGTAAAAATTTTAAACATTTAACAATAGAAAACTATATACATAGCAATGGCAGGACCCAGAACATTAGTCTTCATCTGTGGTCCCCAACGAGTCACGCAGCTCCTGCATGTCGGCCACCAATTGAAGGACCCTTTCACTCATTGCTGCCACTCTGGCACGTGTGGTCCCTGTATAAAAAAGAAACAAACATTATTTGTTGGCAAATACAAGTTTCTCACCTGTGGATGTTTTTAGGTGGGAAGCTATCTAATGACGCCATATGTCATTATGCTAAGTAATTAATCTAAGGAAGTGCGCATATGTCATTATGCTAATGCCATTGACTATGGCTTTAGGTATCTTGGTGATCATGTCAATTACCACATAGTCAAAAGAATGACATTACAACTTACTTCGTTGGTGGACGACCTGTGCGTCGGGGACCACCCTGGGTTCTGGGCCCTGCCACTGCTGGGAAGTTGAGGCTGTAGAGACATGGCAAATAGGGTCACTTATAATGTCTTAGTCAACAGTAAGCAAATCACAATTTCAATGTGTGTGTCACATCACCCACCTTCTCCATGTGCCTTCTGGGCCTGATCTGCTGCAGACTCTTCCACAGATCCTTCCCCCGCTACATTAACATCTAGAAAAAGAGATTAAAGGAATCAGCTTTGTTTTAAATAGCATGTATGTGTGTGCGCTTACATGAAGAGTCACATACCAGAGGCTAACAGCTCCGTCGTTGGGTACGACTCCCTGCCCATGCTGTGATGCCCCTCCTGTGTAGAAAGGTCCAGGGGGGACCTTCACTTTGTGCTGCAGAATAATGCAGCACTGGCCGGCCTGTGCGCCTCCGGGTGCGTCGGATTTGGTACTCCATTTCCAGCAAAGAAAAGCATTTATAAATAAAGGCCTACCTTCTGTATTAGTTATATCTAGCATGCAATCGCTATGTACTTACTTGGGAAATGGAGTCCAAAAAATCGCCGCACCCAGGGCATGTAGAGCCGTTTCAGGTCTGACCAATGCTGCATGATCTGCGTGTGGGTGAAGGTGGTGTCAGTCTCCTGCTGGATCCTGGAAACGATCTCCAGGGCGACGGTCCTCTTCTCAAAAGAGTTGGGCAGGTAGTCGTACCAGCGCTGAAGCATCGTCTAAAAAACACAAAATAAACATATTTTTTAGATCAAACTGCATACAAATATCTGTCACAAATCGATCTAGATGGAAGTGACTTGGTTCGCACATGTGGGCCCTAACATCTGTTTGGCACGGAGTTTTACACACTTTTAAACCAAACCGTTTCTTCCTGGCCTTAAGGCCTAGGCACGCATTTAGATGGCAAATCTAGGCACTTACGAGCAGCTCTTCTTGTTGGCAGGTGAAGATCGTGGGCGCCATCTTTCTTCTTGTCTGCAGCAGATAAGTAATGCCCCAGCGGTTTCCGGGTTCCGCACGGCCGGACGAACGGCCGTACACACGCGTACCTGAACGCCTAAGCGTCATACCCAGGTATTAGTATTTATAGGGTCCTGGACTCACAGCTCATTCTCTTTCAGAGTCTCAACATTATGGCACCCAAAAAAGCCGTCGGGAAGGCAAAAGCAGGCAAGGATGGCAGCAGCAAAATGCAAGAGTGGCGTGAGGAGGCTTCTTCAGGGCCGACCACTCGCTCCAAAATTCCAAGGCCGAAGGTGCGGGAAACACGCAGTGGGCAGGCCAAGGCGACAATACCAACAAAGTCTGCTAAGGCACCAACAACCAGCAATCCAAAGGAGGCAGCGGCAAAGAAGAAGCCCCAGGCCACCAAGCAGACAGGTACGCCCGCAAAAAAGGCCACTAAGAGGGTGAGAAGCCCCAGGCCACAAAAAAACCCATCCTCTCCTCCCCGGACGACCAAATCCGTTCTCCAAGAACGCTCTGCTGACAAGGCCAGTAAAAGCCACAGGGCCAGAAGCCCCAGTCCCCAAAGCTCTGCATCACCACATACACGTGGAAAAAGCGGGCATGGAAAGAGTAAAAGCCACCGGGCCAGAAGCCCCAGCCCCCAAAGCTCAGCATCTCCACATACACGTGGAAAAAGCGGCCATGGAAAGAGTAAAAGCCACCGGGTCAGAAGCCCCAGCCCCCAAAGCTCAGCATCTCCACATACACGTGGTAAAAGCGGCCATGGAAAGAGTAAAAGCCACCGGGCCAGAAGCCCCAGCCCCCAAAGCTCAGCATCTCTACAGACACGTGGAAAAAGCGGCCATGGAAAGAGTAAAAGCCACCGGGCCAGAAGCCCCAGCCCACCAAGCTCAGCATCACCACAGACACGTGCAACTACCTCCCAGGGGCATGCAAGCACAAGTCTCAAGGGCCCACAGAGGCACAGGGCAAGAAGCCCAACAACATCAAGCACACCCTCTCACCACCGCCACAGGTGGCAAGGCACTCTCCATATGCCACATCGACACCTGCAACTTCAGTGGCCACCCAGGCAAGGACCCCAAGTCCATTTCCAAGTCCAGTACATTCTTTATCCAGCCACCTGTCCAACATTTCTACCCAACACAGCCAGCCCAGAATGTCCCCCAAATTGCCTGCAACCACAGATGAGCCCAAACATCAAGCAATAGGGCGGACATTGCACCGAGGCCAGTTGAGTGGCAGGTTTGGGGAGGCCCAAACTCTGGCATTGGCTAGTGGGCTGACCTTACATTATGATGAACTATATGAGCGTAAATACAAAGCAACCAGCAAATTGCGCAAAGCAGAAATTTTAGAGGAGCTCACCAGACAGGTCAATGCAGCGGGGGAGGAGCTCAAAGATGTGGAGCAAATTCAACGCAAAATATCGGACCTGAAGTATGCAGCATGGAAGAAAGAAAATAAACGGCACAATTACAGGTACATATATGATTTGTGCATTTGTCTGCTTCTTGTATTGTCAACATTTTCCTACATTTGCCAAACTATATTTTTCAGCTTCCAAACTGGTGGAGGCTTCCCCACTAATTACAATTTACCAGAGCTGAGGAGATGGTGCTGGGCCTGATACATCCCGTGGCCTTAGAGGGCCACTCGGGGCGACGGGACATGTACATCCCTTCTATTCCAGCAAGTTAGTAATGTTAGTGTGTATGTGAAATGTTTTAAACCTGTAAAATGAGGCTCACAGGCATATATGAACACATGCCCCTAGGGAGTGTCTTGTAGGGGAGGTTACAGTTTTAGCAGGGTGTGTGATGTCTGTGGAATGTTCATTTTCAAATTTGCTAGGCCATACATGACCTTGGACAGTATTTATGGTCACTATTAAAGTATTAATATTAGCAAAGGACTGCCTGTTATGCGATTCTACTCAATAATATCCAACACTTCCTTCTTTGTCTGTAGGCCACTTGGGTTTGAGCTGTGCTTTGGTCTCAAATACTTGATCTGGGGTCAGGGTAAGGTCTACATAGTAAGAATGCCCACCAGCATACTCCTAAGCAAAAATGCTCTTTGCAAGCTGAGTGTGGGTCCCTAATGGCCCTTTAGGGTTGTGTGAAGCCTCATAACATGCAGTACATGCATGTTTGTATTATTTAAGGTGACCAATGTGTATGTACAGGGTGACTCATACATATAACAGATAATGACATTCATAGTGAAGGTAAACTTGGACCGTTGGGGGAGTTGCCATTCCTGCTTGCCCATGTGTTTTATAGAAGCATATGTAGTAATACAGATCATCAATGCATATTTGGGTGTTTACGTGCCATTTTTTTTTACAATGCAGCCCAGCATCAACCCTCAGCTAGTGTGGAAGCCTCATCCAGGACCACGCCGTCAACTTCTGTGCTGCCTAGGAGCCAGGACCAGATATATACGGTAAGTGTATTTTGCTGAATCTGCTTATGCATGTGAATGAACATGACTAATTGGCATAACAGATATATTTAGGGCCCAAACTGAACCTTTTTTTCACATGTCCCAACAGACCCACACACTGATGGAGGAAATCCAGGAGATGTAGGAGGATGCCACCTTTATGGGACCTTCACAACAGACCCCCCTGGAACATAATCTGCAACTGTCCCAACATGTTTCTTCACCAAATCCTCTGCAGCAGAGTGAAGCTGGCCGCATGCTGCCAGGCCATCGTGGGCAGCATGCAGAGACTGAGCCTACAGTCCCCAGTGGTAGGTCTGCTGCAGAGGATTTGGCAAGCACATCTGTGGCTGTTGGTCGGCCTAGACGTCCATCATCTGCAGGCGCTCCGACCTGGGAAATTGGGAGGCTTAGTCAGCTACGTCGCCCAGTTTCCCTGGGGAGGCACGTGCCGATCATGGAGTCAGCATGGCACCATGAGAGGCGTTTATTTCGCCAACAAACTGAAGAACCACAGAGCAGCATCATGCACAATTAGAGACCTTAAATAATACATTAAACACCATGCTGGCAGAATTTAGGTCGACCAACAGCCACATGGCCACCTTATCTACTAATTTCACAGCCATGCTTGAGGAAGTTCGAACTAGCAACACCCACATGGCCACCTTAACTAGTAATTTCAGTGGCATGCTGGATGAAGTTCGAACAACCAATAGACACATGTTGGAACAGTTGCAGATTATGAATGCCACACATGCCCAGGTGATGGGCCACCTATAAGGCCCACCACCGGGGTTTTATGGGCATCAACCATTTTAACACATATTTGCCCTGTATCTGCTCCACATCTTTCCTCTACATCTCTACTGTATTGACCTGTCTGGTGAGCGCTACCAATATAGCCTTTTTGTATGGCTTTGCTTGTATGCTTTGGATTTTTGCCCATATAGCTCATTAGAGTGCTGAGATACCCCACTAGCCAATGCCTGATCTCAAGCCTCACTGAACCTGACACTCAAGCTGTTGCGCTGCAGGCTTTGGCCTAATTACATTGCTTCTGGATCATCCTGTTTGTAGGCATGATTGGGGGACATTTTGGGCTGGAAAGCTACTACCTTGAACCCTGGCAGAGATTGTACTAGACTTGGATTTGGACTGGGGCTTCTTGTTTGGGTGGGCCACTGACTTACAGGCGTAGATGTGGCATAGGTATGGCTGCTTTCCACCTGTGCCTGTGGCAAATGTGGCCAAGCAGGAGAGGGTGTGTATGTGGCCCTATTTATTACAGGGCAAATATTGACATGCAAATGCTTGCTCCCTATGTCTGTGTATTTTATTTAGGATTTAAACTTCGGCCTGGAGTGCATTACTTTAAAACTCCTGGATGTGGCCAATTGCTAGGTGCCATGATTTGCCACAAATGTATTTGAATGTTGTACTATGTATGTACATGAAGTATGCGAGTGCCCTTCAACTCCAAATTTTCATATTTCAATAAAAAATATTGAATGTGACTTGGCCTGTTGTTGACTAAGTTGATACATTAATGTTTTGGTTATTTTTAGATTACTTAAGGTTTTACTAAACAAACAGGGCAAAAAAAATGCATGAGTCTCAGATCATGTGTGAATATTTTAGTAATTAAATCATTACTAGTTGATACACCAAAAAATAATAAAAGATTTACAAGCAAAATTAGAGGAGCAAATAATAATTACAGGCACAAAACAAACACAGGCAACAAAAATTATGCAAAATGTGTCTGAATCAAATTGGTCCAAACTGCTTGGCCAGAGGCACTAGGTGTGCCACGGTAGTGGTCTTCTGGGTCCTGGCTGGGTGGAAGGGGGGCAGATCCAAATACCGGGGGACACGCTGCATGATGGCATAGTTATGTAAGACACAGCAGGCCAGTATGATGTCTATGACCTTTTTGGGGTCATACTGTAGTGCTCCCTCAGTATGGTCCAAACACCGTAAGTGTGTTTTTAACAGTCCAAAGGCCCTCTCCACAATGGCCCGGGTCTTCCGGTGGGCCCGATTGTAGGCATCCTGTGGGGCATTCTGTGGCCGAAGGACAGGCGTCAGCAGCCAGGGAAGTAGTGGATAGCTGGAATCCCCTGAAAGAATAAGAAAATACTAACATAAGTTACACATGACACAAAAATGTATAAAAAAAAAAGGTTGTTCACCCTGAATAAATGCCTATCTTATATTTTAGACACACCCTGAACATACAGATTGCTCTGCTAAAGAAACAGCCTAACACCATCTACTGCATTTTCTGACCCTTTAAACGTCCAAAATGGCGGATGAGTGCAAATCAGGCAGACTGCTAACAGGTATTGGCTTAGGACTGTGCTGCTCAGCATTCTTGGATGTCTTTCCTTTTCAGGACCCCAGATCTGCTTTGTGTGAGCCAAGCACAGCTCTAACCCGCCCCCTGCACTTTATCCCTCTCTCCTCTACTCAGTAAGTGTCATGCTTCTGAGCAAAGATGGCGCAGACCCTATCATAAAGTCAAGAACAGAATTGCAGCCGAGTGTGGGGAAGAATAATAAGTAATTTACTTGAAAGTATAAATATATTATTTACTAATTGTGGAAACTCATTTTGTAAGGGTTTGTGCTTTGCTAAAGATCATGGTTAAGGTCCGGTTTCACCTGTCATCAAGGGGTAAAAACAGCCATAGCTTAAGACATGGGTCCGAAACTATATTAATACGCATACATTGAAAAGGATATGACGTTATTTGCGGCAACTTACAAAGGAGCCATCCACCAGAGAACTCAAACTGATGGTACAATTCAGATCATCGCAAGATGTACGCGTCATGGGATGAGCCTGGAAACCCGGCAAGGACGCTAAGGAACCGCATGTCCGGGGCCACCACTGCTTGGACATTCAGTGAGTGGCCCATTTTGCGGTTCCTGGGAAAAAAAAAAAAAAAATTAGCAAGGCAAGGTAAATTACTCAAACAATAACTTCTAACATCCTCCAAAAAACATGTTGGCCAATACAAATAACACTTCAATTCCTTAGACGTGTGGAGCGGCGTGCGTGGGAGCCGGGAACCCTCCGGAGTCGGGTGTATATCTGCCCACACCACCTGATTGCCTTGGTCAGGGCTGTCTCCCCAGGTGTGGGTCATAAGGTTGGAGTGGGCTGGGGATGTCCACTCAGAGGGTGAAGGGCCATGTGCTGGGGATGATACTGGGGTGGTGTGGCTCTTTAATCCCCCCTCTGCTGGGGAAAAGCTTTCACCCAGGCTGCCCTCATTGCTGCTTTTTACTGGGGGAATCTCTGTGTCAGTTGACGCAGACACAGGCATCGGCGAGGGCTCGATGCGGCCTGCTCTCTGAGGCTGTTGAGGCCTCTCTCCTTCGATGACACGCCGCTCCCCCGGCACCCGCCCCCGACCTCCGCCGTCTTCATCAGCTGCTTTCCCCGGCGGGGCCCGAGGCAGGCTCTGCATCTTCAACGATGTCTCCGATTCCAGACGCGGCTCATAGCAGCTCCTCCCCACCTCAGCGGCAAACTCGCAGCTCGGCGACACCACCACACCCCTCAGGCAGGTCACGGCCGTACCATCCGCCGCACTCGTGGCTCCCGGTCCCCGCCTTCAAGATCGAGGTAAGCGGCATACCTCTCATTCCTTGGGGCTCCCCAGGCTCCATTAGTGCATCCAGCTCCTCTCGGTGCTCCCCCCGACGACCCTCTCCTCCGCGGGGCCGGCCGGGCGCCATCTTGGCTGGCTGGGCTTTCTGCCCCGTCGGGTCTCGGCGTCCAAAAAAACAGCTTTTGTCCTTCTTAGGGGGCCTCTTGGCGGATCCCCCCGCTCTCCTCTCCCTTCCACTCCCCATTTTGCAGGTTTAGGGGGGCTTTGGTAGCCTAGATCAACTGTCAAATTAGGGGTTATAGCAGAGCTCGCAGTTTCACTCCCTCACTCCTTCATGGCCAGGCCACGCCCCGTTTGTCTGGAGTTTTAATCAATTTGGGTGTATAAGTGACCCCTCCTCTCATTAACCAACGTGTTTATATGAATTTTTTAATATTACACAATTTTGCGATAGTGCTCCTGTAATATTCTCTCTTCTTTGAATTATACGTTCTAATAACTAATGTCTTATTCTGAAATAAAGCATGAAATGCCCCTTATTTTTGTGAGATATTTGAAGGAAAGTTTACTAAATCAAGGAACTAGTCCATTGGTTTAATAATCAGTTTGTGTTAAACCGGACCTTCAGCATGATTTAATGAAAAGTCCAAACCCTTAAAAAACTATTCCCCAGCATCTAAAATTAATATATTTTAAGTTTTTAGTCACTTACATATTATTCTTTCCCCCACCAGGCTGCAACTCTGTTCAGGACTCTAGAATACGGGCGCCGCCATCTTGACTCAGAAGCATCACACATACTGAGGAGAGGAGAGCGGGGTAAAGTACAGGGGGTTGAGTTATAGCTGTGCTTTGCACATACAGAGCAGAAATGGGGTCAGGGAAAGGACAGCAATCCCAGAATGCAGAGCGACACAGTCAGAAGACACTTCCTGTTTGCAGGAAACCTCCAGGTCACCAAGTAAACAAACTCACCTTCTTAGACGAGCGGGCGGGAGTGGTTGTGAGCACGCTAATTGGACAAGAGGCCTCACATGCACTGTAGGACAAGGGAAAGGTGAGTTACACTGAGAAACCTGGGGGGTTTCACACAGCAGGGCATCTAAGATCAGGGGCCCCGGTAGCAAGGAATAAAACCTGGGATAGTCAAAATCTCTGGTTTTGGTCCACTTTAACTGATTTAAATAGTTGCCTTAATTACTCAGTGTCCAACACTTTACTTATTTGAATCAATTATTTCATTTTATAGATAATATAAATACAATAATATAAGCCTTGCTGGGCATATACTGTATTTATAGCTGTAGACTGCATTTTGCTAAATTACCCTTTATAACCTCGATGGAGGTAAAGGGAAGAATTTCAGACATTAATGAAAGTTTGAGATATTGAAGCTCAAGATGCATATGATACATTTAGAATAGTTTGGGTCCCATGGTTGGTCTACAGACACCTGGACTCACCACACAACTTTATCCCTTACATACTTAACCACACATTTATGCCAACTTGTCAACCCTTTCGCCCTGGTCTGGAGCCCCCTTCTCTGCACTATGGAGGGGTGGGGGGGGGGATCATAGTAGGTTTTGCTAAGATCTCCTTAGCTGAAGAGGTTGAAACAGAGCAGAACAGGCCATCTCTGCTTTTTAATCAGATAATTAAAAAGCCAGTGTCAGGAAATCTCTAGCGGGTACACCAAACACACCCCTTTGCTAGCATAAACACATTGTTGCTAGGCAAAACTCTTTTATTTTACAACACAGAAATAAATAAAAAATGTAATTAGAATAACAGATATGCCTAGCATCATGAGGACATCCTTTTGGCACACAATAATGAAAGCTTTGAAAAATGCCATCAAAGTGGAATTATCCTCTAGAAGACTCTTCTGAAAGGTAAGATCCTTGTTTCCAATCCTTAATTTATCCAAGAATATAAGCAATTCTTTTCTCCAGTTAAACACTAACGTTATGTAATTCCTGACAATCTCATTCTCTGGTGACCTAATTCTCATGCATATGGATGCTGATTCATTTTGTATTATTCCTATGCAGACTGTATATGATAATGCATTAAATTACTTTTACTTTCCAATAACAATATTGTAAAAATATATTATAAGCCAATGTTAAAAGCAAAATCAATCCTTTGTCATCTTGGAGCCTTTACAACTCATTCGTACATATAGGAAACAAAGCAAACTTCAGTTAAAGAGGTAAATTGGACAGTCTGGGGAGTTCCCAAAAACTCCCCAAACTCCGTGCTATGTTCCCTTTAAAGTGGACCAAAATTTTGACTATCCTGGGTTTTGGTCCTTGCCCGTTGCAGCATAAAACCACACATATTGCCAAAGCCAACTCACCTCTTCCCGGTCCTATGGCGCATGCGTGGCTATTTGTCCAATCAGCGTGTTCGATGCCACTGACGTCATGTCGCCTAAGCTATCGTCTAAGGCCAGTGGCTCCGAGTGCGCTGACAACTGCATCCTCTGCTTCCCTGTAACAGAAAGTGTGCCCGTGTCGGTCATTCACAAATGCCTGGGATGGGCATGCGCCATTGGACCGGGAAATAAGCTAAGTAAATGGGGCGATCTAGAAGGTTTCACAAGTGTGGATTTTGTGGCATGGGTTTTGTACACTGAGGGAGTTCTCAAAAACTCCTCAAACTCCGCCCTCCACTCCCTTTAATACCCCGATCCAACAATTGCCACTGTAAACATACCTGTCTTCTGCCCTTCCCTCTGCGCTCATCCATCCTCCTCTGGGCACTACCTGTGGGGCAGCACCATCTTTTCTTCCTTCCTCAATCCCAGGATGCATTGCGCCACCCGAGATCTCTCAGGCTAAAGGACACATAGAAAAGCCGTGAGATTTCCGAGCAGCTAGCGAGGAGGAGGGGGGCAGCACAGCAGGGACCCTGCACGGCTAAGCTCCCCGGCGTCTGTCACAGACGGCTAAGGCGCCGGAGGGGAGGAAAAAACAGCAGGATGTTGACGAGCTGAAAGACGTCGACATCCAAAAGGTAATCTATGTGATAGCTAGGGGCTAATAGGACCTGCTTGCACAGAGGTCCGTTGTTCCTCTTTAAATAGGTTTCAAGATTAGTTTCTGTACAGCAAAGAGCCATAACACCATCTATTGGTCACTGGTGTCACCGAGTCATCTGAACTTCATGCATTGATCCGAGTCTCGAAAAACAGAAATGTTTGTTAACTTTTTGCGGATGCCATTGTTTGCCATTGACGTCCTTGATTGCAAATCTGTTTATTTCCCCAGTGATAAGCTCAGATGTTACTACTACAAAGAACACAAATCTATCACACCATAACAAATAGTAGACATCTAAAAGGAGCAACATGAGCCGGCATACTGTGTAACTTTACCTTGCGCTCAAGTTGTGTTTATTTCTCAGCTGGTACAGTACGACATCTTGGCTGGAGCTCACTGGATTATCTGAAATGCAGACTCATGGCTTCACTTAAAAAGTCATTACTAGCTGGCTTAGGCAAATATACATTAACTGTAATACTGTGATATAAAAAAAAAACAGTGTTACAAGCATGAAGTACTTTTGGAAAAGAAAAATAGTTTAAATAGCAACACAAAGCTTGCATAAAATATATAAATGCTACAAGTCAAAGGTTAGAATAATTTGAATAAAAATGCATTGTTTGGAATACGGTTGCATTGGCCTGCATGCGGCACTATGTTGCCAGATATCTGTGGTTTTGGTAAAAAATGTTGCCTAAAAGGTCCTTTACAGTAATAAGATTCTGGCTTTCCTGCAATCACTTTGCTGTGATGAGGCAAAGGCAGAAAAATTACTGTGCAGGAGGAAGGATGGGAGGGACAAAGGGTCATCATACCTCCCGCTACTCCTTCCTTCTAGTATCCATGCTGAGGCCTGAAATCAGACCTTCAGCATTATTTCATGAAAAGCCCAAGCCCTTCCCCAGCATCTAAAATTAATATATATTATGTTTTTAGTCACTTCATTTTTATTTTTTCCCCCACTGGGCTTCAACTCTGTTCCGGACCTCGGAAGCATTACATACTGAGGAGAGGTGCTCTGTTTGCTTCATTAAAATAAGAATCTATTAAGCTTATAAAAGGGACAGTCAGCCTTTTGTATACAAGGGCCTCCTCATAAATCCCCTAAAGGACCAAACATTACAATTCTAGACCTTCATGCATTCCCCCACTGTAACCCTGGTATTTATCCAAAACACAGTGGGGAGGGGGGGCTTACACAGTGGGGTATGCTGAATCAGCATGCCCCAGGGGCACCTAGTGGGCCAGCACTAGAGCCTTTTATACTCCAGGGCCAGCATCTGCAGTAATAAGTCCACTTTAAAGGTGATAACCACCAACAGTACTATGGAGGGGGAGGGATTCCTAATTTTGTTAAGCTCCAATGGTCTAGAAGTAAGATGATGTTTTGAAAAAGTCCAAAAACTTGAATCCAAAAATTTAGTAAATAAGACCCCTAAATGGGAAATAGGTAATAACATTTAATAATAACATTATTTCCACAACTTAAAGATGCAATTTTATCACACTTAGGGCCAAGGCGTGTTTTAACCTCCACCACCTGGGCATTCCACATCTTGTTTTCAGACAATCAGGATTTATAAACATTTAAAGTGGACCAAAACCCAGGATTTTGACTATCCTGGGTTTTGGTCCTTTCCCCCGGAGCACCCTGATCGGGGGTGCGCTGCTGTGTGAAACCACCCAGATCGTCTATGCCAACTCACCTCTTCCCGGTCCTACGGTGCATGTGCGGCCACTCATCTAATCAGCGCCCTCAGAGCGGCTCATGTCACGCCGTCTAAGCCTTCATCCAGTGGTGGCGGACGCATCCCCCTCTTCCCTATAACATGGAGCGTGCCCGCGTCGGCCATCCACAAATGCCTGGTGCGGGCACGCGCCCTGCTAGAGGGATAGCAGGGTTGCAGCCATGCCTCGCGCATGCACTGTTGGACCGGGAAACAAGGTAAGCAACCTGGTGGGTTTCACACAGCGGGGCATCCAGATTTTGGATGCCCCGGGGGGGGGGTCAATCGGCCTGGGAATCTTATAGATTCCTGGGACGATTGTTGTGGGTTTTGGTCCACTTTAATATACTGTAATATTAAAGTAGACCAATCACCGGGATTTTGACTATCCTTGTGATTGGTCCTTGCCTTGGGGCATCTCGATGTAGGCTTCACCAATACTAAAGTATGTCTGCCTCCTTCCTCATTAACTTATATTTACTGTAAGGACTACAGATAAGTGTGAACCCTGCGTGGTTTATGGCTTTAAATGTAAACCTTTAAATTCACATCTTGGTTGTGAACGGCTGCTGCTTTTACCCAGAATTAACAGTATTTGGGTGGGGCACAATCCTAAGCTGCCCCTTGGCTAGCCTCGAATTTTCCGATTTGAACTCCTGGCAACAGCCAATAAGAACTAAAGATTTTAACTCACACCTCAAGACAGCTGTACTCATTTTTAGCTTTGGGAAGCGAATAGAGTAGATTTGCATTCGGATCTTTTCTGCCAGAAAGTGAGGGAACGTGTCCTATAAATTCATTTATAGCCTGAAATAGACAGACAAGAAGACTTGTCAAACTTTGTCAAATCATCATTATATGTGGTGATGGTCATTGCCATGGCAGTTAGTGGTGCCCTCCTTTTATCCACAGTTAAGAGAATGTGAGCCAGCTATTTGGACTGGAATAACCTGGGAGGGGCCAGTTTATGTTCCCCGGTCGTTTCTATAGGAATTTCAGAGCAACCTTCCCTTAACACCGGGGAAAGATAAAATTAGGGGAGGATGCCCAAACACAAGTAAGTGCCAGGTGGGTGGAGGGCACACTTCTAAGCCAAATAGTTCCAAAATGGCCCGGACTTCCCACAGGTAGCACACTGCTCTGCTTGCCACTGGCAGCACTGGCATACATAAAATGGAGGTAGTGAAGACATATGCTACTGGGCCTGTGGCAGAAAGGAGCCTGGTAGTAGTCACAATAAGTAGCTGCCTCCCCTGCCTGCATTGTAGGCAGCTCCTGGGTGCGCCTCCTGGTGTCCGTCACCCTTTTCATACCCTCTGCTGCCCTCTCCCATTCAAACTTTCACATTGGATGGGAGATCTGGTCTCATTTGATTGGAGCGACCTCTGGCCAATCAAAATAACTCTGTCCCAGGTGGAGAAGCCACCACACATGGGGTATGGGGGGTTGGGGTAAAGGTGATGGGTCATCACTGTGATGGAGAAATGGCTGATGTGGCGGGGTGGAAGCGGATAGTGGGTGTGGTTGGGCACTGAACATTGGAGGAGATGAAGGGGGTGCTGTCTTTGCACCCTCGGTCAACTGTAAAGCAGAGCAAAACCCTCATAACCTGTCCCCAGAGTCTGAAGCACAGTACTTGAGAGTAGGTGTAACTCAAAATATACCATAAACATAGTCAGATCCTGATGTCACTAGTATTCAGACAAGAATTAAAAAATGATTACTCACTAAACAGACCATTACAAGGGCCTGGAAGCAGCAATCCATCTTCATCAGAGGGGTAAAATCTAGAATCAATGTTTTTTATAAACAAGAAGATCTTCTTGAGCATCTGGGAACCTTGGAGAAACTATGTCACCCCAAATCTTCATCATTGGCTTGAAACTAGTATCTGTTGAGCAAATGACAGGACAGGTCAGGGACCACCCCCCTCCTTTCCACGCCCATTCCCCTTCAACTCTATTAGCTTACCCCAGTAAGTTTATATTTATTACATATGTGCAGTTTTAAAAGTTACAGCTGAAGAAGTGTGGAAACCTACTCCTATGTTTTCTCCTTATTGTATTATCTTTATTAACCTGTCCTGATAAGACCAGCGAGACACTGTGCATAATATGTTAAGAACATCATCAACACTCCATATGTATGCAAAGCTTTATTTCTCTTTTCTCTGTAAAAAAGTGTTGCTGTAACAATTAAAACTCAATAAAAAGTTTGAACTAGAAAAAATGATTACTCAGATCCAGGTAATCTTGCACTAGAAGGTAAGAAATAGGTTGGGATAACTCCTGTATGAATAATATCTCAAGTGAGACAAATGAAATTAGGTTGATGGGGAAGCCACACCTGTGCTTCACGAGTTTCTGAGTTCCAAACACACACACAAAGAGGCTGATTCCTTACTAACGCCAGGTATCGGCAGATGAGCATCTGTATAGCAGCACTTAGAGCAACCGCTAGTAGATGCTGTAAGCGGGTATTGGGCGCTGTAACAGATCGTCTCAGTCGCTGTAGTATCCTGGCCGGCATTGATGAATGTGATGTATGTTGGATGCTCTAACACCAGTACAAGCTGCAGGGAGCGAGAGGTAGCACCAGCTCAGTGCGACCGACTCTCAGCGCTCCACACCATAATTTTCAAAAAGGAACACATACACAGCGTCGGCGCTCTAAATCTGGTCGCTATAGCATAGAGCGCCTGACGCTGTGGGACTAAAGCGAAAACACATGGAATGACATTGTTTTAATACTGTGACATTAACACTTTAGTGCCAGACCTGTAATGACAATTCTGCATAAAAATATAAAAAGTCAAAAAAATGTTTGTTTGCAGCCAGGAGAGGCCACACAATGATTTGAGAAATAAATAAATAAATAAAATAATGTCAAACACACTGTTTAAACACAAGCAAATGAACGCCTATTGAAATGTTTGGGAGAGCGATACTGAGCGAAAGGTAATACTTGGCGCTCTGGAAGCTAGAGCGCCAGCGCTATACATCGAGCCCTCTGTAATAATACATTAGACGCTACATGGTGCTGTTAGAGGCGCTCACCAGATTTGCTTTCATAAATGTGGTTTTGTGTACAGTGCCCGGCGTTCACCAGACACTACCCGCCGCTACGAGTCACTACCTGGTGCTATCCCTTCTTAAATAACCCCCATAGCTAGGAACAGGCACACAATAATGATCAGTCAGAATGCAGGTTTAAGCAACAACAACAAACTTCAATGCAGACATTCTAGATCAGGGATCTCCAAGCTATATCTGGAGAGCCACATGAGGTTTGTGGTTTCTTGCTATATGGCCTGCAGGCTGTCTGAGGTTATTGAAGAATGAGGCAGGTATAGAAGTGTGAAGGTAAGCCAGCAAACTTGTAAGCTTTTTTGGGGGCAGGGAGCTCCGTATACATCATCTTGTTTATCTGAGGGGATGCACACACTTTAAAGTTGCCTCATAAATTTGACTTTGCAGACCTCCAGTCAAAAAATCTAAGCTTAATAAATTGCTCCCTTAAAGCCCCCCTCTGGTAATCAGCGACATAAGCTTATTGAGAGGGATTAACAGATGCTTATAATACCAGGCAGATTCTCCCCTTTAAACATGCATGGCAGTGGCTCTCTTGCCACACACCTGCTTCTGAAAAACTGAAAAAAAGTCAAAATTGCTTCATAGCTCTGTGCAATCATCGCTTATTTCTAGGCAGAAGTAGTAAGCCTTCAGCTGTAATGACTCATCATTGCTTTGGTAACAGCTAAAATCTTCTAAATACATTGTATCTACTGAATGCTTGTGTGGCCGTCACTGCCATAGAGATACATTGTAACAGCTTTCCTCACACAAATGTCCTTTGCAACATTAGTTGTTTATTCAGTGTGTGTGTGTGTGCATGAAAAATGACTGGCAAGTCTCCCCCCTCGTTTCTGAGGTATATATCTCTATCAGTTCGGTGTGAGTTTCTGCTGGCACAGCCCCAAATTCTCATGTGTAAGCAGGACTATAAAATGTGTGGCAATATGGCCGCCCCCATGTAGTTAAAGAATTAATCATTTTCATGCCATTCCACAACATCTGCATGGGGTTAAGCCCTCTCAAACTGATTATGCCGCTGATCATAAGAGTGGAAGCAATTTACTAAACTTTCTTTTTTTGACTGGAGGTCCGCTTTAAGCAGACATTAGTGCCCTCAAGCTTTTCAGGGTTAGATGTGGCTTTCAAGGCTAGAAACATTTCTTGTTTGCTTGTGTTATTACCCCTCTGGTGGATGTTCAGATTTCCCCAGCAATGAAAGATCATCATAGTCCTTAATTACGTTATCTGAAAACATGAAACCCAGACATCGGAAAACTTCAATCTGGCTGGTAAGGATCTAAGGATCTTAACTGATGTTGCTCAGGTTCCTGGAATTTGTGATCAATCCTTGCAATAATTGTGCAATCTGATAGGGATGGTTTATTTCATTAGAAGCCTGTACTCTTATAAAGCTGGCAACAGGAATGCTGTAAACATCTGATGAAGTTAACTTCACTGAATTATTGTCCAGTTTTAAAACACAAGTCCCGATTTACAGATTATTTTGTCCTGTTGCCTTACTTTACTTTTTTGCCTTATACGTTTACAGGTTCCCTGATAACTCTCCCTGTGTTAAGAGGGGAAAAAGCTTTTGCCAGGCTCCCTCTGCTGTTGGGGGTAGTGTCGGTAGTCTACAAGCCTGGCTGTGTGTCTGCTTATTTTTGCACCAAACAAACAGATCTCATGCCGACGGCCAACTCCTAGCCTACCAAGAGTACTTATTAAAAAAAACAACAGTAATGACCACTGAATGTGTAGCAAAATATTCTGCTATTATTTCCTGATGGGGAGCCATGGTGGACAAATCTACCATATGTGGTTTGCAGTGAAGTACTGGGATGGCCCTGAACAGTTGCAACTGGGGTCAAAAATCAGCCCTGGCCAGTCCGAGACAACCCTGCTGAGCCCCCCCCCCCCAACTATGATGCTGGGGCTATAGCATTGGGAGCTAGGGTTTCTTGGTTTGTGAGTACAGTGGGGCTTGGTACAGGGGGCTGAGAGCAGGGCCGGTTCCAGGTTTGTGGGGGCCCTTGAACAAAAGAGTCTTAGTGGGCCCCAAAGTAGTGTGTCACGGGATGTCCCCTTTTTCAGCTCCGCTGCCACAAATGGGTCATCTTCTGCTGCTGATGGCCCTCCAGTCCTTATTACATTACCTATAGCTACCAATTGTCCTCTAGTTCTTGTTGCATTTCTCTACTGCCACCAAGCACCCTTCAGCCCTTACTGCTTGCTCCGCTGCCACAAAAGACTTCATCATTGCTATAGGTTGTCACCTGGTTCTCACCACCTTCTAAACTTCCATCCTTTGCACACCATTCCATGCCACCTTCACCATTGTTGATGATCATCCCCATCCGCCCTGGTCCTGGAGAGCGAATGAGTATTACTTAATTTTAACAAACCGCCAAACTGGGGTTTGTGGAGGTTGTTTTCCTACTGCAGCTCCTAGACCCTGTAGGTCAGCTTTAACATATCTTCAGAAATAAATAGGTAGCATTTGATATACGTCTGATACAATGTTTAACATGATTAGAGCTGACCTATACATTATTAGGTATTTTTCAAATCATTAATTTTTGTTAGATATTTTACTTGAAGAATATATTTGTGCGTTTTAATGGCTTGTTTTTTAATCTACAAAAGTAGCACATAAAAAATCATTATTTACATAACTTTACATATTCTGCTTAGTGTAAATTGATGGCTAACACGGTAACATGTCCAGGCTTTAACAGTTAGCAGTTATTTCTTCTATTGCCATATAGATATCATCTGTAACAGAACAATTTCCCAGGGATTTATACAAGCAGCTGAACTGAATGCAATGAATAAGCTATTAAGTGCAATTTCAAAGGTTTGTTTTTACAGTTTAGACATTGGCCTCGTGTGGGAAAAAACACATACTACTTCCAAATGTTGCCATCTGATTGAGACTAAACATCTAGTAAAATCAATAAGAAGAAAACTTTAATTTACACTTTATTTCCTCTATATTGAGGCAAAGCATTTTGGACTATAACATAGTTGGGTAGTCATATTTTTTTTGTTTAACCTCCCAACAAAACACATGGAGACTGATTCATCACTAACGCCAGGTATCGGCAGGCAGATGAGCGTCTGTATTGCGGCGCTTAGAGTAACCGCCAGTAGAAGCTGTAAGCAGGTATCGGGCGCTGTAACAGAGCGCCTCAGTCGCTGTAGTAACCTGGCCCGCAATGATGAATGTGAAGTATGTTGGGCGCTCTAACACCAGTAAAGCACTGCAGGGAGCTAAAGGTATTGCCAGCTCAGTGCATACGCCACTCGGCACTCCACACCAAAAAAGGACACACACAGAGTTGGCGCTCTAAAACTGGTCGCTATAGCATAGAGCACCAGACGCTGTGTGATTAAAGTCTGTTTTTGAACACATATCTACCAGTAACAAAGCGAAAACACATGGAATGACATTGTTGTAACACCGTGACATTAACACTTTAGTGCTAGATCTGTAATGACAATTCTGCATAAAAATATAAAAAGTCAAAAAAGTTTTCTAGGCCAGGAGAGGTGACACAATGATTTGAGGGAAAAAAAGAAAAAAAAACCCAAAAAACACTATTTAAACAAAAGAAATGGAACGTCCATTGTATGGTAGAGCGACAGGTAATACCTGGCGCTCTGGAAGTTAGAGCGCTGGCGCTATATGCTAAGCCACTTGTAATGATGAATTGGATGCTACATGGCGCTGTTAGAGTCGCTCGCCAGAATCGCCTTCATAAATGTGGTTTTGCCTACAACGCCCAGCGTTCACCAGACGCTGCCTGCCGCTACGAGGCACTACCTGGCGCTAGACCTTCATGAATAAACTCCAAATTCCCAGTTCCCAGGGAGCCTCTGGTGCACACACCATCTGAGATGTGTCAGCCCCAAAGGAGAAAGGCCATTATGACAAATTGTTCATGGCAATGTGATCGGTCTAAAGCAGTAGTCCTTTCACCACAAGTTGCATTAAACTAAATGTCACAGGGAATTCATTTTAAAGCCTTTTGAAAGTCAGGCCAGAAACTCCTCATTATACTGGGCCCCCAAGTCAGCCCCACTATCTTGGGTTTTGGTCCTTTGCCCTGGGGCACCCCATTTTGGGTTCCCAAGTTGTCTAATTTACTCACCTCTCCTCAAGCCCCTGGTGCAGACGAGGCTGCTCGTCCAATCAGCTTCTCCGGCCACGCATTTTAATGTAGGGCTAGAGAAGCTGAATGAAATCCTTAGCCACACACAATGGCAGCTCATGGCACCACTGGCCCCCTTCGGCTGTGTGCGGCCACACACAGCCTTTCAGGATGCCCCAGGGGGAGGGAGTAAATCGTCTCCAGGCACAGTTTTGGTCTTGGAAAACCCCAAGTCGTTACAAAAAACACCCCCAGTGTGCTTTATAGCCAGCCAATGCATGTGTTCCTCAGCTGAGGCTGTAGCATTCCAGGGGCATATAATAGGTAGGGGTGGACAGGGGTGCACCCATTGGGGTGGTCAAAGGCATCTCTCATAGAAAAGAAAAAAGAGGACACACAAAAACTCGTACTAATTTATGAAGTGTGAAAACAAGAAAAAGTGCCCAAAAATAAAGCCAAAGATTTCTCCTATAATTATAAATAATTTTCTATCAAAGCGCAAGACATGAATTATTCTGGCATGAGGCATGGTTCAGAATCATGATTAATTACAGCCCAGGAGCAAGGAAGTAATGTATACTTAAAGGACTATTGTGAAAAAAATGGCCCAATGATAAAAATCCATAAAAATATGCTGGGTGGTGGGAGGAGGGGTCACTTAGATACCCGGCATCAAGAAATATCCAGCCAGGCTTGTTTTTTCTTTTAATGGAAGAAACAGGAAATATATGGGGGGGGGGCAGGTTCTGTCTAAACTGCTTTTATCAAAGTTTTTTTTATAATCATCCTTCAACATGACCACACGGAGAGAGAAGGAAAGAGAGAGAGGAAACACAAACTGGTGTGGAGGTTAAAAGCCCCACGCCTTCCTCCCCACCTCAGCTCTTTGTGTTTCCTCCCTAGGGAACTACTGGACAGAGTGTGCTAAGAGATTGTTAGTCTTCAGCTAATTTTTTATTTTAGTTTTTTATTTTCACACTTCAGAGTTTTGAAAGAGCCTGCTGAGCCCTTGGATTATAATTCAGGTGGAGTTCATCCGTTGGCTTGGGACGGCCAGGTCTAATTCCCACATAGTCTAAGCACAAGTATTGCGATGTCCCCTTTAAATCCCGAGCAACTGAGTTAGGTTGCGGGTGTGCCTGCCGTTTAAGTCACCATTCGGTGACTCACCAGAACACTGGTTCGGTGATATTGGGATTCCTATTATTTTCATACAGGTAACTTTTTCCCTCCAAATTTTCACATTTTATGGGGCAGAGCTGACATGTGTGGCGACCTGGAAGAGGAAAGGCTGCATTTCTCCCCGGCCAGCGTGCAGGTCGGAGGGTGCATCGGGACAGCGGCAACGGCAGGAGCGGCAGCAGAGCGTCCTTTAGGGGGACAGGAGTCATCAGCAGCACATCCGATACAGGGCAGCATGGAGCCCGCAGCAGTGGTAATGTCGGACAGCCCAGCAGATAGCGTTCAGCCAACAGTTAAAGAAACAGGTGAGGTTATTGACATTCTTCAGAGACCAGTAAGATAAATAGTTATTTTGCTTATGGTAGTGGCTGCCCACGAATAGGTAGAGATAACTAATAAGATAATGTTTTTCTTATTTATTATTGTCCCTTAGCCTGAAACGCCTAACTGCAAGGATAAGGACCCTGAGACCCCTAAAATCAAGTTTAAACCAACCCAAAAATTGAAACGCTGTGAAGAATGTAGCACTGTGCCTCCGGACACTTGGCAGAATACTCTGTGTCAGGATTGCAGAGAGGCTAAAAAGGATGCAGACTCGGGGGCTCTCCTCAGGGAGGTCGTGCAATGAGGCAGGATATTGCCTCAATGGGGGATGCCCAGAGGGGTTCATTACGAGTAATCCAGTTATAGGGACTTTGGGCCCACTTCAGATTAATATGGCACCAGAACCAGGAGAAGAAAGTGAAGAGGACCTGTCCTCATAGGATTCCTTGGATGTGGAAGAACAGGCTGAAAGGGGTCCAGGTTATCAGGGAAGATTTTGGGAAAAGCTTCCAAGGTTTTTCCAGTCCTTTCAGTACAGACAATGATTAAGGTTGAGTGGGAGAAGCCAGAGAAAAAATTCTTCATGTCTAAGTCATTAAAAAGGAAATTGCTGTTCAGTATTCAGGACATGGAACAAGTGTCCAAAGTTGGATGCGCCACTGGGTCAGATGTCCAGAGCGGTGGATTTAAATTTTGATGACATGGGTGTATTACATGATCCCATAGATAGCAGAGTTGAAATTCTTCTAAAAAGAGCATGGGACGCTATCACATTTACATTTAGACCCACATTGGCATCTGATGGTATCCTAAGGAGCATGGAAGTTTGGTTCAATAACCTCAAAGGTTACATGAAGGGTAATACTTCCGGAGAAAGCTTGCTAACAGCATTGACAATTTTTTTCAAATCTGTTTCTTACTAATACTTCTGAGGAAGCCATCAGAGCTACTGCAAAGGCCTTAGCTTTAGTTTCCTGTGCTAGAAGGGCCCTTCGGCAAAAAACTTGGTCAGAAGACTGTTAGAATGTTTCTAAAGCCAAGCTTTGTGGGACTCATGGTAGTTAGATGTTATGGTCAAATAAAGTGTGGAAAAGGTTTCCTACTAGGAGAAGAAGTTTTAATGCCTGCAAGAGTAGAGCTGTGGTACATATAACTCAACCTAGACAGAGTGACCCAAAGAAGCATTGGACTTGAGGCTAGGCTCCGAAGAGGTCCCGTTTACTCTGCAAACCTCCAGAGGGGCTTAAGCCTCAATCCTGACAACAAGCACCCCGTAGGGGTCAGACTCTTCTTGTTCACAGTCAACCAAAAATCAGTTTGTGCTACAAACACTGGAAGAGGGATATCGATTAGAATGTATATCCCTTCCTCACTCATCTTTTTTTAGTGACCAAGTTCCCAAGGGACCCAAAGAAGAGATAGAAGCATTCCCTCTAGTTCTTCAGTAACTTCTCACTACCAGTACAAGGCACTGCCATTCGGCCTGTCCTAATCCCCGCATATCGTTACAAAGATCCTATCAGAACCGATAGCATATCTCAGGCAACAGGGAATCACGGTGATCCCCTATTTGGATGACCTCCTCCTGTTAAACAAACCAAGGCCATCACTCCTAGTAGATCTAGAAAAGACCCTATACTTACTGAGAAGCCTAGGGTGGGTGATCAAACTAAAAAAATCCACCCTGATACCCAATCATCGATGTAAGTTGTTTCTGGGGTTCGACATTACTCACCAAAAGATTTTTCTTCCACAAGAAAAGATAAACAGGATCAGAGCAGAGTCTCAAAGACTAGTCACAATCCTTCGGGGCTCCATAAGAGAGATCATGAAATTCCTGGGTCTCATGACCTCGACAATCCCTGGGACCCCATAGACTCAAATACACAACGGTGCAGAAATTCCTTCTAGAACAGTGGGATAAGCAACAAGACTCACTAGATTGGCTAGTCCAATTACGCCAGAGTGTCCTAGAAGACCTCAGGTGGTGGACAAAACCAAGGGTAATAGGGAAAGGAAGAGAATAGGGAAAAACCAATCCAGCAGTGATCACGACACCAAGTTTAGGAAAAGTGGCCAAGGGCCTTGGCAGCCAGGTCCTCAAAATCCAGAGAACTCCTGGCGGTCAAGCAGGCACTGAATCTATTTCTGTCAGTCATACCAGGCAGGGATGTACAGATATGGTCAGACAATGCCTCCACGGTAGTCTATCTAAACCATCAGGGAGGGACCAGATCCTCAGCACTAATGATCCTGTCAAATTCCATTCTCCTACTTTTACAGGAGCAGGTCTGGTCTGTCTCGCCAGTTCATCTGAAGGGGACCCTCAAGACTCCAGCTGACTACTTAAGTTGAGTCAGGGTTCAGCAAACAGATTGGTGTCTGAATCGATTGGTGTCTGAACCATAAGTTTTTTTTCTTCAAATTATAAGTACTTTGGGTCTCCTGCAGATATACCTGTTTGCCAATGCCAGCAATACAAAGTGTGAGACATTTTTATTCTCTGACGAAGGGAGAGGGTGTGTTTGCAGTGGATTCTCTAGCTCTTCCGTGGAGTTTTCATCTTGTTTATGCCTTTCCTCCTTTCATAATTCTGAAATTCCGAATATCATTCATCAAGGCTTCATTCTTCATCCGAATCTGTCAAAGCTTCAACTGACAGCAAGGACCATCCTAAGAAGTAAGGGAGGTTCAACTAGTGGTTCAATCGAAAATTAACTACTAGGCGAATCTACGAAAAGGTATGGAAATATTTTTCTTCTTTTTTTGTGAAGACTTCTTCATTATCAGTTTTCCTCGAACAAAAATTGAGATAAGATGAACTAATCCATTATTTTTGCCAAAAATAGTGACTTCCACTAACAGGTCGCAAGAGATAGTCCTTCTGACATTACCAATAGGAGTAAACAAGGAAGAGGAACTCTTGCTGCTAGATGTTAGAAAAGCTCTGATCATTTATCTGGAAAGATCCAGAGAATGGTGTATAGCAGAACAATTCTTAGTAACTTTCAATGGTAAAAAGGGGGCTTGGGAACACTAGCATATGCTGTCTGAGAAGGCTTAAAGGACAACTCAATTTTTGTCAGGTTTTTGGGGTGTTCTGCCTTAATATTTTCTTCTTCTGGGATGTAAAATAAACATCATGTGAGTTTTTGATCCTCAGATGGGAGTGGTTTTTATGACCAAGAGTAAAAAGTACTGACTACATATCCCAGAATCCTTTCACTGTGACAGGTATGCATGTTAGCAACTTTGGCTAAGTCAAGCAGCGGTAATGACCCTTCCCAGCTGGAAAAACTACCAGTAACCCATTAGCTGCTAGAAGACAAGGTTGTGAACCTTTCTTCTAAATAAGTTGAATTACTGCAGAATGGGTTAAACTTTGTCACTTGTGACTTAGCCAATCAGATGATTAGCAAGCTAGAGTGAGGAAGTCTATGATCTGTACCTCTAATGCACCAGTTGATGTACATTGCTAAGGTAAACACATTGTTGCTAGGGAATACTATTTCCTATTATTACACTAAGTTGCAAATAAAAAATGTAAAGCCATCAAAAGTGGAAATACCCTTTAACCCCATGCAGATATTGTGGAATATATTTGCATATTTTGTGCTCCCGGACTGCATGGCAGCAGCCATCTTGCTACAACAGCTGAGAGCCCTTCTTACAAAAGAGCAAAAGTGCCAACAGACACACAGTGCATCCAGCTAGAGAGAGACATCTGCACACAGAATGTTAGGAGAGAAAAACTTCATTGATGAAAAGATCGGTAAGGAATGCTGTGCATGGGGGAAGTTTTGTAACTACGTATCTTTTTAGGTGCTGCTGCTGCTGAGCGGTGAAGCTGTTGTTTCCAATGTTGTTACAATGTTTTAGGAGCTTTGTGATCAGTGATAAGTCATTACTGCTGATGGATTTCTACTTCTGGCCAAAAATAAGGGGTGATTACACAGAGCTTTGAGACAATTTTGACTGTGGGACTGGGATTTTTAGGAGCAGGGCTCTCAGGTGTTATGACAAAATAGCCGCACGCATGCCGTTTAGAAGCTCAGCATCTACATGTTATTTCACAACATCTGCATGGGGTTAAGCCCTCTCAAACAGCTACATCACTGACTGCCAAATGACTCTCCTAATTCAGACTCTAGCAGTTTAGCTATATGTTATTAATGTTATTTATAATATGTTTATATTATGTTATTAATGTTATTGTTATTATGAGGTAACTATCAGTATTAAAAGTTTAATCCACATTATATATTAATGGTATAAGGAAATACATATAACGGTAATAATACATAAGTATATAAATAAATAAATAATTTAGATATTTAAGTTACAGTTTTAATCCTGATAGTTACCTCTTAATAACAATAATATTAATAACATAGCTAAACTGTTTTCAAAAGTATTGCAGAGTCCTTAGTGATTAAGCCATCAATTTGTTAAATATTTTGGGGGAAAAAAAGATGTTACTTTTGGAGACCACACAAGTTAAAACGACACTTAAATATATCTCTGCTGCCCCATGACTTAATTTTAATAGGTCCCAGTGGAAATAAGGTCAAAACAAGTTCACTTATGGCAGGAAAAGGCCTACTGGTAGCCTGAGCTATCCCAGGCATTTACTGTACTGCTCAGAATTTATAGAGAAACATCTTTTTTTCTCTCCTGCTAGTAACTCCAACTGCTTCACCATGTGTCTTTAGTCATTTCATACCAAAGTTTCATTGCGAGTTTGACTGCTGCAATTTTATAAATACCCCATAATGATCTGTTTGTGCAAATTTGGTATTGAACCTTATGAGCAGCATTTCTATTGCACACGGATTTGCAAAAAAATCAATTACATAGTGAAATATACACAGAACAAAAAAAAACAAAATAAAAATACATTTTTTAAGATTTTTTTTTAAATTTATTACCACTTTTGATTTTCTAATTATCTCAAGTGCCACCAGGGGGTACGTATGGGTGATCAGTCATCTAAACCTGTGCACAAAAAGCACAAAACAACCATATCAATTGCACAAAACACACCAAAAGTGTTTTTATCGACTTATGGCACAAACTAGGTTTGCTGAAAGTATAGATAAGGTATAGATGGCAGGGCATCAGTTCAAAGCCTTGCTGAGTACCACCTAATAGTATTTCACCTACCAGCAGTGGAAATCGTACCATTGGTAGGAGACCCCTGCCCTAAATCAATCCTTTACCACTAAGCTTAAGTTTACACCACTAAACCACTAGGCCACCAAGCTACTTATCAGAAGAACAAAGATTCTATATCTCTACTCTCTGCTCACCCCAGAATAGATTATGTATTTATCTTAGCTCCCATTGAGTTCAATAGGAGAGGGAGCTGATGCCCCAGAAAGAACATCATGGTTGGTTATTAATGGCAGCTATGATGCAAGAACATTGACTGCATAAAAAACTCAATACTGTTCTTGGATCAGCAGGTTATGGGGGAGGTAAATAAGGATTTTTTAATCTTTAACCTAATCCCTTTCAGGGGAGGGGGGGCTATAACTATCGCAGGACCTACCAACATGTGTTGCCAAGGGGGAAGGCCCCCTCCAAGCATATCAAGATTCAATTCTGCACCTAACCCCAACTTTTTTGGTCTACATTACATGTAGAGTAGATCCAGTCTTAAAAACATAAGTATGACTAACTGTGGGTTTTTATGTTTCAAATAGACCTATTCCATTTCTGGCGCACATGGCTTATGTGAATTACCCCTTGCCTATGTAGAAAACCTTCCATGTATTTAATATGTAGTGAGAAGCTGCTATTTATTAAAGAAAACCTTTTCCAAAAAGAAATTTTGATTTGGAATGCCCCCTTCTTTGTGGAACACAAAACTGGGCCAAATTGCTTGTACTAATCCTGTGCCCCAGGGGACCAATGAGGTTTGCCAGACAGGTGTTTGTGCGCTTTCTGCAAACCATAGAGAAGGGTGACCATAGGATGAACAGACTTCAGCTGACATAGTGCTCGATCATAGAAGGCAGAGTAATTGGACTTCACAGTGGACATTATGTAGCAGGGTATGCAGAATCTATCAATCATGCCTGAGTTTCTTAGTTAGCCATGCCTATAGTCTATTTAAAAAAAAAAGCTCTATATAAATTTATAGAAATTACCAATAATAAATTGAAAAAAACATTTCTTACCTAGAGAACTGTTTAAAGTGACTGTCCAAATAAAGATAAAAAAAACTCATACTCACCTAGTGTCCTCTGCAGCTGTTCTGTCTTACTCCAGTTGAAAAAAGTGTACCGGGTTTCAAGATCAGGGTCCGCTGCATGTATACTCATCAATGAACTCTAGGATGTCAGTCACAGTGTCTCAAGCACACCCACCTTATTGCAATAGATGGGGTGTTGCAAGGTCTTAATGGAGTAGGTGTGCTTGTGCCACTGGTATGGGGTGGCCCTATGTCTTAGAGCTCAGGGATGGACAGGTCTGCACATCCCTTTAGTTTTATCCAACTGGAGTAGGGCAGGACAGCTGTGGTGTACAGGGTGAGGTTGTTTTTTTTTTTTGCCTTTGCAGACCCAGCCAGGCATGGTGACCTCCATCAAAAGGAAGTCACACCTCACACCACACACACATATTCATTGCAATTGGCATTTTGTGTTGGTCTTCACAGCATACCCCCATTGCACTGAATAGAGTGGGCATAAACAGGGGTGTGATTCCCTCTGGAAGGAGAGTGAGATTGAGGACTGGCACAGAACGATTCATTACTAACGCCAGGTATCGGCAGATGAGCGTCTGTATAGCGCCGCTTAGAGAGACCACTAGTAGAAGCTGTAAGCGGGTATCGGGCACTGTAACAGAGCTCCTCAGTCGCTGTAGTAACCTGGCCCGCATTGATGAATGTGATGTATGATGGGTGCTCCAACACCAGTACAGCACTGCAGGGAGCGAAAAGTAGCGCCAGCTCAGTGCGACCGACTCTCGGCACCCCACACCATAAAAAATAGACACACACACACAGCGCCGACACTCTAAATCTGGTCGCTATAGCTTAGAGCGCCAGACGCTGTGTGATTAAAGTCTGTTTTTGAACACATATACACCTGTAACAAAGCGAAAACACATTGAATGACATTGTTTTAACACTGTGACATTAACACTTTAGTGCCAGACCTGTAATGACAATTCTGCCTAAAAATATAAAAAAGTTTCTAAAAATGTTTGTTTGCAGCCAGGAGAGGTCTCACAACGATTTGAGCAAAAAAAAAAAAGTCAAAATAGTCAAACACGCAGTTTAAACACAAGCAAATGAACGGCCATTGAAATGTATGGGAGAGCGACAGTGAGCGAAAGGTAATACCTGGCACTCTGGAAGCTAAAGTGCCGGTGCTATACGCAGAGCCGCCTGTAATAATACATATATTGTATTTTTAAAAAATCCACCAGAACCAGATGGAGCAACTGCGGGGTACAAAAGGTGAGGATAGTTTGTATTGTTTTCCGCCTGGACAATCCCTTTATTCATTTCCTAAATCTTCCGCTTTAAACTTGACCCCTGACCTTTTTTATTACAAAGTAGCTGATGAAAAGAGGCTGAGCTTTAAAAATTGAACTTTAGAGCAACCACTAGGCAATCTAGGCAAAACTAATCAATATATTGAATCAGGCGCTTATATCACATAGTTCAGCCTCGAATTCCTAAGAACAGAGACTAAATCTTCACAGGGGTCACTGTCAATAAAAAAAACATTAAACCACTATGCAAAATTGAGTTGTGCTTTAAATAAAACTACTTACTAAGTAAGCTCTATGGAGAACCAAATAAAAATGTGCTGTCCATCATCTTCATTCAAATTGTTATATATATATATATATATATACACAAATCATTTTACCACCTTTGGCCTCAGAATTCGAGAAGAAACATGTGATCTCACGGAAGGTGATGAAGTCCCACAATAATAAATGACTTAGCTGGACCCGGACATGCTAGGCAATAAATGATCTCACAAGATGTGATACTATCATAAAGTTTGACAATAAGAATGTACAGGAAGAAAAATATTGCCCCCTGTGAGCAGGACAAGCCGGGGAACTTGTATTAAAGCCACAGACATAAATTAGCAGCTATAAATCTCAGTGATAGTTTTCTCTTTGACATACCTCCCATGCCAAGAAGGTAAAAAAAAATCCTACAAGAGCAGAAAGTGGGTTAAACAGTCCTCTCTGCTGGGGAATGTAGAAACCACTGTTTGTTTTCTTAGGAGACTTCCAATTCTCAGTCCGCTATACGTCAAACAGATGTCTGAAGCCTGAAGCTTCCTAACTTGCAGATCTAGGCTGGCCGTGTCAATTGCACGGGGTGCATAGTGTTACTGGTCAACATCTGACAAAACTGTGAGATATATAAATGTAACATTAGGAAAAAAACTCTGGTATGTTTTCGAAATAGAGCTCTGAGAAAACAGAGATAAATCCAGACCTAATTGGACGGTTTAACAGCTTTAGCATCTGCATGTATAGGTCCCGGGGGTAAAGAGTCTGACCACAGACATTACTACCACTTGCAGTCCATGTGGCTGTAAATAGGGAGTTCTTCCAGAAAATCCTATCCTTTATTCCCCTCCCACAGATATCTTTGCCTGGACATGATACAGATGTGTCACACACGTGAATTAGCTTCAGCGCCGTCCTGTCATTTAAAAATCATATTCTTATTGGGTGGGAGGCTGACACTTGGTATCCTATGGCCATTGCTCGCCTCTTTCTAGTTAGACCAATTGTGCTGCTTCTATTTTTCTTGACTGGCAGTCCATGTATTACACTGACACCACTAGGAGTCAACAGCATGGTACAGGTGGTGGCTCCTAGGTGCTCTGTGTGGTGTGTGGAATTACACATAACTCATTTATTCTCCTGGAGCATGACATGAGTTAACAGGTCCTGCCGATATTGCAGGCTACAAACACTTTATTGAGGATTAACTATGCTTCAGCAATACATCCACTTACATCACTCACTATATAGTACACAGGGAAACAAATGTACCTGAGTTTTCAGCAGTGATCACCTGGCACTCATCTGCTAGTTCCTACACAGGTAATTTACTATACACTTGAGCCAACGGCGACAATGTTGGTTCCTTCGAAAATCCAGTGTCTACCTTCTGTTCAGCTTTGGCTACCAACTGAAACTGACCCCTTTTGCGCTGCAGCTCAAGTCTTGCTAACTCTAATAACTCTATATATAATAACTCATTAGCAGAAGCATCACATGCCTCACCTTGTCTCACATGATAAGTCCATGTGATCCTCTAGAGCATGGATTCCCCAACCTTTTTTAATCAAGTACCACTTTCCATTTTCTAATTATGTCAAGTACCACTTTGGTAGTACATATGGGTTTTCAGTCACCTGAAACTGCATTATAATACACAAATCAGCCATTAAAAATGAATGAAATGCATATAAATAGCCACATAAATAGTTACATCACCATTTGGAGCAGTTTAGTTATGAGCAAATCAGGCCTGAGTAAAGTATAGATGATGTTAGTGGTTGGGGTACGGGCCTTTCTGAGTATCACCTGAAAGGCTCTCGAGTACCACTGGGTGGTACTAGTGCCACATGTTGGGAGCCCCTGATCTAGAGTACTTTCTATAACAATAGCTCTACTTAACTTTTTATTTGCTGCTTGATAGTTATGTTAAGATCTTAAGGATTAGAAAACACAGTTTGTAGCTGGATTGAAAACTGGCTGAAGGAGAGTTGTGGTTAATGATACCTACTCTGAATGGTTACTGGTTGTAAGCGGTGTACCCCAGGGTTCAGTGCTGGGCCCACAATTATTCAACTTGTTTATAAACGACATAGAAGATGGAATTAAAAGCACTGTCTCTATTTTTGCAGATGACACAAAGATATGTAGCACAGTGCAGTCTATTGAAGATGTTCACAAGCTTCAGGCTGACTTGGACATTTTGAGTGTCTGGGCATCCACTTGGCAAATGAATTTCAATGAGAAAAATGTAAAGTCATGCACTTGGGGTCTAATAACCTGAAGGCCACATATATCCTCGGGATAGTAATACTGGGAGAGTCACTTGTTACTGGGTACTGGTAGATCACAGGCTAAATAACAGTATGCAATGCCAAGCAGCTGCTTTCAAGGCCACCAAGATATTATCATGCATTAAAAGATGCATGGAATCACGGGATAGGGATGTAATTTTGCCTCTTTACAAGGCACTGGTGTGTCCTCACCTGGAATATGCCGTCCAGTTCTGGGCACCCATTCATAGAAAGAACGCTCTGTCTATGGAAAGCTTGCAGAGGAGAGCTACCAAACTAATAAAGGGAATGAAAGATCTTAGTTATAAGGAAAGATTACAAGAGTTAAATCTGTTTAGTCTTGAGAGGAAACTGCTGAAGGGGGACATGATTAACATTAACATTAACATTATTTCAGGTAAAATCCTCTCTAAGGACAAGGGGGCACTGCCTTCGATTGGAAAAATAGAAATGTAGTCTCCAGAGGCGACAATCGTTTTTTACCATAAGAATTATAAATCTATGGAATAGCCTCCCACAGAAGCTTGTTACAGCATCAACCGCTGACAGCTTCAAAAAAGGATTAGATGCTTATTTAGCTTCCGCTATAAAATAAAATAAAAATATAACTTTCCCTACCCCAACACCCTTGGTTGAACTTGATGGACATATGTCTTTTTTCAACCGTATTAACTATGTAACTATATGTAACTATGATTACTAGTATTAATTGAATTACTACTAGGGATGAGCGAATCGATCCGGACGAACCCGGATTCGATCCGAATTTCAGGAAAAATTCGATTCGGATCGAATCCGAATTTCCCCGCGATTCGATCACTCGAAGTTTTCCTTTAACATCCATTCATTTACATTACAGGCATTCTAAGATGGCGGACGGGACATGTCTGGACATGTATCCCGCGCCAGTGCAAGCTGGGGCAGTCACATGCAGCCTATCAGCAGCCAGCAAGCCCGGTGACGTCACACAGCGGTATTTAACGGCGGCCATCTTGCTTTTCCTCATTTCTCTATTGCATTCGTGACAGACAGACAGAACGCTGTGTAGCTGAGGCAGTTAGACAGGCTGGAGACAGGGACAGACAGGGACAGGCTGGAGACAGGCAGGAGACAGGCAGGAGACAGACAGGAGACAGACAGAAAGCCAGGGAAAGGTAGGAAAAACGGAGCTGGCTGACAGGGAGATTTTTTTTTTTTCATCCAGCCTTTGTTAGCGTTTTAAGGCTGCTTATAGTAACTAACTGTGCATATATACTGAACTGATCTTAAGTCTGCTGTGAGGCATCCCATTCTGTGACTAAAGCAGCCTCTGTTTAAGACCATATAAGCATTTGCTCTTATCATATTTGAAATTAGGCCTGATAAAGACACTTTTGCTGGCCAAAGCACTACTGGACCCTGCCAGCTCGATTCCTGCCCGGGGCATCCCATTCTGTGACTACAGCAGCCTCTGTTTAAGACCATATAAGCATTTGCTCTTATCATATTTGAAATTAGCCTGATAAAGACACTTTTGCTGGCCAAAGCACTACTGGACACTGCCAGCTCGATTCCTGCCCGGGGCATCCCATTCTGTGACTAAAGCAGCCTCTGTTTAAGACCATATAAGCATTTGCTCTTATCATATTTGAAATTAGCCTGATAAAGACACTTTTGCTGGCCAAAGCCCTACTGGACCCTGCCAGGTCGATTCCTGCCCAGGGCATCCCATTCTGTGACTAAAGCAGCCTCTGTTTAAGACCATATAAGCATTTGCTCTTATCATATTTGAAATTAGGCCTGATAAAGACACTTTTGCTGGCCAAAGCACTACTGGACCCTGCCAGCTCGATTCCTGCCCGGGGCATCCCATTCTGTGACTACAGCAGCCTCTGTTTAAGACCATATAAGCATTTCCTCTTATCATATTTGAAATTAGCCTGATAAAGACACTTTTGCTGGCCAAAGCACTACTGGACCCTGCCAGCTCGATTCCTGCCCGGGGCATCCCATTCTGTGACTAAAGCAGCCTCTGTTTAAGACCATATAAGCATTTGCTCTTATCATATTTGAAATTAGGCCTGATAAAGACACTTTTGCTGGCCAAAGCACTACTGGACCCTGCCAGCTCGATTCCTGCCCGGGGCATCCCATTCTGTGACTACAGCAGCCTCTGTTTAAGACCATATAAGCATTTGCTCTTATCATATTTGAAATTAGCCTGATAAAGACACTTTTGCTGGCCAAAGCACTACTGGACCCTGCCAGCTCGATTCCTGCCCGGGGCATCCCATTCTGTGACTAAAGCAGCCTCTGTTTAAGACCATATAAGCATTTGCTCTTATCATATTTGAAATTAGCCTGATAAAGACACTTTTGCTGGCCAAAGCCCTACTGGACCCTGCCAGGTCGATTCCTGCCCAGGGCATCCCATTCTGTGACTAAAGCAGCCTCTGTTTAAGACCATATAAGCATTTGCTCTTATCATATTTGAAATTAGGCCTGATAAAGACACTTTTGCTGGCCAAAGCACTACTGGACCCTGCCAGCTCGATTCCTGCCCGGGGCATCCCATTCTGTGACTAAAGCAGCCTCTGTTTAAGACCATATAAGCATTTGCTCTTATCATATTTGAAATTAGCCTGATAAAGACACTTTTGCTGGCCAAAGCCCTACTGGACCCTGCCAGGTCGATTCCTGCCCAGGGCATCCCATTCTGTGACTAAAGCAGCCTCTGTTTAAGACCATATAAGCATTTGCTCTTATCATATTTGAAATTAGGCCTGATAAAGACACTTTTGCTGGCCAAAGCACTACTGGACCCTGCCAGGTCGATTCCTGCCCAGGGCATCCCATTCTGTGACTAAAGCAGCCTCTGTTTAAGACCATATAAGCATTTGCTCTTATCATATTTGAAATTAGGCCTGATAAAGACACTTTTGCTGGCCAAAGCCCTACTGGACCCTGCCAGGTCGATTCCTGCCCAGGGCATCCCATTCTGTGACTAAAGCAGCCTCTGTTTAAGACCATATAAGCATTTGCTCTTATCATATTTGAAATTAGGCCTGATAAAGACACTTTTGCTGGCCAAAGCACTACTGGACCCTGCCAGCTCGATTCCTGCCCAGGGCATCCCATTCTGTGACTAAAGCAGCCTCTGTTTAAGACCATATAAGCATTTGCTCTTATCATATTTGAAATTAGCCTGATAAAGACACTTTTGCTGGCCAAAGCACTACTGGACCCTGCCAGCTCGATTCCTGCCCAGGGCATCCCATTCTGTGACTAAAGCAGCCTCTGTTTAAGACCATATAAGCATTTGCTCTTATCATATTTGAAATTAGCCTGATAAAGACACTTTTGCTGGCCAAAGCCCTACTGGACCCTGCCAGGTCGATTCCTGCCCAGGGCATCCCATTCTGTGACTAAAGCAGCCTCTGTTTAAGACCATATAAGCATTTGCTCTTATCATATTTGAAATTAGGCCTGATAAAGACACTTTTGCTGGCCAAAGCCCTACTGGACCCTGCCAGGTCGATTCCTGCCCAGGGCATCCCATTCTGTGACTAAAGCAGCCTCTGTTTAAGACCATATAAGCATTTGCTCTTATCATATTTGAAATTAGGCCTGATAAAGACACTTTTGCTGGCCAAAGCACTACTGGACCCTGCCAGGTCGATTCCTGCCCAGGGCATCCCATTCTGTGACTAAAGCAGCCTCTGTTTAAGACCATATAAGCATTTGCTCTTATCATATTTGAAATTAGGCCTGATAAAGACACTTTTGCTGGCCAAAGCCCTACTGGACCCTGCCAGGTCGATTCCTGCCCAGGGCATCCCATTCTGTGACTAAAGCAGCCTCTGTTTAAGACCATATAAGCATTTGCTCTTATCATATTTGAAATTAGGCCTGATAAAGACACTTTTGCTGGCCAAAGCACTACTGGACCCTGCCAGGTCGATTCCTGTCCAGGGCATCCCATTCTGTGACTAAAGCAGCCTCTGTTTAAGACCATATAAGCATTTGCTCTTATCATATTTGAAATTAGGCCTGATAAAGACACTTTTGCTGGCCAAAGCCCTACTGGACCCTGCCAGGTCGATTCCTGCCCAGGGCATCCCATTCTGTGACTAAAGCAGCCTCTGTTTAAGACCATATAAGCATTTGCTCTTATCATATTTGAAATTAGGCCTGATAAAGACACTTTTGCTGGCCAAAGCACTACTGGACCCTGCCAGCTCGATTCCTGCCCAGGGCATCCCATTCTGTGACTAAAGCAGCCTCTGTTTAAGACCATATAAGCATTTGCTCTTATCATATTTGAAATTAGCCTGATAAAGACACTTTTGCTGGCCAAAGCACTACTGGACCCTGCCAGCTCGATTCCTGCCCAGGGCATCCCATTCTGTGACTAAAGCAGCCTCTGTTTAAGACCATATAAGCATTTGCTCTTATCATATTTGAAATTAGCCTGATAAAGACACTTTTGCTGGCCAAAGCCCTACTGGACCCTGCCAGGTCGATTCCTGCCCAGGGCATCCCATTCTGTGACTAAAGCAGCCTCTGTTTAAGACCATATAAGCATTTGCTCTTATCATATTTGAAATTAGGCCTGATAAAGACACTTTTGCTGGCCAAAGCCCTACTGGACCCTGCCAGGTCGATTCCTGCCCAGGGCATCCCATTCTGTGACTAAAGCAGCCTCTGTTTAAGACCATATAAGCATTTGCTCTTATCATATTTGAAATTAGGCCTGATAAAGACACTTTTGCTGGCCAAAGCACTACTGGACCCTGCCAGCTCGATTCCTGCCCAGGGCATCCCATTCTGTGACTAAAGCAGCCTCTGTTTAAGACCATATAAGCATTTGCTCTTATCATATTTGAAATTAGCCTGATAAAGACACTTTTGCTGGCCAAAGCACTACTGGACCCTGCCAGCTCGATTCCTGCCCGGGGCATCCCATTCTGTGACTAAAGCAGCCTCTGTTTAAGACCATATAAGCATTTGCTCTTATCATATTTGAAATTAGCCTGATAAAGACACTTTTGCTGGCCAAAGCCCTACTGGACCCTGCCAGGTCGATTCCTGCCCAGGGCATCCCATTCTGTGACTAAAGCAGCCTCTGTTTAAGACCATATAAGCATTTGCTCTTATCATATTTGAAATTAGGCCTGATAAAGACACTTTTGCTGGCCAAAGCCCTACTGGACCCTGCCAGCTCGATTCCTGCCCGGGGCATCCCATTCTGTGACTACAGCAGCCTCTGTTTAAGACCATATAAGCATTTGCTCTTATCATATTTGAAATTAGCCTGATAAAGACACTTTTGCTGGCCAAAGCCCTACTGGACCCTGCCAGGTCGATTCCTGCCCAGGGCATCCCATTCTGTGACTAAAGCAGCCTCTGTTTAAGACCATATAAGCATTTGCTCTTATCATATTTGAAATTAGGCCTGATAAAGACACTTTTGCTGGCCAAAGCCCTACTGGACCCTGCCAGGTCGATTCCTGCCCAGGGCATCCCATTCTGTGACTAAAGCAGCCTCTGTTTAAGACCATATAAGCATTTGCTCTTATCATATTTGAAATTAGGCCTGATAAAGACACTTTTGCTGGCCAAAGCCCTACTGGACCCTGCCAGGTCGATTCCTGCCCAGGGCATCCCATTCTGTGACTAAAGCAGCCTCTGTTTAAGACCATATAAGCATTTGCTCTTATCATATTTGAAATTAGGCCTGATAAAGACACTTTTGCTGGCCAAAGCCCTACTGGACCCTGCCAGGTCGATTCCTGCCCAGGGCATCCCATTCTGTGACTAAAGCAGCCTCTGTTTAAGACCATATAAGCATTTGCTCTTATCATATTTGAAATTAGGCCTGATAAAGACACTTTTGCTGGCCAAAGCACTACTGGACCCTGCCAGGTCGATTCCTGCCCAGGGCATCCCATTCTGTGACTAAAGCAGCCTCTGTTTAAGACCATATAAGCATTTGCTCTTATCATATTTGAAATTAGGCCTGATAAAGACACTTTTGCTGGCCAAAGCCCTACTGGACCCTGCCAGGTCGATTCCTGCCCAGGGCATCCCATTCTGTGACTAAAGCAGCCTCTGTTTAAGACCATATAAGCATTTGCTCTTATCATATTTGAAATTAGGCCTGATAAAGACACTTTTGCTGGCCAAAGCACTACTGGACCCTGTCAGCTCGATTCCTGCCCAGGGCATCCCATTCTGTGACTAAAGCAGCCTCTGTTTAAGACCATATAAGCATTTGCTCTTATCATATTTGAAATTAGCCTGATAAAGACACTTTTGCTGGCCAAAGCACTACTGGACCCTGCCAGCTCGATTCCTGCCCAGGGCATCCCATTCTGTGACTAAAGCAGCCTCTGTTTAAGACCATATAAGCATTTGCTCTTATCATATTTGAAATTAGCCTGATAAAGACACTTTTGCTGGCCAAAGCCCTACTGGACCCTGCCAGGTCGATTCCTGCCCAGGGCATCCCATTCTGTGACTAAAGCAGCCTCTGTTTAAGACCATATAAGCATTTGCTCTTATCATATTTGAAATTAGGCCTGATAAAGACACTTTTGCTGGCCAAAGCCCTACTGGACCCTGCCAGGTCGATTCCTGCCCAGGGCATCCCATTCTGTGACTAAAGCAGCCTCTGTTTAAGACCATATAAGCATTTGCTCTTATCATATTTGAAATTAGGCCTGATAAAGACACTTTTGCTGGCCAAAGCACTACTGGACCCTGCCAGCTCGATTCCTGCCCAGGGCATCCCATTCTGTGACTAAAGCAGCCTCTGTTTAAGACCATATAAGCATTTGCTCTTATCATATTTGAAATTAGCCTGATAAAGACACTTTTGCTGGCCAAAGCACTACTGGACCCTGCCAGCTCGATTCCTGCCCGGGGCATCCCATTCTGTGACTAAAGCAGCCTCTGTTTAAGACCATATAAGCATTTGCTCTTATCATATTTGAAATTAGCCTGATAAAGACACTTTTGCTGGCCAAAGCCCTACTGGACCCTGCCAGGTCGATTCCTGCCCAGGGCATCCCATTCTGTGACTAAAGCAGCCTCTGTTTAAGACCATATAAGCATTTGCTCTTATCATATTTGAAATTAGGCCTGATAAAGACACTTTTGCTGGCCAAAGCCCTACTGGACCCTGCCAGCTCGATTCCTGCCCGGGGCATCCCATTCTGTGACTACAGCAGCCTCTGTTTAAGACCATATAAGCATTTGCTCTTATCATATTTGAAATTAGCCTGATAAAGACACTTTTGCTGGCCAAAGCACTACTGGACCCTGCCAGCTCGATTCCTGCCCGGGGCATCCCATTCTGTGACTAAAGCAGCCTCTGTTTAAGACCATATAAGCATTTGCTCTTATCATATTTGAAATTAGCCTGATAAAGACACTTTTGCTGGCCAAAGCCCTACTGGACCCTGCCAGGTCCATTCCTGCCCAGGGCATCCCATTCTGTGACTAAAGCAGCCTCTGTTTAAGACCATATAAGCATTTGCTCTTATCATATTTGAAATTAGGCCTGATAAAGACACTTTTGCTGGCCAAAGCACTACTGGACCCTGCCAGCTCGATTCCTGCCCGGGGCATCCCATTCTGTGACTACAGCAGCCTCTGTTTAAGACCATATAAGCATTTGCTCTTATCATATTTGAAATTAGCCTGATAAAGACACTTTTGCTGGCCAAAGCCCTACTGGACCCAGCCAGGTCCATTCCTGCCCAGGGCATCCCATTCTGTGACTAAAGCAGCCTCTGTTTAAGACCATATAAGCATTTGCTCTTATCATATTTGAAATTAGGCCTGATAAAGACACTTTTGCTGGCCAAAGCACTACTGGACCCTGCCAGCTCGATTCCTGCCCGGGGCATCCCATTCTGTGACTACAGCAGCCTCTGTTTAAGACCATATAAGCATTTGCTCTTATCATATTTGAAATTAGCCTGATAAAGACACTTTTGCTGGCCAAAGCACTACTGGACCCTGCCAGCTCGATTCCTGCCCGGGGCATCCCATTCTGTGACTAAAGCAGCCTCTGTTTAAGACCATATAAGCATTTGCTCTTATCATATTTGAAATTAGCCTGATAAAGACACTTTTGCTGGCCAAAGCCCTACTGGACCCTGCCAGGTCGATTCCTGCCCAGGGCATCCCATTCTGTGACTAAAGCAGCCTCTGTTTAAGACCATATAAGCATTTGCTCTTATCATATTTGAAATTAGGCCTGATAAAGACACTTTTGCTGGCCAAAGCACTACTGGACCCTGCCAGCTCGATTCCTGCCCGGGGCATCCCATTCTGTGACTAAAGCAGCCTCTGTTTAAGACCATATAAGCATTTGCTCTTATCATATTTGAAATTAGCCTGATAAAGACACTTTTGCTGGCCAAAGCCCTACTGGACCCTGCCAGGTCGATTCCTGCCCAGGGCATCCCATTCTGTGACTAAAGCAGCCTCTGTTTAAGACCATATAAGCATTTGCTCTTATCATATTTGAAATTAGGCCTGATAAAGACACTTTTGCTGGCCAAAGCCCTACTGGACCCTGCCAGGTCGATTCCTGCCCAGGGCATCCCATTCTGTGACTAAAGCAGCCTCTGTTTAAGACCATATAAGCATTTGCTCTTATCATATTTGAAATTAGGCCTGATAAAGACACTTTTGCTGGCCAAAGCACTACTGGACCCTGCCAGGTCGATTCCTGCCCAGGGCATCCCATTCTGTGACTAAAGCAGCCTCTGTTTAAGACCATATAAGCATTTGCTCTTATCATATTTGAAATTAGGCCTGATAAAGACACTTTTGCTGGCCAAAGCCCTACTGGACCCTGCCAGGTCGATTCCTGCCCAGGGCATCCCATTCTGTGACTAAAGCAGCCTCTGTTTAAGACCATATAAGCATTTGCTCTTATCATATTTGAAATTAGGCCTGATAAAGACACTTTTGCTGGCCAAAGCACTACTGGACCCTGCCAGCTCGATTCCTGCCCAGGGCATCCCATTCTGTGACTAAAGCAGCCTCTGTTTAAGACCATATAAGCATTTGCTCTTATCATATTTGAAATTAGCCTGATAAAGACACTTTTGCTGGCCAAAGCACTACTGGACCCTGCCAGCTCGATTCCTGCCCAGGGCATCCCATTCTGTGACTAAAGCAGCCTCTGTTTAAGACCATATAAGCATTTGCTCTTATCATATTTGAAATTAGCCTGATAAAGACACTTTTGCTGGCCAAAGCCCTACTGGACCCTGCCAGGTCGATTCCTGCCCAGGGCATCCCATTCTGTGACTAAAGCAGCCTCTGTTTAAGACCATATAAGCATTTGCTCTTATCATATTTGAAATTAGGCCTGATAAAGACACTTTTGCTGGCCAAAGCCCTACTGGACCCTGCCAGGTCGATTCCTGCCCAGGGCATCCCATTCTGTGACTAAAGCAGCCTCTGTTTAAGACCATATAAGCATTTGCTCTTATCATATTTGAAATTAGGCCTGATAAAGACACTTTTGCTGGCCAAAGCACTACTGGACCCTGCCAGGTCGATTCCTGCCCAGGGCATCCCATTCTGTGACTAAAGCAGCCTCTGTTTAAGACCATATAAGCATTTGCTCTTATCATATTTGAAATTAGGCCTGATAAAGACACTTTTGCTGGCCAAAGCCCTACTGGACCCTGCCAGGTCGATTCCTGCCCAGGGCATCCCATTCTGTGACTAAAGCAGCCTCTGTTTAAGACCATATAAGCATTTGCTCTTATCATATTTGAAATTAGGCCTGATAAAGACACTTTTGCTGGCCAAAGCACTACTGGACCCTGCCAGCTCGATTCCTGCCCAGGGCATCCCATTCTGTGACTAAAGCAGCCTCTGTTTAAGACCATATAAGCATTTGCTCTTATCATATTTGAAATTAGCCTGATAAAGACACTTTTGCTGGCCAAAGCACTACTGGACCCTGCCAGCTCGATTCCTGCCCAGGGCATCCCATTCTGTGACTAAAGCAGCCTCTGTTTAAGACCATATAAGCATTTGCTCTTATCATATTTGAAATTAGCCTGATAAAGACACTTTTGCTGGCCAAAGCCCTACTGGACCCTGCCAGGTCGATTCCTGCCCAGGGCATCCCATTCTGTGACTAAAGCAGCCTCTGTTTAAGACCATATAAGCATTTGCTCTTATCATATTTGAAATTAGGCCTGATAAAGACACTTTTGCTGGCCAAAGCCCTACTGGACCCTGCCAGGTCGATTCCTGCCCAGGGCATCCCATTCTGTGACTAAAGCAGCCTCTGTTTAAGACCATATAAGCATTTGCTCTTATCATATTTGAAATTAGGCCTGATAAAGACACTTTTGCTGGCCAAAGCACTACTGGACCCTGCCAGCTCGATTCCTGCCCAGGGCATCCCATTCTGTGACTAAAGCAGCCTCTGTTTAAGACCATATAAGCATTTGCTCTTATCATATTTGAAATTAGCCTGATAAAGACACTTTTGCTGGCCAAAGCACTACTGGACCCTGCCAGCTCGATTCCTGCCCGGGGCATCCCATTCTGTGACTAAAGCAGCCTCTGTTTAAGACCATATAAGCATTTGCTCTTATCATATTTGAAATTAGCCTGATAAAGACACTTTTGCTGGCCAAAGCCCTACTGGACCCTGCCAGGTCGATTCCTGCCCAGGGCATCCCATTCTGTGACTAAAGCAGCCTCTGTTTAAGACCATATAAGCATTTGCTCTTATCATATTTGAAATTAGGCCTGATAAAGACACTTTTGCTGGCCAAAGCCCTACTGGACCCTGCCAGCTCGATTCCTGCCCGGGGCATCCCATTCTGTGACTACAGCAGCCTCTGTTTAAGACCATATAAGCATTTGCTCTTATCATATTTGAAATTAGCCTGATAAAGACACTTTTGCTGGCCAAAGCACTACTGGACCCTGCCAGCTCGATTCCTGCCCGGGGCATCCCATTCTGTGACTAAAGCAGCCTCTGTTTAAGACCATATAAGCATTTGCTCTTATCATATTTGAAATTAGCCTGATAAAGACACTTTTGCTGGCCAAAGCCCTACTGGACCCTGCCAGGTCCATTCCTGCCCAGGGCATCCCATTCTGTGACTAAAGCAGCCTCTGTTTAAGACCATATAAGCATTTGCTCTTATCATATTTGAAATTAGGCCTGATAAAGACACTTTTGCTGGCCAAAGCACTACTGGACCCTGCCAGCTCGATTCCTGCCCGGGGCATCCCATTCTGTGACTACAGCAGCCTCTGTTTAAGACCATATAAGCATTTGCTCTTATCATATTTGAAATTAGCCTGATAAAGACACTTTTGCTGGCCAAAGCCCTACTGGACCCTGCCAGGTCCATTCCTGCCCAGGGCATCCCATTCTGTGACTAAAGCAGCCTCTGTTTAAGACCATATAAGCATTTGCTCTTATCATATTTGAAATTAGGCCTGATAAAGACACTTTTGCTGGCCAAAGCACTACTGGACCCTGCCAGCTCGATTCCTGCCCGGGGCATCCCATTCTGTGACTAAAGCAGCCTCTGTTTAAGACCATATAAGCATTTGCTCTTATCATATTTGAAATTAGCCTGATAAAGACACTTTTGCTGGCCAAAGCCCTACTGGACCCTGCCAGGTCCATTCCTGCCCAGGGCATCCCATTCTGTGACTAAAGCAGCCTCTGTTTAAGACCATATAAGCATTTGCTCTTATCATATTTGAAATTAGGCCTGATAAAGACACTTTTGCTGGCCAAAGCCCTACTGGACCCTGCCAGGTCGATTCCTGCCCAGGGCATCCCATTCTGTGACTAAAGCAGCCTCTGTTTAAGACCATATAAGCATTTGCTCTTATCATATTTGAAATTAGGCCTGATAAAGACACTTTTGCTGGCCAAAGCACTACTGGACCCTGCCAGGTCGATTCCTGCCCAGGGCATCCCATTCTGTGACTAAAGCAGCCTCTGTTTAAGACCATATAAGCATTTGCTCTTATCATATTTGAAATTAGGCCTGATAAAGACACTTTTGCTGGCCAAAGCCCTACTGGACCCTGCCAGGTCGATTCCTGCCCAGGGCATCCCATTCTGTGACTAAAGCAGCCTCTGTTTAAGACCATATAAGCATTTGCTCTTATCATATTTGAAATTAGGCCTGATAAAGACACTTTTGCTGGCCAAAGCACTACTGGACCCTGCCAGGTCGATTCCTGCCCAGGGCATCCCATTCTGTGACTAAAGCAGCCTCTGTTTAAGACCATATAAGCATTTGCTCTTATCATATTTGAAATTAGGCCTGATAAAGACACTTTTGCTGGCCAAAGCCCTACTGGACCCTGCCAGGTCGATTCCTGCCCAGGGCATCCCACTCTGTGACTAAAGCAGCCTCTGTTTAAGACCATATAAGCATTTGCTCTTATCATATTTGAAATTAGGCCTGATAAAGACACTTTTGCTGGCCAAAGCACTACTGGACCCTGCCAGCTCGATTCCTGCCCGGGGCATCCCATTCTGTGACTAAAGCAGCCTCTGTTTAAGACCATATAAGCATTTGCTCTTATCATATTTGAAATTAGGCCTGATAAAGACACTTTTGCTGGCCAAAGCCCTACTGGACCCTGCCAGGTCGATTCCTGCCCAGGGCATCCCATTCTGTGACTAAAGCAGCCTCTGTTTAAGACCATATAAGCATTTGCTCTTATCATATTTGAAATTAGCCTGATAAAGACACTTTTGCTGGCCAAAGCCCTACTGGACCCTGCCAGGTCCATTCCTGCCCAGGGCATCCCATTCTGTGACTAAAGCAGCCTCTGTTTAAGACCATATAAGCATTTGCTCTTATCATATTTGAAATTAGGCCTGATAAAGACACTTTTGCTGGCCAAAGCACTACTGGACCCTGCCAGCTCGATTCCTGCCCGGGGCATCCCATTCTGTGACTAAAGCAGCCTCTGTTTAAGACCATATAAGCATTTGCTCTTATCATATTTGAAATTAGCCTGATAAAGACACTTTTGCTGGCCAAAGCCCTACTGGACCCTGCCAGGTCCATTCCTGCCCAGGGCATCCCATTCTGTGACTAAAGCAGCCTCTGTTTAAGACCATATAAGCATTTGCTCTTATCATATTTATATTATAAGACACTTTTGCTGGGCATAGGCTTACTGCTGCCTGCCAGGTGCACTTCTGTTGAGGCATCCCATTCTGTAACATAGCATACCCCTCTTTATTTACACTAAGCAGCTCTCTTATTTACACTAAGCAGGCCTGTTGGAGGCTGAGTGTTACTGCTCACTTTTGGTGTGCATTATATTCTGTTTTATATAGACCCACTGCTGCCTGGGGGTTCTTAAAATATCACCTACTACCACGCCAGTTAGACTATGTCGGGCAGACAAGTGCCTGGAAGTGAAAAGAGGAGTGGCAGAGGCCAAGATTCCGCAGGCAGAGCTTGCATCAGACTGGGGGCCAGTAGCAGCAGGAGTCACGCTGAGAGACCTAATCTGCCAGTATCTGCTAGCGGTCGGGTCTCCACCAGTAACGCATCTGCCGTGGTAGATTGGCTGACGCGCTCATCAACAACATCATCACAACTTACATCTGAGACCCCCAGTCTAGGGTCGGTAGGTTCCTCTGACACAACCCTGAGTTGGCATGCCCCGAGAGCAGTCCCTGTCCTCCCATTTCCTCTGTCCTACGCCGTTCCCTCCCCCAGCGACGTATCCTATGCTTTGGGTTCAGCTCCACTCTTTAGTGAGGAGGACGATCAGATACAGGAGGACAGTCAGCAGCTACTGCCCAGCCAAGAAATGGAGGTGGCTTCTTTAGCTAGGCAGACAAATAGTGATGTGGACAGTGTCGTGGGTGCTGCGAGCGTTCCAGCTCCTGCGCCAGACACTGTTGACGAATCCACGAACATCAGTGACGTACAGCCACAACCCGGTGATGATGATGATGATGACGATGAAGCCGATCGCACTTGGGAGCCGGGTGATGAAGGGGCTTCATCGTCATCATCAGGAGAAGAGGGGCGCAGGTTGCCCCGGAGTCAGCAGCTGAGGCAGCAAGGTGGTAGCAGTCAGCATGGGGGCACAATTCCAAAGGCTGGAGCCGGCCGGGGCCGGGGCCGGGGTAGAGCACCTGCTGTGCGGCAGTCTACCTTATCGGGAGGTAGTGGAGCAGGGGTTCCTGGAGTTGGCAACAGCAGCAGTGAATCAGTGAGGCCAGGGGGTGGGAAAAGTAGCTACTCGGCAGTGTGGCAGTTTTTCCTGAGGCATCCGCAGGAGGGTAACATGGCCACATGCAAGATATGTAGGCAAAAGGTGAAGCGTGGCCAGGGTCCAAATGTTGGCACCACGGCCCTGCGTCAACATATGATGCGTCACCATAAAACGACCTGGGAGAACCGAGGCTCCCAAGGGGTGGTCCAGTCTGCTTCCTCACCAAGTGAGCTCCCAATTTCTGCCAGCCAAGGCTCCAGCACCTCAGCCGAAGGCAGCTGTGCGTCACACCCATCCTCTGTCGCTCCTGCTCCTCCTCCTCCTCCTCCAAGTCATGCATCCCGCCAGCAATCCATCAGCGAAGCCATGTCCAAGAGACAGCAGTATGCGCCCACTCATCCTACGGCGCAGAAGCTGAATGTGCTCCTGTCCAAGTTGCTGGTGCTGCAGTCGCTCCCTTTTCAGGTGGTGGAATCTGCACCTTTCAGAGAACTGATGGCTTGTGCCGAGCCGAGGTGGAGAGTCCCAAGCCGTCATTTCTTTGCCAAGAAGGCAGTACCAGCGCTGCACACTTTTGTTGAACAGAAGGTGGGCCAGTCCTTGAGCCTGTCGGTGTGTAGCAAAATACATGGCAGCGCCGACATCTGGAGCTGTAACTACGGTCAGGGGCAGTACATGTCGTTTACGGCCCACTGGGTGAATGTGGTCCCTTTGCAGCAGCAACTTGGACAGGTCACGCCGCTTCGGCCTCCGCGCTCTCTGCCCATTGGGCCTGTGACACCGTGCGACTCGGCCTCCTCATCCTCCGCCATCTCCTCACCCTCCACTGTAGGCTCAAGTCTCAGTGCCCCTCCAGTCTACCATGTGTGCAGGGCACGGAGGTGTCACGCAGTGCTTCACATGGTTTGTCTTGGCGAACGGAGTCACACAGGGGAGGAACTGCTTAAATGTATTCATCAGGAAATCCAAACATGGCTTACTCCGAGAAAACTTAAAATGGGAATCATGGTTACCGACAATGGGAAGAACATTTTGTCTGCGCTGCGCCAAGGAAGCCTGACCCATGCCCCCTGCATGGCTCACGTCTTCAATCTGGTTGTCAAGCGGTTTCTGAAGTGTTCCCCCCATCTGCAGGACATCCTAACAACTTCACGGAAACTTTGCATGCACTTCAGTTACTCCTACACCGCCAAACACACCCTTCTTGAGCTACAGCGTCAGAATGGTATCCCCCAACATAGTCTGATTTGCGATGTTTCCACCCGTTGGAATTCCACCCTTCACATGTTGGACCGATTATATGAACAGAGAAAAGCCATCACGGATTTCCTGATGATCCAAGCAGATAGGGGGACTCCCCTGTGTAACTTCAATGTCAACCAGTGGCAGCTCATACGTGACACCTGCCGTTTGCTCAGGCCCTTTGAGGAAGCCACTTTATTTGTCAGTCGGCAGGATTACGGGATGAACGACGTGATTCCACTGCTTCATGTACTACAGCACATGTTGGAAACCATGGCTGGTCAGGGCACTGGAGACATGGCGTTTACATCTTACGGCCACATGAACCCCCTTGGAGCTGAACTGGAGGAGGAGGAGGAGGAAGAGGAGGAGGAGGAGTTGCCCAGCGAAACACAGTTTAGGCTTGGCGAAATGGCTGGTTTATCTAGTCAGCGGACAGGAGAGGAGGAGCAGGAGCAGCCAGAGGAGCTAGAGGTTTTTGAGGAAGGAGAGACAGAGGACCCGGGCACACCGTGGCTGTATGCAGTGGAGATGGAGACAGGTAGTCCATCCGAGTCACTTGCGCAAATGGCACGAAGCATGCTCACGTGCTTGCGTAGTGACCCCAGAATTGTTTCCATCTGTCGGCGGGATGACTTCTGGCTGTCCACCTTATTGGACCCTCGCTTCCGGCACAAAATGGGGGCATTTTTTAAACCCACCGAGAGGGAGGACAAACTCAACTACTACAAAGACATTCTACGTAGGCAGTTGGCCGATGCCTATCTGCGCCATGGTCCATACTCTCGCAGGTCTGACTCGAGGGGACCTCTGCGCTCACCTTCCACTGCCATGGCCGCTGGGGGGGTTGGCAGCAGCAGCAGCAGAAGCTCCATCAGCAGCAGCAGCCTCAGTCTTCAGTTGCTAATGAGTAGCTTTCTACACCCGCATAGTGAGGCTACTCATGAGCAGCAGGAAGACCTGGAGCAGGACCTGAACCAGCAGGTCATGTCATACTTTGACATGACCATGCCAACACACCTTGAGGATCCGCTGGACTTCTGGGCAGCCAAACTTGATTTGTGGCCGCAACTAGCAGAGTTTGCCCTGGAAAAGCTGTCCTGCCCGGCAAGTAGCGTGCCATCTGAGCGGGTGTTTAGTGCGGCGGGGGCCATAGTTACGGCGAGGAGAACTCGTCTGTCAACTAAAAATGTGGAGAGACTCACCTTTGTCAAAATGAATCAGGGATGGATCAGCCAGGATTTCCACCCACCAATGCCTGATGCATGCGACTAGATTCAGCATGGTGCCACGTTTTACACTTTCCAAATGGTGCAAAACATATTTATGTCTTTAGGCCATTTTTTGGGCTCCTGCTGCTGCTACTGTCAACTCCTACCAACTCCAGGGTGTGATTCATCCAATTTTTGGGCTCCTGAGGCCAACTCCAGTGTATATTTGGGCTCCTGCTGCTGCTGCTGCCAACTTCTGCCAACTCCAGGGTGTGATTCATCCAATTTTTGGGCTCCTGAGGCCAACTCCAGTGTATATTTGGGCTCCTGCTGCTGCTACTGTCAACTCCTGCCAACTCCAGGGTGTGATTCATCCAATTTTTGGGCTCCTGAAGCCAACTCCAGTGTATATTTGGGCTCCTGCTGCTGCTGCTGCCAACTTCTGCCAACTCCAGGGTGTGATTCATCCAATTTTTGGGCTCCTGAAGCCAACTCCAGTGTATATTTGGGCTCCTGCTGCTGCTGCTGTCAACTCCTGCCAACTCCAGGGTGTGATTCATCCAATTTTTGGGCTCCTGAAGCCAACTCCAGTGTATATTTGGGCTCCTGCTGCTGCTGCTGTCAACTCCTGCCAACTCCAGGGTGTGATTCATCCAATTTTTGGGCTCCTGAAGACAACTCCAGTGTATATTTGGGCTCCTGCTGCTGCTGCTGCCAACTCCTGCCAACTCCAGGGTGTGATTCATCCAATTTTTGGGCTCCTGAAGCCAACTCCAGTGTATATTTGGGCTCCTGCTGCTGCTGCTGCCAACTTCTGCCAACTCCAGGGTGTGATTCATCCAATTTTTGGGCTCCTGAAGCCAACTCCAGTGTATATTTGGGCTCCTGCTGCTGCTGCTGCCAACTCCTGCCAACTCCAGGGTGTGATTCATCCAATTTTTGGGCTCCTGAGGCCAACTCCAGTGTATATTTGGGCTCCTGCTGCTGCTACTGTCAACTCCTGCCAACTCCAGGGTGTGATTCATCCAATTTTTGGGCTCCTGAGGCCAACTCCAGTGTATATTTGGGCTCCTGCTGCTGCTACTGTCAACTCCTGCCAACTCCAGGGTGTGATTCATCCAATTTTTGGGCTCCTGAAGCCAACTCCAGTGTATATTTGGGCTCCTGCTGCTGCTGCTGCCAACTTCTGCCAACTCCAGGGTGTGATTCATCCAATTTTTGGGCTCCTGAAGCCAACTCCAGTGTATATTTGGGCTCCTGCTGCTGCTACTGTCAACTCCTGCCAACTCCAGGGTGTGATTCATCCAATTTTTGGGCTCCTGAAGCCAACTCCAGTGTATATTTGGGCTCCTGCTGCTGCTGCTGCCAACTTCTGCCAACTCCAGGGTGTGATTCATCCAATTTTTGGGCTCCTGAAGCCAACTCCAGTGTATATTTGGGCTCCTGCTGCTGCTGCTGCCAACTCCTGCCAACTCCAGGGTGTGATTCATCCAATTTTTGGGCTCCTGAGGCCAACTCCAGTGTATATTTGGGCTCCTGCTGCTGCTACTGTCAACTCCTGCCAACTCCAGGGTGTGATTCATCCAATTTTTGGGCTCCTGAGGCCAACTCCAGTGTATATTTGGGCTCCTGCTGCTGCTACTGTCAACTCCTGCCAACTCCAGGGTGTGATTCATCCAATTTTTGGGCTCCTGAAGCCAACTCCAGTGTATATTTGGGCTCCTGCTGCTGCTGCTGCCAACTTCTGCCAACTCCAGGGTGTGATTCATCCAATTTTTGGGCTCCTGAAGCCAACTCCAGTGTATATTTGGGCTCCTGCTGCTGCTACTGTCAACTCCTGCCAACTCCAGGGTGTGATTCATCCAATTTTTGGGCTCCTGAAGCCAACTCCAGTGTATATTTGGGCTCCTGCTGCTGCTGCTGTCAACTCCTGCCAACTCCAGGGTGTGATTCATCCAATTTTTGGGCTCCTGAAGCCAACTCCAGTGTATATTTGGGCTCCTGCTGCTGCTGCTGCCAACTCCTGCCAACTCCAGGGTGTGATTCATCCAATTTTTGGGCTCCTGAAGCCAACTCCAGTGTATATTTGGGCTCCTGCTGCTGCTGCTGCCAACTTCTGCCAACTCCAGGGTGTGATTCATCCAATTTTTGGGCTCCTGAAGCCAACTCCAGTGTATATTTGGGCTCCTGCTGCTGCTGCTGCCAACTCCTGCCAACTCCAGGGTGTGATTCATCCAATTTTTGGGCTCCTGAGGCCAACTCCAGTGTATATTTGGGCTCCTGCTGCTGCTACTGTCAACTCCTGCCAACTCCAGGGTGTGATTCATCCAATTTTTGGGCTCCTGAGGCCAACTCCAGTGTATATTTGGGCTCCTGCTGCTGCTACTGTCAACTCCTGCCAACTCCAGGGTGTGATTCATCCAATTTTTGGGCTCCTGAAGCCAACTCCAGTGTATATTTGGGCTCCTGCTGCTGCTGCTGCCAACTTCTGTCAACTCCAGGGTGTGATTCATCCAATTTTTGGGCTCCTGAGGCCAACTCCAGTGTATATTTGGGCTCCTGCTGCTGCTACTGTCAACTCCTGCCAACTCCAGGGTGTGATTCATCCAATTTTTGGGCTCCTGAGGCCAACTCCAGTGTATATTTGGGCTCCTGCTGCTGCTACTGTCAACTCCTGCCAACTCCAGGGTGTGATTCATCCAATTTTTGGGCTCCTGAGGCCAACTCCAGTGTATATTTGGGCTCCTGCTGCTGCTACTGTCAACTCCTGCCAACTCCAGGGTGTGATTCATCCAATTTTTGGGCTCCTGAAGCCAACTCCAGTGTATATTTGGGCTCCTGCTGCTGCTACTGTCAACTCCTGCCAACTCCAGGGTGTGATTCATCCAATTTTTGGGCTCCTGAAGCCAACTCCAGTGTATATTTGGGCTCCTGCTGCTGCTGCTGCCAACTTCTGCCAACTCCAGGGTGTGATTCATCCAATTTTTGGGCTCCTGAGGCCAACTCCAGTGTATATTTGGGCTCCTGCTGCTGCTACTGTCAACTCCTGCCAACTCCAGGGTGTGATTCATCCAATTTTTGGGCTCCTGAAGCCAACTCCAGTGTATATTTGGGCTCCTGCTGCTGCTGCTGTCAACTCCTGCCAACTCCAGGGTGTGATTCATCCAATTTTTGGGCTCCTGAAGCCAACTCCAGTGTATATTTGGGCTCCTGCTGCTGCTGCTGCCAACTCCTGCCAACTCCAGGGTGTGATTCATCCAATTTTTGGGCTCCTGAAGCCAACTCCAGTGTATATTTGGGCTCCTGCTGCTGCTGCTGCCAACTCCTGCCAACTCCAGGGTGTGATTCATCCAATTTTTGGGCTCCTGAGGCCAACTCCAGTGTATATTTGGGCTCCTTCTGCCCCTCATAGTGATGCCACTTCAACTCTCTGCAATTGTGCCGCTCTGCGATTCTATTAGCGATGCCTCTGATCTGCATGTGATATTTCTTCAAAGTATTATTTAACTAACCCAGCACGCATCCTGTGCGTGTTACAGCAAGGCTGAATGGTTTACAACCCTATTGAGGCTGTAGGAGGCTCAGAAATAGCCGTTTTTAATAGCGATTCGTCGCGAATTTATTCGGGTCGAAACGATTTTTGTCGGAAAATTCGGCGAATCAGTCGAATCGAATTTTTCAAAAGTTCGCTCATCTCTAATTACTACTACTGGCTACCTACTCTATATACTTGAACACATTAATACAACCTCTATAGGTTATTTCCACATTCTAAGATACATGCTCTGGACTCTGCAGTCTCAATGAAATTGACAGTGAAATTCTCTCTACGAATGCCCCCTCCAATGTTGGTAATTCCAGTTCTTTGGAGAGAAGGAGTTCGGGACAAGGCTACTGAAGAAGAGCTGCTGAAGAACGTTAATGTTTAAGGCAAGCACCAAGGCGCCAGGTCAAAACCAGACAGTAGACAAGACTGGAAAAAACTCAGAAGCTGGCAAATGACTATTAGGAATATTTAACTGTTGGTAGAGGAGGTGGGATTGATTTTTGTCTGGTTTTCAAGCTTCTTGTAAACTGGTATTGGGTCCCAAGTGTGGCATGCGGCTTGCTGATACCCTTACCTCATTATCCGCACTCCCTCTTCAGCACCATGTGTGCAGTAGCTGTTGTTTCGGCATGGATGGAGCTAAGGGAGTCTCAGCTTGTATGTCTAATGTGCTTGTAGTCATAGGGGGAGGGCACATAAAATATTTTGTATTTTAAAAAAAAATTGTCTTACATATATACTTTTTAATGAAAAAAAGTTGTGCAGAACTGTACTTGTGATGCTTGCATTATGATCGTGTAAGTGCAAAAATGCACAAAAATGATTTCTGCAGGACTGAATTTGATGAAAAGTACTATTTTTACAAAAAACAACCCTAAATGGAATAACAAAAAACAAATCAATAAGAGTTGAAAAAAATTCTCTGGTTACTGAATCACCAGCTAGAAAAACAATGAAAGTCAATGTCACTTTTTTACTCCTAAGAAAAGTAGAGAACTATTTACTCCTTTCTACACTGTAGTAAAAGCTGCCATTGACTTTCTGGTGATTCAGTAACAGTGAAATTCTCAGGCTTTTTTTCTCATGAATTGAATTTTTTACTACCATGAGAATATTTTTCAACTCTGAGTTGTTTTGTGTTTAAACAAAAATGCATAGGCATAAGAAAGGCAAACGATATAGAAATTTTGTTAGAATAACATAATAATCATTTAGCAACACCCATAGCTCTTGTTAAAAATCCCACTTGGCCATCACACACAGAAAACAAAAGAGTAATCAATTTGTCCTAAATCTTTGGGCAGCCAAAAAAAGTCCGGCACATGTAAGACCAAAGAAAAAGTTTTTTTTCAAATGATAAAAAAATTTTATGTGCTCCCCATGTAATTAAAAAAAAAACTAGATCTAGCCCCTTGCCTTTTAGTCTGTGATGTTCTGAGGGCCATCCACTAGATGGCGCACCTGGTATTCTCAGAAATTAGAACTTTCTTATGTGAAGGGTAGAGACCATCAGGTGGCGGGTCGGAAGCTGGGAGCTTTGGTCTGTATGTGAAAGGGAGGCTTTCTTGATTCATCAGAAATGCTATTGGCAGTTAGGTCTCCTTGGACAGGGGTGTCTAGGCCCCCACCAGTTGAAATGACTGGGGGGACACTTTTCAGTTTAATGCAAATATTACCCGAATTTTAGGAGCCCTTTTGGGGCTCATTCACACAGATATTATGCCAAACTGGGTGCCCCCAGGGAAAGGACCAAAGCCCAGGATAGTCAAATCCTGGGTTTTGGTCAACTTTAACTAGGCAAAAAGCGAAGAGGATTAATCACCATAGGGTAGAATGTAACAGAGAATTCAGCCTGGAGGCATTATCATTGGACCTGGATGTGGTGTTTAAGATGAATATAGGTTCATTTTAGGATTAAAAAAAGGTTTTAAAATCAAATTAGACTAAAATTACAATATAACTGAAAAAACAGGTTTTCTACATTACTATTTACCATCGTTATCCAGATGTGGTTTGTGAACGTATTATTAATGACTGGAGTGATAGAAATATAAATAATAAAAGACAGGATACATTTACACCTGTCCCTTTAACCTGTATCCCAGCAGGGACCAATCCTTTACAGCTAGATAAACAGGCACTGAGTACAGTCCAAGCTTTCAGCATCCGGAGCTGTGAAGGCTGCCCGGGCATCTCTGAGTAGTGCAGGCGCAGAACTGGATGAAATGCACTTCTAGCCGTGCCAGCGCACTGTTAAATCGACTGTGGCACGTGCCCAAGTATCAAATTCTGTTACCAGAAAAATGTCTTCTGTTGCCTTGCCTCGCCATTTGATCAGTCTGCCATTACCTAGAAAAATGGTTTCTTGCAGGAAGTAGGAGTAAAAGTATAAAGAACTTCCAAAGACCATATTTCATCACACTCATCAGATTTCATCAATAGACTTATTACGGGGCACAAATAAGAGGATGGCAATGCCTAAAAAACCTGGAAAAAAAATAATTTGCGCAACTTTAACCATGGACGGCTCCTCAAAAGTAAGAGCACAAAAAGCCTATGTTTAGTTAAAGTGGACCAAAACCCAGGACTTTGGCTATCCTGGGTTTTGGTCCTTGCCCCCGGGGCACCCTGATCGGGGATGCCCCGCTGTGTGGAATCTCCCAGATCGCCTTATCTCACTCACCCTTCCCTGGTCCTACAGTGCATGTCAGAACACTCGGATCCGCTTCCGCCCCTTCAGCCCAGATCTCGTCTAAGGTAAGTTGATCCGAGCTCTCTGGCAGCCCGTACTGGCCATTCAAAAATGCCTGCCGCGGGTACGTGTCCTGCTAAAGATATAGTGGGGATACGGCTGCTGTTTGATCATGCGCCGTTGGACCAGGAAAGAAGGTGAGTTTCCAGGCGACCTCGGGGGCTTTACACAGGTGCCCCGGAGGGAGCGAGCATGCTTGCCTTGGAGTCTCATAGACTCAAGGGTGGGTTTTGGTCCACTTTAAAAATAAACAGACTACATTAATTGGGGAGGCTAATTTAAAATTATTGGTGCAGGCGCCATTTGAGCGCCTCGTTCAAGAAGCTCAACAGCGCCCACACCACAGCATCGCCTTCTGGCCGTCAATGCTGTTAGCTGCAGCGCTTCTGACCAGGCAGCGTTTGCAGTGCAAGGTTAATATAAGCGTACTAGCAACACCCAGCGCTAGCCGAGAGTACCACAAGCTGACAAAATGTATCAAAAAAATACCAGGCGCTCCAAGCAGTGCTAAAAAAAAGGGAATTCAAGCACACAGCGCCTATTGGATTCCCTATTCCCCCCCCCCCCCCCCCCCAAGGGGGAAATTTAAAAGAGGCTAAGGCCAGGTAGTTCCAGGTAGTGCCAGATGAGTGTCAGGTCCCAGTCAAAAAAGTGTATGTATCAACTCAAAAATCCACAGCGCCTGTGATAGTGCCAGGTAGTGTCCTACCTATAAACAGCACCAGCAATGGGATGAGCGCCAGCTAGTTTCCTACAGTGCCAGATAGGACCAGGCGCTCACCTAGCACTTTGTTGCCTTATCCCATACATTTCAATGGGCTGGGATGGTTATAATTATTTAAGCATTTTATTAGATTTTTACATTTTGGGGGGGGGGGGGGGGGGGGCTGGTGCATGTGCCGCGGGATCCCTGGGCTGGTTGGGATTATTTTTATATGCATTTTTAGCACTTTTTTTGTGTGCTGTAAACTTGTGATTTGGGCCATGAGAAAGCTACGTCATGTTTGTCTAATGTCCCTAATGCAAGTCCCATTTTTAATTAAAAATAAAAAAACAAAACCCTAGAAAAAGAAAATTGGGAATCCAATAGGAACTATGTGCCTGAATTCCCTTTTTTGAGCGCCTCTTGGTGTGCCTGGTATTTTTTCGATACATTTTCAGCCGGCGCTAGGTGTCGCTTGCGCATAGGCTTATATAAGCCATGTGCTGCAAACGCTACAGCTAACAGCTGGCCTGAAGCTGACGCTATGGTGCGGGTGCTGCTGAGCGTCTCGGACGAGGTGCTCAAGTGGCGCCCACACCAATAATAATATATAAATAAAATATTAATATATATTCTTCAAACTATGTCTGTTGAAGAAACCTTCATAAGGTCAATTTCTGACCGGACCTGCGTATGATAAAGGACCTGTTCTACCTCCTGCTCATCGCTGGTGCAGCTATACAGAATATAATGTGAGTAAATAATGTGGGGGGTGGGTACTTAATGATGCATTGAAGTACGTTAACAATTTGGTTTATATGGGGGGGATTTTTTGGATTGAGAAATTAATACCAAATACATCATTAATATGTAACATTACTGCTGTGTGCAAATACATGCTCACACTTTTCTTGTCTTTTAGTGTTTTATAATTTAACAATACTTTTTAAACAAGTTCCTCAGTTGTTGTCATATTTTTTGTCTTCTTTTATTGCATGGGGTAATTTATTGAATACCATATGTTATCTTTACATAAAGCTGGTAAAAATAAGTGGAGTAACTTACCCATGAAAACAAGCAAACATCAGTTCTCCGCCACTGTACAGACCTGCACTTTTTACAGCCTATCTGCGATCAATGTCACATCTCAGTGCTAATGTATTGATTGTGGTTTCACGTTCCCACAGTGCGGCGCTTGTTGACGCTGAACAATCTAGTAGGAGATAATCAGTGGAAACGGATGTCCCTTTCTCTAGTCTTTCCTTTGAAGCGCACACCTTTTATTTGTGATAGATGGATTTCGGAGGATTCTGACAAAGCAGAAGAAAAGTCATTGTCTGGGAAGCATAATGCGGCCATTCTGCCTTTCACGTGCTGGTCTGTACGAAGCTGTTAGAACTCTCAGCTACAAATTGCCTTTCATGTTATTGATATTGTGTCTGGAACACACACATGGAGGGGCCAGACAGAGAAATGATCTCACCATTTACCCTTTATCACTGAATTTAAGACCTGATTCGGGGCAGGGCTTATTGTGAGCAATTGATGAAATCTCCGGCGTGTATTGGCATGTAAAATGTACATTGCAAGTCGAAACAGAAGATGAAGCCTTGAAACTAGGAATGCCCAACCATGGTGATTTTTAGGGTTTCTGCTGCCCTAGACACTTTTAGTGACAGGTAGCTATTAGCTAAATTCTTCTTAGGTATTAATAATTAATACTTCAATACCGCCCTCCATATTGCATTTCCTATCCAGCATTACTGCAGACAGGTTGCATAACTGTACTTTTCTAATGGCTACTAATCGTGGGAATCCTGGGGTTCATCATTCACCCACTTGGATGTTGACTTTAGCCCTATATAATTACCCAAACTTTTTCAGCAAAAATACTGCACTCAGGATATATATAATGTTCCGATTTCACAAGGAATATATATCTAAAAACACACAGGTAACCATAGGCTCAAATGACATACAAAACCTAATATATATATATATATATATATATATACAATAAACTACCCAATATAAAAAATACTCACCCAATATGGTCGTATTGCACATATTACACACATCACTATACTGACTCATAGCCACATTAAATGTGCACCAAACGTGGGTTGATAGTGAGCCCAGCCCTTTTTGATATTGCCCACATATTTGGGTCTGTACATGCACAACACCCACACTGTGATCCCAGTTCCCTTTATCCCGCTCTCCCTGTAATTCAGTATCTCTATGGCACACATGCACACACATGAAGTCCATACTGACCAGGGTAGTAAAGGCGCCACCAATAGCCTTGGCAACCAGATTGCCCTGCTCACTGTCCCCTAGAAATAGCTCTGAAACTGAATTTGGACACTCCAATGTGTCTAAAGAAACTGATTGTCAGATAACATTGCAATGGGGAAGTCCCCATTCTTGATTATTCATCTCATCTCACATGCCGGTTGCCCAACGGCTTAAATCGTGGTGTATGGCATTACAAAGCTCAGGCAGGTGCCCACCGAAAATGGTGGGTGCTTTGGTCTGCCCAAACCAACTATGTAATGTGGTTGTCCAGGTTAAAAAAACACTATGGTTACCTTTTGTCCCCCACAGATGATTGCTCCTACTCAGGAACTCTAGATCATCCTCGATCACCGACTTGCCCCATCATGAGTCACATCTGCCTTCAAACAGTGGGCTTGTATCAGCCACACTGACATTGGCACGCAACATCTATGGGGGAGAATGCCAGACCTTGGTACACTCCTCTATCGGCAGAGAGGGAGTGCTCTGGACACTGCGACTAACAAATATACTAACTATACTAATAAAGAATAAAACCACCCTCGTGCATGTATACCCATCAGTAAACATAACAATCAACAAATAAATAAGGAAAGGACCACACAAGTAAGGATGAGATGGGGTGCACCAAGGGGGGTCCCAGAGGCTGAAGAGACCCCCACTGGCTGTTTTCTTGGTTGTGTTTCTGCCTCAGTGACACATTACAGTGGGTGTACAACGGGGGGGGGGGGGGGGCACAGTGCTAGGGCTATACTGATAAAATATTCTATTTTTATATTGGCTTATGTGTTTAGCCTCTTGGGTTATTTTTGTTGTTTTTTCATTTGCAGCATACCTTTATGGCATACTTTTTTTATTTAATAAGGGATGATCTTCGTTTCATTTTTTCAAATGCGTCCAATATGCCCCCCCTTCACACACATAAGCACACATAAGGGCTATACTGACCCTTGGACATCACCTTAAATTTGTTGTTGTGAGGAGTGTACATGGACAGGCAGAGGTCGAGTAGAATACTCAGATCTGGGAGCCGGGAGCTCTTCCTTGTGTCTTCAGAGCCACAACAGCCCACACTGCTCCCTAGTGGTACTAGAATATATCTGCAGGCTGCAAACTGCAGTTTGTTAAAGCGACCCAACACACATTTTACGAGAACGAGAACATTTTCTTACATTCTCCTTGTTCTCCTGGCAAAACCAGACCCTGTGATTGGTTGCTGGTGATCATGTGGTCTAGATCAGGGTGTTTCCAACATTTCTACGCCATATACCTTCTAGAAACAAGTGGTATACACTAGGTGTTCTCAGAATTTTTGAAGTACCCCCTACAAACAAGAAGTTCCAACTGAAGAGCCCCAAGAAGGAGATCACTTATAAATGTTTCCAAAATAAGTAGGACACAGGCCTTGTAGCACTCTTGTTTTACTAATGTTTAACTGGTAAATATAATATACCTGACACCTGTCAGAACCCCCTGTTGTTCAGACCTGACTATAGCTGTGCACCCTTGCCGAATAAACGGTCGGCCACGTGATAGAAGCAGAAGAAAACAACTACAGGGCTGGCATTTGGTAAATGCGAGCAAGCAGATCAGCAAACGGGATACATTACAAGTACAAGTACAACACCCATTTTCCATAACAGCCAGCAAAAAAGGAATTTAGCAAAAATAACATTATTTTTTTTAATGACACACCCTTGGTATGTGCCCTCAGGTGGCCAGAGGCAGATGCATTTGGGTTCTCATGAAGATATCAGAATTCACAATGATAATATTGGGGGGGGGGGGGGGGTCGGAGAAGTTGACCTCATCTTGGAGTTCTCTGGGCTCCACTGTACATATATTGAGGGCTAGATTGGTTTGCTGTTTGGGTCAGGGGGTGCATCTGTTGATGTCATAATATTGTGTCTGACCAACAAATACCTCCCCAGATTAATGACCAACCGAACGTGCCGCCAACTTCTAAAATGGCGCGTGCCAAGACAGTGCCTGACATGCTCCTATGTCAAAGTGAATTGACCGCGGAACAAAGATCGCTGTGACTGACTTATTCACCAATTTACTTGCAATAGGTGTAGGTCACCCAAGGAATCTCTAGGTACATGTCCTGCCCTGATTCCTGCTGTTGCTGATGAATATGATGAGGGTGCATAGGCCCTGCAGCACCCATTGCTGGGCTTACCTAAGTTGAATCTAACTCTGAGCTGTCTTTACATTCATTAAAATAGCACCAATACCCAAATGTAATGGTTAGAATTGAGCCCAAGGCAACTAGACTTACACCAAGATTTTGACTATACAGGAAACTGGTGCCCAGCCATAATTCTATTGATTATGGAGGTCCCAGACACAGCTAGGCCTAGTACAGACTGGGGCCCCAGCCATGACATTTAGGTTGCTGGGGGGCATGGGCATTGTGGTTAAATGGGGCCTGAATTTTCCTGATGGTGGACCTGGCTAAGGGTATTGAGTTTCCACCGAATAACAGTTACATTCAGCTATGATGGAATTGAAGTGCTAATTTCTATTTTTATTTCTCTTCAGCAGCCTTACCAAGAAATCAGAAACATCTCACTAGGAAGCTGCACTCAGACATCATACATACATTAAGTACAAATTGTAAACTACTCACCAAAACCCCACAACAAACTCAATATACACATCAATATATCAAATAAAAAAAAAATCAAAGCAAGTTTATAAATGTAGGTATATACCAAAAACTCATACCCTGTCAAGCATGTAAACAGTTAAACAGTCTAATACTTAATAAATACTTAAACCGGACCTTCAGTAGCATTTAATGAAAAGCCCAAATCCTTAAAAAACTATTTCCAAGCATTTAAAATTGATATATTTTAAGTTACTTACTTATTATCCATTTCTCCACTGAGCTGCAACTGAGCTTGCCCCAGAAGTGTCACATAGTGAGAAGTGGAGAAGGGGGGGGGGGGTCAAGTGCAGACAGAGCAGAGCTGGGGTCGGGAAAAGGACAGCAATCCCAGAATGCAGAGTGGCACAGTCAGAAGACACTTTCTGTCTGCAGCCTGAGACTCCATGGGCTGCCATCTTGAATATTTAAAAGCTCAGAAAATGCAGTAGATGCAGGGAGGATGATTTTCAATGTGGGCAATCTGTATGTACAGGGTGGCGGAAACATACAAGATAGACTCTTATTCAGGGGGAAGGTCCGGTTTAATACTGCAATAAATACTGTATATGTGGTGATGAAACAAATGTGAAATGTCATCAAAATATAGAAAGGATATTATACTTCTCTTGCCCCAACAGCAGACACCCAGCAACCACAGGTCTCAATTCAGCTTCATAGCTACAGAACTAGTGTTCATTTTTAATACAAATTGTGTAGGTGGCATATCTTTTTACTCAATATATTACCTCAGATAACATGTAGATCAAACTAATTACATTCAGACTGGTGAATCCTATGTTTAATCATCTTTTAGCAATCAATTTACTTTGTGCATTATAGTGTGTTTGTTGTATAATTAGTGTTTACAGTGAACATGTAATGTACTGATACAGGATCCCTAAATAGAACACCATGTTCCCTAACCTCTCAGCAGTATAGTGCAGTGTTCCTATCAATGAGGGTAAAATAAGCAAAATGATAGGGTGGTGGAGGGTGTCCAACCAAACAGAAAACAGAATGCTTGGCAAGTACTTGTGATCCGGTTATAGAAAAATAAAATACTTCCATCATTGGTTCAGTATTTGTATACCTTAAGCTAAACATGTTGCTTATTACTGTGTAGTCATGTGTGTGCGCGTGTGTATCACTGAGGTTACCAAGCTAACAAGCAGACTGACACAATGGACATCCTTGCCTCTTTGGCCATAGGTTGCCAATTTTAAAAAAGTTACAAATTCCTGCCTCCCATTTTAAGGTATTTGACCTTATTTAGGGTCACTCCACACCTAGACTCAATAGACAATTCATAAAATCACAGTAGACTTTGGGAGACTTTGCAGTGCCAAATAAAATGTTTTACTTTTACTAAGTGCAACTACTTTATGTACATTGGTGGTTATGTCTACTGAGATCCAATCAAGTGGTAATATTAGTACCCCTCCCCCCCCTAGAATGTACCCAAATTCTGTTACATGTTTTACAGTATATAGGGATTTGAGGGCTACCCAAGGCCACCCTGTATATGAGAACTGGGCTAACTATTTGAGAAGCTGGAAAGGGGACACATGTTAATTCAGGTAGACCTATACACATTATGTGGCATAATTATGGCATAATACAAATTTAGAATAATTTAGATCCCAACCAGGCACTATTTTTTGAGAGAGGTGAAAAAAATCCAAGCTAGAGCAGATTTATAAAGATGGGACCCTAATGTCCTAATTAATGTAAGAGATGTCTTTAACATGTCTTCAAAAGATTTATTTCACTTCTTATAGCTTCAACATGCTTTAAGAGCCCAGTTCTTCCACAATGAACATTTAATACCAGGGAATTCTATTTAAGAAATGTTTAAGTAATCAGAACTTTTCATCTTTATATAGTAATTCTCTAGTCTCAAACCCCCTTACACAAAGTTATGTAATACTGTCTTATATTAATAGATCAGAATGAAGGATTAGTCCATTCTTTACTCTCCTCTCCTCCACCAATGCTAGCATGCAATGTGCAGAGGATATTCTGCTTTATATGACTTCACGACACCAAAAATAGTGTGGTTGATCATGTGCTCACCACCAAGTAAATCTGCTTACCAGATATCTAATATCAAGCATGTAAATCAAATCCTTAGTAGCTTACTCAGGAGCACTGGTCTTCCACTTCAATATTTTAGATATTTCCAGTATTTCAATTGCTCATGAAAAAATAGTAAAACATAGCCCATAGCATAATGCTGTTTTGATCATTTAGATAATTTAATGTTAAATATTATGCACTCACAATTTAATTTCTTTGATTCAATCTCATGGTTGCGGGGGAATGCCAGTTTCCATGGTAATAAAACCAACTGTGTTAGTTCAGCTGCTGACAACGCTTTTCACTCCTAATGGAGCTTTTTCAAGACCTAGCACACTTACGAAATGTTTAAAGGAGAAGGTCTTGAAACGTGGCATCCCCGCAACTAGAGATAAGCGAAGTTTTGAAAAATTCGATTCGGCCGATTCGCTGAATTTTCCGCCAAAAATTGTTTCGACCCGAATTTATTTGCGGCGAATCGCTATAAAAACGTCTATTTCTGGGCTTCCTAGAGACTCAATAGGGTTGTAAACCATTCTGCCTTGCTGTAGCAAGCATAGGATGCGTGCTGGGTTAGTGAAATAATACTGTAAATAATTATGACATGCAGATCAGAGGCATTGCTATTAGAATCGCAGAGCGGCACAATTGCAGAGAGTTGAGGTGGCATCACAATGAGAAGCCCCTATATTGCCTGAAAAACACACCCTTGAGCTGGCAGCAGCAGGAGCCCAAATATTGGCTGAAATACACCCTGGAGTTGGCAGCAGCAGCAGGAGCCCAAAAATTGGCTGAATGACACCCTGGAGTTGGCAGCAGCAGCAGGAGCCCAAAAATTGACTGAGAGACACACCCTGGAGTTGGCAGCAGCAGCAGGAACCCAGAAATTGTCTGGGAGGCACGCTGAAGTTGGCAGCAGCAGGAGCACAAAAATTGGCTGGAAGGCACACCCTGGAGTTGGCAGCAGCAGCAGGAGCACAAAAATTGACTGAAAGAAACACCCTGGAGTTGGCAGCAGCAGCAGGAGCCCAAAAATTGACTGAATAACACCCTGGAGTTGTCAGCAGCAGCAGGAGCCTAAAAATTGACTGAAAGACACCCTGGAGTTGACAGAAGCAGCAGGAACCCAAACATTGGCCTAAAGACACACCCTGGAGTTGGCAGCATCAGGAGCACAAAAACTGACTGGAAGGTACACCCTGGAGTTGGCAGCAGCAGCAGTAACTCAAACATTGGCTGGAAGGCACTCTGGAGTAGTCAGCAGCAGCAGGAGCACAAAAATTGACTGAAAGACACCCGGGAGTTGGCAGAAGCAGCAGGAACCCAAACATTGCTTGAAAGAGACACTGGAGTTGGCAGCAGGAACCCAAAAAATGGCCTAAAGACACACCCTGGAGTTGACAGCAGCAGCAGGAGCCCAAACACTGCTTGAAAGAGACACTGGAGTTGGCAGCAGGAGCCCAAAAATTGGTCTAAAGACACACCTTGGAGTTGGCAGCAGCAGCAGGAGCCCAAACATTGCTTGAAAGAGACACTGGAGTTGGCAGCAGGAACCCAAACATTGGCCTAAAGACACACCCTGGAGTTGGCAGCAGCAGCAGGAGCCCAAACATTGCTTGAAAGAGACACTGGAGTTGGCAGCAGGAACCCAAACATTGTCCTGAAGACACACCCTGGAGTTGGTAGCAGCAGCAGGAGCCCAAGCATTGCTTGAAAGAGACACTGGAGTTGGCAGCCGGAACCCAAAAATTTGCCTAAATACACACCCTAGAGTTGGCAGCAGCAGCAGGAGCCCAAACATTGCTTGAAAGAGACACTGGAGTTGGCAGCAGGAACCCAAACGTTGGCCTAAAGACACACCCTGGAGTTGGCACCAGCAGCAGGAGCCCAAACATTGCTTGAAAGAGACACTGGAGTTGGCAGCAGGAGCCCAAACATTGGCCTAAAGACACACCCTGGAGTTGGCAGCAGCAGGAACACAAAAATTGTCTGAAAGGCATACCCTGCAGTTGACATCAGCAGGAACCCAAAAATTGGCTGAAAGACACACCCTGGAGTTGGCAGCAGGAGCCCAAAAATTGGCCTAAAGGCACACCCTGGAGTTGGCAGCAGCAGCAGGAGCCCAAACATTGCTTGAAAGAGACACTGGAGTTGGCAGCAGGAGCCCAAAATTCGGCCTAAAGACACACCCTGGAGTTGGCAGCAGCAGCAGCAGGAGCCCAAACATTGCTTGAAAGAGACACCCTGGAGTTGGCAGCAGGAACCCAAACATTGGCCTAAAGACACACCCTGGAGTTGGCAGTAGCAGCAGGAGCCCAAACATTGCTTGAAAGAGACACTGGAGTTGGCAGCAGGAGCCCAAAAATTGGCCTAAAGACACACCCTGGAGTTGGAAGCAGCAGGAACACAAAAATTGTCTGAAAGGCATACCCTGCAGTTGACATCAGCAAGAACCCAAAAATTGGCTGAAAGGCACACCCTGAAGTTGGCATCAGCAGGAACCCAAAAATTGTCTGCAAGGCATACCCTGAGGTTGGCATCAGCAGGAACCCAAATATTGGCCTAAAGACAAATATGTTTTGCACTATTTGGAAAGTGTAAAACGTGGCACCATGATGAATGTACTCGCATGCATCAGCCATTGGTGGGTGGAAATCCTGGCTGATCCATCCCTGATTCATTTTCACAAAGGTGAGTCTCTCCACATTTTTAGTTGACAGACGAGTTCTCCTCTGCGTTACTATGGCCCCCGCCGCACTAAATACCCGCTCAGATGGCATGCTACTGGCCGGGCAGGACAGCTTTCCCAGGGCAAACTCTGCTAGTTGCAGCCACAAGTCAAGTTTGGCTGCCCAGAAGTCCAGCGGATCCTCAAGGTGTGTTGGCATGGTCATGTTAAGGTATGACACGACCTGCTGGTTCAGGTCCTGCTCCAGGTCTTCCTGCTGCTCATGAGTAGCCTCACTATGCGGGTGAAGAAAGCTACTCATTAGCGACTGTAGACTCAGGCTGCTGCTGATGGAGCTGTTACTGCTCCTGCCACCCCCCCCAGCAGCTATGGCAGTGGAAGGGGAGCGCAGAGGACCCCCCGTGTCAGACCTGCGAGAGTATGGACGTTGGCGCAGATAGGCATCGGCCAACTGACTACGTAGGATGTCTCTGTAGTAGGCCAGTTTGTCCTCCTTCTCAGTGGGTGTAAAAATGCCCCCATTTTTTGCCGGTAGCGAGGGTCCAATAAGGTGGAAAGCCAGAAGTCAGCCCGCTGACAAATGGAAACAATTCTGGGGTCACTACGTAAGCACGTGAGCATGCTTCGTGCCATTTGTGCAAGTGACTCGAAGTGACTTCCTGTCTCCATCTCCACTGCATACTGCCACGGTGTGTCTGGGTCCTCTGTCTCGCCTTCCTCACAACCCTCTAGCTCCTCTGGCTGCTCCTGCTCCTCCTCTCCTGTCAGCTGACTAGATAAACCAGCCATTTCGCCAAGCCAAAACTGTGCTTCTCTGTGCCCCTCCTCCTCCTCCTCCAGTTCAGCTCCGGGGTTCATGTGACCGTAACATGTAGACGCCATGTCTCCAGTGCCCTGACCAGCCATGGTTTCCAACATGTGCTGTAGTACATGAAGCAGTGGAATCACGTCGTGCATCTCGTAATCCTGGCCACTGACAAATAAAGTGGCTTCCTCAAAGGGCCTGAGCAAATGGCAGGTGTCACGTATGAGCTGCCACTGGTTTACATTGAAGTTACACAGGGGAGTGCCCCTATCCGCTTGGATCATCAAGAAATCCGTGATGGCTTTTCTCTGTTCGTATAGTCGGTCCAACATATGGAGGGTGGAATTCCAACGGGTGGAAACATCGCAAATCAGACTATGTTGGGGGCCACCGTTCTGACGCTGTAGCTCAAGAAGGGTGTGCTTGGCAGTGTAGGAGTGGCTGAAGTGCATGCAAAGTTTCCTTCCCGTTGTTAGGATGTCTTGCAGATGGGGGGAAGACTTCAGAAACCGCTTGACAACCAGATTGAAGACGTGAGCCATGCAGGGCGCATGGGTCAGGCTTCCTTGTCGCAGCGCAGACAAAATGTTCTTCCCATTGTCGGTCACCATGGTTCCTATTTTCAGCTTTCTTGGAGTAAGCTATGTTTGGATTTCTTGATGAATACATTTTAGCAGTTCCTCCCTGTGTGACTCCGTTCGCCAAGACAAACCATGTGAAGCACAGCGTGACACCGCCGTGCCCTGCACACATGGTAGACTGGGGTGGCACTGAGACTTGACCCTACAGTGGAGGGTGAGGAGATGGTGGAGGATGAGGAGGCCGAGTCGAACAGTGTCACAGGCACAACGGCCTGGGAGCGCGGAGGCCAAAGCAGCGTGACCTGTCCAAGTTGCTGCTGCTGCAAAGGGACCACATTCACCCAGTGGGCCGTAATCGACATGTACTGTCCCTCACCGTAGTTACAGCTTCAGACGTCAGCGCTGACATGCACTTTTGTACACACCGACAGGCTCAAGGACTCGCCCACCTTCTGTTCAACAAAATTGTGCAGGGCTGGTACTGCCTTCTTGGCAAAGAAATGATGGCTTGGGACACTCCACCTCGGCTCGGCACAAGCCATCAGTTTTCTGAAAGGTGCAGAGTCCACCACCTGAAAAGGGAGCGACTGCAGCACCAGCAACTTGGACATGAGCACATTCAGCTTCTGCGCCGTAGGATGAGTGGGCGCATACTGCTGTCTCTTGAACATGGCTTCGCTGATGGATTGCTGGCGGGATGCCTGACTTGGAGGAGGAGGAGGAGCAGGAGCATCTGGAGCGACAAAGGATGGGTATGACGCACAGCTGCCTTCGGCTGAGGTGCTGGAGCCTTGGCTGGCAGAAATTTGGAGCGGCGTGCCACTTGGTGAGGAAGCAGACTGGACCACCTCTTCGGGGCCTCGGTTCTCCCAGGCCACTTTATGATGATGCTGCATATGTTGACGCAGGGCCGTGGTGCCAACATTGGGGCCCTGGCCACGCTTCACCTTCTGCCTACACATCTTGCATGTGGCCATGTTACCCTCCTGCGGATGCTTGATGAAAAACTGCCACACTGCGGAGTAGCTCATTTTCCCACCAACAGCCCGCTCAGCAAGGGATCTACCCCGGCCCCGGCCACCTCCATTTCTTGGCTTGGCAGTAGCTGCTGACTGTCCTCTATCTGATCGTCCTCACTAGAGAGTGGAGCTGAACCCAAAGCATAGGATACGTCGCTGGGGGAGGAAACAGAGGACAGAGGCAATGGGAGGCTAGGGACTGCTCCCGGGCCATGCCAACTCAGGGTTGTGTCAGAGGAACCTACCAACTGTAGACTGGGGGTGTCAGATGTAACTTGTGATGATGTGGATGACCGCGTTAACCAATCTACGACGGCAGATGCGTTACTGGTGGAGACATGACCGCTAGCAGATACTGGCAGATCAGGTCTCCCACCGCGACTCCTGCTGCCACTCGCCCCTAGTCTGCTGCGACCTCTGCCTGCTGAATCTAGGCCTCTGCCACTCCTCTGTGAACATCCTGGCACTTGTCTGCCTGACATTTTTATGTATTTGAAATGCGCAACAGGCACTTTAAAAAAGAAGGTAAATAAACTGAGGAACTGCTTCTCTGTAACAGAAACTATGAAAATTGGCAATATGGGATGCCCAGTGCTCAAGGGTTTTTAAAGCAGACACAAAAACACTTTGAAAAGTGTGGTCTAGTTATATGAAATCAGCTGAAAGACCTGCCTCTGTGTAACAGATACGGTTAAATGTGCTAACATGGGATGCCTAGTGCTCAGGGGTTTTTAAAGCAGACACAAAAACACTTTTAAAACTGTGGTCTAGTTAGATGAAATCAGCCTTAGGACCTGCTTCTGTATAACAGATACGGTTAAATGTGCTAACATGGGATGCCCAGTGCTCAGGAGTTTTTAAAGCAGACACGAAAACACTTTTAAAACTGTGGTCTAGTTAGCTGAAATTAGATTTAAGACCTGCTTCTCTGTAACAGATACAATGAAAATTGGCAATATGGGATGCCCAGTGCTCAGGGTTTTTTACAACAGACACAAAAACACGTTGAAAACTGTGGTCTAGTTATATGAAATCAGCTGAAAGACCTTCTTCTCTGTAACAGATACTATGAAAATTGGCAATATGGGATGCCCAGTGCTCAGGAGTTTTTAAAGCAGACACAAAAACACTTTTAAAACTGTGGTCTAGTTATATGAAATCAGCTGAAAGACCTGCTTCTCTGTAACAGATACAGTTACATTTGCTAACATGGGATGCCCAGTGCTCAGGGGTTTTTAAAGCAGACACAAAAACACTTTTAAAACTGTGGTCTAGATATATGAAATCAGCTGAAAGACCTGCTTCTGTGTAACAGATATGGTTAAATGTGCTAACATCGGATGCCCAGTGCTCAGGGGTTTTTAAAGCAGACACAAAAACACTTTTAAAGCTGTGGTCTAGTTAGATGAAATCAGCTGAAAGACCTGCTTCTGTGTAACAGATATGGTTAAATGTGTTAACATGGAATGCCCAGTGCTCAGGGGTTTTTAAAGCAGACACAAAAACACTTTGAAAACTGGTCTAGTTATATGAAATCAGCTGAAAGACCTGCTTCTCTGTAACAGATACTATGAAAATTGGCAATATGGGATGCCCAGTGCTCAGGGGTTTTTAAAGCAGACACAAAAACACTTTTAAAACTGTGGTCTAGTTAGATGAAATCAGCTGAAAGACCTGCTTCTCTGTAACAGATACTATGAACATTGGCAATATGGGATGCCCATTGCTCAGGGGTTTTTAAAGCATACACAAAAACACTTTTAAAACTGTGGTCTATTTAGATGAAATCAGCTGAAAGACCTGCTTCTCTGTAACAGATACTATGAAAATTGGCAATATGGGATGCCCATTGCTCAGGGGTTTTTAAAGCATACACAAAAACACTTTAAAACTGTGGTCTAGTTATATGAAATCAGCTGAAAGACCTGCTTCTGTGTAACAGATACGGTTAAATGTGCTAACATGGGATGCCCAGTGCTCAGGGGTTTTTAAAGCAGACACAAAAACACTTTGAAAACTGGTCTAGTTATATGAAATCAGCTGAAAGACCTGCTTCTCTGTAACAGATACTATGAAAATTGGCAATATGGGATGCCCAGTGCTCAGGGGTTTTTAAAGCAGACACAAAAACACTTTTAAAACTGTGGTCTAGTTAGATGAAATCAGCTGAAAGACCTGCTTCTCTGTAACAGATACTATGAACATTGGCAATATGGGATGCCCATTGCTCAGGGGTTTTTAAAGCATACACAAAAACACTTTTAAAACTGTGGTCTATTTAGATGAAATCAGCTGAAAGACCTGCTTCTCTGTAACAGATACTATGAAAATTGGCAATATGGGATGCCCATTGCTCAGGGGTTTTTAAAGCATACACAAAAACACTTTAAAACTGTGGTCTAGTTATATGAAATCAGCTGAAAGACCTGCTTCTGTGTAACAGATACGGTTAAATGTGCTAACATGGGATGCCCAGTGCTCAGGGGTTTTTAAAGCATACACAAAAACACTTTTAAAACTGTAGTCTAGTTAGATGAAATCAGCTGAAAGTCCTGCTTCTGTGTAACAGATACAGTTAAATGTGCTAACATGGGATGCCCAGTGCTCAGGGGTTTTTAAAGCAGACACAAAAACACTTTTAAAACTGTGGTCTAGTTAGATGAAATCAGCTTTAAGACCTGCTTCTCTGTAACAGATACTATGAAAATTGGCAATATGGGATGCCCAGTGCTCAGGGTTTTTTAAAGCAGACACAAAAACACTTAAAACTGTGGTCTAGTTAGATGAAATCAGCTGAAAGACCTGCTTCTGTGTAACAGATACGGTTAAATGTACTAACAAGGGATGCCCAGTGCTCAGGGGTTTTTAAAGCAGACACAAAAATACTTTTAAAACTGTGGTCTAGTTAGATGAAATCAGCTGAAAGACCTGCTTCTGTGTAACAGATAGGGTTAAATGTGCTAACATGGGATGTCCAGTGCTCAGGGGGGTTTTAAAGCAGACACAAAAACACTTTTAAAACTGTGGTCTAGTTATATGAAATCAGCTGAAAGACCTGCTTCTGTGTAACAGATATCTTTAAATGTGCTAACATGGGATGCCCAGTGCTCAGGGGTTTTTAAAGCAGACACAAAAACACTTTTAAAACTGTGGTCTAGTTAGATGAAATCAGCTGAAAGACCTGCTTCTGTGTAACAGATATGGCTAAATGTGCTAACATGGGATGGCCAGTGCTCAGGGGTTTTTAAAGCAGACACAAAAACACTTTTAAAACTGTGGTCTAGTTAGATGAAATCAGCTGAAAGACCTGCTCCTGTGTAACAGATAGGGTTACATGTGCAACATGGGATGCACAGTGCTCAGGGGTTTTTACAGCAGAAACAAAAGCAATTTTAAACTGTGGTCTAGTTAGATGAAATCAGCTTTAAGACCTGCTTCTGTGTAAGAGATAGGGTTAAATGTGCAAACATGGGATGCCCAGTGCTCAGGGGTTTTTAAAGCAGACACAAAAACACTTTTAAAACTGTGGTCTAGATATATGAAATCAGCTGAAAGACCTGCTTCTATGTAACAGATATGGTTAAATGTGCTAACATCGGATGCCCAGTGCTCAGGGGTTTTTAAAGCAGACACAAAAACACTTTTAAAACTGTGGTCTAGTTAGATGAAATCAGCTGAAAGGCCTGCTTCTGTGTAACAGATACGGTTAAATGTGCTAACATGGGATGCCCAGTGCTCAGGGGTTTTTAAAGCAGACACAAAAACACTTTTAAAACTGTGGTCTAGGTAGATGAAATCAGCTTTAAGACCTGCTTCTGTGTAACAGATAGGGTTACATGTGCAACATGGGATGCACAGTGCTCAGGGTTTTTTTCAGCAGAAACAAAAGCAATTTTAAACTGTGGTCTAGTTAGATGAAATCAGCTTTAAGACCTGCTTCTGTGTAAGAGATAGGGTTAAATGTGCAAACATGGGATGCCCAGTGCTCAGGGGTTTTTAAAGCAGACACAAAAACACTTTTAAAACTGTGGTCTAGTTAGATGAAATCAGCTGAAAGACCTGCTTCTGTGTAACAGATATGGCTAAATGTGCTAACATGGGATGGCCAGTGCTCAGTGGTTTTTAAAGCAGACACAAAAACACTTTTAAAACTGTGGTCTAGTTAGATGAAATCAGCTTTAAGACCTGCTTCTGTGTAACAGATACGGTTAAATGTGCTAACATGGGATGCCCAGTGCTCAGGGGTTTTTAAAGCAGAAACAAAAGCAATTTTAAACTGTGGTCTAGTTAGATGAAATCAGCTGAAAGACCTGCTTCTGTGTAACAGATAGGGTTACATGTGCAACATAGGATGCACAGTGCTCAGGGGTTTTTACAGCAGAAACAAAAGCAATTTTAAACTGTGGTCTAGTTAGATGAAATCAGCTTTAAGACCTGCTTCTGTGTAAGAGATAGGGTTAAATGTGCAAACATGGGATGCCCAGTGCTCAGGGGTTTTTAAAGCAGACACAAAAACACTTTTAAAACTGTGGTCTAGATATATGAAATCAGCTGAAAGACCTGCTTCTATGTAACAGATATGGTTAAATGTGCTAACATCGGATGCCCAGTGCTCAGGGGTTTTTAAAGCAGACACAAAAACACTTTTAAAACTGTGGTCTAGTTAGATGAAATCAGCTGAAAGGCCTGCTTCTGTGTAACAGATACGGTTAAATGTGCTAACATGGGATGCCCAGTGCTCAGGGGTTTTTAAAGCAGACACAAAAACACTTTTAAAACTGTGGTCTAGGTAGATGAAATCAGCTTTAAGACCTGCTTCTGTGTAACAGATAGGGTTACATGTGCAACATGGGATGCACAGTGCTCAGGGTTTTTTTCAGCAGAAACAAAAGCAATTTTAAACTGTGGTCTAGTTAGATGAAATCAGCTTTAAGACCTGCTTCTGTGTAAGAGATAGGGTTAAATGTGCAAACATGGGATGCCCAGTGCTCAGGGGTTTTTAAAGCAGACACAAAAATACTTTTAAAACTGTGGTCTAGATATATGAAATCAGCTGAAAGACCTGCTTCTGTGTAACAGATATGGTTAAATGTGCTAACATCGGATGCCCAGTGCTCAGGGGTTTTTAAAGCAGACACAAAAACACTTTTAAAACTGTGGTCTAGTTAGATGAAATCAGCTGAAAGACCTGCTTCTGTGTAACAGATACGGTTAAATGTGCTAACATGGAATGCCCAGTGCTCAGGGGTTTTTAAAGCAGACAGAAAAACACTTTGAAAACTGGTCTAGTTATATGAAATCAGCTGAAAGACCTGCTTCTCTGTAACAGATACTATGAAAATTGGTAATATGGGATGCCCAGTGCTCAGGGGTTTTTAAAGCAGACACAAAAACACTTTTAAAACTGTGGTCTAGTTAGATGAAATCAGCTGAAAGACCTGCTTCTCTGTAACAGATACTATGAACATTGGCAATATGGGATGCCCATTGCTCAGGGGTTTTTAAAGCATACACAAAAAGCTAAAGGAAACTCCTTTAGCCTGGTGGTTACATTGGATGCATGAGTGGCACAAAAGCTGGGACACAGTAAGTGTGTTGCCTGCTATTTCTGGCTTTCCAGCACAGCTCCAGTAACAATTCAGGATACCCAGGGGAGGGAGGACACAGCATCCTCTGAGGGTCACTGCAGGAGTAATGACTGGAGGTCTGTACTTCTTTTGGCTCAGTCTCATGACTCTACAGTTCTACAGTTGACGCATTGTTCTTCGGCTGTTCTTCGGCTGTTCTTCAGCTGTTCTTCCGCTGTTCTTTGGCTGTTCTTCTGCTGTTAAGTTTGATGCTGACAGCTTATTTCTCATTGGCTCTGGCGTGCTTTGCAATGACCCCCACTGAAAAGCATCCCAGCAGTGCAAGGTCATGTGGTGTGCTGGGCATGCACAGAAGGTAGCCAGTGAGAGCAATGTCAGTACCAGACCTCGAGGCAGAACACAGGGAATACCATCACAGGAATCAAACCTCTGGAAGAACAGATGAGTAGAAACCTTTCTGTTTTAAGGTTCACAAGCACTTTAATTTAACAAAAAATCATTGCGTATCCTGCATAAAAGTATTGGCTTCCTATGAAATAATGTGAGACTTCATATGGGAAATTCCTCGTTAGAATATACCTGCTGCTACAAAACTGAATAGATTTTTATTATGTTTTATGTATTAGTTTTTGCTTTTCAGTTATCCCTGCAGACTCACATCAAAATGAATAGTTGGACAAGTAATGTGCTGGCCAATTTCACTCCCATGTTGTGTGCCAATTAATTGGGATTTGTTGAACCACTGTACTTCTTTTACTGCATTAACATGTGTTGGACTTTGTCAGAGGAAATGGAATTGCTCAAAATCCCATTTGTAAATAATCATAGGAATCTGGCTTCAAAATGTGTGAAAGAGATTCCCGTCTGATGTGCTTCCAAAGTCATCCCGATATCTCCCTGTCTTCTTTCCCCGACTAATGCGAAAAGAAGTGAGCGAGGGAGAGTGTTTAAATATTTTTGTTGTTTTGTATGTACTGTATCTGTTTATTATTCTAGACAATTAAATCACATTCGACTGGTTCTTTAAGCACTTCCATCATGCATTTTGATTAAATGTGAATTAATTTAGATCCTTATGGTGAGTAAAAAAAACGTTTTTGGACATGAATTTAAGCTTTTGAAAATGAATTACTCATCATAATCTACATTAGTGCTGCGGTTTTGATTTAGGTTAAATTTAAATTTGAATTTTGCTGCTTTGATCTAAACGGAATTTTAACAGAATTTGGAGGACTTTTAGCTCTGCTAAGAAACATTATCTAGGTGGTTCAAGGTTCTTTATTGGTCACATTCATACACCATACAGTAGCATGGCAACTGCTAGGATATAAACATGGAAGATAACAAAAAAAAAAAAAATAAAAAAAATAAAAAAAAAAAAAAAAAAAAAAAAAAAATATATATATATATATATATATATATATATATATATATATATAAATACATGCAGGATATGGGGCATTGGAAATGTATTCATACCCCTTGAACTTTTCCCCATTTTTTTAAACAATGTGGATAAAGTATTTGTGAAGTGGGAAAAAGTCACACAAGCTTTTCCAATTATTTTTTTGAAATAAAGAAACTGAAACATGTGGCAGGCATATGTATGCAACCTCCTTGAGCCAATACTTTGTAGGACCACCTTAAGGTTAAAGCAGAATTCCAGTCACAAGATACCACCCTGCCCTGCCAGGGGTGGTTACAAAAAAAAAAACCTTACCTGATCGTTGGGCCAGTGCTGGCGGCCGCCATCTTTCCTGAAAGCACAGAGCTGCTTCCCCCAGCTTCATGCGCGCTCACATCCACCCATTCAAGTTAATAGGCAGCAGGAATACAAGCGGACCCAGAGGCACCACTTTGTGTCATTATCAGCAGTGGCCGCACCAGAGACCAGGGGAGTGGCACTGATCCGAGGAACATGTAAGGGTTCTTTTTCTTTGTAACCCCCCCATCCAGTCTCAATGCCAGAGTAGGGTGGCAAGGCAGGGAGTTATCTTGTTACTGGAATTCCACTTTAAAGGGCAAATCCACTATCAATGGCATTTTCTTGACAATTTGATGTAATCAATGTGCTGAGGTTATCTGTAATTTTTATTTCTATTTGTTTGCACTGTTGTGTTATAAAACAGTTTTACCTAGCAACAACCTTAGCAATATACATCAAATTGGTGTGTTAAAAGTACAGATAAGAGTCTATCTGATCAAACTGGTGTGTTACAAGTGCAGATAAGAGTTTTTCTGACTCTAGCTTGCTAGTCATCTAATTGGCTGATGCAGAGACTAGAGTATTAAACCCTTCTTCTCTAACTCAACCTCTTTAGATGGAAGGACGACAATCTTGTGTTCCAGTAGGGTTACTGGCAACGTCCTCAGCTGGAGTGATGTTTGCTGCTGCTTTGTTTAGCCAAAGCTGCTAATGAGTTCACCTGTTACAGTGGAATAATTCTGGGAGTTGTAGTCAGAATGGATGCTAAGGGATTTACTAAAAGGCAAGAAAGCCACTCCTGTTTTACCAAGACAAAGTCAGAAGAATATAAGAACTTGGAAGCAGCATGCAGTTAAGTAAATCTCAGATCTGGGGGCACAATCCTAACACAGGTTTATTTTACATTCCAGAAGGGGAAAACAATAAGACACCAAACACCTGACCAAAATGACAGCTTTGAATCTGTTGGGTTATGTCTCTACCAGGCTGTTACATGTAGAGGCTAAACTATTTGCCCATTCTAATTTATTTCTTCTTTGGAAAATAGGGTTTAACCAACAAAAGGAATAGATGGCACCAAATAGTAAATACTATAATGCACAGGTGCCCTGCTCTGGTATAACCCAAAAAGGTAATACAAATACAGAAGGGGTGCCCCAACTCCCCTAAAAGAGGGATAAAACCAGAGACTAACACTGGCACTAACACTGTTATAAGTAGTTCATGATAAGTTTATTTAATGGTCCAAATCACATACTAAGACATATTAAAAAGGTTTACACATATATGTGTTAAAAGAGAGGCAGGTATAAAAGAGAGGCAGCCAGCACCTATCCGCTGCGTACTCTGCCTGAGGAAGTGACGTGACGTCACCAAACGCGTTGCATGGCCTTCTGTTTGGGGGTTCCAGTGGTGGCATGCACTTAGCATTTTATGGACGAGTAAGTTATTGAGTGGCGTATTTAGTTTGTGATTTGTACCTACCTCATATTTTTAGTGTTATTTACACGGCTCAGCCCAATTGTACTTGATTTTGATGCACATTGAAAGCACCTGACACGTTTTTGTATTTGTGTATTTATATAGTATATATTAATTATTTCATAGTTTTTAGAGTTCCCCACTGGCATACATTAAGATAAACTTTCCCCCCCCTTTCCCTCTATTTTTTGACGGCAGTGTGCATATATGTGTTATATGTCTTAGCTTTTTTAATATGTCTTAGTATGTGATTTGGACCATTAAATAAACTTATCATGAACTACATATAACAGAGTGCCAGTGTTAGAATCTGGTTTTATCCCTCTTTTAGGGAAGTTGGGGCACCCCTTCTGTATTTGTATTACCCTTCTTTGGAAAATAGATTTAGCTCAGTCAGATAGGATGGAATAGCAATTTCACGTCATCCAATTCAATTGAATTTACATCTGAAATGGGTCATTCCAACATATGAATATGCTTTGAGTTAAAGGGAAATTTCTAGGGTTAGGTTAAACCAGTCACCCATGCCTTAGCATGCAGATAATTAGCAAGCTAGAGTGAGGAAGTCTATGATATATACTCAAAATCACCAATTTGGTGTACATAGCTAAGGTAAACACTGTTGTTGCTATGTTTGTAATGAAAATGTTTTCTCTTATAACACAACACAGTTGCAAACAAATAGAAAATCAATAAAATAACAGGTAAGCTTAGCACATTGAAGACATCATTCTGCCACACAGTAATGGAAGCATTTAAAAATGCAATTGAAAGTGAAATTACCCTTTAACTTTTATTGCCTCTTTACTGCTTTCCTGGTCTTGATGGCTCGTCTTTCATAAGCTTGTCCCCATCCTGCCAAAGTTGCAAAATCTTCTGCAGGTTTTGCTTTCATCTCTTCTGATAAAGGAGCCCATACTGTCAAATATCATTATTATTCAGGTGACATTTTGGGACCTCACTGATTGCTTGACTCTTATCACACAACTGACATTGCTCACCTCTGTGAAGTAAATATCAGATCATTAACCTGACCATGTTTTATCTTCCTTCTGCTAATTGCAGGCATGTGGAAATGCTGGGCATATGTAGGGAACAGGGGGATGGACCAGGAACTGCTGTCTTGGTTGGATCAACAAGGAGCAGGACCTGGCTGGACTTAAAGGAGCAGTATCACAAATTTTTCTTGGTGACTTATATTTAAATGGTACTTTGAATGTAGGTAAGTCTTTGAGTAAGAATTACAAATTTAGAGAAAAATGATGTGTGTGTTGAGCAGCTGGAGACTAATAGCTCATGTTAATGTCTTCTGAGTGTCGGAGCCCGACACTCTGGCCTGCTCCACGCTGAGGAGAGGGGTGAAACAATGTATCAAAGTATCAGCTGTTCATGGTACGGAGAGGTGGATGGTACGGAGAGGTGGAGAATATTAGAAGGATGGAGGAGCTGGCCCTGGAGAGAACTGATGGAGGAACCCAGAAGTACTCAGGGGTATGGGTGGTTTGGGAAGTTTCTAAAGAAGCTCCAGACTTTCAGGATCTCTTGAAGGATATTTAGTGGTCAATGGGCGGAGTGGGGGGCACGGGGGCGTCCTGGGGGAAATGGGCAAGGATGTGGCGGGGTTCGGGGTCTGGGTGAGGGGGTACAGGTTCCTTGTTTTCCTCTTTTCTCTCCTTCTCTTAGTTTCTTTGTTTTCTTTGTCTCCTTTCTCTTTTCCTGTTTCGCGCTTTTCAGGGCATGTCCTCCTCTCCCGCTCTCTCCTTGAGGGGTGGGCGGGTTGGATGTGACAGTTCAGACCTGGAGACACTCCAGAGGGCCGTTTGGTGACAGGGGTGGTTCGTAAACTCCCTGGCTGGTCCATGGATGGGCATTATCTAGCACGGACAACTTTACTCTCACAGCCCACCCACGGGTATTAATTAATAGGCCGTGGGACAGGGGATCATAGCCCCTTAGATAATAAACAAAGATCTGAAGTGTCTTGTATTGATGCCATGTATGCCCTGTTCAGTATCTGTACATGTATGTTTTTTTTTTTCTGTATAATTTCTGTGCTTACTTGAAAATCTAATAAAAATATATTGCAAAAAAAAAGTATCAGCTGTTCAGTGCTGGCAGCCGTCCAGCATAAGATAACAACATTGCAACATTGCCTGGCCAGAACTTATATATCTAAAACAGAGAGAAAATCTCTAAAAGTCATTTAGCTGATTTTGACAGTTTTCCCTTCATGTTGGCTCTGCTGCAGAATCTTTCAGTTTACCATTTTCTCTTTCATATTCTTATTTTTCATTTTTCCATATGATCTTTCTTTCAGCTTTGTGTATTTTGAGCAAAGCCCAACCCAGTATTTTCACTATCTGGAGTTTTGTTTTGTGCCCCTAGGGGCATCCCGACTTGGGATGCCCTGATATGTGAAATCCCCAAGTTCGCCTGTGAAAACGTACCTTTCCCTGTCCCACAGCGCATGCGTAGGCTCTCATCCAATCAGCTCTGTTTGCACACAGATGGGGAGCCTGAGCAGTAACCTTCCTGGACGCCAGGCCTGTCTAAATGACTATCTGCGTGAGCGCGACAGAAAAATGGGGGGATCTGTGGTTATCCAGGGGTCGTTTCACACAGCGGGCATCCTGATTTAGAATGCCCAAGGGGCAAGGTCAGTGGCCGGGTCTTATAGACTTCAGGGTTGGCCACTCAGGGTTTTGTTCCACTTTAATACCTTTAGATTTTCCTGCACAGTTATTCAAAGAAGAATTTCAGTAGTTTTCAGTCAGTTTAGTTTATTTTGTATAGATTTTACACATTTGAGTCACCTGGTCTCATAACAAAAGCAGCAGCTCACACACACACAGCCGTTACCACTGATTACAGTGTCAGCCTCTAAGGTAAAGTTTTGCTTAGGAGACCAGTGGGCTAAATGAAGCAGCTCACTAAATACAACCCAGCAGCAAATGGACTGAGCCATTGTCATTATACAATTTAAAAGAAAGGCATATATTTTTTCCTTTTTCTATCGCCAGATTATTTATATACATGTTAGAAGCTATTGTGTGGCTATTTAATTATTTAGCTTTTTTAATGCAAATTTCGCGATACTGCTCCTTTAAAGGGTGAGTCCACTTTTGGTGCAACTATTGAAAGTGTATTTTTTTGTACCAAAAGGTTATGGTCGAAGTTTTGAGCTGATCTAGTATTTTTTAATTATCTCCTATGTCAGTAAGTGTGTGTTTTATGGAAGAAGTTTTCACTACCTGCATTCGGTTACTAAGAGCAGCGAGTCCTGCACACACAGAACACTGCTGCTATGGCTGAGGTGAGAGAGCTCAACCTTACACAGGCCCAGCAGCAGTGTTCTGTGTAGCTATCTGCAGTCTATTGCTATTGGCAATGTACAGCAATACGTATGTATTGTATGTTGCCAATAGCAACAGATGAAAACGGCTTCTATAAAACACACATCTGCAAGCATTAGAAAAAAATAAAAGACATATAAGACATCATTTTGCCACACAAAAATCTACAATCCACAATCTACAAATCTACAATTAGCCACAATTAAATTGAAAGTCAACTTACCCTTTAACCAGGAGCACAGACATGGGCTGAAAACACAGACATTTGGCTTGATGCAGAGCCTCCCCGATCAGCTCCCCCGTGCGTTTTCCCGTTGGTTTTGGCCTTTGATCGGGTCAGGAAAGGGTGCTACGTTGGTTTTAGTGTGCGTTTATGCGCTCAGGTGTGCGCTCAGCCGCCTTTCCGATTGTCGGCTCGCACGAGGCTGTTTCCCGGCAAAACGGACGCCTCGTTCATTGTTCCGTTTTTTTCAGTGATGCAGAGCCTTGTTTTCCGATTGAAATCAGCCTAATGAAACGGGGCCGCCGAGCCTTCACTTACGGCAAGTCAGAGCAGCCGTATTTGCACTCGGGCAATAATATGCAGTCCTCTGTTGGAGCGCATCAGCGGCGCCAGCTCCGCGGTCTTGTCCTGCTGAGTATGGCAGAAACCAGGCTGCACCTATTTGAGCTCACCTGCCTTACTGGGTATGTGTATGAAACTTGTATTGGTTGCCCACCCTGTCTTTTATTTTTTTTTCCCTTAACACACTATTTGGTAATTTTTTGTTAGTATATTTTTAGCCAAATTTTTTAACTTTAAATTAAATTAAATGGGTTAAGTGATAGAACCCTATTGTGTCATGTTCTTGCCCTCTTATGTAAGTAGTATTCCCCAGACTTTTTTAATGAGTGTACAGGTTGGATGTGCATGTATGCTCATTACAAATGTCCTTTCCTCCAACCCTACCCCGCTCACCTATTTGTTCCTCTTTTCTATTGTTGCAATGCACACCTTTTTTTATTTTTATTTTGTTTTTGTTTTTTTTTGGAACAGGAGACGCTGGCTATCCTTTGCTCCCCTGGCTGCTGACCCCAATCCTGCACCCATCTTCACAGGCAGAGGAGCTCTACAATACTGCCCCCAGGAGGACTCGCTCTGTGGTGGAGCGAGCCTTTGGTCTCTTGAAGATGAGGTTCCGTTGTCTTGATCAGACTGGTGGGGCACTACAATATACACCTGCAAAGGTCATTAAACTAATCATGGCTTGTTCTGCTTTAAGAGAGGGAGTCTGCCATTTCTGAGTAAAGTCTCATTAAAAAGGGTTTCACACAGTGGGGCATCCCGATCTGGGATTTCCAGGGGGAAGACCAGTGGCCGCTCTGGGTTTTGTTCTGCTTTATGTGAGGGAACCTGTGTTACTTTAATAATAATGTAAAGGAGGTGGGTTATTCCATCCTAACCTGATTTGGTCATGATGTTTTAAAGCAGACCAAAACCCATGTAACCCAGCCCTTGGGAGTGTGAAAAAATCCAGGGCTGGGTTACAGGTATCATGTCTCTGGGGCATTCCAATTTGGGATGTCCTGCACGTCACTGCGGGGGAACGTCAGAGCTATACCAGGAGCTATGCCATCTTTACACAGGAGCAGGACGACATCATCATGGATGTGAGTATGCGAGCGTGCGTTTATGTGCGCGTACACATTCCTTATAATAAAAAAAAAACAAAGTGCAAGAATAGTCTGAAACAACTTAGTTGGTCACGTTACATACCAGCCCACCTTAGTTTAACACATGTACGCAGCTACCAACTAGCCTACATGCAGAGAGCAGAACTAGGGCAATGTGAGGCAGCAAGAGGTTAATAAAGTGACTTTAGTTAGGCCAGGAAACTTGTTAATGTATTTTGTGGATTAATGGTGGGTCCTTGTATCTTTTTTTAACAGATGATGCTGCGGAATCGTTTTTTTAAGAGTTTGGGCTTTTCATTAAATCACGCTGAAGGTCCGGTTTAAAAAGGGCCCCAAAAAAAACACGCCCAACCAAACCATAAAAACAATGCTAAACTAATGTTGTTTATCATTCACAGATACTACAAAACCACAGGCACAAGACCCCGAGGCCTAATGTTTTTTATTTTGCATTAAAATTTAATAGTTTTTTAGTTTTGCCAAAAAAAAAAAAAATAATATGAAAAATCCAAATCCAAAAAAAAATAAAAACAACGTTTGAGTTAAAAACAAACAAGAAAAGGGGGGACCCACACTCCCCCAAATAAAGATACCGGGTAACTAATGAGTGGCACTACTCATAAATATGCAAAAAATGTAAAAAGTTTATTATCATCAAAAATTGCAAAAGACATGACACACTACACTAATACATGTACACAAGAGACATGACATTACAATCTAAAACCCTGGGCTCGCCAGGGTGTGCAAAGAAGGTCAACAAATATCAAACAATAGAGCAAAGTGTCAAAAATAATAACTGTGCATATAGACAGACCAACCGGGGTACCCCTGCAGGGATAACGTGGCTCGTTATCCCTGCAGGGGTACCCCGGTTGGTCTGTCTATATGCACAGTTATTATTTTTGACACTTTGCTCTATTGTTTGATATTTGTTGACCTTCTTTGCACACCCTGGCGAGCCCTCCTGTTGTATTTAGAGTGATTTTGCTTTAATGTAAGTGTTAGCACTTAGCACAATTGCACATTGTTTTTGCTGATTTGCACATATCTGATATAGGTTATACTTATGGTTTAGGTGGGACTTTAGGGTGGTCTTATGTAATTGGCAGACCTCCGGCGCCCCCTGGTGCTTTTAGATTGTAATGTCATGTCTCTTGTGTACATGTATTAGTGTAGTGTGTCATGTCTTTTGCAATTTTTGATGATAATAAACTTTTTACATTTTTTGCATATTTATGAGTAGTGCCACTCATTAGTTACCCGGTATCTTTATTTGGGGGAGTGTGGGTCCCCCCTTTTCTTGCTTGTTAGATTTTCATAGTGTGATCCCGGGTTGAGTAGGCACACGCTTACTTTGGTTACAATTTGTGCATATTAGGCTAGTGCTGCCCAGTCAGCTTGTCTATTGTTTGAGTTAAAAACAAATAAAAAGATTTTGTGTGTTGTCTTTCCTGCAAATGTACAATCACACAACATCATCACACATTTACATGACACAAAAGGTTTAGATATGGGACAATAAATCAAAAACAATCAGAAAGAATTAAGGTGTGCATTAATGGCAAGGAAAAAGGAAAACAAAGGAGATTAAGGTATGCATTAATGGCAAGGAAAAAGGAACAACAAAAACTTAACAGAAATATATATATATGTGTCAAATTGGCAGTGGTTGCCATATGTATATTCCAATGGAGGTTTAGGGATGTGCGCTTGCGTGTAGCCAGATTGGCAACTGAACCATGGAGATGTAAGTATACTTGCTCAAACCACCAAAATGGAAGGTCAAATACGACGGAAACTAAGCAGGTACGTTCAAAAAGCAAGGAAAAATCAGGGAAAAACGGGCCGCCCGTGTGAACGGGAACGGGAGCCCCGATCAAATTGAAGGCACCCGAGAGAGCAAAAAAAGCTTTCCGAGTGAAGTCAAATTGTCGGATCAGTTAGGGAGCCATTCCGACGGAGGCTCTGCATCACATTTGAGCCACGATTCAAACGGGAGCCAAGGACAATCGGAGGGTTTTAAGGTCAGTTCAGAGGAGGCTCTGCATCAGGCCAATAGGGCTGATTCAACACCATGCCAATATATATTCTTAAGATGCAAATATATATTTGCATTCAGCTTAACCCGGACCAACACCTGTTTTTCCTTTAACATATGTTGTACTGCAAACAGCTAATTAAAAAAAGCTGGTGGGGGGCATTCAGAATGAGCCCCACGCATATAATTCCCCCAGAACGCCCATAATCCTCAGCTTTGCTACAAGCCAGCATCAGGAACGGAGTACCGCGATTGGCCAGTGGGTGGCAACCACCTGAAAGGCAAGCAGCTGACTATCCAGGGCATGGAAGGCCTGGTACCCGTTTGGGACTATTACCACCTTCAGCTGAGCCCCAGATGGCAAAGGGTACGTATGCAGGGTTTTAGTAGGACCCTGGTGGTTGCAGACTTAGGGAAATGGAAAAAGAGGGCAGACAGGAGACAGGACACAAGCAACACAAACTACAAGCACAGAAAAACGGGAGCAGAAGATTGATACAGTGGGTGGGAGGCTTTTTGGGAAATATAAAAACAGTATATTAGACTAGATACTTACATTATCTTGGTGTACAATGTGCGTCTCATCATCAGGGATCCTTTGCGGTGAGCACTAAAGACAATGACCACACATATCTACTGTGGCAAGGCCAAGAGTCACTTTTGAGGCACATTGCAGGATTCATACTCACTAGACATGATCCATTTCAGCACCAGCTTTGATATGGAGCAGACTCTCTGCTGTCTTTATTTTGGGCTCCAGACGTGGTAAAAAGTATATTCATCCAAGGAATAATTGACTTTTAAATACAGTATTTGTCATGCTACTTAAAGCAGAAGTCCAGGCTCAGGGCACCCCCCCCCCACATCATGTCACCCTTTCCTAGCCATGAGGAAGAACAGGGGGTTACAAAGAAACAAACCCTTACCTCACCCGCGGTCCAACACTGTTCTCCAGCGAGGGTGGCAGGGTGGTTACTCTGAGACTGGACTTCCACTTTAACTTATCATCTTCTCTATTTTTCTTACTTGTGAAGGAAAGGCCCATGAAAGTACCTTCTGTGATGCCCTGCGGGACACCCGCCTTCTGTGAGCTGACAACCCCCAATCTCTGCCACCTCTTCAGCCTATAGCCAAGCCTCCGTTTGCTGGGATGCTAGATATGCCTCATCGGACATGGTTGCCTCCAGGTCTTTTTTTTTTGGGCACAGCTAACTTTGTGCCATCTTGTCTGTCCTGTTGCACACCTTACCATAGGTCTGGTGCCATTTGCACTTAGAAGCACATTGCACTTGGAAGTTCCAAGGTCTTATGTGGCGCAAAGGATGTTAGCTTACGGTGAACCTAGAGGGTAGTTAGAGAGCCGAGGTCATACATGAGTTATCAGTCCAATGATGCGTCAAACACTGGGTTGGAGCAGGGGGTGGTCAAGGAATACCAAGGGGTCTAAGTCAGGTGGTCAGAGGTTGCTAGGTATTCGAAGGAGAAGGCAGAATTGTGGGTAGGCGGACAGAGGCTGGTTCAGGCAGCAGACAGGGATGGTTGGACAGGCAGAGGTCAGTTCAGGCAGCAGACAGTGATGGTCAGTTAGAGCAGAGTCGGCAACAGATATACACACATGGAATTCAGCACACCCTAAGCACGTAAAGCTATAACGGGCATTGTGGTGTGGGCTTGGTTGTTATTTGAGCGGACATAGGCCAATGGGGAGCTGCAGGTGGTCAGACAAATGGTGATTGGGTGACCTAGAACCCCAGACAGGATTGGCTAATGATCCCATGGCTGGTCAACTCTGGCCAGTATGAGTAGGAGGCTGTGCTGCCTGCCACTAGCAGTGCAGAGCCTCATTGAAGGGAAATCTACTGACAGAAGGGTGCGCGCACACACAACTGGAGGGGAGCGAGGGAGGTGTCCAGGGCGGTTCGCTGTGAGCTCCAACTTCTGGGAGCAGCACGAGCACCCTGCATCAGTCAGCCAGGGACTGCCGCACCACCCAGAAGATGCTCTCCGCGAGCCACCTTAACATGTAAGTTTCTTCTTTATCAAAACCCCCATGGCAGACTACATTTTTAAGATAATAATGTTCATATACTTTGCTTGCATTTAAATTATGGAGCACCCATACCCGCCTAAGGTGGCCAGGGCCACAGACAAAACTCTCTCGTCCCCCTCCCTACATGTCTACAAGTCTCTCTTCTCTTCACAGGGTGGCCTTGTGAACACACTCTCTGCATTGCCATTAGGTTCAAATTGGATGCACCAACTTGATGTGTCACCTGATGGAATCAGGTCCTCTTAATACCTCACTCATGGCTTTCTTCGGCACAAGTTGATTGATGCTTTAAACTTGTAATGACTGAAGGCATGACAATGGCCTTAGGAAACTACGTATATGAAAGGAACCAAAATGAAGTTTGAAAAACAAATTACTAGAAAGGTTGACCTTTGTTGGAGGTGTTGTATTTGTTGGATGTACTGTATAGATTTTATGCTGGATTCTCTCTCATTCACACTTCACATTTATTCACTGGCCACCTCCTCTTGTCTCCAACTCAGTATCTCCCACATATGTCTCCTCCTCTCTTGATTTGACTATCACACAAACCTTATTTTCTGGTCCACCAGCAAACAGACTTACAGCCCTCCAATCTATTCTCATTCTGTGCTGCTTGCCTCATCCTCCTCTTCTCCTGCATCTCCAGTGCTGCTCTCCTTTGTCCATCCCTCCACTGGCTGCTGATATCTCAAAGAATTCTATCCTTAACCTAAAAAGCTATTTGCAGCCAGGGCCCCTTCCAACCCAAACACAACCTCCACTCTACACAGAACCAACTCCTGTCCGAAACCCTGATTATCTCTCTATCTATGCTACACCATTGTTCTGGAATAACTTCTCCCTATACACCTTGCTACTTCCATACCTGTCAAGTCTTCAAGAGTGCCCTAACAGCTCACTTATATGAGCCTAAGCAATCATCTTCACAGTCCTGACACCTTCTGAGAACTGATCATCTTGCTTAGTACACACTGCTTGTAATCTAAGGTTGATTCACAGCCTTTTTTACCTGCACTCACACATGAAAACGCTTGTGTATGTGTAATGGTTCCATCCACTTTTAAGTTTCTCATGCTGTTTTCTCTTTGTATTAGCGTTTTTATGGTTGTGTGTAAGGCTTTTCGTTAGCGTCTCTAATGTTTAATTGCTTCGTGTTTATGTGTAAAAGTCAGGATGAGTTAGGCTTCCACATGATTCAGAGCCCTGATTAAGCGTGTGAGAGAGGGCTTTCATCTACACTTACGGGCACTTTACAAGCAAAAAAAAAACATTAAAAATAAAATAAAAAATAACAATAAAATTAAAAAACATTATTACTAAAAAATGACAGAATTAAACATTAAATAACGTTGTGTTGTATTTCATTTAATATTATAAACAATCAGAGTAATGTTTACATTATATTCATGTGGGCATCCCAAATATTCAACTAAGAAGAAGTAGAGATGAATGCATGGCAAGCATACAAGTGGTTGCATTAGGAATACATAAAGAAAAATGAAAGTGGTTAAGGTATGCATTAGGAAGAAGTAAAGAAGAATGCATGGCAAGCACGGCAGTGGCAAGCACAGTAGTTTGGAACAGAGGAGACTTGGCACAGCAATAAATAAGTAATGGGCTAGCAGGGCCAGGGTATGTAAACAGTTAAAAAAGAGGTTCGCATATTTGTACAAGCCATCAAAAAAGCCAGCGTCTGTGTGTAAATTCCACAAAAATGAAAATATTACGGAATTTAGGGGCTAAATGAAGGGTAAAAACAGGATTTTTCCAATGGGAACTAAGAGGATCTCAGTGGACACTCAAACATTTCATTGCAAGGTACATGAAAAAACACTCTGGACGCTAGGAAACGAGAGTTTCACATTGGCTTTTATAGCGGTACTCACAGCGTTCTCGATGGCTTACACATCTATGGAAACAGTACAAGACGCTTTTGATGGAGGCTTTGAATCATGTGAACGCTCCAATACTGAAGAAAAGCTATATGTAATGTACACTTAGAGACAAAAATGAGATGGAATATAGAAGGCTCTGCATTAACCTTATTGTGTATTTGTGCTTTACTTTCACATCTGGTACGTAATTCACTGTGTATTATCAGTTTATCATTTGTTTTACCCCCTCTGTTGTTTTTACATTGTACACCACCATCAAATAAAATGTCTCTCTATAAATGATAAGGACAACAAATAAATAATGAATAATATTCGCCCAATGCATCTGTACCACAAAGTGATTCTTCCCCCTGCTGGTCAGATTAATTCAAGCAGTATCGATCAGTTTACTTGGCACAACTGTGTAGTATGACTTTACAAAGAAATATGCAATTTTTTTTGGAACATTTGCAATTTTAAATCATGTAACTTTTTAATATGCAATGTCATTTGCAGTGTGCACAGGCTTTCAGGATCATCATTGTTTGGACAAGGTTTTCAGATTCATGTTAATCACAGAGGAGTCTCATATTCATGCAGCAACCAATGTCCAGGAAAAGCTACATCAGACTGGCTGCAAAAAATGTACATTGCAACAGACATATTTATTAACATCAGTGGCGCTCACCATGTGACCACTATGTGTGGTAAAACGGAAGCACCTCAATCCAATTGATGAGTGTCCTGGCTGTTCAGCTGCGCAACCAATGGCACTAGACAGATTGTTCCAGAATCTATAAAAGGGAGTTCTTCCAACGTGCAGTAACAATAGGAATGAAGAAAGTGTAATTTCCTATTTTAATTTATGTTATAACATGGGAAACAAAGGTGAGGTTTCATTTGAGAGTAGAGGAGTTGGGATTAAAGGAGATGGCAACCTTCAATACTGGGCCCTCTTGGGATTCTGCTTTAACTTTATTAATCTAGTATCTCAGTTTATCCTAAGAAGTTTATTAACAGATGTAGCTGGCAAATTCAACAGTACAAGTCCAGGATGAGGCCATCCGCTTTATCCTGGCTAGTGGCACTCCAGTCAAAATAAAGGCAACCACAAATTGATCCTCCCCAATGTGACCACAGTAGCCTGGGTGGAGATACGAGGGGAGGTTAGACTTAAAGAGGAACAAAACCTGGGATTTTGACTAACCCTGGATTTTGTTCCATGCCCAAGGGCATCCCGATTTGTGATGCCCCGATGTGTGAAACCCCCTGAATGTCTGTACAAACTCACCTTTCCTCGGTCCTATGGCACATGCGTGGGCTATCGTCTTTACACCAGGATCTACAAGAATAGTGAGCCCTGTATACACAGAACCCTGTTTTTATGGCCGCTTCTCAGTATAGAGAGCTCACTCACATAGATAATGGATGGATAATGGTATATTGTCTAAAGGCAAATATTAAATTGAATAGGCAATCCTTGCCCACTTCCAGCCGAGACATTTTGACCGTGATCTTCTTACAATTCTTACAATTTAAGTGCTAACCTAGCCGTTTATTGGTTGGGTGGAGGCCTGGTACCCATTTTTTCCTACCTTTCTCTTCTTCTGCTGTTTTCATTGTTTACCTTCTTCTCTCGCTTCTCCCTTTGTGCTACCCTTTGAGTAGTACTTTTTACTACTGCTTGTTGACTGTGCCTAGTTCTTGCGTATTCCAGACACCGGAACCAAGCGTTCCGGTGCTTGGAACGCAAGCTGCGTGACGCACATCCGGCCGGTGTGCGTCACGTGACCGACAGCAGGGCGACGCGCTTCTGGCTGGCGCGCGTCTGCCCGCTCTCGGTATACGGGGCAGGTGAATGGCGGGGGAGCGAGCGGGGGTGAGTATAAAAGGGAGGTCGGGATGAGGACACTTACAACTTGTCTGTCCCTGGAGAAGTGACACGGGAAGTCACGTAACGTGTTGGTCTTTGGTGAGGAGGGGTGCGTGTGGCCGGTCATTGAGGAGGTACTGTGTTAGTATATGCATGTCTTGTACATTTTCCCCCTACGGCTGTCTTTGAATTAATTGTAAATAGTCAGATCAATTTAAGAGCACTTGGCACTTTATAGTAATAGTTATAGTTATTTATGTAGTTATACACATAGTTTTTTTTATATGAATGTGATGAATTATACACAGGACACTTGTTAATAGACAGCTTTAGAGTGGACTGGGGCAGGATTATACCACAAGATATTAACTAATTATTAAGCCACAGGGGCTTACGCCATCAGGACACTCTGGCCAGAGTGCCTGCCCCTCCCCCTCCTCTCCTTTTACATTCTTGTTCTCCCTTGTGGTTTCCCCCTATGTTTAGGGGTTTGTGTGTAAATAGATGTATTTTAACTAGTGTTTTTTAATACAATGTATGTACATAGTATAGTCATCTTAATAAAGTAGCATTGATCATTAATTCGAGTGGTGCCATTCACTATAGGGTTGGATTGGGGGAGTTTGGGACTCTCTGTCTGGTGATATACTACTGCTTGTATGACATGGTTATCTCACTGAGGATTTCTGTTCTTGTATATCTGGCATATCTTGATGTCTAAGTCCTACTGTATGAACAAAAGTTTTAAAAGTTTTGGATGTTGACCTATGATGTATTATCTTTATTCTTGCAATAAATACTATTGTTTAAATTGAATAAGCAATCCTTTAGTGTATCAGTAGATGCATTTGAGATCCACTCTATCAACCAACTTGGCCACCATTGGCCTGAAAAATAAAAATGCTTGAGTAGCTTTTGTAGTATTAAAATAAATGTCTATTAACTGACCAGTAGTCCCCCAGTGCTTATGAAATCCTTCAAAGGCTTTTACTGTGAAGGAGCTGCAATTATTAGCATCCCAGGAAAAATCTGTTTTAAATAAACGTTGCCTGCCAAATACACCGTCCACGCAGGCAATTTATACAAGCCTGTTCGAGTGTAATTGTTTCAGTTTCCGTGTAAAGCATCACTGAAGACAATACGATCCTCCTCAATTGTATTTTAAATCAGCGATCTTCTAACAATAGGTCACAGCAGTGGTAGCCTGATAAGCCCCTATGATAAGGTTATTGAAATTTGCTGCATAATTCAATCACATGCGTTAGACATTATTTGGAGATATACAAAAGACTTTCAAAGGCTTTCCCAATCTTGTGGCCTTTTGGTTATAATAAGTTTAAGATGAAAGAATTCTTTGAGAAAACTGCTGCGGCCTAATATTCATTCTATAGGTTTTCCTCCTCTGCACCAGTTTCTGTTCTCCATTACTGCATATTTGAAGTGTTGCTCACAGCTTCCAGCATACAAATTGCACTTTTTTTGAGAAGTTGTTTAATAAATATTAGTTAAGGAATGTTTTCTTTAAAACCACATATTTTCATGTAATTGTCCACACTTAGGTGAAGGAACATTTTGTGGCATGGCTTGTCAGTTCAAAAACAGGCGAGTACTTAAGCACATGTACAAAAAAGTTTTATTACTGCTGGAATTATATATATATATATATATATATATATATATATATATATATATATATATATAGAGAGAGAGAGAGAGAGAGAGAGAGAGAGATGAGAAGCTCGGATATCTACTTTGTACAGTGCTATGGAAGATGTTGGCGCTATATACATAAACAATAATAATAATTTGTGAGCCAATGCAGGACAAATATTTTTCAGGTTGAAGCAGCTAATTTCACATTTCAGCGATTGCTTTCTTAAAGGTCATCTGTAGGCAACTAAAGAGGAGTATCGTGGACTCATATAGTCCACGCTATGTCTCATCTTAAAGTGGACTTTGATCCTGGTAATTGGCCCTTGCCCCTGGGGAATCCAGATGTAGGATGCCCCCCTGTGTGAAACCCCCCCAGAGCGCCCACTTTCACTCACCTTTCCACCGTTCCCACAGTGCTTGCGTCCAATCAGCGATTTATGCGGTGCATATTAATGTATGGCATAAAGCCATTGATTTGACACCGACATAGGCGCGCCACCGACCACATCCTGGGCTCCTCTGTCAATGCACACTCACGTGTGCCCAGGTAAGATTACTGGCGCCCCGGGGGAGGCGGTTCACACATCCAGTATAGGATGCCCCAGGGGCAGCTTTTAGATTCCACGCTGGCCGCAGGGGTATTGGTTCATGGAATATTTTAGATTCAAGGCCGGCCGCATGGGTATTGGTTCATGGAATCTTTTAGATTCCAGGCCAGCCGCAGGAGGTTTTGGTCCACTTTAAGCATTTGTTAGACCCTGGCCCCAATCTATAGTCACCATCTGATGTTTTCACACTGGCTTTTCTACAGGTAGTATGCTCATGGCAGTCATGGCATTGAACATGGTCCTCTGCTGTCATCACAGTGTTTGAGCACACAACTTTACACAGTGTTGGGGCTGTGTATAGCAGTTTATTTTAAAGTTGTGATGACCAAGGGTGCCGAAGTGTTCACATAGTAGGAATGTACACCGATTCCACTCCATCACTGCAAATACTGTACATGCATTCATGGGATTGTCCAGTGCACAATCATGGACACGTAGGCATATTAACATCTATATGCAGGAAAGGTGTCAGCACTGGGCATAATGGGGCAGATGCCGGGCCCCCTGCACCTTGGAAGGGCCCTCATTCGCTTTAGCCTGGGCAGTCCCCATGCAGAACGCAGGGACGTGCAGTAACCAGGACTAAGGGCTGTCAGCCAGGGGTAGATTGGCCATTGGGAGACTCCTTCTTTCCATCTATTCTATCTATTCTTCTTCTTTTCCTTCTATTATTTCTGTCAGTCCTTCTATTCTTTGTTTCTTTCTTTTGCTTCTTTTCTTTTGTTTTGTTCCATCTGTGTATTCCGTTGTTTTTTTAAAATCATTCTTAAATCCATTCTTTCTGCCATTTCATTTCTTTCTTCTTTCCTTCTGATTGTCATTCCTTCTCTTTCTTTTTTCTGTCAGTCCTATTCTTTCTTTCCTTCCTTCCATCTTTTCATTTTTTCATTTTTTCTCCTATTCCTTCGCTTTCTTTCCTGTTTTTTCTGTCATTACATTTATCAATTCTTTGTTTCTGTCATTCATTCATTCTCTTTTTTTGTTTCCATCATTTATACCATGCCTTTGTTCTTTCTTTGTCTCCATTTTTATTTGTAATTTCTTTTCAGTCTTTCTTTATTTCCTGCTTTTTTTTCATTCCTTCTGTTCTTTTTTAAGCTCTCTCTTTACTGTGATTTGCAATTCCTTCTACTATGTTTTTCTTTTTATTATTTTTATTTAGCAGTATTCACCATACAAGGAACTGTATTGGCATGTATGGGGTTTGATTCCACACTGGAAGGACCCCATGGAGACTCTATCGGCCAAGGCCCGCATAATGGGTGCGTTTAAGTGTTTTAGGTTATACACATATGTTTGTAATAATTGTAATAATTGATAATCAATAGTGTTAATATTAGCATGATTTGGACATTGTGCAGTATTTGAAAAAAGTCGCTGATGTGCCCAAAACTCTTTATTTAATCCCTGTAATGTCATTTTTGCTGCTTTTAACTGGATCAAACTTAAATACGCTTTTATGGGAGTGCAGACCATCGCTTTTTTCTTTTGACTCCAAGGATCTGGATAAACCCGGAGCCGGCCCTGCTTACATGTGCTAATGTGCACAGTAGTCCTGGTAGACCTTAGACTAGACCACAGCTGCCAGGTCACAAGCTTGCTCTTTACTCAATGAGGAACCTCTGCAGCCCACCTACAATCTTGGCCCAGATTGCAACTACTCTTTATGATTTCCCAGGATTTTTAGTTGCACAACATGGACGAGCTGCTCCACAATGAGGGATCTTCTAAGTGCATGTATGCACCTATACTATAGGGAGGATGGCCAGTGGTGGACTGGGGCCAAGAATCAGCCCTGGATTTTACCAGCCCCTGGCCCGGCCCAAGACATCCCTGCTGAGTCCCCCCCCCCCTTACCATGATGCCAGTGCTATAGCATTGGGGGCTGGGGTTCCTTGGATTTTGGGTACAGTGGGGCTGGGTACAGGGGGGTGAGAGGGAGACTAAGGGGGCAGGGATTGAATGTAGGTGTTAAAAGCAGCAGCCCAACTGGCCCAAAAGCAGAGCAGCCCACCGGCATTGTCCCGGGTCTCCCTATGGCCAGGCCGCCCCTGAGGATGGCCAACGTACAATCATGGACATGTGTGAGGAACCACTGTAGTATATCTACAACCTTAGCCGGGTTGACTCCTCACTTTCCTATGCTTGCAGGTTTCCCGTTGGAAGGCCTACTAAAGCTTGCTCCTAGCCTGTCCCCAACATCAGGGACCTTCCAGACTGCAACAGCTATGCAATTACTATAGTCTAAACGATATATAAAGCTGGCCCTCAATAAGTACTCATTCTGATATTCAGTCCTTCTTTAAGGTTTGTGAAAGGTTGGTATGTACCATATATATGTTCCCTTAAATGTATCTCACTAAATGAGAGCAATGCTTAATTAATCGATGCACAGCACATACATATTAGGAAAACCCTATCTCCTTAGTTTATAAAATGTATTTTTTCTTTCTTTCTTTCTTGACTTTTTTAATTTAATGATATTAATTATTTTCTGCTGGAAATCAGCTCTTCTAAGCTGTTATTTTAGCTCGCTGTATGGGAATGTTAGTCTGGGAAGCCTTCTATGTCTTGTTAGTTTATTATAAACATTAGAGGCTAAATACGAAAAGATTTCACTTTAGAGGAAATTGTGGGAAAATTCTTGCAATAATAGAAAAGAAAATCTGAATAACATTTGTCAAATTACTTAATATATTGCCAACCTTCATTTGAATATTCATTGTGTTCCATTTATGTTACATGCACTAGAGATATTTTTGTATATACTTCCTGCCATTTTATACTTTTACGACATATGGAGATTGATTGATGGATTTATTATAGATGTTCTTCACTAGCACAGTTTTACTTTATTATGATTTATTTATAAAAGTGTGGGTGCAGTTTTGCCCTATACAGCAGGGTTCGCTAGCTTATGTGGCAAACTTGCCATCTCATGTAGAGACTTCTGCATATTATTGATTACCCCATAGGGAAATTTAATGACTAAATTGGTGAAAATGTCTCTTCCACATTGGATGCTTTCTGCGCCACATCTCATCTCACCTTATAAGGTACCATTCATTTTAAAAAGATTGATGGAAAAATCTCCAACTTGATAAATAAGAGCTCTGCACATTTTAACAAATATTCCCCTCGATTCAAAGAGCAAAAGTTAATTGATTTCGGATCGAGAATCGTAAGTTTGGGTGGGTGTTAGTCATTTTTTCCTGTTTTTTTGGCCATTCCCGACTCGCACGAGCCTACGTACGATTTCGTATATGCTCTTACGATCATCGCAAGTTCGTTCCTAAATTTTAGGATCAAAACTTAAAACTTAGGATCAAATCCTAAAACTTAGGATCAAAACGTAAAACTTAGGATAATCGAATGTGTTTAGGTGTGATTCAGAGAACAGTTTTCCAACCTCTAAATACGTTTTAAAAGAAAGCCACTGCCGACACCTTTTAGCAGTCGTATTGCTGTTCTTGAACAGGTTTTTTGGCTATGTGGAGGAGTCTGCGCGTCTTGAGCTCCAATGAACTGCATGTATCAGCATGGCCGAGGCCATAAATTGTATGGCAATGCATACCTGATTCATGTATGCCTTATAAAAGCATTTTAATGTGGACCTTAATTAGTCCTTTGCATGTAAACCTTTATTTTGCAATATATTTGCGTTAATTAAAGAAACTTATGTCCTTTGTTATTTATTTTTAAATTGATGTACTAGAATAATATTTTTAGATTGCATTTATTGGTGTAGTTGTTTACCTTTGCTTTGTTTAATTATTTAAGCACATCTTTGGTCAGATGCATCACACTTACTGAGGAGAGGAGAGCGGGATAAAGTGCAGGATGTGGGTTACTGCTGTATTTTGCACAGACACAGCAGAGCTGGGGGCACAGAAAGGTCAGAAATCAAAGAATGCAGAGCAACACAGTCACAAGGCCCTCTCTGTTTGCAGGCTGCCCGATAATACCTGACCCGCCATCTTGGCTGTTTCTAGACTCATAACATGCAGAAGTTGCTGGGTGTTTTTTTATATTTGAGAGCAATCTGTATGTAGAGGGTGTGGGTAACCACACACAAAATTTTAAGTTGTACCATTTGAAGCCAAAATATTAAAATTAAATCCACAAGTAAAAAATGCAAGTTAACTAAAAATTAAACAAAGTAAGATTTACTTATGCAAATGCATTCATTAATGGTTGGTTACTACAAAATGAATGAAATAAAGAAAAATAAGACCAAATATTTAGAATGCACTTTAATGAGGTAAGTTTGTAGTGCGCAGCGCAAGATCAGAAGGATTTACGTCCAGACAAAAAAGGAAAAAGGGCAAAACCAATGTTGCAACCTGAGAAATGAAACGGAAAATTCAGGATGGAAACTGACATAGGTCCGATTCCCGAACTGCCATACGAACGGACGTAAATTTTAGGATAGAAACGTATTTGTTTATAGAATCACTCGCAAGTTCATACGAACGCACGAGCGTACGGGAAAAATAGGATGATCGGCACCAAAATCAAAGCTGTTACATGTTTCCTTGAATCGACCCTATTGTCTGCCATATGAACCTGGAAGCAGTTAAGAAAAGCAGCATCATAGCCTACAGTAGCGGTGTGCTGCAGGAGCACTCAGACCTGCACTGGGAAGGTAAGTAAGTCCTCTTGGCTTTTTTCTTATTTTGGACTGTTGGGCTGCCTGATAGGTTTCTTAGTGATCGAGAGTAAAACAATCACAAATTAGCAACAATATCTGGAAAATTTGCCACCCTATGATTTTACCTTTCTAGTCTTACTGGGAAACAAATCTGTATTTTCCTGCCTTTACAAGCTTTACAGGGCTGCTGCAGAATAGCACCTTCACAGCGTGATGCTAATCCTACCATGAGCAGCAGATCACACTCATTCTATCTTCTATAGCAATTGATCTTGAAGATGCAGCCTTTTGGTAACCATTTACCACTTGCAAGCACAGATGGATGGGATGTTTACTGCTGCGGTGAAAGGCAAGTATTTTTATTTCTTTTGCATTGGAAGACATGGAGGCTGATTCATCATTAGCGGCAGGTAGCGACAGATGAGCATCTGTAGCAGGCATTTTCAAAGCGCCCGCTAGTAGTTGCAGTGCTCAGCCGTGAGTCACTACTTTATAGCGACTCAGTCGCTGTTCAGTAATGTTGAATACATTGTGAGGAGTCGCTATTTGACCAGTACAGCGCTGTATGGGAGCGCATGTTAGCGACTGCTCATAGCGACCGACTCACACCATATTCAGCAAAAAAACAGCCTCACAAATCTCTGGCGCTGAAAAATATTTGTTTGAAGCCCAGAGCGCAGGAGGCGGTGTGTTTAAAGTCTGTTTTCAAGCATCTATCAACTAGTAACAAAGCGAAAAAAAACAATGGAATTACATTGTAACAACATTGTAACATGAACACTTTAATGCCAGACCTGTAATGTCATTTCTGAGGAAATATATAAAAAATGCTAAAATTATGAAAAAACTGCTATTTCAATGCCAGAAGAGGTCACATAATTATTTGTGATTTTTAGTGGAAAAAAAACAAAAAAAAACCTGTTTAAAGAAAAGAAAAGGATCGTCCATTGAAATGTATGTGAGAGCGTCAGGTAGCGAGAGGTCATACCTGGCGCTGTGCAAGGCTGAACGCTGGCGCTGTTCGCTGAGGCAGTGAAAATGATGAATCAGACGCTACATGGCGCTATCCCAGTCGCTAAACAGATTCTGCTTGATAAATGTGTAATTGCGTGCCGTGTCCAGCGTTCACCAGTCACTACCTGTCGCTACCTGTCGCTACCTGTCATTAACCAGCCACTACCTGACGCTATCCCTTCTTAAATAAGGGCCATGGTCTCTTCTGATTTTCTAGTGCTGGGTTATGTTCCTCGCTGAGGACAGTTCATAAAGTTATGTCTATACGCCTTATACCTATGTGTCACATATCTTGTTGGAGATCAGGCCATTGTAGATACAGACTACAACCAGCAGTACCCCCTGCAGCTTTCCCAGATGTGGGGTACCAGGTAAACATAAGAGGAGAGAAGGCTGGAGTGCCAAGTTTAGATATATAGGATCTGCAGAGCAGAGTGGGTATTCAGGACATTCAAAACCTGGAAGACAGGAAGGGGATTAGCAAAGTTTGTACCTGGGGGAAGCCAGCACTGCACAGCTTGCAGAGTGCTACACCCGCATAGGTTCTGGAGTAGAGAATCTGCTGGCAAGCTTGGTTTTCACCGAAGCCCCCCTCCCCCCCCAAGGTGGAACAGACTGCTGTGTGATCAGTATTCTTGCTTAACCCTTTAACTGGCATCCTACCTAGAATTTTTGTCACCCTCTTTTGCCAGACCATTTTCCACTAAGTGGGCTTCACATGTTCAACTGTGATTTTTGAAGGGATTCTCCAGTACAATTAAATATTGTTGCTTTGAACGTGAAATTGGGCTTGAACATGTTTGTCATTTTTAATTGTAGTCTCAATATTTTGGGGGTGAAATATGTGAAAAAAATACAAATAGTACCTTTTTTGTAATTAAAAATGTAAGTTTTTCAATGCATTCAATGAAGCCCTATTTCTCCCAGTTAGAATGGTGTATGTATTGGTAGACACCCTTTCCTGCCCAGGAGACTCCCCCAAACTGAAACAGCGCTTTAGGAGATTTTCAAATAAAATGCTAAAAAAAATAATAAAAACTGCTATGCACACCTTAAAGGTTAAAAAAAACAACCCTTTACTTTTAAAATACCCCCAACAAACTATATATTGTCTGAAAGTACACACCTCAAACTTTCTAAGCATATTAGGCTTGTTGATGTGGATGCAGTTTTCTGAAATAATTAATTCTTTGATTGCACAGGGTTTCCCTTAAAAAGAATAAAAAAGCAGAATAAAAGCCACATTTTCCTTAATAAACAATATGCAAACAAGAAAGAGCAAGTTAAATCTGAAAAAGCAACATCCCCCGAACAGAACAATGCCCAACATGCATAGGTACTGTCAAAGGAAGAGTTGCCAAACAACCCAAAGTAAAGCATGTGCGTAACAGTATTTCAGCTCTGCAGATAAAGTTCGCACCTTGCAATTTTTTTTCTGAAAGTACAAATGTTAAGCTTTCTAAGCGTACCCAGCTTGTTGTAATGGGCTCATCTTTCTGGAAGTAATACTTCGAAGAATACTTTAGTTACACAGGGTTTCCTAAAAAAATGTATGAAAAACAAATTTTCTGAAAATATGAATATGCAAACAAGAAAAATCAAGCTAATTTTGAAAGCACAAGGTCCCTGGAGCAGAACAATACCCAACATGCTTAGGCATTTTTAACCCTTTTAACTGCCAGCCTATTTGAGATTTTGTCGACCTCTGTTGACAGGTCATTTTTCGCCATTTTACACCATGTTGAAATGAATTTCCAGGAAAAGTACATATTTTCATTTTGAAATGTCTTGTTTGTAATTTTTCCAGTGTTTATTAAATATTTGTAAGTAAAAAACAATGTTTTATTTAAAACAAATTTTAAATAAAACATTTATTTTATTAAAAACCATATTGCATGTGAAAGCCCTATTTCTGCGGATTTTAATGATACCACATATGTATCGGTAGACCCCTGTTCCTGACAAGGAGCCCCCCCAAACTGAAAATTGCACTTCATAACTTTTACAAATAAAATACAACTACTATCCACACTATAAAGGGTTGAATAAAAAAATGGCGTGGGGTCCTCCTTCCCAGGAAGGGGGACCTCATTTTTGTGGAATTTTAAAGGTTAAAAACCCTTGAAATCCCCCTAAAAATGGTGGGCCTATCCAGCATAACCAGCTATGGGGGCTTGTAGAACAGGGTGCAGGGGTCAGCCTCGGTGGCCCCTTGCCCGGCAGGCTACAAGCCCGCACAGCCTAAATGGCCCCAGGCTCTTCTACCCACCCGGCTTTGAGGGGCAGATAATAGGGGGGCTCGGGGTTAATGGCAAGTCACCTGCCAGCCGCAGGTGACTTGTCAGCCCCCTAAGCCTTGTGACCTGGTATAGGGGTCTCATGGATACACGCACATGCACACAAAAAAAAGACTCGCACTCACCTCCGATCTTGTTTCCCGGTAATCCTGTCCCATGGCGATCCAATGACAGCTGCCGGGGTGATCACTGGAAGTGGGGCTGGGGAAGCAGGGGATTACAGCCCCCTACCCCTCTAACCTCCCTCCAGTGATCACCCTGGGCATCTGAAAAGATCAAAAAGGTTACCTGTCGGGAGGGGTCGAGCATGGGGGTAAGCAAATGTCATTTTTTTCCTTACAGGAAATGCTGGCGGCGGCCGGGAGCCAGAAGAGTCCGGGTGAAGAGGAGACCTGGCTGGACCGACTGAGGGGTTAGTTTTTTGGGGGGGGGCTATTCATTTTCGCTTTCCCCAGCTATGCCATTGTATGCTATTGGTTTCTGACAGGATTACTGCAGATTTGTTTAGCTCAACCTGTTACAATGGAAGGATTCTGGGATTTGTAGTCAGAAAGTATGCTAAGAGCTTAACTACATGGCAGGAAAGCCACTTCTACTGTACCAAGACTGAGCCACGGGTATAAAAGAAAAATGAATGCTGATAAGCAGCTCACAGGTTCGGTGGCACAATCCTAACGCAAATGTTTATTTTACATTCCAGAAGATGTAAGCAATAAAACAGCAACAAAAAACCTGACAAAAAGAGGAGGTTTCCTTTAACAATTGTTGCACCATCAGCAGCTCATACAGGTGAAACAATATGATGCACTAATAAGGATTTCCAGAGAAAAACGAATCTCTTAATGATCTCCATCGTCGTCACATACAATGAAAAAAGCCACGCTTCCAGATGTGTAATGTAAATGAGAAGCGATTTACATCTTGTGCATTCTTTGGTTTTTCATATTGGAATTGACTGTTAATATTGGAGAGTGTGTTTCGCTCCTTTTATTTTTTTTTTTACATTTTATCATATTTTAAGTTTCTGGTTTTCATCACTCAACCAATTTCTCGGTATGTAAATAGAACTGGAATTTGTTGATCTCTACTGCAGTACGGCTTCTTTGATTAAATTAATGTGCACATGTTTCTTATGTTTCTTTGGCTAAATTATAATGTTGCGTGATGCAGACATATACTGATAGTGTTTTCTTTTATTCATATGCCCGATATCCTTCAAAGGCCCCCATGATAATGGATCCTATTGAATAGATACAAGGCAAAAATAAGATCAAACTAGTTCAATACAACAGATTTAAAGCAGAACCGTTATGACATTTTAGCATTTTGGGATATGGGAGATTTAAAATATATACACACCTGATTCTTGTAATTTGGGTCTACTGACAGGGCTCTGCTTATTTCAGAAGCAGATCAGCAGGATTTCCCTTATGGATTAGCATTCAGGTAATATTGAAGCTGAAACCCAATAAAGCAGAAGAGAGGAGGGATTTGGGCGACTTGCTTTTGCTTTTTTCCCCATTTTTAAATTTTGTTGAAGAAAAGAAAGCGTTTGCCCTGTGCGGTATTCCCAGTACTAGGAGGCCCAACAGTTGACCTTTGGTCATGGAATGGCAACATACCAGCCCATATGCTCTTCAGCCCTGGCTCTTCAGCACCACTTGGTGCTCAAATAGGGGTGTGAGTAATCAGGCAGTGGTATTGGGCAAGCCACTCATGACATTCCAGACAAGCGTCATGCGCTAGACTTGAGAACGCTCTACTCTTTGGACTGGTATAGGGATACTTAAATAACCAGTGTCTTCAAGCAACTGAGAAGATACCATAGATACCAGAGATCTCACATTTTTAACGAGGAGGGGGTTGTGTGTCCCCCCACACCAGTTAAAGGGTCAGTCCAGCCCAGGGCCATTTTTCAAATCCCCCCAGCCCTGCCATCCTCCCCTAGCTCTGAAGCAGGGGGGGAGGGGTTACATAAATAAAAAACACTTACCTGCCACAAAATCCAAATGCGATTGTCCTCGCTAAGACTTTGAGATCTCTGATATCTTCTTACTTGCTTGAAGGCACTGGCGTTCTAAGTATCTCTAGGGTAGGGTATATTAAGGGTAGATGGTTCCAAAGGCTAGGACATGCTTGTCTGGAATGTCACGGGTGACTTGTCCAATACCACTGCTTGATTACTTACACCTCTCCTGATTACTGAATGGTGCAGAATAGCTATGTGCCCATTGCCTTGGGCACCCCAGATAAAGCACCCACCAGTGCGAAAGAGCATATGGGCTGGTATGTCACCACAATTAGAAGTCAGCAGTTCAGCCTCCTAGCCCTGGGAATACCATCCCCATGCCTGATGCTCGATAATATAAAGAATATTTATCCTTACATTTTCAAATGTGAGACACAGTTCAGCCAAATCCCTTAAATATTTGGTGGTGCAGTCGATTGGATCTCTGCTGCCTAATATCAGCCTGCCATGATGTTTTTATGTAGCCACTGGTGGCCAGCAGTGCACCCATCCAGCCTTGAAACATTGCCATTCCAGGCTGTGTTACTGGGAGGCAGATCCACTGGCATACAATTGCTACAAAAAAACAGCATGGCATGGCATGGTTGTTTGTATCAGATGGCATCAACCTGATCGCATCACAATTGTAAGGACTGTACCGGACACCAGTCTGTCTTGAGCTGACAATCCCCAATCTCCACCGCCTCTTCTGCCTATAGACAAGTCCCCGCTTGTAGGAGACGCGGGTAATGCCTCTCCTACTCGGTTACCCCCAGGACTTATAGGGCGCAAAGATTATCAGCTTAAGGTGGAGACTGATGAACGGCAGGGAGTCCCAAGCGAGGATGCCGGAAGTCCGATTACAAGCCGAGGTTAGAGCCGGGAGGTCACGGGGCGAGGTATCCAATGGAGGTAACGAAGAATAGTCAAACAAGCCGAGGTCAATCCAGAAGGTCACGGGCGAGGTATCAGAGGGGTCAGGCGAAAATCGTGGTCAGGCAGGCAAAAGGTCGGTTCAGGCTGAGGTCAACAACAGGAATCAATCAAGCTTCAATGCTTGGTACTAGGCGCTATAACAGGCAATGACACACTGCAGTGGAAATCCCTTTATAGTGGGAAAACCGGCAGGATTGGACAGGGAGACAGTGGCTGGGATTGGTGCACTTAGGATCTGACGGCAGATTGGAGCACTGGCCCTGTGGTCTGATTGGTGAGCTCTGGGCTGATTGCTCCAGCTGAGCTTCCCAGGCAAACTGCTCAGAGCTGCACCTTCTAGACTTCGTTCTTTTAAACAGCCTCCGGTGGCCATTCTGAGTATTGCACCACCGGAGGACATGAGCTGATTGTATAGGCCAGCAAGCACAAGCTGAGTGACAATGGGCAAGGGGGGAGGACTTACTCGGCGACACACACGCCGCTGGGGATGGCATCGGAGGCAGAGGCGGCTGCTGGGCAGGAGAAACCCTGGTCAGTTGCCTAGGGACACCACGGGCACGGACTGAAGGCAAGTCATTCATGACAGTACCCTCCCCTTCACGAGGGGCCTCAGGACCCTCACCAGACTTAACAGGATTATCACCCTGAATGGTTCCGGCGGACTTCAATAAAGATACATGAGGTACCCTCATGGATGGAGAGGCAGACGGACAAATAAGCTCTGAGACATGGGTTGCTCCAACAGTGATACTATAGCAATGTTCTGCACAGTGCGGGCTCCATCCTGTCAATTCCCCAGTTTCCCAATTAAAGGTAGGGTTGTGCACCTTTAACCAGGGGAACCCTAAGACAACCGGGGCTTCAGGGCTGTCTAAGACAAAAAATTCAAGGTTCTCAGAATGGGAAGGTCCCACAACTAGGTTAATTAAAGGGGTTTTGGAGGTGACAGTTCCTCTAGGAACAGGAGTATTGTTTACTGCCAAAATCTGAAGGGGCTTCCCAAGGGGGATTAAGGGAATGCCTAAGGCGGCTACTATGGATTTATCCAAGAAGTTGCCAACTGCTCCGCTATCGACAAAAGCAGAGACGGATTTCCTGGACAACTCCCAACCCACAGTAGCAGGTAACAACATTTTATTTCTATGAAGGGAAGTTACCTGACCGTCCTGACAAACTTTCTCTATCTTGTCAGGACGTTGCAATCCCGCCAAAGGTCTTTTATTGGGGCAGGTCCTAACCAGGTGACCTGAAACCCCGCAGTACATGCATAGGCCTAAGGTGCGACGTCTACTCTTTTCAGCCGGGGAAAAGTGAGTAGCACCAAGTTGCATAGGCTCTTCTGGGGACGAAGATGAGACAACACCCATAGAGGATGACTCCTGGTGGGAAGATTCCCAGAAGTGAGAGTGATTCTTCTCTATATGTCTCTCCCGTAGCCGTCTGTCAATTTTAATGGCCATAAGCATGAGTTCATCCAGGCTTTTAGGGTAAGGAAAATTTGTTAGAACATCCTTAACACCTTCTGAAAGACCAATTCTATACTGACTACAGAGAGCAGGATCATTCCAACGGGATTCAATCGCCCAGCGGCGGAATTTGGCACTATATTCCTCTGCTGAGCGTTTCCCCTGTTTCAGGCTTCGAAGCCTGGCATCAGCGGTCGAAGTCCTGTCAGGGTCCGAATATAGGATCTCCATAGCGGAGAAAAAGGCTGAGACAGATTGCAAGGGCTCATCTGTGGGCGCTAAGCCAAACGCCCAGGACTGTGGATCACCCTGGAGCAGAGAGATAACCAGGCCCACCCTCTGCATTTCTGTGCCTGAAGAGTAGGGCCGTAGTCTGAAATAAAGTTCACAGGAGTTCTTGAAGTTGGAGAATCTTGTACGATCCCCATCAAATTTCTCAGGAAGGGGAACCTTCGGCTCAACAGGAGGTGAGGATACAGGTGGTGCAGGCAGCTGGCGATTTTCTTGATCAGCCACACGTTGGGCCAGCTGGTTAATGGCGGTAGCCATGGCCTGCACTTGTTGTACAAGTTCTTCCATATCAATTTTTGGGCCTGTTATAATGTAAGGACTGTACCGGACACCAGTCTGTCTTGAGCTGACAATCCCCAATCTCCACCGCCTCTTCTGCCTATAGACAAGTCCCCGCTTGTAGGAGACGCGGGTAATGCCTCTCCTTCTCGGTTACCCCCAGGACTTATAGGGCGCAAAGATTATCAGCTTAAGGTGGAGACTGATGAACGGCAGGGAGTCCCAAGCGAGGATGCCGGAAGTCCGATTACAAGCCGAGGTCAGAGCCGGGAGGTCACGGGGCGAGGTATCCAATGGAGGTAACGAAGAATAGTCAAACAAGCCGAGGTCAATCCAGAAGGTCACGGGGCGAGGTATCAGAGGGGTCAGGCGAAAATCGTGGTCAGGCAGGCAAAAGGTCGGTTCAGGCTGAGGTCAACAACAGGAATCAATCAAGCTTCAATGCTTGGTACTAGGCGCTATAACAGGCAATGACACACTGCAGTGGAAATCCCTTTATAGTGGGAAAACCGGCAGGATTGGACAGGGAGACAGTGGCTGGGATTGGTGCACTTAGGATCTGACGGCAGATTGGAGCACTGGCCCTGTGGTCTGATTGGTGAGCTCTGGGCTGATTGCTCCAGCTGAGCTTCCCAGGCAAACTGCTCAGAGCTGCACCTTCTAGACTTCGTTCTTTTAAACAGCCTCCGGTGGCCATTCTGAGTATTGCACCACCGGAGGACATGAGCTGATTGTATAGGCCAGCAAGCACAAGCTGAGTGACAATGGGCAAGGGGGGAGGACTTACTCGGCGACACACGCGCCGCTGGGGATGGCATCGGAGGCAGAGGCGGCTGCTGGGCAGGAGAAACCCTGGTCAGTTGCCTAGGGACACCACGGGCACGGACTGAAGGCAAGTCATTCATGACAACAATTTTTTGTAATTCGCCCGAGTTCCTTGTGTTAGCCAATTGCTCTCCCTGCCCTCCATCAACACAACTGTACCTATGCCCCTTTTTGAATGCCTCTTTCTCCCTGTTGCAGTTGCAAATGCTTAGTCCGAACATCTTGCCTTACCTTATGCTTGTTTGGCCTTACTCCTTTGTGATACTTACTATTTGGTTTAGGCTGTTTTGATGTTGTGTTGTCTGTTAGTCATTTTGTTTCCATTTTCATTTGTCTTTAGATGATTTAGGGTATTCCTTGCTACCCTGGCTCCTGACGCCCTTGTTAAGGCCCCAGAAACCTGGCCAGGAGGCTTGTAATAGGGCCCGCCGTTGCACACGGACTGCAGTAGAGTGTACCTTTGGGCTTTTGAATGCCAGATTTCTCTGTCTGGACCACACAGGGGGCGCCCTTCAATCTAAGCCAGAGAAGGTTGTGCAAATTATCATGGCATGCATCAGCCTTCATAACTTTGCCTTGAGCGAGAGGGTGGCAGCATATTTGGAGGAGACAACCCCAGCTTCTGCTCCAGAGAATCCTGGACATCTGTATACTGGCACCCAGAGCCATGGGAGCCAAAAGTAAACCAAAGCATTCTCCAGCATTTGGTTTTTTTAATGTTATTTTTTACTACTTGTCATTTTTTATTTATTATAACACCCAAACAAACTTGTTTTTTGGTATTTATTCGCTAATTACATGTTAATTGTCACACGTTTTTGGGTTATGGCACAACTGTGGATGCAAAAATAATGTGTAACAAAAGCTTGGGGACCCCCCCCCTCCCGCAACCCAAAGTCCAGCATGGCAGGTTAGAGGATGTACCTCAGCTTTGGGTGTTTGCAGCTTGCTGTGCCTCCAGCCTCTCCAGCCTTTGAAGTCTTTGATCCGTGGTGGGCTGTGTCGGAAGACCCAGGAGCCCTGGTTATCTGACTCCCACTGCAGATGCCTGCTGCGGAGTGGCTAGTGTTGCTATCAACAGGGGAGTGCCTGCGGGACAAACTGTGGGTCCTGGGGCTGAGGCTGCAGCACCTGGCTCGGGGGCCTCGGCCATGTCTGGCTCTAGGGGCTGTGGTTGTGCCTATGGTGTGGCATAGTGAGCTCCTAAGTCAGCAGTAGCAAACAAAACTGACCTTCAGCTGTGTTCTTTTGTACCTGATTGAGTGGGTAAATGTACTGTAAACTATTTGGTTTATTTAACAGCCCCTCAAAGGCACAAGCAAACTATAGGCTACATGTGCGTATGGGCGCAAGCACAATCCCGGGGCCCGCCAGACAACATCCAAAGGTCCTACATGGCAGCCACCCTATTCACCCGTGAACAGCAGGAGGACATTATGATGGTAATTCGCACTTTTATGTTATAGGATTAGGTTAGTCTGCAGGGGGGAGAGAATGGTGAGGAAATCGTTTGACTAATTCCTTACGGTAACTAAAGGAGGAAAGAAAAGGGAAGGTGGTAAGAGAGAAGACAAGACAGAGAAGCTGGAGGAAAGAGGAAAGCCTGTAGGGAGTGGGGAGATTAGGAAGAAGGGAAGGGAGAGTGAGGAGTGTCTGAGTGAAAGATTACAGTCAATGCTGTAATAATGACTCCAGGAAGTTAGAAATTGTAAGGCTAAATAAAATAATAAAAGGAGTAGGTAATAAGAGGCCAGTTCAAAAGTTATGTCTCATTTCTAGGCATTGGAATCTCTGTGTTTTAGAACATTTTTATTTATTCTGGGCAGGCTGAATATATATTCAGCAATTTTAGGGGTCCATGACTTGGGCAGGCTGATTCACTACTAGCGGCAGCTATCAGCAGATGACGTCTGTACAGTGGCGCTAAGAGCGACCGCTAGTAGACGCTGTGATCGGCTACCGGGCGCTGTAAGAGCGCGCCTCAGTCACTGTACTAACATGGCCAGCATTGATGAATGTGATGTATGTTGGGCACTCTAACACCAGTACAGCGCTGCAGGGAGCGAAAGGTAGCGCAAGCTCATTGCGACTGACTCTCAGTGACTCACACCATAATTAACAAAAAAAAAGACACACACAGCGTAGGCGCTCTGGATCTGGTCGCTATTGCATAGAGCAGCAGATGCTGTGTGATTAAAGTCTGTTTCTGAACACATATCTATCCATAACAAAGCGAAAACACATGGAATGACATTGTTGTAACATTGTGACATTAATACTTTAAAGCCAGACCTGTAAATACAATTCTGCATAAAAATATAAAAAAATCAAAAAAGTTTTCAAAAATGACTTTTTCTAGACCAGGAGAGATGACACAATTGTTTGAGAGAAAAAAAAGATTAAGAACAAATAACCGTGTTTAAACAGAAGAAAAGGAACGTCCATTGAAATGTATGGGAGAGCGACAGGTAGCGACTGGAAGCCAGAGCGCCGGCACTATATGCTGAGCCGCCTGTAATGGTGAATCGTATGCTACATGGCGCTGTTAGTGTCGCTCACCAGAATCGCCTTCAAAAATGTGGTATTGCGTACATCGCCCGGCGTTCACCAGACGCTGCCTGTCGCTACGAAGCACTACCTGTCCCTATCCCTTCATGAATAACCTTCTTAGTCTTACTTCTACTTACCTTAAATTGCTATTGTTTTGGTTTCTTGACTTGTGGACAGATGAACTGATAGAAATTGGTTTCCTTTTTTAAAAACGAAAAAATATTTGAAGCAAATACCAATATGACAGTTATCTAACCTGCTTCTCAAAATCAGTTTAAATAGAAACCTACTCAATTATACTCAATACATTAGAACCAGATTTTGTTTAGGGGAGGGGTGCTTTATAAAAAAGTATTTAGGAGATCAGTGATGATAGCCATAATCTTGTCTGTGGGAAAATAAGTGGGACAGAAGGTTAAAGGGCCATTTTACCCAGCATGGCCATTTTCAAGGCCCCTCCTGCCCTGAAACCTTCCCTAGCGCTGAAGCAGGATGGGGGAGGAGGGTTACATAAAAAACTCTTACCTGTACTACAATACAGCACAGAGGATCGCCTGATCGGAGTGCCGGGAGTTGCCATCCTCCTTTGGCCGTCTGATGCCGCCTATAGAGCCAGGCCTCCGATCCCATGGGGCTCCTCATAGTGTGCTGCACTGTGCACACTCAAGTGAATGGAAGCAGGTGGAAGCATGCACAGGAGTGGGGACCGCGCTCTACAGGTGGCAGCAGGCATCAAAGAAAATGGCAGAGTCTGGTGCACTGATCAGGGAGATACTCGACGTTGGATTGTGGAGCAAGTATGAGTTTTTTTTTTATGTAACCCCCCTGCCCTGTTTCAGCACTGGGAAATGGTTGGGGGGGGAGGGGGGCTTTGAAAACGGCCATGCTAGGTGAAATAACCTTTTAAGTAACAAGAGTTAAGGTGGACCTTGCAACTAGGGCCCTTATTTATGAAGGAATAGCGTCAGGTAGCGACTGGTGAGCGGCCGGTAATGACGGGCCCCGCCACGAGAACGCCGGCTCCCCACCACAAACACACATTTATCAAGCCAATCCTGCGACTGAGATAGCGCCATATAGCGACTCATTCATCATTATTCCAGCCTCAGCCCACAGCGCCAGCGTCCGACCTTGAACAGCGACAGGTATGACCTCTCGCTACCTGGCGCGCTCCAATGCATTTCAATGGAACAATCTTTAAATATTAATAATTCATTGTTATTAATTTTTTTTTTTTTTTTTTTTTAAATGTGAAAAATTCTGTGACCACTTCTGCCATTTTAGATATTTTTTTTAAGGGAAAAAAAAAAGTGTACAGAATTGATATTACAGGTCTGATATTAATGTATTCATATTACTAAATTATTTAAAAAACTTGTTTTTTTGGTTTCCAAAAATATGGTTGTTTGGGGGTTAAAAAACTACTTTTAACCCATCGCCGCCAGCGCTCTGGGGTTTAAACATGTATTGAGCGTGATTTTTTAATGAATATGGTGGGAGCCGGTCGCTAGGGCCAGTCGCTATCATGCGCTCCCATACAGCGCGGAACCTGTCAAATAGCGACTCCTCACCCAATATTCAACATTACGGCAAACCGACTGAGTCGCTATCAACTACCGAACAACGGCCAAGCACAGCGACTACTAGCGGGCGCTCTGAAAATACCGCTACAGTCGCTCAACTGTCGCTACCTGCCGCTATTAATGAATCGGCCTCTAGGACATTGAATAATAATGATGTTCCACAATGGACACATGCGTACTGATTATGCTCTGGTAAACCACAATGGAATTTTTATAAACTCCTCTGTTCATTGTGACAAACTCTTCATCACAGAGAGTTTTAGCCTGTGAGATGTTCCCAGAGGTAAACAAGATTTTTTGGACCTTGACAAGAAAATGAAAGGCCACCCAGAACTAATAACTTACAGTGCAAGTGGACAGCGGGAGCTTCAAACAGGCCACATAAAAGTAAGGAAATGTATTTTAAATACACAAATATTTATTTGTGCTTCTCTGGTCAGAGGTATTAAAAAAAAAAACCTCTTCATTGGAAACAAACAGAAGGGATCGGTGTGTTCATCTAAATCTCAATGAGAAAGAGAACACATTTAAAGGTGAATTTCTATGGTGTGAGCGTTAAGAGAGGGCTCACTTTGTTGGAGGAGTCTCCCCTGCTTACCTGCTGCTACACTTGCACGTCTATCGTGTTCCCAAGGGCCAGGCTTTTTGGCAAGCTGCGTCCTTAATAAGAAAAACCCCTACTTAAAGTATTTTGAATATCCTGGGTTTTGGTTCACTTCGGTGGGGCACCCCGATTGTGGGTGCCCCGCTGTGTGAAACCCCCCAGAATGCCCAGAAACACTAACCTCACCACGCTCCTACGCGGGCACTCATCCAATCAGAGTGCTCAGAGCCGCTGTGGTATGCACGTACAAGCGGCGTCCAACCCCAGCGGCTCTGAGCACTGGAGGCTGCGTCTCGCCCTTCCCTCTAACAGGGAGCGCACCCACGCCGGGCATTCACAAACGGCCAGCGCGGGTGCGTGCCCTGCTAGAGGGAAGTGCGAGACGCACGCATGCGCCGTTGGAACGGGGTTAAGGTAAGGTTTCTGGGTTTCACCCCGCGGGACATCCCGATTTCGGATGCCCCACGGGGAGGGATCTGATCGGCCCGGGAATCTATAAGATCCCCCCTGGGTGCTAAACCAGACCTTCAGCATAACTTAATGAAAGCCCCAAAAAACTATTCCCCAGTATCTAAAATTAATACATTTTACATTTAAGTCACTTATTTTTTATTCTTTCCCCCATTTGGCTGCAACTTTGTTCAGGACTCTAGGATACAGGCTTTTCCATCTTGCCTCTGAAGCATTTCAGGCAATATATGGGCTCCTTATGCTGCTGCCAACTCCAGGGTGTGTCTTTCAGGCAATATATGGACTCCTTATGCTGCTGCCAACTCAAATGTGTCTTTCAGGTAATATATGGGCTCCTTATGCTGCTGCCAACTCCAGGGTGTGTCTTTCAGGCGATATATGGGCTCCTAATGCTGCTGCCAACTCCAATGTGTTTTTCAGGCAATATATGGGCTCCTTATGCTGCTGCCAACTCCAGGGTGTGTCTTTCAGGCAATATATGGGCTCCTAATGCTTCTGCCAACTCCAAAGTGTTTTTAAGGCAATATATGGGCTCCTTATGCTGCTGCTAGCTCCAGGGTGTGTCTTTCAGGCAATATATGGGCTCCTAATGCTGCTGCCAACTCCAATGTGTTTTTAGGCAATATATGGGCTCCTTATGCTGCTGCCAACTCCAGGGTGTGTCTTTCGGGCAATATATGGGCCCCTAATGCTGCTGCCAACTCAAGGTTATGTCTTTCAGGCAAAATATGGGCTCTTCATTCTGCAGCCAACTCCAGGATGTGTTTTTCAGGCAATATATGGGGTCCGTATGCTGCTGCCAATTCCAGAATTTGTTTTTCAGGCAATATATTGGCTCCTTATGCTGCTGCCAACTCCAGGGTGTGTCTTTCAGGCAATATATTGGCTCCTTATGCTGCTGCCAACTCCAGGGTGTGTCTTTCAGGCAATATATGGGCTCCTTATGCTGCTGCCAACTCCAATGTGTTTTTCAGGCAATATATGGGCTCCTTATGCTGCTGTCAACTCCAATGTGTTTTTCAGGCAATATATGGGCTCCTTATGCTGCTGTCAACTCCAGGGTGTGTCTTTCAGGCAATATATGGGCTCCTTATGCTGCTGCCAACTCCAATGTGTCTTTCAGGCAATGTATGGGCTCCTAATGCTGCTGCCAACTCCAGGGTGTGTTTTTCAGGCAATATATGGACTCCTTATGCTGATGCCACCTCAAGGCTCTATAATTGTGCCGCTCTGCGACAGCGATTCTAATAGCGATGCCTCTGATCTGCATGTCATACTTCTTTACAGTATTATCTCACTAACCCAGCACGCATCCTATGCATGTTACAGCAAGGCAAAATGTTCTACAACCCTATTGAGCCTTTTGGAAGGCCAGAAATAGCCATTTTTAATAGCGATTTGCCGCAAATAAATTCGGACCGAAACTAATTTTTCTGGAAAATTCTGCGAATTGACCGAATCTAATTTTTCATAAATTCACTCATCTCTAGTATGAGCAGCAGAACATAAGTGAGTGGCCAGCTTGGCAGGAGTCGCAAGGCACAGTAGGGATGAGGAGGAGGAAAAAGGTGACCACTCAGTGTCAAAAAAGACTCCTGGGCCATCCTAGTTTCCCCACAGTGTGACACCCCCCAGATGCCCAGATCCACTCATCTTCTCCTGAGCCCTCACTGCATCTCTGCGCTGTGGCATGCCGCTCAGCCAATCAGCGCACTTGCTCTCGGCCGAGTCTGTGCCGTGGGAAAGGAAGGAAGATGAGTGTATGAGGCGAACTTGGGGGATACACACAGCACGGCATCCCAATTCGGGTTGGCACCGCACCAAACAACACACAGAAAGCAAAATTCCTGAGTGTTGTTCCTCTTTAAAGTAGTTTCATTAACAGTCAAAACTTGTTGAAGCAGGTAGAATGTGTGATTTATCTATAATGTATTTTACTTTGCCTTTGTCCCAAAGGTTAAGGGTTTAAGAACACAATTATTTGCTATGTGTAAAATCTGATTTTCATTTATAGATTGAGTGAGGGAAGTCAGAGTAGGCTTAATGTAGAGCGCCATCTACTGTATGACAATGATATATAGCAGTTACCTTTTTGCGTTATGGTTTTACTCTATCGATCATGTTCAAACTGTACATGCAAAGTAAAAATCATACACCTACATCTCAATGCCATGTACAGTTGATATTAGACATAATCTTGTTTCTATTATCTGTGTGTTACCATCAGGTTGAGAATTTCTTGTACCTGTACAGATTACTTTTTACTTTTATACTATTAAAATAAACTAAAGTGTATTTTGGTTATTTTTCCTTTTATGTTTGATATGTATTGTAATGGTTATAGGCAGATTAGACCTTTTAGTGGCTAACTTTAATAGAATCATCCTTGTTTCTAGAGTACTAGGCTCCTACATAGGTACGCTATAGATGGAATGTCCTGGGGTTTAGCTTGTTGCCATTGTACACAATCCTCAAATTTTGTGGCTCCAGTAGCCACAAAAAAGCAGCACTCTATATTGGCACTATCTACATAAATAAATTAATCAAATAATATCATCACATAAATTCATATTTTGTTAAAAAACATATAACATACATCCCATCTAAGCAAATATGCAGAACACACCCTGCACATTAGAGTGCATGAAATATCAAAATAATTCATTAAAAACTACCCCTAAAATTCATATATTGGCCTCGATTCAATAAAGGTAGAAAAAAAATTTCATGGTAGTAAAAAATTCAATTCATGAGAAAAAAGCCTGAGAATGTCACTGTTACTGAATCACTAGATAAAAAGACAATGAGAGTCAATAGCAACTTTTACTACAGTGTAGAAAGTTTACTCAACAGTTCTCTACTTTTATCAGGAGTAAAAAAGTGCCATTGACTTTCATGGTTTTTTTTCTAGTGATTCAGTAACGGTGACATTCTCAGCCTTTTTTCTCATGAATTGAATTTTTTACTACCATGAGAATTTTTTTCTACCATGAGAATTTTTTTCTACCTTTATTGAATCAAGGCCATTGTGCCCATCATCAATAAAGTGCCATTCAAAATTCATTACATAAATATTGTGCTATAATAAAGTTGTTGCCATTGTATACATTTCTAGTTAACCACAAAAAGGGAACATTTTTGAAAATGCTGCTTTTCTTTCCTATGTACATTATTTTTTTTAATGGAGTTCCAGCATATATCAAATGCTCCATACAGCGGTCTTCAAAAAAAAAAAAAAATTATGGAGGCTTGCCTTGATAAAAGGTCTTAGAAATATATATATATATATATATATATATATATATATATTGCCCCCACACTGTGGCCAGCGTGACCACTGACCACCACTGGCCAGTTGTGGGCCACATTTCCGCAAGAGAGCAAGGATAAAGGTAAGGATGCCCCTTCCCACATTGCGCATATGTCAGACCAACGCCCATTGGTGTCCTGTTTAAAATGTTATTTTAAATCCCTACAGCAGGGATCCTTTCTTACCATGAGAGCAAGAAAAGATGCACGGTGCCCCCTACCCCATGTAACCCTGATGCCTAATCCACATGAGTTGAGTGGCAGAATTTGCTAAGCAGGGAAACATGTTTTCATACCACACTTGTAACCCAGCTTCCCGCACTTTCCAGAAATGTGATACAAATGGCACTAGATATAGATAGAAAAGTGCTGCCATCCCAACTCTCCATTTACTCCAAGCTAGAAACTGATAATGCCAAGCCCTGGGCACCATGTGCCAAGTATTCTGGTCTGGCAGTCAGTCAAGGGTCTATGAGCCAAAGGTTGGGGATCTCAACCCTACTGTGTCTGAGAGTTGGGGGATTATAGAAGGACAGACACTTATTTGGACTAGACCTTAAAGTTTTGTTAAGACCAGTTCACATGTATCCATTTTCCTTATTTTTAGCTGCACAATCACGACACAAGTCCAAAGTTTTGTGTTATTATTATTCGGCCAGTTTACATATATGAGATTCAATGTGCAACACGCAGGAAAAATGTTGCATGCAATATATGTTAATTTAGGCAAATAGAAGTCAAAGCTTTACCTGCACTATTCTTGTGTTGTGTTAACACAACACAAGGACAACACCATTTAGCTATTGCGCTACGTTTTTCTTTTTCAAAAACACATTGCACCAGAAGTCTAGGGCATATTCTAATACAATTCTGCTCTAGCACAGCTAAAAGCCATCACAAAATACCTGCTTAGCGCAAGAGATTTACTTTCCATCCTTAGTCCTACTTTCGTCACTTGACAGAGCACATGTCATTATACTTATAGTGGATGTCCAGTCACAGTCACTGGCCCTGTGTCAGGGTTAAAATAAAAAAAAAACTCCTTACCTCGCCTGGAATCCAACGATGTCCCGGAGTGTGCAGCATTGGCACACATGCTAAGGATCTGGCAAAGCAAGTTTACCTTTCTGTGTGCTTTCAGGTTTGACCTGAAGCTTACATCTGAGTGAGCTTTTCCTACTTGAAACTAAATTGTATAAAACATTCCTGTTCCAATAGTTCCCAAAAAATCACCTACCCCTGTGATGGGGCATTTTTCCAGGTACATCATTTTTTTTTTACGAGGTTAGGATATTTTTTTAAAGTTTGGAAACAGCACCCTATAGGCTATGCAGAACAATTTGGCAAATACTTTAGCACAGCCCATAGGGTGCTGTTATTTCCAAACATAAAAAAATCCTTACACCATAGGAAAAATTATGGACCTCACCTGTAAAAATACCCCACAGGTACCAGTAATTTTCTGGGAAAAATTAAAACCAAATAGAGTGCTTACTGGTCCCATATAATCCCATATGATAAGCAAGTTACATAGCATAGACATATTGGACCTGTTTTTTGAATGTACTTTTTGTCCATGGCTTTGGGAATATCACAGGCGCTAAAATCATTTTAGTTTATTAATTTTTAAACTTCTCTGCAAATAGATGTTTGAGCGTCTATTATGTGTGTCAATTGTAACATATATAATAGTTTTTTTCCTTAAATTTGTATTTATTATCTGATACAATTTTTTATGTATTATGTGTGATGGGCTGTGGTTCGGCAAAATGGCCTTACCTTGGCATAGCCTATGTAAAGGATGTTTAGGGATTTAGAAATAACAGTACCCTACGGAGTATGCAGACATTAAAAACATTGTCAAATGTTTTTGCATAGCTCATAGAGTGCTGTCAATTCTAAACGTAAAAAAAATTAATATCCTTACCGCACTGGAAAAATTATTTATCTCAACTGTAAAAATGCACCATTACAGGTACGGGTTAAATTTGGGGCAAAACCAGAGCAAACATTTTTAATTGCACCCAGATGCAGATTGCAATTGCACCCAAAGTGCACCTTGCTTTACCAAATAATCAGCATGTCCCCCTATGTTTCATCTATTTTACCGTGCGATTACTACTTTGTTCAGCACTACAGTAGATGATGGTACTATAACAATTATCATTAATGCTTATATATATATATATACAACACCTAAATAAATCATCTTACGAAAAGGGATAAAATATGAAAATATGGATTAAACAAATAAACAGATCCATGCAATTAAGTTAACAAGTTAGAATGTAAGTAACAAGTAATTACTACTATACTCAGTAAAGTGTTTTTTCTTTTTATCTTGATGTACTTGAATTAAAATTATACCCTATACAACTAAAGTGTTTAGCTTTTTTATTATAAATATAGTACAAGGTAAAGAGCTTTATTTAGGAAGTGTCAGTACCACACAGCGCCGCTTTTTTGGCATCAGCGGCACTCAGATTTAAGGAATAAAAAAACAATGCAGCGGCCAGCTGGTGTCTTATTTAACACTAGCGCCAAAAAGGTTGCAGCACTGGCCGCTCTGGTTCAGGCAGTGCCAGCTGTAACCTGGCGCTCTAGGTCAAGATCTGATAGAGCACACTGGATTGAATGTTTAATGCCTATAATTAATATTACACACATTTATTTGCACAGAACTTGCACTGTGGTTTGTCTGTAATGGAAACCCAGGACTTAGATGTCGCCACATGTATTTTTTGGGGGCTTAATAAAATCTATTTTCATGGCTTCTTTTGCTTAACAATGTGTAATTTGGTCAACAACAACTGGAGATGCTGATTCACTACTAACTCCAGGTATCGGCAGATGAGCGTCTGTATAGCGGCGCTTAGAGCGACCGATAGTAGACGCTGTAAGCGGGTATCGGGCACTGTAACAGAGCGCCTCAGTCGCTGTAGTAACCTGGCCAACATTGATGAATGTGATGTATGTTGGGTGCCTTAACACCAGTACAGCACTGCAGTGAGCGACAGGTAGCGCCAGCTCAGTGTGACCAACTCTCGGTGCTCCACGCCATACTTATCGAGAAAATACACACACGTCGGCGCTCTGGATCTGGTCGCTATAGCAGCTATAGCCGCTGTGTGATTAAAGTCTGTTTTTGAACACATATCCACCAGTAACAAAGCGAAAACACATGGAATGACATTGTTGCAACACTGTGACATTAACACTTTAGTGCCAGACCTGTAATGACAATTCTGCATAAAAATTTTAAAAGTCTAAAAAGTTTCTAAAAGTGTTTGTTTGCAGCCAGGAGAGGTGACACAATGATTTGAGCACGAAAAACAAAATGAAAATAGTCAAACACTCTGTTAAAACACAAGCAAATGAACAGCCGTTGAAATGTATAGGAGAGCGACAGTGAGCGAAAGGTTATACCTGCCGCTCTGGAAGCTACAGCGCTGGCGCTATACACTGAGCTGCCAGTAATAATACATCGGACGCTACATGTCGCTGTTAGAGTCGCTCACCAGAATTGCCTTCATAAATGTGGTTTTGCCTACAGCGGCCAGCGTTCACCAGACGCTGCCTGACGCTACGAGGCGCTACCTGGTGCTATCCCTTGATGAATAACCCCCTTAGTGCTATAGCCACAATAAAGATGCTCAATAAATAAGGCTCATCATAACAGTGTATATACCAGTACTAATGCATCTACTACTAGTGCTATTTACTTTGGTGTCAAATGTACAGTACAGTAAAAAAAAGATCCTCATATATGGATGGTTCTGTGCAATTTTCATGAAATAATTCTGACAGCTTTTCAAATAACAGGTTATATATTTTGCTTCCTGCTTAACATACGACACTATAAAGAGCTTAGGCAGCGCCCGCATATAAAATGGGAAGTCTTTCTAATACGTGTCTGCTATAAAGCAGATTTATTTTTAACAACTTTTTACATTCCATTAACCGTACCAGATCTTTTGATCAAATTGTTTGCACAACTCTTTACCAAACCATTGAGAATAAAGGTGTCCAGTCAGAAATGGAAGTATGTTGATGTTATCTGTAAAAGTGCCTTTAAGTTATTTGTATCATATACTAATTGCTTTATAGCTCATGAATAATATTTAATCTGCATCTATGTAAAATCTGTTTGCTTTGATGAGTAATGTGCATTTGTTTGGAAAGTACAGTAGATTCATGTTTAATATTAAATATTGAATTTTGGAAGTTTCTTTTTTTTTTAGATGTTATTTTTTGTTGTATTGAGCCGGGCTAGAAGCAAGTAAAGTACTTTGATACTGCAAAGACATTTAATATTTATAACAAGACAGGAATCAACTGGACAGGACACAAACCTTATAAAATCCTTTTTATATCGGCAAAAATAATCTGCCAAAGTTTTCTTCCTATTATTGCAGGATTAAACTTGCATAGATGGTAATTCAATTAGATTTTGTTAAAGATGTTATACAAATGATTTGAGGATGATAAATGATTAATAAATAAACATCACATGCACACAAGTGCAACAGGTGGAAATTATTTTTAACGGGTAGATATTTTATCTAGAAGTTACAAAGTAACAGTAGCTTATGGGAAATTCAAACAAATCTGGAAAGGCTCAGGTTTGATGGGTTTTTGTATTTCCAATAGGCTGCAGTTTTTCTGGACTTTGGGGATTATTTAAGTGACTTTCAGTATAAGAGGCAGTGTGAGCAATTTTCCTCACTCTGCACACAATAAAATGAAATAAAAAAAAGTTATATTTGGTGGAGTTATCAATTTTTTTAAGTTTTTAAAGTGGCCATAGGCGGTGGGGCCAAAAATCAGCCCTGGATTTTACCAGGCCCTGTCCGGCCTGAGACATCCCTGCTGAGGCCGCCCCAACCATGGTGCCGGGCTATAGAATTGGTGGCTGGGGTTTCTTGCTTGTGGGTACAGTAGGGCTGAGTACAGGGGGCTGAGAGGGAGACTAGGGGGGCAAGGATTGAAGATGGGTATTAAAAGCAGCAGCCCAAATTGCCCCAAAGTAGTGCAGCCCACCGGGCATTGTCCTGGGTCTCCTTATAGCCAGTCCACCTATGGTCATAGGTGACACAGGGCTGAGATCTCACTGCAGGGCACCAAGACTATTACCCAGACACAGGAGATGACTACCTAGAACCCAAGACTTGACTCTGTGGTCCTAAATTTCAGGGCAACCCTGGTCTTAACTAACCCACAACCAGGATAGGCTGGACCACATGGAAAGCCCTGAATCTTTTCACCTGGTAGTCATGGGCCTGGGCAGGCAAGAAGTGATTCCCTGTCACTGATGGACTGGTAGCAGCTAGATAGCAGACGTGGGGTCAGCCATAAGCCAAACATCATAGGCAAACAGCAAGCTGTAATAGTGGTCTGGTTCCTGGGCAGAGAGGTCATGACCGGACAGAAAAAGTTAATCACAATAATTTGCAATAATAATAGGTCCTGGGCTGCAGCAAGATTTCTTAAACGAGAGTCTGTTGTAGGCAGGCAGTAAAAACTGTAATCCGAAATCCAGGCAATGGTCGTAAGTGGGCCAAATAATACATAGGCCGAAGTCTATGGTAAGCAAGGTCAAATGCAAAGGTCTATCTGGAAAAAACGACAAAGGCATGGCTACATAGGATCATCAGACTGACAGATCATCTTTTGGCACCATCTTGGCATTTTGGCTTCCAATTCAAACAGTAAGTCCACTTTGTGTGCCACAGGGCACTAGACTATCCTGTTACCTTCCACCTGCTCCTGCACAGCTATCCCCATCAATGGGATCAACAGAAAACTCTGTTTATGAAGGCAGGCATTGATATCAATAGGAGCACTTTGAACTTCTCATTTCACCACTGCGGGTGGGGGACCAGTGGGATGGGAACAGGTGAAAGGTAACTGGGTTGTCTGGTGCCAGATGGCTCTCTGATCTGCAGGTCTGAAGGAAAGTCCTGCAAAAGCCGACTTTCCCTTTAATAGTCATTGTGCATGCTCGGTTGCCCACGCATTGCTGTGAAAGTTGGCACATGCATATTGTGCATGGAAGTTTAACCATGCACATTATGCTGAACATCTCTGGTGGTCCCATAACAACATTCTGGTAAAAACCCTCTAAACCTAAACAACACACTTCATAAATAATGCCCAAATATTCACTTCCAGACCACACCAGTAAAATCTGATATTGGTTTAATGGTTTTTCCCTCATTCTATTATTAAATGTTTAAGCCGTATTTCCCCTACCATGCAACACTACTACATGGTGCACACAGCACATATTTATAGGGACACAAATGGTAGGGGCAGGTGTTTGGGCTTAGCCGGGCAGGTGCCGGGGGGCCTTATCTTTCGGAGGGCCACATAACATGATGGTCATGTGACACCCCACTGTCTCCACTATCATCTCTTCTATTCTTCTTTCTTTCTGTCATTCCTTGAGCTTACCAGGAGACATGTTTTGCATTTTAATAGGAAAAGTCCCCTTAAAGCAGGCCTAAACCCTCCCATGGGGGCCCTGGAGTAGGCTGGCTGCTAGCCTTCCCCTGTGGCATCTAAAATTGTCTGTCATTCCCCAAAGCTGAGGCGTGATCCCACAATTATATATTCAGAAAGGCTGGAGATGGGAGCGCTATGTCAGCCAGCATTCTTCAACCAATCAGCAAACAGGCCACCACCAATACGGATGCATGGCCCAAGATTTTCCGACTTGGAGGGCGGGTGGGGGTGTGCATGGGTTTTCTTACCATTTTAAAGGGAAACTGTCAACCCAGGGTCCACAAAAACTTGCTGACCCTGCAAAGGATGATACAAATGTTTTCAATAGTTCTTAAATAATATTTATTAATTTGAAGAACAAATGCAATACTTTTATGTATGTAACTTATGTGGTAGGTAAATGTTGGACAATATAATCTATGTTATTTTATTTATTTAAATCACATATTTAGACTTAAATTGTCAGTGTTATGTGGTATTTTCTATGCACTAGCCCACATGCACCTGGTGCTGACCAAAGCACTGCTGTGCCAGTACAGGGCGGTCAGCTAGCTGGCTGCTTTATCTGTCTGTAATCACACTATATAAATTCTATAGCTTAAAAAGCAAAAACAGCAACATCTTGCTCATACACTTTTCCAGTGCACTTAGTAGACCCCCCTCCAAACCGTGTTCTCTGACTTTCCTTGAGCTTAACACAGTTTGTTTTTGTTGTTAAAATGCTTGGCAAGTCAAAATAAATAAAAAATAAATATCAGTAGCTTACCTTACAATGAATCATTTCAGCGTTGTCCTTCCTCTCCTGTCTGTCCCTGTAGTTATGAAATCACTTCCTCATTCAGCTTTCAATCACCAGCCCACTGACCTGGTCCTTCAATCAACCTTCAGTGAACAGAGAACAGAAACACCACCCACTCACCCTCCCCAGACATCCTGATTGGCTGAAGCTGCAGCTTTGAAACTCCGCCCACCTCTCTCTGTTCTCAGCGTTTAGATGTCTGGCTCCAGTCTTCGATCAGGCTGCCAGCAATCAACAGCCTGCCAGCCTTGACACAGGTCAGACACCCAGCAAACCCAAACACCCAGCAAACCCACCTTTCATCCATACACTAGTTGTTAACAGGGTGCAGAAATCTCTCTGCCCGCAGCATGTCTCACACTCCCATGGTTTAATAGCACAGATCTGACAGGGTGCAGACAATCTCTCTGTCTGTAGCATGTCTCTCCATGATCCACATTTATGTACCAGCTGTGACTCTCAGCACACTTATCCAAGCATGGCCCATTTTGAATATGCTAAAAACACAGTGTGGTAACATCACATCACTGTTGCCACACTCATTGTTTGTCCTAATTTTTTTCCTGAATATCCAATCCTCTAATACTTAGAAACTACAGAGTCTTTTTGAAAATGGATTAAAGTTTGGCACAGTGCAATGCATTTAGTATAACTTTTATATTTTTGAATTTTTTCTTGTTATTTTTTTAATGTCATCAATAGATTTTCCCTTTTAAATAATTAAAACAAATGCAATGAAACTACATAAAGTGGTACTTTTTGTCCACAATACAAGGAGGGTCAAGATAAGTGCACAGCTAGCTTATTAGGCTCGATTCAGAGGCACATTTGTCTGGACTTCCGTAGCTGTCTGTGAAAGTTTTTGTGTGTGTTAGTCATTTTTTTTTGTTTTTTTCGCTCATTTTCCATTTGTACGAACGTTCGGGTGCTTTCGTATATGCGCTTTCGAAGAACAAAACTAAATCGGATCATTTGCGTTAGTTCGGATCATTTTCCCATCAAAATCTGATATTTTGCGTTCGTTCAGATAACTTACGTTGTTGGGATGGGCTTGCATCTGATTCAGAGAGCTGATTTCCGACGGACCACCACCCTATTAAACCGTTTCATTTGCGATCCACTTACGGGACCTTTGAGGCCTCGGATTGCTATTGTTGAACATGTTTTGCGGCTATGTGGAGGAGTCTGCGCGCCTTTAGCACCAAGGCATTGCATGTATCAGCATGGCCGAGGCCATAAATTGTATAGCAATGCATACCTGAATCAATACATTTCATGTATGCCTTATAGAAGCATTTTAATGCTGACCTTAATTAGTCCTTAGCATGTAAACCTTTATTTTCCCACACATCCATATAATTGCTATATTATTTTAGACTTATGTCCTTTGTGAATTATATTTGGATTGTTGAACTTGAATCTTAATTTGTTGTAGGAGTTATTGTTTTAGTTGGTTACCTTTGCTTTGTGTAATTATTTTATATTTGGTTGCAGAAACCGCAAGATGTGCCACTCGCACAACATACAAGCAGTGTTTGGTCCAGCTATGTGATTCCTCAGTGTTCTTGCAGGGCATCCAGGGTCATCCCATGATGCTTATATATTGCAGAGCTCCGGCTTATTTCATCAGTTTGAGTCAGGAGAATTATCTGGTGGATGGCTCCTGGGTAAGTTTGCTCACATTCCATCAATCCATTTTCACTGTATGGCAATGAATATAGTTGATGACTCATGTCTTAACCTATGGCTGTTTGCTTAGAATGTGTATTTTATGTTAGTATTTTTAAATTCTTTCAGGGGATTCTGGATATCGGCATCTGCCCTTGCTCCTGACGCCCGTTCTTTGCCTGCAGAATGCGGGCCAGGAGTTCTGCAGTATGACCCCAACAAGGTTATACCAATAATTTAATTTACGTTTTTTTATATGGACCACACGTGCCAGAGTGGCACAACTGAGTGTCAGGGTCCTTCAGTTGGTGGGCGAGATGCCGGATCTGCGCGACTTCACTGATGAAGGATAATGTTCTGTGGCCTGCCATTGCTATGTATTTAGTTTTTTATAGTTGTAAAAATTTTAAATTTTGAAAATATTTTTATATTTTATATTTTATGATGAAAAAAAAAAATGTTAAATTTAAAAAAAAAAAAAAAAAAAAAAGGGCAAACAAAAATGGCATGTGGTATTCAAAAAAAAAAAATAAATAAAAGTTTCAGTGTCATTTCATTTACAAAATACATTAACACAAAACTAATGGGCCCAGAAATATTTAGAGATGAATATTCACATGACCGAGAAGTGATTTGGGTAAGTTCTAGGGGTCAAAAAGGAAAGAAGAACCGAACCGGGAAGTGGTTTGGGTAAGTTTTAGGGGTCAAAAAGGGAAGATGGAGGATAGCGCTAAGGGATTTAGCTAAACATTGTAGTAGAAGTGAGGGTGCCAAATATGTAGGCGAGCACTTTAATGAGTTAAAGCGGACCTTCACTCTAAATAAGAGTCTATCTTATATGTTTCCCACACCCTGTACATACAGATTGCTCACATTAAAAATCATCCTACCTGCATCTACTGCATTTTATAAGCCTTTAAACATCCAAGATGGCGGCTTATGGAAGCTGCCATTTTTGCAGGCAGCCTGCAAACAGGAAGTGCCTGCAAACAGGAAGTGACTGTGCTGCTCTGCATTCTGGGACTGCTGACCTTTCCCTGACCCCAGCTCTGCTGTGTCTGAGCAAAGCACAGCTATAACCCGCCCCCCTGTACCTTATCCCACTCTCCTCTCCTCAGTAAGTGTGATGCTTCTGAGTCAAGATGGCGGCGCCCGTATCCTAAATTCCCGAACAGAGTTGCAGCCCAGTGGGGGAAAGTATAATAAATTAGTGACTAAACATGTAAAATATATTAATTTTAGATGCTGAGGAATTGTTTTTTAAGAGTTTGGGCTTTTCATTAAATCATGGTGAAGGTCCGGTTTAAGTTTGCAGTGCGCAGGCGCAAGATCGTAAGGATTTACGTCCGGACGATTATTTATTGAAAAAGGAAATCAAAATTTAACGGAAAACGTAAAGGATTCGTGGGAGGAGACGATGGAAATAGGGCAAAAACTAAAGCCTACGTTGTAACATGAGAAAATGAAACGGAAAAGTAAAAAAAAAAAAAGCTGGAAAATGACATCCTCGTACTCGTACTCTGCCATACGAACGGACGAAAACTTTACAGAAGGTTAGCAATGCATGCATAGAATCGCTCGCACACTCATACGAGAGCGGGAACATTTAAAAAAAAAAACAGATCGGCACAAAAACGAAAGTCTTTTTTTGTCTCTCTGAATCGAGCTTATTAGGCTCGATTCAGAGAGACAAAAAAAACCTTCCGTTTTAGTGCCGATGTCGTATTATTTTCAAATGTTCCCGCTCTCGTATGAATGTGCGAGCGATTCTATGCATGCATTGTAAACCTTCTGTAAAGTTTCCACCCGTTCGTATGCCAGAGTACGAGTACGAGGATGTCATTTTCCATCGAGAGTTTTCTGTTTCATTTTCTCAGGTAACAACGTAGGCTTTCGTTTTTGTCGTTTTCCCATCGTCTCCTCCCACGAATCCTTTACGTTTCCCGATAGATTCTGTTTCACTTTTACAAAAAATAATCGTCCAGATGGAAATCCTTACGATCTTGTGCCTGCGCACTACAAACTTAACTCATTAAAGTGCTTGCCTACATATTTGCCCCCCTCACTTCTACTACAATGTTTAGCTAAACCACTTAGCACTATCCTCCATCTTCCCTTTTGGACCCTTAAAGCTCACCCTAACCACTTAGCACTATCCTCCATCTTCCCTTTTGAACCTTTAAAGCTCACCCTAACCACTTAGTACTATCCTCCATCTTCCCCTTTGGACCCTTAAAGCTCACCCTAACCACTTAGCACTATCCTCCATCTTCCCTTTTGGACCCTTAAAACTTACCCAAATCACTCCGCGGTTAGGTTCTTCTTCCATTTTAGGCCCCTAAAACTTACCCAAATCACTTCGCGGTTAGGTTCTTCTTCCATTTTAGGCCCCTAAAACTTACCCAAATCACTTTGCGGTTAGGTTCTTCTTCCATTTTAGGCCCCTAAAACTTACCCAAATCACTTCGCGGTTAGGTTCTTCTTCCATTTTAGGCCCCTAAAACTTGCCCAAAACACTTCCTGGACATCTGAATCTTGAGCTCAAAATATGTATTTGACCCTTTGTTTGGTGTAAATGTATGTGTTTCAAGAAATGACACTGAAACGTTGGTTTCTTTGTTTGTTTTTTTTAATATAAATTATTTGGATAATCTTATAATTTTTTTTTTAATTAAAACTTGGTTAATAAACTTTTTTTTTAATAAAACTTGGTTATTAAAATTTTTATTATTATTAAAAGTTTTAAAAATTTGGTCAGCAGAACAGGGCCAGGACCCAGGACTCTAATCCTCTTCGTCTTCTTTTGTTGTCCCCAACAAGTCAACCATCACCTTCATATCGGCCACCAATGCAAGGACCCTGCAATTCATTTCCAAAATTTTTTGGCGTGTGGTCCCTGTAACAAATAGAGAAAAAATCATTAGTTTGAGACCAATACATGTTTGCCACCTGTGGATTGAATGTTTTTAAGTTAACAAATTAAATAAAGGCGACATATGTAATTCTGTCAAGTCATTAAGCTAAGGAAGTGGCCACAGGTCAGTCTGTCAAGTAATTAAGCTAAGGAAGTGGCCACAGGTCAGTCTTATATTGCCATTGCCTAGGGCTTGATGTATCTGTGTGTTCATGTCAAGTACCACATAAATGCAAATAATGGCATGACTACTTACTTGGTTGGTGGCCTAGAGATGGCTCGTTGGGGACACGATGTCCTGGGTCCTGGCTCTGCTGTGAAGAAGTGTCTGTAGAAACATGGGAAATACGGTCAGTTTTAATGTCTTATTCCACAGTCATCAAATGTCTCTTGCAAAGTCTGGGTCACATCACTCACCTTCTCCAGGTTCTGCTTGTAGCAGATCTGCTGCCTCTTCCCCCACCTCACCCGCTCCCGAAGCATCTAGAAAAACAGATGAAAGGAATCAGTTTGGTAGGAGATAGCATGTATATGTGTGTGCGTATACATGAAGAGTGACATACCAGAGGCTCCCGCATGCGTGGCAGGGTCTGCCCATGCCGTGCCGCCCCTCCTCCGTGGTAAGGTCCAGGGGCTGGTCGGAGGGGTAGGACCGTCGCCCTGGAGATCCACCACCTTCACTTCCAGCTGCAGAATCATGCAGCACTGGTCGGCCTGTGCGCCTCTGGGTGCGGCGAATGCGGTAATCCATTTCCAACACTACCAAAGAAAAGGCATTATAACTAAAGGCCTACCTTCTGTCTTAGTTACATCTTGCATGCAATCGCTATGTACTTACTTGGGAAATGGATTCCGAAAAACCTCCGCACCCGGGGCATGTGCAGTCATTTCAGGTCCGACCAATGCTGCATGACCTGCGTGTGGGTGAAGGTGGTGTTGGTCTGATGTTGGATTTCCGAGATGATCTCCAGGGCGACGTTGCATTTTTCAAAAGAGTTGGGCAGGTAGTGTGTGTGTTAAATGCCATTAACACACACACATTTCTAGGCTAAGGCAATTTTAGAATCTGGCCGCACTGTTGTTTGGCACGTGTGTGCCGTGCCTTTGGTTGTGCATGTAGTTTAACACATTTTAAAATAAAACCCTTACTTCCTGTGCATCCTTAACATGTAGAGCAGCATTTAGATGTCAATTGAAAGGGCTACAAATACACTTACGAGCATGATGATCTCTTCTTGTTGGCGGGTGAAGATAGTGGGCGCCATCTTTCTTCTTCTTCTCGGCAGCAGATAAGTAATGCCCCAGCGGTTTCCGGGTTCCGCACGGCCGTGCGAATGGCCGGACGTACGCGCGAACGGCCGGACGTACGCGTAAGCGAACGTGTAGGCGTCACACGTCGGCTAGCTTATTTAAAGGTCCCTGGACACACAGGTCATTCTCTTTGAGAGTCCCGTCAAAATGGCCCCCAAAAAAGCAGCAGCCAAAACTGGCAAGGAGACAACGGAGAAGAAGGCAGCCAAGCGGCAGGAGCATGCAGAAGGGCCCCAAACCAGGTCACAACAGGCCAAAGCCAAGTTACGGCCTACTACCAAGGCTCCGCCGAAGCCAACTACCAGCTATGCCAAAAAATAGGAGGCGGCAGCAGGCAAAGGAAAGACACAGGCCCCAAAGCCTACAACCTCTACTGGACAAAAAACGGGTAAGAGGGTACGAAGCCCCACCCCCCCCTGCCCCACATCCCCCCCCCCACGTGGCACCAAGGCACTTGGCATCGGCCAAAAACACAGGCCAAGAAGCCGCAGCAGGGCCCGAAGCAGCACCGGGGCCAGAAGCCGCAGCAGGGCCAGAAGCCGCAGCAGGGCCCGAAGCTGCACCAGGGCCAGAAGCCGCAGCAGGGCCAGAAGCCGCAGCAGGGCCAGGAGCCGCACCAGGGCCAGAAGCCCAAGAAGATAAGAAGCCACTGCAGGCCCAGAAGCCCTAAAAGGCAGACAATGCCAAGCTCCCCCTCCCCACCCGCACATGGCTACCAATCGACAGCCAAGAGTGGCCTACCCACCAGCTCTGGGTCACCCCAGCCAAGTACCTCCAAGGGCCATGCTTCTTCCAAGGGCCCACAGAGCCACAGGGCCACAAGCACCAGTTCCAGCTCCTCAAGACCCTCTCTTCCTCGCCCACATTCCCCACTGGCACAGTGGTGTAGATGTGGCATAGGTATGTCTGCTTTCAACCTGTGCCTGTGGCAAATGTGGGCAAGCAGGAGAGGGCGTGTTTGTGTCCATATTTTTTTTTTTAGAAACATATCTAATAGATGGTGGCCCAAATTAGAGAACTAATATTGCGGATGCTGGCCAATCAGCCAGACTGTTAATACCTATTGGTTTAGGTCTGTGTTGCTCAGCAATTTTGGATGGGTTAAGTTTGCATGACCCATTTTCTTCTTTGTCTGAGTCCAAAACAGGTCTAAGCCGGACCCTGCACTTTATCCCGCTCTCCTCTACTCAGTTAGTGTAATGCATCTAAGCAAAGATGGCGCAGACCCTATGATAAAGTCAAGAACAGATTTACAGAAAAGTGTGGGGAAGACTGATTACTAATTTGGCTAAAATTACTCTTTAGAGTTTTAACAATGCAGGACAAACATTTTGCCAGGCTTTGTTGTTTTGCTAATGTCATGGGTCCAGTCGTGTTTCCCTTTTTACCAAGGTGAGGAAAAAGGCATAGTTTAAGAAAGTGGAACGAAACAAAAATCATAGCCATACCTAGAAAAGAAAATGACGTTATTGGACTCAACTTACCAAGGAGCCATGCACCGGCAAATTCCCCAGACTCAAACCGACAGAACAATCCAGATCTTCTAAGGATGTAGGCGTCATGGGATGAGCCTGGGTAGCCGGCGAGGACGCTAAGGAACCGCATGTCCTGGGCCACCACTGCTTGCACATTCAGTGAGTGGCCCATTTTGCGGTTCCTGCAACCAAATATAAAATAATTACACAAAGCAAAGGTAACCGACTAAAACAATAACTCCTACAACAAATTAAGATTCAAGTTCAACAATCCAAATATAATTTACAAAGGACATAAGTCTACTAAAATCTAGCAATTATATGGATGTGTGGGAAAATAAATGTTTACATGCTAAGGACAAATTAAGGTCAGCATTAACCCTTTTGTTGCCAAGCACGTAACACCTACGTGCTGGCTTGGCTGGGCCTTAAGTGCCAAGCCCGTAGGTGTTACGGGCTCGACTTTCCCCACTGCTAGTTTAAAAAATAAAAATGAAAAATACTCACCTGACCCCTCGTTGGATCCGACCGGGTCTCCTCTTTAATTGGTGTGATCCGATCCCCCGTGGGGGGTCGGATGGCTCTAGGAGAGCCCCCGGAATAGGCCGCCCCCCCCGCTTCGGCAGCAGCAGCTGCTAACTGTAAAAAAAAAAAAAATATGACATTTGCTTACCTGTGGCCGCGCTGCCTCCCACCGGGTCTTCTCTTCACTGGGAGGGGGGCTCCGATCGCCCCCCCCCAGCCTCTTCGGTGGCGAGGAGAGGGCAGAAAATGCCCTCTCCCCCCACTTCCTGGATCGCGACTGCTAGCTCCTCCCCCATTGTGATGTCACCAGCAGCCGGCATCTTAACTCCAGCACCTGAGACTATGAATCAGTCTGCTCGGTGCTTGGAGCAGAGAGCAGAGGAGGAGGAGAGGGCTGTGATCGCCCACCCCCCGCCCTCCCCAGGCTCTCTCTTCCAAACACGCGAGCAGACTGTCAGCGGAGATCGCCGGGGGACACAGGAGGTGAGTAAAGTTAAAAAAAAAAAATAATAAAGATCATTTTTTTTATTTATGTGTCTGTGTTTTTTTTCCCAACATTTAACCCCTTGTGAACTGGTAAGGGGTCCATGAGACCCCTTATACCAGTTCACAAGGCTGGGGGGGGTGGCAAGTCACCTGCCCTAGCGGGTGACTTGCCATTAACCCCCGGCACCCCCATTACCTGCCTCCCCAAAGCCCAGGGGGAGGCAGAAGAGCCCGGGGCCACATAGGCTATGTGGGCTCGTAGGCTGCAGGGTGGGGAGGCCACAAAAGCTGGCCCCCCCACTCTGTGCCTACAAGCCCCCATAGCTGGTCCCGGGCTGGTTACTTTGGGTAAGGGGGACCCCACGTCATTTTTTGGGGGGGATTTTTAAGGGTGGGGGGACCCTATGTAATTTTTTTTTTATTAACCCTTTGTGTTCTGTCATCCAGCAGCTATAAAAGGCTTCCAGCAGGTGAGCAGAAGCCAGTAATCGCAGAGGGACACAGTGCTCCAGGATGGATAGGAGGTAAGTATTAAAAAAAAAAAAAAATAAAATAAAATAATTTTTTCTTTTTGCGTGTGTGTGTTTTTTTTTACATTTAACCCCTTGTGAGCTGGTAAGGTGTCCATGACCCCTATACCAGTTCACAAGGCTGGGGGAGGTGGCAAGTTACCTGTGACTAGCGGGTGACTTGCCATTAACCCCTGGCACCCCCATTACCTGCCTCCCCAAAGCCCAGGGGGGGCAGAAGAGCCCGGGCCCACGGCTATGCGGGCTTGTAGCCTGCAGGGCCAGGGGCCACAAAAGCTGGCCCCTGTGCCCTGTTTCTACAAGCCCTGCATAGCTGGTCCCGGGCTGGTTACTTTGGGTAAGGGGGACCCCATGTCAAATTTTTTTTTTGATTTTTAAGGGTTTTTAACCCTTAAAAATCCCCCCACAAAATGGGGTCCCCCGAGAGGGGGGACCCTATGTCATTTTTTTTCTCGATTTAACCCTTTGTAGTGTGGGTGGTAGTTGTAATTTATTTGTAAATGTTATAAAATGTTAGTACTTGTTTCAGTTAGGGGGGTCTCCTGGGCAGGAACGGGGGACTACCGATAAATATGTGGTACCGTTCTAATCAGTAGAAATGGGGCTTTCACATGCAGTATGCTTTTCCTTAATAAAATACATTTCTTATTTAAAAAAAAGCAGTCAATTTTCTAAAAATGTTTTTATTTATTTATTTTTTTTACTTAATAATATTGTAAGAAACAAAATAAAATTTACAAACAAGACATTTCATGTTAAAGACTAAACTCTGCTGCAAAAAAATATAAATATAATTTTCCTGAAAATTCCAGCAAAAATGGCGCAAAATGGGGAAAAATGACCTGTCAACAGAGGGTGACAAAATCTCAAGTAGGCTGGCAATTAAAAGGGTTAATAGTACCTCTGCATGTTGGGTATTGTTCTGTTCGGGGGACCTTGCGCTTTCAGACTTAGCTTGTTTTTTCTGGTTTGCATATTTATATTTTAGGAAAAGGTGTTTTTTATTCAGCTTTTTTATACATTTTTTAGGGAAACCCTGCGCAACCAAAGAATTCTTTGAGGGATTAATTCCAGAAAGATGAGGCCACTACAACAAGCTGGGTACGCCTAGAAAGCTTAACATGTGTACTTTCAGGGAATTTATGGTTTATTGGGGATATTCCAAATGTAAAGGGTTGTTTTGGTTGAAATCGCAAGGTGCACACTTTGTCTGCAGAGCTGAAATTTTCAAGTAAAATTACCGTTGAGCACATGCTTTACTTTGGGGTGTTTGCCAACTCTTCCCTTGACAGTAGCAATGCATGTTGGGTGTTGTTCTGTTCGGGGGATGTTGCTTTTTCAGATTAAACTTGTTTTTTCTTGTTTGTATATAGTTTTTTTAGGAAAATGTGGTTTTGATTCTGCTTTTTTATCCTTTTTTTGGGGAAACTCTTTGCAACCAAAGAATACATTGAGGAATTACTTCCAGAAAACTATGGGCACATCAACACGCCTGGTACACCTAGAAAGCTTGAGGTGTGTACTTCCAGGGAATATATAGTTTGTTGGGGGTATTTCAAATGTAAAGGGTTGTTTTTCTATTAAAACTGCAAGGTGCGCATATTGCATTGCATAGTTGTATTTTATCTGAAAATCCCCTAAAGCGCTATTTCAGTTTGGGGGAGTCCCTTGGGCAGGAAAGGGTGTCTACCTATACATATGTGGTATCGCTGTAACCGGGGGAAATTGGGATTTCACACGCAATAAGATTTTATTGACAAACTTACATTTTTTATTACAAAAAAACACTACAAATTGTAAAAAAAAATTTTTTACATTTTTTTTCACATATTTCACCCAAAAATATTGAGAATACACCTAAAAATTACAAACAAGACATTTCATGTTAAAGCCCAGATTCCTTTCAAAAATCACAGTTGAACATGTGTAGCGCAAAATAGTGAAAAATGGTCTGGCAACAGAGAGTGACAAAAGCTGCAGGTAGGCTGGCAGCGAAAGGGTTAAAATGCTTCTATAAGGCATACATGAAATGTATTGATTCAGGTATGCATTGCTATACAACTTATGGCCTCGGCCATGCTGATACATGCAATGCCTTGGTGCTAAAGGCGGGCAGACTCCTCCACATAGCCGCAAAACATGTTCAACAATAGCAATCCGAGGCCTCAAAGGTCCCGTAAGTGGATCGGAAATGAAACGGATTTATAGGGTGGTGGTCCGTCGGAAATCAGCTCTCTGAATCAGACAGAAACCATCCCAACAACGGAAGTTATCTGAACGAACGAAAAATATCAGATTTTGTTTGGAAAATGATCCGAAGTAACGGAAATGTTCCGATTTGCTTCCGTTCATCGAAAGTGCATATACGCATTTTCCTGAACGTTCGTACGAATGAAAAATTAACGAAAAAAAGCAAAAAAAAGACTAACACCCACCCAAACTTTCACAGACAGCTACGGAAGTCCGGACGAATGTGTCTTTGAATCGAGGCTATTGTGCAAACTAAACCATTTGATCTACATATTATTTTTATATTTAAATTAAGATAACAAAACAGGAAAACCTAACCAGTAACTTACCTGTTTCCTTTGTGAGACAAAAAGTTCTTCATATTTCCATTTCCCATAATTCACTGGAAATTTTAGAAAGGCCAGGGAAACTCTTTGCATCATACAAAAAATGGATTGATCTCTATAACACCCAATTACGTAAAGCATCCTTTTATTCAAATGAGTTGAGTGAGTGCTGCACTAAAAAAATTAAGTTGTCCAAGAGGATGAAGTTCTTACTGTTTAGTACATAACCCTGTAATCAACAACATTTACATTAGAAGTTAAGAATGTAAATAGTGTCATAAGGCAGCTGCATTTAACCTAGTGAGTTACTCATTATAGTTATTATAGCTAGGTACAGGCGAAAGTTTTACCACTGATTTTATAAAGAAGAACAAAACCGGGAATTCTTACCAAGCTGAATTTTTTTCCTCCTTCATGGGGAATCGCAGTTTAGGATGCCCCTTCGTGTGTAACCGTAAACCCACCTTGGCTTTGCTACCACTGCACATGTGCGGGCTGCTGGGTGATCACCTTCGTGTATTTCACTCATCTTTTGCTTTGCTGCTCTGAGCTCACTCTTCAGCTTGTACATCACCTAAGGCAGCAACTAGAAGTTATGTTTACCACTCCGTGTCACCTCATCTCACTTAAGTTTTTTAATCACTAAATGTTCTTAAATATTAAAATATTAATTCTCGATGGCAAGAGGGTGCGGGGGGGGGGCAGTTAAATGGCGCATGTGAATTTCTGTAAAGCTTGTTTTCTTTATTGCTAGTAAAATAAAAACAGGGGTGACAGGTTTTAGAATCTACCACTGTAATTTTTCAGGGGAAGACTTCTGAACTCTCCCCTTTCTAAAAAACCCATAAAACCCACTTGCCCAATCTGTACACATGATGCTGAATTATTGTCAGCACTTACATGTGCTCCTACACCCACTCAAAGCTGAAACGCTGCCTCACAGATTTTCTCCTGGTAGCGGTCATTTTAAAGCTAAACCTTTCCTAGCATCTCAGCTGTGCTGCTGCCTGAATTTAAGTGACGTAGAGGCTGATTCATTACTAACGTCAGGTAGTAGCTGGTTAATGAGAGGTAGCGACAGGTAGCGACTGGTGAATGCCGGACACGGCACGCAATTACACATTTATCAAGCAGAATCTGTTTAGCGACTGGGATAGCGCCATGTAGCGTCTGATTCATCATTTTCACAGCCTCAGCGAACAGCGCCAGCGTTCAGCCTTGCACAGCGCCAGGTATGTCCTCTCGCTTCCTGTCGCTCTCCCATACATTTCAATAGACGAACCTTTTATTCTCTTTAAACAGGGTTTTTGTTTTTTCTTTTTTTTCCAAAAAATCACAAATAATTCTGTGACCTCTTCTGGCATTGAAATAACAGTTTTTTCACAATTTTTTAATTTTTTATATATTTCTTCAGAAATGACATTACAGGTCTGGCATTAAAGTGTTCATGTTACAATGTAATTCCATATGTTTTCGCTTTGTTACTAGTTGATAGATGCTTGAAAACAGACTTTAAACACACTGCCTCCTGCGCTCTGGGCTTCAAAGAAACATTTTTCAGCGCCAGAGATTTGTCAGGCTGTTTTTTTGCTGAATATGATGTGAGTCGGTCGCTATGACCAGTCGCTAACATGTGCTCCCATACAGCGCTGTACTGGTCAAATAGCGACTCCTCACAATGTATTTAACATTACTGTATAGCGACTGAGTCGCTATGAAGTAGCGACCCACGGCTGAGCACAGTGACTCCTAGCGGGCACTCTGAAAATGCCTGCTACAAATGCTCATCTGTCGCTACCTGCCCGTTTCTGCAGTAGTTACAAAAGTATAAATTAATTTTTATGTGCAGCAATCCACCCTGGGGAGGGATGCATATAAGCACTGTTTCTTGGGTGTGGGTCCGGTTTAATTTCTCTTAACGGCTGCTGCTTATGCTGGTCATGTTACTGTGCCTTGCCTGGTAAAGATGCATGGCTCCACCTACTGCTTGCTAAGAATTATGGGTAAACCCTGCTATTCCTGGTCTGTATGTACCATGAAAATACTTTCTATTTAAAGCAGATCAAAACCACAGTTACCCCTCTGGGCTAGATTACAGCTTGCCCTCAATTAGGATGTCCTGCCTCTTAATGTAGTTATTATTATTATTATAGTTACTTATTTATTTAATTTGAATATATCACAGTGCCACACAAATCCAACCTGCTCTCTTCATTGGGTGAGTGCTGGAATATTCTATTGACTATTTGAAATTGCTATTTAAAAAGTTAACTTTGAGTCATCCATTGTGGTCTATATCTTGCTGAAAACAGAAAGGATGCACAAGTAAAGCAACAACACATATATGAGAAATGTATATTGTATGTTAATCTGGGAAGATGGCCATAGCCATTGAATTCCAGCTGACTGAACTGCTATGAACTGCATGGGCAGACTTATATAACCTCTTCTATGCATGAATTACCCAGTATGCACAGGGCTACATTCTGTGAGGTCATCTACAGTCTCAGTTTCTACTTAACTCTGTAATTACCAAATATTATTATGACCATCTGAGTAGAGTCTCTGTCTTTTGCAGGGTCTTTTAGACAAGCGTAAAGCACAGGAGCAAATTTGTGAGATGTGATACTTTAATTTGTGCAGTTTAACTCATGTAGTGTTTATATTTACTGCAGGTATAACTGATAAGGCTGACCCCTCCTCTCTCCAGCCTGTCAGTGCTGCTGTGTGAGGGGGTGCTGCTCTTTGCTTTACAGTATCTCAAGACACTCTGTGAACTATTCCAGCCACACACCCCCTCTTTCATTCCATGCTGACCAGTGAGACGGAATAAATCATTACTGGAGAGCACCAGAGGACACCCCTGCATAGCCAGGGAGCCACATGGCCACCACTGGAATATCACACTGCACACATTGCACACTGCATTTATGAATATTGGACAAAGGCTTTAGTAAAAAAAAAGAAACACAGGCTGCTATGGGGCACTGAGACTGAATAATAAAACCTTTCTGGATAAATGATCACTTTAATGTGTACCAGCAATCAATTTAGTCAGAATAGATTGCTGGGCATTATTATTCATGGCAATCCGGAGAGGTGGTATAGTTCACCAAGTAATGCACGGGTCCCGTGGCCTGGCTGCTCCCTACTGACTTCAAAGTTTTGGTGATATCTTTCCTTATTTATCGATTTATTTAGATGTTAATTGTTCTCCTGCACTTGGCCAACTTCAGTTTATTTACTTTTGCTGTGTTTTTATCTGTGATATTGGTATCCATATATATTTATTGTCTTCTGTAAATGAATTTATTTACATTGATTGATTTGCAATGGGGAAGGCCAGGGGCCCTGAGATCATATTTAGTGGGGTCGTGGAAAAATGGAAAGGAAATGGGGGAACTTGCTACAACATCTGTAGCACGCAAGAGATAGAGGGGAGGTGCAGGAGAATGGCTTCAGATGAGTTCCTTGCTGCCTTATTATTGCTACTCCCTGGATTGTCCTTTTAATGTTGATGCTAGACATCTGCACAGTTTTTTTACTTTCTTGGATTTATAATTACCTTCTTATTAGGAGGTTACTGGTTCCTATTGTAGGACATGTTCTTCAAAGATAAAAACTGCTAAGAGTAAAATGCTAATTACACAACTGGAAGCACATCTACACATACAGTGTAATCTGAGGTTCTCCATCACTATTATTTATACAAATCATATAGGGCCTGGGAGCACACACACACAGAGAGGGGTTCAGCTATGGATCTCTTCCTGTGTAATGTTCTCTCCCTGTGTAGGGGCACTTTATGTGGTGTGGGGTTTAAACATGCATTGTATACAAACTAAGGCCTCTAGTTTCTTTAATATATCCAATATGGAGGTATGGTGAACTGTCTTTTGGCCTGCACCACTAACAGTGGTCGGGACTCATCTGCAGAAAACAGGATTGCTGATATAAGGGTGTCCCCCAATGGCCTGGGCACCCAGGGCAATTACCCTGCTCGCCCTCCCATAGAAACAGCCCTGCACATGGCTGCCCCGGACTAATAAGCTCCCTTTTTGCTGACATTTATCACTTCCAGCTGACTACATCTGTTTCAGATCTCAAGCGGTAAAAAAGTACATGGGGAAGATTTTTTATTTTTTGTAATAAATAATATTATTGTATCCAGTTAAAAAAATGTCTATAGTATATCATAAAAATATCATTTATTTTTCAGATGTGTTGATATACATGGAAAGTTCTCCTTTAAACTTTGAATGATCTTGGAACAACGAGTACAGGTGCAAAATAAACCCTGGCTGCAAGACACCATTGAGCAGGACAAAGCCAAAGCCTGTAGTGAAGGGAATTTGGATTTGTGATGTTGGGCTTTATTATGAGAACTTGAGCTTAGTAGTATAATTGTAGACAATTTATGTGACTTTATCCACATGATTTTAATGTTTAATGTTTAGGTAACATTTATATTATAAAACAAGACTAGCTGAAAAAACACCCTATAATCAGGATTAGTGCACTCCATTAATAACGACCCCCCAATGACATGTAGTGGTAAATTTGTTCTAGATACTATTAAACTATTAGTTTACTGCAGACTTAATGATCTGATGCGTCTTGGGCTTGCTACAAAGTATGAGATCATGTTGTATATTATTTTTGTCCACGTTGCTGTAATAGAAGAATTATTCCTCAAAAGCTGCAAACTCATCATAAATGATTTTGGCATTAGGGGGAGCATAGATACTCATTTTGCACAATATGAAACGCAATATATTATATAACTGAATAGTCATATAATTATATTTTAAAGAATGAGTTAGTTTATAGTCTTGGATCACAGGGTGCCATTCAAGCTGTCTGATCAAAGACAAGAAAAAGCAATACACGGTTTGAAAGCTGCAAATATATAGCATCAATAATAATAACCATCCGTGGAAACGAATGTATGCAGTATAATAAAATATTGACCAACTAATACTGTATATAAATACTGTATATGAATCAGTTCATCAAGATGTCCAGAATTAAAAGAAAAATAAAAGAAAACACTCCTCTCCCTACCAGCCTTCCTCTAACCCAGCCCAATATGGGGGTTATAAATATAAAAAAAAGACTCGCTTGGTGCTGGCGGCCTGACCCCATGGTGATTCCTGGAGGCTGCCATAGTGGAAGCTGCAGCCCTGAACGTGATTGACTGAATTACCAGCCAATCACTGCGCAGCAGCACTGCTGCAGAGATTAGCTGCCTAAGCAGTCAGTCACAGTCAGAGCAGCGTTCTGAATCGCTGCTGCTCGGTACAGTATTTGGCCCCTGTGAAGAAGAGTTTTTTTAACACCACTAATCAGGGTTAGTGCAAGAGGAGGACTGGCAGGCTTTTTTTGCTCTTCTAATATGAAAGTGTACTCACCCCCCCCCCCCAAGTTAATTGGTCCAGGTCCAGGGAGGAGGTGGTCCTCACTTTTAGCAGACTGTAGCTGGACCGCAGGAGCCAGCTTGGCATGCATAAATAATGGGACTTAACAAACTGATGTGCTAAAAAAAAGTGTACTTTTTGTATTGAGTAGGGCTGGCAGCTCTCACATTATGGAAGTGGGGGTTCATTTTGGGGTCTGGCTCTCAGCAGACTCCTGGAGCCAGTGGGGCATGTCTTAAGATGGTTGTCCTCAATGCATACATTTTCAAGCAGTGGACACGGAGCATACAGCTGCAGATGAGCTAAGATGAGTATACTTTTTATTTATTTTCAGTCCCTACAGATGATCTTTAAATAATTCAATTTGTTCATGCCATAACAGCATCAAATTATTTCATGTTTACCCTAATTTCGCTTTACACACTTTGGGACCAGTGTTCATTTTGCCATTTGTAAGGGATCAAGACCTTCTTTCCTTTCCCTTTTTCTATTTAGCTATGACATTCCACATGCCCCAGCCCCTTCTGATGTAATAGATCTTTTATACTTAAAAAGATGATCTACCTACAGCTATCTTTTATTTGCAAATATGTTTGCTCAATAGACCAAATTCCTGACATCCCATATAAGTGCTCTCTGACCTTGTGTAGGAGCCACCCCATGAAATGTGATATCAGATTTTCAGATATAGTTATATATATTTATTATGTTCTCACTCAAAACTACAAGTATTAAAAACACATATATATAGATATATATATACAGATATATATAGATAGATATGAAAATAAACTTTCAAAGATTATATCAGAATTGACGTTTTGTTGGCAATAAAGTGGATGTCCAATCATAACATAACCATCCCGTTCCCCCAGGACTATGGCTAGACATCAAAATACAACAAAATAAATGCATTACTTCCTCCGGGGATCTAGTGCTGACAGTTTTTGAGTGTGTAATCAGTTGTAACATTAATCAGACTGTAACATGCAGAGATAGATAGATAGATAGATAGATAGATAGATAGATAGATAGATAATAGCAAAGTCTCTCCAAGATTGACATCTTGAAATATATTTTTTAAATGATGAAAATATTTACTATGTTACGTTAAGTGTGATGCAATTAAAGCAATGCTGGTATCTAAACATATCTAAACAGACAAGAACTTCATGTCTGAGGACTGTTTGGCCAGACAGCCGGTAAAAGAGTTTCCAGCTTTTAGTTGACATGGACTGCTTGGTCCAGTGAGAACGACACTCATGATGGTTGGGGGATTTCACAAACAGTAGTGGTAAACAACCAATTTTTTTACTTGCAGCACCGGCACTCTTGCTGGAACCTGGAAGGTTAAGTTGTAACATTTGTTTAACCCTTGAAAATACCTGAAAATCGGGTGTTAATCTGGAGTGTAAATGTTTTTATTAATAGAATAAATAAAATTACTGTTTATTTCAGTTATATTACAATATTTAATTGTTAGATTATTTAATAGTGAAGTTATCTATATTGGAGACTGTAAGTTTGGTCATGATAGGTTACAGTAGCATCAGGGCTTGTAGGATGTGCTTTGCTCTGCTCAGTGACAGTTGAGATGGTTGCTCCTGAACTAAAAATGGTGATCATTGCATTATCGGCCAGCATGAGTGCTCAGTCTAAGTCATGATTAATGAAGGAGAAATTAATCTCACCTTTGGAAAAGAAACCTGTTAATATAACTGCCTACATGCTTTTAGGGTGCCTTAATATCCTATTACAAATTAGTGTAATAAAGCTGTTAGTGCTGGCCATGTACCAAATTGGTTTGTGAGACAGTTCTGGCTTAAAAAGAGTCAGTAGTTGCTAAGACAGTGGTCTTGATTGAAGCTGCAGGGTGGTGTGTTGTATCAGTGGGTTCAATAAGGGAAAAGGTCTCCTCCCATCCACCAGATTGTGATGTCCAGTGAAAGCATGGGAAAACGTATCCTAGCTGCTCATAAAAGAATAGAAAATTGTGGCCCAGAGAGTCTGTTAGATTGGGTCCAAGGACAGCAGTTTTGTCCCTGTTTAGCTGCTTAAGTCTAAAAACTGTAAAGGTGGAGAATGGTTGCCTCTTTGGACATCAGTGAAAAGAGCACAGCAGTGAGCCCCCAGAGATGAAAGAGACCCCTGTTACAGTCAGGAGCGTGATTGACTGTAAGCAGAGACCAGCTACAAATGTAAAAGTGACAAGGTTTGTAATAACTAACCTTCAGTGTGTGGAACAGCTAGCTCCAGAGACTGCTACTGTACATTGGCTTACCCCACTGTGCATTGGAACTCCGTAGCTCAGGGAACCGAGCCATCAATACTCTACTGTGATTCTTCCATGCAAGCCTACTAGACTTACACAGCTGGTGGGTGATGCTGGTGAGCATTATAGGCTGTAGGCTGCTCAAGGTCACATGGGATGTGAAATCCAGGTAGAGGTCAGTATACGCATTCCCGTTCCACAGGTTACAGGGCACCAATGTGCCAAGGGGCATAGTAACTGCGACCATTACCTCCTATATCCCTACTCATAGTTCCAATTGAAAATTGCATTTCTCTCAAGTGAAACATTGTATTGATAAACCGAGTGGACCCCAAACCCCGGTTTCACATGAAAGTTGTGTTCTTAATTGTTGATAAAGAAAAAATAAATTGTCTTTCACCTTACCTTCTCATTACCTTCTCATCCTTCTAATAGTCTACAGCTGTGGAAATCAAGCTACGGGTATAAGGTCATACCAGTCATACAGGTTTAAGAGTCATATAAATATACCACAAAAAAATCCCTGTGTCATTTATTTAAAGCAAACCTAAATCCTTACTCACAACTCTGTGCCGATCCTGGTCGATAGGGACACTAAACTAAATTATTCCAACCCCAACACCATAAGTGAGCCATGGATGAGAGAGATATTCACCTTATCCTAGAGGAATTCCTTATGAGGTGCAGGAAACAGCTGTATATATGTGTGGCAACTGCCCCTCAAACAGGAGACATATTTCACTGCAGTGTGTAGCTATTTCTTGGTCCCCTATTATACAGGACTCTTTGCCTAATTTTGGCTCCCTAAGAATCCTTGACTATATTGTACAGTATTGCACAAATGACAATGTAATATAGGCTTTGAACATAAACCTCCTTTAGGTGACCTACAATAAATTAGCTTATTATGTTAAGCAAAGGAAAATTCTCAACCTCACTTGACTTTATTTGATAGTGGTGGTTGTGGTGGACACTATTTTTTTTAATTCTATTGTAGGTGATGCTGCCATCTGATTTCAATCATCCATTTTCCTAAACCAAGAGAAAACCTTCTGCTGTAATGGGTTGTCCTGCTGATGAGCTATGGTAATTCCAGAACATGTGCCTTCAATGTAAAGCATATCACATGAGAGAGGCATTTCACAGAGCTCATCCTATCACTATAATACATGTAAGGTCAATCAGACATGTGAAAATGTTGGTAAGAGCATATCGCTTAATAGAAATGACATGGAAAAGTAAAGCTATAGTATTTGGTTCTTTTTCAAAGCAACACTTTATCCAGACATAGACATAATCAAACAAAAGCATCCATTCTATAGGAATGATAAGCCAGTATCTCTTAATGGTAAGTATTATCATTGTTTATGATTCCACAATAAATATGTAGCAAGTAGCAAGGCTAAAATCTAAAACTATTTATAAGTAATATGAATGTTTTCACAAATTTAGAATTAAAATATTTGACCTATAGGCATTCTTGGGCATTAGCATTATGGTTATGGTAAGGCAGCAGTATTGGCCCGGTAATGGAGTGGGAAATTAATTTTGAAGAGAACCAAAATCTAGCAGTGATTCAAAACCAGGCACTTGGTCATAATGCAATCCAGCAATCCCTGGTTCTGCCACTTAAACTAGTGGAAATTTTGGAATATCAGACTTCCTGGTCTAATGCTGGGAAAGGATAGAAAACAGCATGGCAAAAGCATCCAAAAGGTACCGCTTGTGATCAGAGGGATGCATGGGTTTGCCAGATCTTTCCTGGCATACTTCCTTCATTGCACTGAATAGAAGGTGATGGAGTCACTGTGACTGATGCTGATGTGGCCATACAACATGGTGGTAGATGTTGAATGGTAGAACATGCGTGAATCACAGTAATGTAACTACAGGGGGTGTAGAGGTAGCAATCACATTGGGCTTCATGAAGTTAGGGGCCCTACCATTGTTCCCCCTACATTGTATCTGGTTTGTGCTCACATAGCTGTTCCATTCCATTCTAGGGGCTGAATGTGACGATTGCACAGGTTGATCAGACCTATTGATCGTTCATCTGATCAGACCGGCCAATCGTACCCCACGTGCGTCACCGCAATTCTTCAATTGGCAACACACGTGGCTATAAACTGCTGCCACCAGAGCACAACCAGTGCTCAACTCTATCATATAATACAGGCCACACACAATACAATCAGATCAAACGTATCGATCGACCCACAACCACTTCCAGGCAGGGGGCGATCGAGTGTCCTAGGCAAGTAAGGTAGCCAGGCTCTTCAGAATAGCGTGAGCCTTTTTATATCCTTAATTAAAAGCATAAGTGAACCTCTGCTGTATTTTTAGAATTTATTTAAACAAACAGAACACAAAACAACAATGATGCAAGGTGCTAACAGCAGAATTAACTATAAACACGGTAAATAAGATAAATAGCAATGCAAAATAAAAGGAGGTGGAAAATATACTTAAAAGTCCGTCTGGGCTGCGTTCTCTTTGATCAAATCAATTGTCCTCACACGCTTTCTGGCCTTCTTTTGCTTGGATGTTAAAAGCAGCGTGTCACTATTGATGGTCAGATCGAGTGTCGCCAATCTTCCCAGCCATGCTTATAGCCCCAGAACAGTGGGTCTCCCTACCCCTCCCATTTCTGCTATATGATACCAACTGACCACATTCCAAGGGGAGGGGGTGACAAGCATGAGAGGGACCTAGCTGGGATCTATTTGCAATTTGTTTATTTAGTTTCCACACTGGGGGGTTTTATTACCCCTAACCACTCTCGTATTTATTACTAGGTGGGAGGGGGGAGGAAGGAGGAGAGGATTAGATAGAGGTGAGAACCAAGTGGGAGGGGGGAACAAGAAATGAGGGGTTTACACCAAGCAGGCAGGTCAGCTAAAGGATATATATATATATATATGTATATCCATACACACACATTACAGTTTTGGTCACACTGAATGTGACAGGAAATGGATGAGCAATACCAGGGCCCATATGTAATGTTCGTACCAAGGCCTGACCCAATTTTGGGGTTTATTCATCAAGGAATAGCGGCAGGTAGTGCCTCGTATCGGCAGGCAGCATCTGGTGAACGCTGGGTGCTGTACGCAATACCACATTTATGAAGGCGATTCTGGTGAGCGACTCTAACAGCGCCATATAGCGTACGATTCATTATTACAGGCAGCTCAGCGTATAGCGCCGATGCTCTAGCTTCCAGAGCGCCAGGTATTACCTGTCGATACCTGTCGCTCTCCCATACATTTCAATGATGTTCCTTTTCTTTTGTTTAAACAGGGTTTTTTGTTTTTCATTCTCTCAAATAATTGTGTGACCTTTCCTGGCCTAGAAAGTGTCAGTCTGAAAACATTTTTGATTTTTTATATTTTTATGCAGAATTGTCATTACAGGTCTGGCATTAAAGTATTAATGTCACAATGTTACAACAATGTAATTCCATGTGTTTTTTGCTTTGTTACTGGTGGATATGTGTTCACACAGCGTCTGCCATTCTATGCTATAGCAGCCAGATCCAGAGCGCCTACGCACTGTGTGTCTATTTTTTTGTTGAATAGTGTGAGTCGCTGAGAGACAGTCACACTGAGCTGACACTACCTTTTGCCCCCTGCAGCGCTGGTGTTAGAATGTCCAACATACATCTCATTCATCAATGCTGGCCAGGTTACTACAGAGAATGAGACGCTCTGTTACAGCACCCGATAGCCGATTACAGCGTCTACTAGCGGTCGCTCTTAGCGACTCTGTACAGACGCTCATCTGGCGCTAGTAATAAATCAGCCTGCCAGTACACCTCTGGTGCAAAGCAAACTATATAAGTGTACGTACATGAATAATTCCATATACATATTTTAAAGTGGCACACACTGTAAATTCTAAAGACAAAGCATCATGATGACATAAAAACATGCATATTTTAATTGTTAATTATAATAATTTTCATAAAAAAACAGTGAATATTTATGTCTGTGATGTCATTTTGTGACTTTCCCTTTTGCATCTATTGTTACAGGCAACTGTGAAGGATATATTTCAGCCTGGCTCGCACATCAGTCATTTTTCATATCCACGAAACCAGAAATATGCTTGTAGTCATTTTTTTTTTCTTGCCAGACAAGGTAATCTGTCAAATGTTTATTCAAAAACCGAGTGAGTCATGTAAACTGCTCTATCCAAGATTTTTAATATTTATTTATTGTGCTTTTACATGTGGCTTCAGACTTCTTGGTACAATGAGATCCTGCTGGCCGACCAAGAGTTCTGCTCTTTTTCTCGCCACCTTTGACAGAAATATTTCCAGTAAAGCGCTATCCTTACCTCAGACAGCCTGATTACATGACCTGTGTTTACACTTGCTCTTCTTTAAACCATCTTTCCAGCCTAACTCTCTAAAAAACATTTTCTAGGCAACATATCATAAGACTAAGCTGTTAAAACAAATATCTAATATCCTTTAAACAAACATTTGTTCATTTGGTTTCTTTAAAACATATAATTTTAGCAGGCCTCCTAAAAAAAGACATGACAAGTGTTTTGTACGAGTCAAAAGTAAAATCAGCCCAGATGCGCGCCTGTCTAATATGGTGCCAATAGTCATCAGTATGACATCACAGGAAATGGAATCTAAAGAGTCAAAGCCTTTCTTAGTATTTGTTTATAGTGATAGTAAACACTTTGTGGAAACACTGATTGCAGCGCTATCTGTAAGTCATTCCTGTTTCAGAGCGCAAATAAATCCGTAATAGTGGACATGGGAGTCTGTGGCCATTTTGAATTTGTTTGCCACATGACTTGCTAACATATGTGTGATTGCCTGGGGAGTGCTCAGGCGCTTGCCAAATGTTTTCATATCTGAGGAGAAATACAGCAGTCATCTTAGAGATCTTTCAACCATATGGTAAACTCTCCACCATTCTACTGAAAATTACAAACAGTGGCATTCTTAGTCTAGGTGCTGCTACTATGTCATTGCAGTAATACAGAGTTTCAAACCATTTGAATAACAAAAATCTATTGAGAGTTTTAAAATTCATATAGTAATATACAATAGATCCAATAAACCAACTATAAAAATACATTATTTAATATTATAATAAATATAAAGATACACATTAGACATACATGTTTTCTGAAGCAGAGGACTGAGCAGAAGGGATGGAGTGAGGGGATCAGGAATTTAAATTTAGCATACCATATGCAGGAAAAAAAGCATAGCTATAAGTGTAGATATATACACACAGTTAATATAGAAGAATTCAGTTCAATCCCCATCCTTTAGCAAGGTAGCTTAAACTCTAAGTAGTATCATACATAAACATCCTAAAAAAACTAAACCAGTGTGCTAAAGGGTGATTGATCAGTTGTTCCCAATTGAGCTGTTCAGTTGATAAATAGCCATAGGAAATTAATTGTTTTTGTATCGGTTGGTTCTTAGAGATGTAACACAGTATCCCCTTCCCCGGGTAATAATTTGAGGAAATGGCGGCAAGGTGTGAGGTATCTTTTCTGTTCTTAGGATCTATGAGCCTGGTGTGAGACTCCTGCTTTAATTGGTGAAAATGTTGCTGCTCATGCCTGTGGTGGGTTGGGAAGATTCCGCTTGAGGCCTTCTTGACAATTGAGTCTGCTTCATTACAGATCCTGGGAAATGATGGTGCCTAGTAGTTTTGGCTGTTGGATGAAAGGGTTTGAGCAGCTAGTAATGTCCTACCTGAATAATGCAACTGAGAGATCCCCATCAGTTTGCTTACAGGGCTAATAGATCTGATGAAGATGTGATGAACCTGACCCTCAAGTATGCCCTGGATCACTTTGAACAACCAGGGTCCTATGTCCGGGCACTGTTTTTCGACTTCAGCTCGGCATTCAATACCATCGACCCAAACATCCTCTATAACAAATTGAGACGCATGTCCATCCTGTCTAGCATGCGTGAGTGGGTCAGGAACATCATGGCGGACAGAAACCAATGTGCTAGAGTAAGAACTTTCTTGTTCAGTGAAAATAAACACTAACATTACCTACAGCTACGATCACACCTACTCTGTGGATTCTGTTAAGATTCTTGAATTTGTGGATGATGCGACTGTAGTGGGTATTATCAGCAATGACAGCGGCCTACAGTAATGTGAAGAAGTCAGTAATTTGTATCTCTGTAGTACGACCAAAAACAAAACTACGGAAAACATCATTGGTACCCTCTCCACCTTTAGAAAACTTATTCATATGCAAGCTTGATACTAGAGCAGGTAAAATCATTTGGGACCCCTGGCAGCCTGGACAGATCCTTTTAACCCTTTGCCATCCAGACACAGATACAGAGTTCCTCTGGCTAGAACTAACAGACTCCAAAACAGTTTCATCACCCTAGCCATAAACCAACTGAACAAGGCACTTTAGGGGAATTTCTTGTTCCTTGCTGTATGTTGTTGTACTGTAGTGTTGTACATTGTCAATCCAAATACTTCTATTCCTTAACTTCTGTATCAGCTTCTCACTAAAAACTTGTATGGATGCAAATATGTATTGTCAGAATAAACTCCCCTCAGGGAGATCTCCCCTCAGGGAGATCTGAATTCAACAACAATGTCTACAGTTTTACTTGGGTTGAGAGCCAGATTGCTATTAGAACTCCTGTCACCTAGTCTTCTGAACACAGGCCCCAATGTTGGAATTTTTGAAAAGGCCAACAAAGCTTGCAAGCCTAGTAAACGTAATGATCTTAACTGATTCATCCGAAGATAGGTATACTTATCTGCCCTTTAGCAGCATAATCTTGGAGCACTGTGCAGACTTGTATTTATTGGGTTTTCAACTTTTGGACAACCCTGATCCACCTAGCAATAGATGGGACAGGACAGAGCTTGGAGTGAAGTAGGTGGCATTAGGGGTAAGGATTTGATTTGGGACCTTGAGTGGTCACCATTACGCATCTTAAACAGTTGGGTCCAAAAAAGATCTAGCAAGGGACCCAACTGACTCTGACCCTCTTCTAAAAGTTATCTTCTGAATTATTAACTTCCTGGTCTTTGAAACCAATGCAAGAGTTTACCCACAAGGAGTGCTAGAGGTCTTTTTTATATTGACCCATACTAAGGTGACTTAGTATGATGGATCCTGTTCAAAGATTAAATTCAATACAAACACTGGGTGATCTAAAAGTATTGATGTTAAAGCTTAAAAGGGATTATTTTCTTTTGTTCTTCTTTACTTCCCCTCTTAGTCAGTCCCACCCATTTTTTTCTATTTGTTTCTGATCTTTCTCGCTTACGCTTATTCTTCTCTGCTTCGATACATATAACTGGACTGCACATAGAGTTTTTGAGGCAGGCTAAGAACAGCCCATCCTGACAGACATTTGATCTGTGCGTAAAATCCATCTTATAATGCAATCTCATAATCCAAATTGCAATGTCATGTCAGTGTGAAACTCTACAGCTCTTTAATGTGGCATGGATGTCTTTTATACATAATTGTATTGAAATTATTTCCTGAATTAAGGGTTCAAAAATACAGGATTCAATGGAATTGTGATATATCAAATTATGCTCCTGAAGGTGACTGAATAGAATAATAGGTAAATAAAAACCAATGCAATCAGTATGCAGTGCGCTGGTTATAAATAAATGATAAGCAACCGTGCAATAAAGAAAGTAAGTCACTCCTAACTATCTCTGCCTTGAAAACTGGTACACATATGGTGGGCATGATGGTTAAGCAGCCTAATCTACAACATAATGACTGGTGAAAGATAGCTTTGGTTGTAAACCATTACCTTTCTGCCCACTAACTTGTGCAACAGTGTGGTGGAATGTCAGACTTGCCTTATAATGCAGCCCTGGTCTTCCAGCAATATACCCAATGGCGAAAACTAAATATATATAATTTACAGAATTCTTTACTGTTACATGCTATACACACAATTATTCCTTTTGAAAATGTATTGCATTAACATTCAGTATATGTAAGTAGCCAAACTAGGTGACATAGTAATATGATTTATTAGAAATGGTTGTACTTTGTCGATGTATCCTTAGGATGTAAAATGATAGCCAAGGCATTCCGACAGGATTCCAGTGTTTTCGATTCAATGGTTTAATAATATCTTTGAGGTGAAGAAATAAAGGTCAAGAGGAGGGAAACAGACATGCAGTGCAGGCATTGGTCACAGTGTAGTGTCTATATACAGTAATTGCATATAGCGCAGCATCACAATTGCTAGCTAGAGATGAGTAAACTTGATAAAAATTTGAATTTTTAACAAATCGTTCAAAGTAAAAAAAAAGGAACTAATTTCCTCCTGCACTATACTCTGGCACTCCCTGCTCTGCAGCTGGACAGATGACACAGATCCTCCGCCCTGCCATCTCACCCGCCAATGCTCACTACCTGCAGCAGGGAACTGTCACGCTCCGGGAACTACAGCAACCCACTTGGATAACTCCAGACCTCCCAGTAAGACCTCAACCCCCAATCTCCGCAGCCAGCTTCACCTTTAGGAGCCCCCGCTTGCCGGGACGCAGAGAACGCCTGCCCGGGATCGGTTGCCCCCAGGACTTCAATGGCTCAAAGATTGGAGTCTTACTGTTCAGAGGCCTGGAGAACCCGCGGCTGGAAGTGGCGCCGAGCAGCCCTATAGCTGAGCGTGTAACGGAAGTCCAACAGGCTAGGAGTCAGCAACAGAGGTTCCGAGATGGCAGCGGTACAAAGGATTGGACAAGACGTGGTCGAGGATCAAGCAGAGGTCGGCAACAGGAGATCAGATCGGGGGGTGGTCAAACAGGCGAAGGTCGGCAACGGGAGATCAAATCAGCGGTGGTCAAAACAGGCGAAGGTCGGCAACGGGAGATCAGGTTTTCTTTAGAGACAAGCAACTAAACTGGGTACTAGGCACTATCACAGGCAATTCCCAACTGAGGGGAAATTGCTTATATAGGGAAAGACAGAGAGGAAGGTGAGGGTGATTGGTGCACTATGATGACGGGGCTGATTGGGAGAGCCTGAGTGTAATAACATTTATAGGGCTCATTGGCCCAGACAATGGGGGGGGAGAGGCGTAAGCCTCATGACACCTAGGGCTCATTGGCCCTTTAATCTGAACCAGGGGGCGTGCCAGTGCCCCCTGGCTTATCTACAGCCTCCGGCGGGCGCGCTGAGCACAGCGCCGCCGGAGGGAAAACAGACCTCGGGCACGCGCGCGCGCCCGGGAACAGACGACGCGCGCGCGAGGGGGGAGAGAGGCCGTGCTCGGCGCCGCCCGAGCAGACGCCGCACGGCGCGGCCGCCGGGCCGGAGCTGCTGGGGCCGGCCGGCCGCCAACGCTGGACCGGGGCCCAGGTAAGTGCCGATTGCTGACACTACCCCCCCCTTCACGAGGGGCCTCCGGACCCTCACCCGGTTTTCCCGGATTATCACGGTGGAATTTCCGTACAAGAGCTTTGGCGTGAACATCCCTCGCAGCCACCCAACATCTTTCTTCTGGACCATAGCCAACCCAATCCACCAAGTATTGTAAAGAATTGCGCATCCTACGAGAATCCAAGATCTTATTTACTTCGTACTCGGGCTCATTATCCACAAGAATAGGTGCAGGACCAGCAAGAGGCGCATTCTTCGCCGGTTTTAACAGTGAAACGTGAAAAGAGTTGGGTATTTTCATAGTTGGCGGAAGTTGAACTTTAAAAGACACATTATTCAACCTTTTAATTATAGGAAAGGGGCCAATGAATTTTGGACCCAACTTGCAAGAAGGTTGACGGAGCGCAATGTTTTTAGTGGAGACCCAAACAAGATCGCCTACTTGAAGAGTAGGTTCCCGTGATCTACGGCGATCAGCAAATTTCTTATATTTTAAACTAGTGGTTTTAAGAGTTTCCTGAACATGTGTCCAGATATTCTTCCGTTCTTGAAGCCACTCCTCCAACGCCGGCAAGTTGGAGGGTGACCCTGAAAGGGAAGAGGCTCTAGGATTTTTCCCTAGGTTACAATAAAAAGGCGATATCTTGGTACTCTCACTAGGCGCATTATTGTAAGCAAATTCGGCGAAATCAATAAATTCTGCCCATTGTTCTTGGGCATCAGAGACATAACACCTTAAGTACTGTTCCAGGGTTTGATTAGTTCTTTCCGTCTGCCCATTGGACTGGGGATGGTAGGCAGACGAAAGAGAGATCTGTATACCCAGCCGTGAACAGAAACATTTCCAAAAACGGGAAGTAAATTGGACGCCCCGATCGGAGACTATATTGGACGGAATACCATGAATACGAAAAATGTGTGAAGTAAATAGTCGAGAAAGCTCTGGTGCAGAAGGAAGCTTAGCCAAAGGAATGAAGTGTGCCATTTTACTGAAGCGATCTACGACCACCCAAATAACAGTATTCCCGTGTGATAAAGGCAAATCCACAATAAAATCCATAGAAATATGAGTCCAAGGTTCGGCAGGGATTTCAAGAGGAACCAAACCGCCACTGGGAGCCTTATGAACCCCTTTACTTCGAGCGCAAACAGCACAAGCGTCGATAAAGGCAGTAATATCGCGTCTCATGGTTGGCCACCATACATGGCGACGGGCAAGCATAAAGGTTTTTCGGTTACCCACATGACCAGCAGTCTTAGCATCGTGAAACTCGCGAATTACATCTGAACGCAAATGTGGCGGTACAAACTGGCATCCCAAGGGAACATCACTAGGAGACTGGTCTTGAAACGGCGCCAAGGTGTTAGAGAGATCAGGAAGTAATGCCCCGACCACACAACCCATGGGTAGAATCGGGTCACCAGTGTCACCCCGATCCTTACATTCACCGAACATGCGAGATAGAGCATCCGCTTTAGTATTTTTTACACCCGGCTTGAACGTAATAATAAAATTAAAACGCGAGAAGAATAATGCCCAACGTGCTTGACGAGAGTTCAATCTCTTGGCAGACCCAATGTATTCAAGATTTTTGTGATCGGTATACACAGTTATAGGATGTAATGAACCCTCCAGCCAATGTCGCCATTCATCAAAAGCCAGTTTAATAGCTAATAGTTCCCTATTACCGACATCATAATTTTGCTCTGCGGTACTGAATTTACGTGAAAAATAAGCGCAAGGATGAAGACGCTCAGGGTTACCAGAATATTGCGACAAAACTGCCCCCACTCCCAGCTCAGAAGCGTCCACTTCTACAATGAAGGCCTTACGAATATCTGGGTGAATTAACACTGGTGCCGAAGTGAAGGCCCGTTTCAAGGTCAGGAAGGCCTCACAGACAGAGGGAGACCAGTTGGCAGTAAAGGCCCCCTTGCGGGTAAGATTGGTAAGAGGTGCAACAACATGAGAGAAGCCCTTGATGAACCGCCGATAAAAATTGGCAAAACCTAGAAAACGCTGCAATTCTTTTAAGGTCTTGGGTTGGACCCAATCCTGAACCGCTGAAACTTTCCCCGCATCCATCTCTAGACCCTGGTTGGTAATAATGTACCCTAAGAAAGGAACGGTGGTGACTTCAAAAACGCATTTAGAAAGTTTAGCAAATAAATTGTTCTCTCTTAATTTTTGTAGTACCAACTTAACATGGCGTCTGTGCTCCAACAAGGAATTAGAAAAAATGAGAATATCGTCTAAGTATATGACCACAAATCTACCGAGATACTCTCTGAAAATATCGTTAACAAAATCTTGAAAAACGGCTGGCGCGTTACAAAGACCAAAAGGCATGACCAGGTACTCGTAATGGCCGTCTTTCACATTAAATGCGGTTTTCCACTCGTCCCCCTGTCGGATGCGAATAAGATTGTAAGCCCCTCTTAAATCCAACTTGGAAAAAATTTGGGACCCAGTGAGTTGATTGAACAGATCCCCGATCAAGGGCAAGGGGTATCGGTTCTTTACAGTGATTTTATTCAAGGCTCGATAATCTATGCATGGTCTCAAGCCGCCATCTTTTTTCTCTACAAAAAAGAATCCAGCCCCGGCAGGTGAGGTAGAGGGGCGAATAAATCCCTTCTTTAAATTTTCGGTGATGTACTCCCTCATTGCTTGCTCTTCAGGCAGGGTAAGATTATAAATCTTTCCCCTCGGGGGAATCGTGCCAGGCAGCAAGTCAATAGGGCAGTCATAAGACCGATGTGGAGGAAGGGTATCCGCCGAACGTTCAGAAAAGACATCAACCCAGTCAGCGTATGGTTGAGGTAATCCCTGAGGTAAAATTTGCATACTTCTAAGGCCTGTAGTAAAGCAGTGACTTTTACAATGGTCACTCCACTTGATCAATTCTCCAACCCGCCAATCTATCACCGGGTTGTGGAGTTGTAACCAAGGGTATCCCAAAACCACCGGAGTCTCTGGACAGTCGAAGATGAAAAATTCTAAAAACTCAGAGTGAGAAGAGCCAACAATTAACCGAAGAGGTGGGGTCTTGGTGTTTATAGGCCCTCCCTGGATGGCCTTCCCATTGATGGCCAATACTTGTAGGGATCTTTCAAGAGGGATACCTAAAAGGGAGATCATGCTCCTATCCAGAAAGTTTCCCGCCGCACCGCTGTCGATAAAGGCGGAAACTGTTTGCTTGGAAGAACCCCAAGATAAGTCAATGGGTACTAACATCTTATTTTGGCGAGAGTTGCAAAGTGACTCACCCAGATCAGTACTCTCTACCTGGTCTGGGTGCGGAAGTTTTCCGCCGGTTTCCCCTTGTTGGGACAGGACCCTGCGAAATGTCCCGAGTTCCCACAATATAGGCATAACCCATTGGACCGCCTACGCTGCTTTTCCTCTTGGGATAACCGGGTTCTCCCTAATTGCATGGGTTCTTCCTGTGAAGGAGATGAGGTATTTTCCCCACGGGTAGCGGGGGAACTAAGACTCTGGGAAGACCTGAAGGACGTGGGAGCCCTGGCTCTCTCCCTAGCCCTCTCTCTAAGACGCCTGTCTATTTTAATGGAGACCTGCATTAATTGGTCTAGGTCTGCGGGTGGAGGAAAATTTACCAAAGCATCCTTGATGCTTTCCGACAGCCCCACCCTGAATTGACTACACAAAGCGGGATCATTCCACCTCGATTCGACGGCCCAGCGGCGGAATTCAGCACTATAATCTTCAGCCGAATTCCGTCCTTGTCTCAAGGCCCGAAGCCTATTTTCTGCCGTAGATTGTTGATCAGGGTCAGCATATAAGACGCCCATAGCAGTAAAGAATGCTGTAACGGATTGTAGGGCAGAATCATGAGATGGTAAACTGAACGCCCAGGACTGCGGGTCTCCTTGAAGCAAAGAAATGACTAGGCCTACTCGTTGGGACTCTGTGCCTGAGGAGATGGGTCTCAGCTTGAAATACAGTTCGCAGGCATTCTTAAAATTGGAGAATCTAGCTCGTTCTCCAAAAAATTTTTCCGGCAATGGAATCTTTGGTTCTGAGATATGAGGTGGTACAGAGGATGCCGGTAACTGTCGAGATTCTTGAGTGGCCACTCTTTGAGCGAGCTGGTTTATCGCCGTAGCCATAGCTTGTACCTGCTGTACCAGGTCATCCATCTTTTTGGCCTGTGATAATGTCACGCTCCGGGAACTACAGCAACCCACTTGGATAACTCCAGACCTCCCAGTAAGACCTCAACCCCCAATCTCCGCAGCCAGCTTCACCTTTAGGAGCCCCCGCTTGCCGGGACGCAGAGAACGCCTGCCCGGGATCGGTTGCCCCCAGGACTTCAATGGCTCAAAGATTGGAGTCTTACTGTTCAGAGGCCTGGAGAACCCGCGGCTGGAAGTGGCGCCGAGCAGCCCTATAGCTGAGCGTGTAACGGAAGTCCAACAGGCTAGGAGTCAGCAACAGAGGTTCCGAGATGGCAGCGGTACAAAGGATTGGACAAGACGTGGTCGAGGATCAAGCAGAGGTCGGCAACAGGAGATCAGATCGGGGGGTGGTCAAACAGGCGAAGGTCGGCAACGGGAGATCAAATCAGCGGGGGTCAAAACAGGCGAAGGTCGGCAACGGGAGATCAGGTTTTCTTTAGAGACAAGCAACTAAACTGGGTACTAGGCACTATCACAGGCAATTCCCAACTGAGGGGAAATTGCTTATATAGGGAAAGACAGAGAGGAAGGTGAGGGTGATTGGTGCACTATGATGACGGGGCTGATTGGGAGAGCCTGAGTGTAATAACATTTATAGGGCTCATTGGCCCAGACAATGGGGGGGGAGAGGCGTAAGCCTCATGACACCTAGGGCTCATTGGCCCTTTAATCTGAACCAGGGGGCGTGCCAGTGCCCCCTGGCTTATCTACAGCCTCCGGCGGGCGCGCTGAGCACAGCGCCGCCGGAGGGAAAACAGACCTCGGGCACGCGCGCGCGCCCGGGAACAGACGACGCGCGCGCGAGGGGGGAGAGAGGCCGTGCTCGGCGCCGCCCGAGCAGACGTCGCACGGCGCGGCCGCCGGGCCGGAGCTGCTGGGGCCGGCCGGCCGCCAACGCTGGACCGGGGCCCAGGTAAGTGCCGATTGCTGACAGGAACAAGGTGGTGGAAACCCAGTGCTAGTTTGGGGATCTGTGTCCTCCGTCTGGCTGCTGGGCAGAATGGGATAACTGCACTGGGGCTTTCAAGTGAGGAGGTAAGTAAGTCACTCACCAGCACTCCTAGTAGCGCTGGAAGCCAGCTCGCGGAGTCAGCCTCCCTTCCTGCTGTCGTAGACAGGCTGTGCAGAGGCATGCATTCTCCTGCATAGCTGGAGGAGAACAGGGGAAGCCAGGAACATTGTCAGCTGCATGAGCCAGCTTCTGGCTGTTAGGGCGAGCGCTTTGCGCCCATCTCACAGCACTTCACTTACCTCCATGGCTGCATCCAGCCGTCATCCATCTCACAGCACTTCCCTCACCTCCATGGCTGCATCCAGCCATCATCCATATCACAGCACTTCCCTCACCTCCATGGCTGCTCCCAGCCGTCTCCCTTCCCCCCATGCTTCCTCCTCGCATGGTCAGGTGCGCACACGTCCCCGTCCACTAGAGGGAGCGCGCACCGGATTCCTGAGATTTAAAGGGCCTGTACACCAATGATTGGTGTCTGGTCATCCAATCCTGCATCCACTTCCCCTATTTAAAGGGGCACTTCCTTTCCATCAGTGCCGGATCTTGGTCTTTCCATGCCAGTTGTAAATCAGTTGCTTTTGGATTGCTCACCCGTGTACCGACCTCTGCCTGTCCCCCGACTTTGAACCTTTGCTGACTGCCCCGACCTTGGCTACTCACCTTTACCACGAACCTGTGCTGCCAGCCCTGACCTCTGCCTGTACTCACTACGTCTTTTGCCTGCCCTGTGCACCACGCTGTACCTCGGCTAACTGTGGAACTGGGCCGCTGTTGGGGGGTAGCGACCTGGGGGTCACTCGCCGCTACAAGACCAACCTGCCTTGTGGTGGGCTCTGGTGAATACCGGTGGCCTCTTAGACTCCACTCCCCTGACACGGCATTCGCCATCAGTTCCACAGTCAAAGCGGATCCACATTCAAGTCCGCTCCACCCGGTCCGTGACAGTAAGATCCGGCCATGGATCCCGCTGAGGTGCTGTTGCCTGATGCCAGTGAATTGCCTGCTATTGAGGCTATGCAGTCCCACCAAATTAATCAGCTCTCGGCCTCTGATGCGGCAGTTACTATCGATTCAGCAACAGCAAGTACCACCACCAGCCCCAGCTTTGCCGCCACAGACTCCTGTAGCATCTACAGCTAGAATCCGTCTCTCCTTGCCGGCTAAATTTGACGGAGATGCCAAGTTATGCTGAGGCTTCCTTGCATTTGGAGATGTTGGCGGATCGATTCCCCACTGAACGAGCTAAGGTGGCCTTCGTCACTAGTTTGCTTTCTGGAAAGGCCTTGGCCTGGGCCACTCCCTTGTGGGATCGCAATGACCCAGTCTCTTCCAACATCCACACCTTTGTCTCGGAGTTTCGCCAGGTCTTTGAAGAACCAGCCCGGGCTTCATCTGCTGAATCGGCCCTTTTGAATTTGGTCCAGGGCAAGTCGTCTGTTGGGGAACACGCCATTCGGTTCCTTACTCTAGCATCCGAACTGTCTTGGAATAATGAGGCCTTGTGTGCCTGCTTTAAGAAGGGACTTTCCAGCAAAATTAAAGACACTCTAGCTGCACGCGATTTGCCTTCATCTCTTACCAACCTCATCCATTTGGCTACACGCATTGATGTGCGTTTTACTGAAAGGCGTGAGGAACTCCGCCAGGATAGAGACTCTCAGCGCCCTAGTAGGGCATTCCGTCTGGCTCCCGTGTTTCAACACCCTTTGTCCGCGCATGTGCCTTTCAGTGAAGAGGCCATGCAGGTCGACCGATCTCGCTTGACCCAGCTAGAGAAAACTCGTAGAAGGAACGAGAACCTTTGCTTGTATTGTGCAAGCTCTGAGCATTTTTTGAAAGACTGTCCTATTCGCCCCCCACGTCAGGGAAACGGGCGCACCTAGTGGATGTGGGAGAGGCGTCCCTGGGTGTATGTGCTTCCTCTCCACGTCTCACGGTTCCTGTGCAACTTACCGTCGCACCTATCACTTCTTTAAATTTGACTGCCTTCTTGGATTCGGGCTCCGCAGGAAACTTTATAGAGGCCTCCTTGATTATTAGATATAATATCTCCATGAACCGCCTTGCCAAGCCTTTATTTATCACCTCGGTCAATGGTGACAGGCTTGACTGTACCGTGCATTATCGCACCGTTCCCCTCCTTTTAAAGATTGGACTGTTCCATCAAGAGAGTCTTGAGTTTTATGTCCTCCCAAATTGCACCTCTCAGATTCTACTCGGCCTACCCTGGCTTCAACGTCATGATCCCACTCTTGACTGGAACACCGGTGATATCAAGACTTGGGGTACTGCTTGCTTTAAGAGGTGTTTAAAGGCCGTACCTAGTCCTGCTATCTCTCTACCTGGCCTGCAATCTACCAGGCCTTTACTGATGTCTTCTGCAAAAAACAAGTGGCGGTACTTCCGCCTCATCGCCCTTACGATTGCCCTAATGACCTCTTGCCGGGTACCACTCTACCTCGTGGCCAAATTTACCCCCTCTCGGCTCCGGAGACACAGGCCATGTCGGAGTATATCCAAGAAAACCTTCAAAGAGGGTTCATACGGATGTCTTCCTCTCCAGCAGGCGCGGGTTTCTTCTTTGTGGCCAAAAAAGACGGCTCTCTACGCCCCTGTATAGATTACCATGGCCTCAACAAGATTACCATAAAGAATCGTTACCCCTTACCGTTGATTGCTGAATTGTTTGACCGACTGCGTGGGGCTAAGGCCTTTACCAAACTAGACCTGAGAGGGGCCTATAATTTGATACGTATACGCGAGGGGGATGAATGGAAGACCGCCTTCAATACTCGTGATGGCCACTTCGAATACCTAGTGATGCCCTTTGGACTTTGCAATGCACCCGCTGTTTTCCAAGAATACATGAAAGACATTTTCCGGGACTTGCTCTACTCCTGTGTAGTCGTATATTTGGATGATATACTCATCTTTTCATCCAATTTGAAGGAACATCACCGTTATGTCCGGCAAGTCCTGTCTCGCCTTCGCCAACACCGCCTGTACGCCAAGCTGGAGAAGTGCCTTTTTGACCGTACCACCTTACCTTTTCTAGGGTACATAGTTTCTGCTCGAGGTCTCCAGCTGGACCCCAGCAAACTGAAAGCAGTTTTGGATTGGCCACGTCCTTCCGGCCTTCGGGTTATTCAGCGTTTCTTGGGATTCGCCAATTACTATCGACAGTTTATTCCTCACTTTTCTACTGTGGTCGCGCCCATTGTGGCTCTCACGAAGAAGAACGCCAATTCTAAGTCTTGGCCCCCTCTGGCGGAAGAGGCCTTTATTTCCCTAAAAAAGGCCTTCTCCTCTGCTCCGGTGTTGTCTAGGCCTGATCCAGCCAGGCCCTTCGCCCTTGAAGTAGATGCCTCCTCCATTGGAGCGGGAGCTGTGCTCACACAAAAATCTTTTACTGGCAGAATTCTCACCTGCGGATTCTTTTCGAAGACATTTTCTCCGGCAGAGAGGAATTACTCCATTGGTGATCGGGAGCTACTCGCCATCAAGTTGGCCTTAGAGGAGTGGAGGCATCTCTTAGAGGGTTCTGCCCATCAGGTGTCCATCTATACGGACTATAAAAATCTGTCCTACTTAGAAACTGCCTAGCGACTGAACCCTCGACAAGCCCATTGGTCGTTGTTTTTCGCCCGCTTCAACTTCCAAATCTACTTCCGGCCAGCCGCCAAGAACATCAGGGCGGACGCCCTTTCTCGTTCGTCGGACATCTCTGATGCTGAATATTTTCCACAACATATTATCCCGCCTGAATGCTTTGTCCACTCTGCTCCCGCTACACTAGTACAGGCTCCGCCTGGAAAGACCTTTGTGCCATCTCGCCAACATAGCAAAATATTAAGATGGGGTCATTCTTCACATGTAGCCGGCCACGCTGGTATCAGAAAATCTTGTTCTCTCACTTCCAGGTATTATTGGTGGCCTACTCTCGAGAAGGACGTCACGGAATTCATTCAGGCCTGTACCATCTGTGCCTGTGACAAGACTCCTCGCCAAAGACCTGCTGGCCTACTCTTTCCTCTGCCTATTCCAGATATCCCATGGACACACATTGCTATGGACTTTATCACTGACCTCCCTTCTTCGTATGGCAATACTGTTATTTGGGTGGTAGTGAATAGGTTTTCTAAGATGGCGCATTTTGTACCCTTGCCTGGTCTCCCATCGGCTCCTCAGTTGGAAAAATACTTCCTGATGCATATCTTTTGGCTTCATGGGCTTCCTACAAACATTAGCCTTGATTCAGAGACACATTCGTTCGGACTTCCGTAGCTGTCTGTGAAAGTTTTGGTGGGTGTTTGTCATTTTTTTGCTTTTTTTCGTCCATTTTCTACTTGCACGAACATTCGGGAATGCGCTTCCGATGATCGGAAGCAAATCGGAAAATTTCCGTTAGTTCGGATCATTTTCCAAACAAAATCGGAAATTTTCAGTTCGTTCAGAAAACTTCAGTTGATTCAGAGAGCTGATTTCCGACGGATCACCACCCTATAAATCCGTTTCATTTCCGATCCACTTACGAGACCTTTGAGGGCTCGGATTGCTGTTGTTGAACATGTTTTGCGGCTATGTGGAGAAGTCTGCGTGCCTTTAGCACCAAGGCATTGCATGTATCAGCATGGCCGAGGCCATAAATTGTATAGCAATGCATACCTGAATCAATACATTTCATGTATGCCTTATAGAAGCATTTTAATGCTGACCTTAATTAGTCCTTAGCATGTAAACATTTATTTTCCCACACATCCATATAATTGCTATATTTTTTTAGACTTATGTCCTTTGTGAATTATATTTGGATTGTTGAACTTGCATCTTAATGTGTTGTAGGAGTTATTGTTTTAGTTGGTTACCTTTGCTTTGTGTAATTATTTTATATTTGGTTGCAGGAACTGCAAGATGTGCCACTCGCCCTTGCTCCTGATGCTCCTGATGGTGGCGAGGGCCCTCTGGCTTTTGAAGTACAGATTTAGGTGTTTGGACCATACGGGGGGGGGGGGGCACTGCAGCATGACCCCAACAAGGTTATACCAATATTTTAATTTACGTTTTTTAACAGGGACCACACGTGCCAGAGTGGCACAACTGAGTGTCAGGGTCCTTCAGTTGGTGGGCGAGATGCAGGAGCTGCGCAACTCGTTGGGGACCACAGATGAAGAATAATGTTCTGTGGCCTGCCATTGCTATGTATTTTGTTTTTTATAGCTGTTAAAATTTGAAATTTTCAAAATTTTTAACAATTTTATATTTTATGATGGAATAAAAAAAAATGTTTACATTGTCATTTCATTTACAAAATTCATTAACACAAAACTAATGGGCCCAGAAATATTTAAAGATGAGAAGTGATTTGGGTAAGTTTTAGGGGGCTAAAATGGAAGAAGAACCTAACCAAGAAGTGGTTTGGGTGAGTTTTAAGGGTCAAAAAGGGAAGATGGAGGAGAGTGCTAAGTGATTTAGCTAAACATTGTAGTAGAAGTGAGGGTGGCAAATATGTAGGCGAGCACTTTAATGAGTTAAATTTGTAGTGCGCAGGCGCAAGATCGTAAGGATTTCCGTCTGAATGAATATTTATTGAAAAAGGGAAACAGAATCGAACGGGAAATGTAAAGGATTCGTTGGAGGATACGATGGGAAAAGGGCAAAAACGAAAGCCTACGTTGTAACATGTGAAAATAAAACGGAAAGGTCTGGATGGAAAATGACATCCTCTTAATTCGTAATCTGCCGTACGAACGGACGGAAACTTTACAGAAGGTTTTCAATGCATGCATAGAATCGCTCGTACGCTCATACGAGAACGGAAACATTTCACAAAAAAAAAACAGATCAGAGCTAATACTGAAGTTTTTTTTGTCTCTCTGAATCGAGGCTATTGTGTCAGACAGAGGTGTGCAGTTTGTTTCCAAGTTCTGGAGAGCCCTTTGTAAACAAATTAAAATTAAACTGGACTTTTCCTCCGCTTATCACCCCCAGTCAAACGGCCAGGTGGAAAGAGTTAACCAGATTCTCTAGCATTATCTTCGCCATTTTGTTTCTGCCAGTCAAGACGATTGGGTCGATCTTCTGCCCTGGGCGGAATTCTCGTATAATTTCAAGGATTCTGAGTCTACGAGGAAGTCCCCGTTCTTGGTGGTATACGGTCGGCATCTTCTTCCGCCTCTGCCCTTGTTCACGTCCTCTGGAGTACCCGCCGTGGATGACATCACACAGGATTTCTCTACCATCTGGCAAGAGACCCAACGTGCCCTTTGTCAAGCTTCCGCCCGTATGAAAGTTAGTGCTGATAAGAGGAGAAGGGCTCCGCCTGTCTATCCTCCAGGAGATAAGGTGTGTCTGTCGGCGAAATACATCCGCTTCCGAATTCCTAGCTACAAACTGGGTCCCCGTAACCTGGGTCCTTATAAGATCAAACAACAGATCAATCCAGTTTGCTACAAGCTTCACCTACCCACATCGCTGTGAATCCCCAACTCCTTCCACGTCTCTTACTGAAGCCAGTAATTGTCAATCGGTTCTCTCCTAAAACCTTGGTGCCTGCTCCAATCTCTGGTACCGAGGATGCCTTTACAGTGAAAGAGATTCTGGCTTCTAAGCTCTCCAGAGGTAAAAGATATTTTTTAGTTGACTGGGAAGGCTGTGGACCTGAAGAAAGATATTGGGAACCCGAAGAGAACATTCTGGACCGCAGTCTCATCTCGGATTTTCTTGGTCCCAAGAAGAGGGGGAGACCCAAGGGGGGGGGGGTACTGTTAGGGCGAGCGCTGCGCACCCATCTCGCAGCACTTCACTTACCTCCATTTGCTGCCTGCCCCTACCTTGGCTACTCACCTTTACCACGAACCTGTGCTGCCAGCCCTGACCTCTGCCTATACTTACTACATATTTTGCCTGCCCTGTGCACCACGCTGAACCTCGGCTAACTGTGGAACTGGGCCGCTGTTGGGGGGTAGCGACCTGGGGGTCACTCGCCGCTACAAGACCAACCTGCCTTGTGGTGGGCTCTGGTGAATACCGGTGGCCTCTTAGACTCCGCTCCCCTGACACGGCATTCGCCATCAGTTCCACAGTCAAAGCGGATCCACAAGTCCGCTCCACCCGGTCCGTGACACTGGCACTATTAAGAACTCCCATCGCAGGACTGGAGCAATGAGCGAGATGCCAGGCAGGTAAGTGACAGTGAGTTTTTTTAATAAACGAATTTTGGGGAAAAATTGATTGGCACGCATCCCAAATAAATTTACTCCACTGAGTATATTCTGCCTTAAAAGAATTGGTTCACTCATCTCTGTTGCTAACCTATGAGCAGTGAGATTTTGGGGATAGTACAAGGTGATTATTGCTTCAAATGGCACATATGGCATGCAGTTTGGACTAGACCAAGGAATTATTGTATGTATTAGAGACAGAAAACATGGACCTTACACTGTAAATTTGCACGAATCATACAAAATGTTTGGATTAATAGTGAGTTATTAATCAAACTCCATCCCCTGGAATGCAGTATTCCTAGTTAGATGGAGCACTTTAAAGAAAAAGCCTCCTAGCATAAGCATCCTAAAACATTTGCACTGGTGGGCAAAGGGAACCAGGTGAAAAATACAGTTGGTGTATCTTGCTGGCACTAGAGCTGAAGGTGATCCCTTCATGGCAGTAGAGCTGAAGATGGCCCCTTCATGGCAGTAAAGCTGAAAGGTGGCATGATGTGGCATATGACTGGCCACACCATAAAGGGACTCATCAAGACTCTGTCTAAAGTGATAACATTGTGTGGGTATATAAAAAAGAATTTTATTACTGAGTATGATATATTTTTGGTATTCTAAATGATTGACTAGTATAAACAACTACTTTGCAGCTTTTACCCTTTTCTGGGCAATGCAAATATGTTGTAGTGTCAATATTAAATCTGCAAAAATGTTTTAAAATAAACTTACTCCTATTCACCCATCCCTGTGTCCTAAGCTTGAAATTGGTGCTGGTTAGCTGTAAAAAAAATTACCTGCCAGCAGTCAGTAATATGACCAGCTATTCGTCTGATTCTCTATTGCAGTTTGCCATTATGAGGCTGAGTGATGGGCGGCAAATGGGGAGGGGTGTTCAAATTAAGTACAGGTACAGACATTTTAAATAAAATAAATGACGTTTGAAAGCAATAACTTGAACTAATTCTGGTTGCCCTAATGTTTTTGGAATTTGACATCTTGATTCGTGCTGTCTGTGGCTAACAACTATGCTGTCTCACTCCATTTGCAAGGGCGGCAAAAACATACCACATTAGTGGAGTCTTTCATAATCCATTTAGTTTTATGTGCTGCCCATGCAGATTCCATAGAATCATGCTGTTACAAATGCTGTTGCTATCTACTCTTTCCAGAGGCAGTTAGCCTTGTCTATCTTAAACTTCATGTAGTGTAGCCGCAGGCATTTGGCCTACGTATTTCAGAAACTGATGGTGTGTTAAACATATGTGTCTAAAATTGTTAAACTCATATATAACATAAATCATTAAGAAGAAAAGTAACTGGTGCAAGTAAGAAAAAGTACAGTTTGATTGAGGGTTGTCGGGTTGTGCTTTGTAAGCTTCAAAAAAGTAAATGCACAATAATTGGGTTTAGTAGAGCATTAAATATGCTATTCAGATGTTCAGATTAAGATGTGCTCCTAAGTAGTTTTGCTTAAATATGCTTCTCTTTGGGATCAATACAGGAAGGATCCAAATCTGAACACCGTTCAAGTGAAACATGGAAAAAGATCCTATATAGGGAATAGCTGATCCGTTGAAGTTCGGGTTTGCTGAATTCAGCCGACAGTGCCACTAAAATTTGGTTCAGGTACCTAGTCTCCACATGAACCTGAACCCAAACCCCACTGAAGTCAATGGGGGCCCAAACTTGATGGCCTAAAAATGGCTGTAAAATGGGGGTAGCAAGGGCTAGAGGGCTGAAAATTGAGGGGAGCACCAGGGCGATTGCCCTCACAAACTGGGCTAAGGACAGTACTCAAAACAATAAAAATAATAATAAAAAAATCAGAAAACTAAAAAAATTAAATTAATACACACATAAATAAATAAATAAATAAATACATCAATATATACATAGTAAACAAAAAATTAATAACATCAGTAAATATATACATAAATATATGCATAAATAATTAAATAAATACATACATAAATAAATTAATACAAATATTAAATGTTTTACAGGTGTCAGATGTCTGGGGGGAGGGGGTGTTGGAGGAGGTGGAAGTGGCAGTGTGAGCAGAAGAGATGGAGGAAGTGGATGTGGCAGTGTAGGTGGAAGAGGCGGAGGTAGCAAACACTTTAGCCACTTACTCAGGTGCAAAGCCAAGTCTTGTGGGATCTACACCTGGTTCATCTTAAGGAATGTAAGTGTATCCATGTTGGATGTGGATAGGCGGATCCTCCTGTGATGACACACCCTGCGCTGCTGAACACATGTTCTGTGCAGGTCACCGGTCAGCACCTTCAAGGCATAGAGGGCAAGCGACGGCCATGTGTCCAATTTAGCGACCCAGAAATTTAACGGGGCTATTGCCCTTGCTATTAATTAGCAGTGGCACCCAAATGGCCTGAACTAGTGGACACTCCACTAACACTTATTTAACAGCAATGACACCCAAGTGGCTTGAACTAGTGAACACTCAATTTCAATTTGTTATTAAACAAAAAAGAGTGTCACGCCGGGTCTTCTCTTCACTGGGGGGGCCTCCGATCGCCCCCCCGGCTCTTCAGCTTCAGGGGAGAACCTGAAAGGGCTCTCCCCCTCCTCTCCCGACGGGCGCCGCCATCTTGCCGTTAAGCCCCGCCACTTTGGGGCTGGGCTTATGACGTCACTCACCGGATGTCGTCCAGGCTCCCTGCTGCTCTTCATTCAGATGCGATCATGCTGGCCACAGGAGCAGAGGGGCAGGTGATCAGATCATCACCTGCCCCTCTGCTACTGCAGCCAGCATGATTGCATCTGTCATCACATCGAGGGACAAAGGAGCTGACGATCGGAGGTAAGTAAAGTAAAAAAAAGCTTTTATATTTTAATAAAACTTATTTTTTGTTATGTGTCAGTGTGTTTTTTTTTTACTGTTAACCCCTTGTGAACTGGTAAGGGGTCCATGACCTGCTAGCAGGTGACTTGCCATTAACCCCCGGCACCCCCAATTACCTGCCTCCCCAAAGTCGGGGAGGGGGGGGCAGAAGAGCCCGGGCCCACATAGACCACAAAAGCTGTCCCCCCCACTCTGTGCCTACAAGCCCCCATAGCTGGTCCCGGGCTGGTAATGCTGGGACCACATTTCATTTTTTGGGGGGGATTTTTAAGGGTTTTTAACCCTTAAAATTCCAAAAAAATGGGGTCCCCCGGGAGGGGGGACCCTATGTCATTTTTTTTTTGAATTAACCCCTTATGCTTTGTCACCCAGCAGCTATAAAAGGCTTCCAGCTGCAGCAGGAGAGCAGAAGCCAGATTGATCAGTGTGGGACACAGGGATGGATGGGAGGTAAGTATATAAAAAAAATAATAATAAAATATTTTTTATCTCTGTCTCTGTGTTTTTTTTACATTTAACCCTTTGTGAACTGGTAAGGGGTCCATGAGACCCCTTATACCAGTTCACAAGGCTGGGGGCTGGCAAGTCACCTGCAACTAGCAGGTGACTTGCCATTAACCCCCGGCACCCCCAATTACCTGCCTCCTCAAAGCCCAGGGGGGGGGCAGAAGAGCCCGGGCCCACATAGGCTATGTGGGCTCGTAGGCTGCAGGGTGGGGGGCCACAAAAGCTTGCCCCCCACTCTGTGCCTACAAGCCCCCATAGCTGGTCCCGGGCTGGTAATGCTGGGTAAGGGGGACCCCATTTTATTTTTTTTTTATTTTTAAGGGTTTTTTTTAACCCTTAAAATTCCAAAAAATGGGGTCCCCCCCCTGGGAGGGGGGACCCTATGTCATTTTTTTTAATTAACCCCTTATGTTTATAGTGTGGGTAGTAGTATTTTATTTGTAAATGTTAAAAAGTGCTATTTTCAGTTTGGGGGGTCTCCTGGGCAAGAATGGGGGGGCTACCGATACATATGGGGTACCGTTGTAATCGGAAGAAATGGGGCTTTCACATGCAATATGGTTTTCTCTAATAAAGTAAATGTTTTATTTAAAATAAAGGAGACAATTTTCTAAAAAATAATTTTTAATTTTTTTTTTCTTTTTATGCAAAAATATTTAAAAAAACAGTAGAAAAATTACAAACAAGACATTTCATGTTAAAGCCTAAACCCTGCTGCAAAAAAAATATCTATAATTTTCCTGGAAATTCCTCCAAAAATCACGGTTAAACATGGTGCAAAATGGTGAAAAATTACCTGTCAACAGAGGGTGAAAAAATTTCAAGTAGACGGGCAATTAAAAGAGTTAATAGTACATATGCATGTGGGGTATTGTTCTGCTCGGGGGACCTTGCTCTTTCAGATTTAGCTTGTTTTTTCTTGTTTGCATATTGATTTTTTAAGAAAATTTGTTTTTTATTCTGTTTTTTTATAATTTTTTTGAGGGAAACCTCGTGCAACCTAAGAATTCTTCAAGGGATTACTTCTAAAATGATGAGCCCACTACAACAAGCTAGGTACGCTTAGAAAGCTTAACATATGTTCTTTCAGGGAATATATGGTTTCTTGGGGGGTATTCCAAATGTAAAGGGTTGTTTTGGTAGAAAAAGTACAAGGTGCGCACTTTGTCTGCAGAGCTGAAATTTTCAAGTAAAATTACCCTTACGCACATGCTTTACTTTGAGGTGTTTGTCAACTCTTTCCTTGACAGTAGCTATGCATGTTGGGTATTGTTCTGTTCGGGGCATGTTGCTTTTTCAGATTGGGCTTGTTTTTTTTTTTGTTTGCATATTTTTTTTTGGGAAAATATGAGTTTGATTCTGCTTTTTATTCTTTTTTAGTGAAACTCTGCACTACCAAAGAATTCATTGAGGAATTACTTCCAGAAAACTGCACCTATGTAAACAAGCCTGGTACACCTAGAAAGTCTGAGGTGTATACTTTCAGGGAATATAAAGTTTGTGGGGGGTATTTCAAATGTAAAGGGTTGTTTTTCTTGAAAAACTGCAAGGTGCGCCTAGCGCTTAGCATATTTGTATTTTATCTGAAAATCTCCTAAAGCGCTGTTTCAGTTTGGGGGAGTCTCCTGGGCAGGAAAGGGTGTCTACCTATACATATGTGGTAACGCTGTGACCAGGAGAAATTTGGATTTCACATGCAATAAGATTTTATTGACTAAATTACTTTTTTATTACAAAAAACACTACAAATTGTAAACAAAATTGTTTTTTTTTTTTTTTTGCACATATTTCACCCCAAAATATTGAGAATACACCTAAAAAATGACAAAAAAGACATTTCATGTTAAAACCCAGATTCTGCTAAAAAAAAGAATATATAATTCCCTGGGAAATCCCTGGAAATCCCTTAAAAAATCACAGTTGAACATGTGGAGCGCAAAATAGTGCAAAATGGTCTAGCAACAAAGGGTGACAAAAACTCCAGGTAGCCTGGCAGCGAAAGGGTTAACAGACTAAAAGCCTGCTCAACAACGGCATGGTAGCCCAGTTATAGGCCTCCTGGTCTTGTGTCTGTGGCCTCAGAAAAGGGGTTAGCAGCCACGGCAAAAGCGTGTATCCCCATAGTCACCTAAAAAAAATAAAATAAAAGATTAGAATCAACTAACAAGGCAAGGCCACATATAGAGAGAGCAACAAGGAAGTGGCACTACAAGGGCAAAGACGCAAATTAACATCAATCAACCCAAAAAGTAATGCTGATGAGATAGGGAGCAAGAATGCCATTTTGATAACAATGATGGCTTTGAGGGCAAAATAAAGGTAAGGTGTTCAAGAAGGGCAAAGGAGGTTAACTAGCAACATGTGGGAATGGGTACTTAATAGACACAAAGTTAGGTAATGGGGGCAAGGAGCTAAATAGGTAAAAATAAACAAGCCACAGAGACAAAAACAATGGGGGACAGCTGATACCAAGCAAGAACACAAAAATGCAAGACTAGCTATTGAAATGCAGAAAGGCAAGAAAAATAGACACACTTACCCAGAAGCCAACTGTCACTCAGATCACCAGTCTCAAATTAGTCATACAGACTGGAGCTCTGTAATATGAGTGCATCATGGGTGGGCCAGGGAAGCCAGCCATAAAGCTGAAGAACCACACACTGGACATTGATCGAATGTCCCATCTTCTGGTTCCTGGTAGAAAATGACAACAGACACAGGTTAATACACTAGCAGCATTACAGTAGCTGGCAAAGAGCAATCCGATACATTGCAACTTGGACACAGGGAACAGTGAGCCCAATGAGCCACATGGATTAGCTAATTTAGGGGAGCGTAACAAAGGTTCTTACAAAGGCAACTTGGCAAGAAGGAGCAGGAGGGCCAAAGAGTGCCATCTACCAATGGGGGACACAACCAAGAGAGATACTGTGCAACAGCTTATAGCTTGTCACTGTATGCTCACCCTGCTACGAGGCCTCCGCACAGCAACCACTGCTGTTTATGATCCCATGAGATAGTAACAGACCCTAGCCAAAAGGCCTGGCAACAATACCCAGCAGAGGAGAGCCACAACTAAAGGAGCCCTCACTCCAACCAGCTTGAGCGACTGAACCTCAGCTTGGAAGAACCACCACTGTGATCATAGTATCACCCCTGCCAGGTAAGTAACTGTGCACATGTGTTTTGGGCTTTTAGCCTTTATCAGCACAAGACTGGAAGTTGATGTCTGTATGAAGTCTTTGAGAGCATCGTAACAGAGAAGCAAGCCACCTCATGGGGAGTCTTATGTTAGGCATTAAGAAATTGTCCAGACTCAAAATAATAAACAATATACTTACCTTTGTCCTCGACTGTTGATCACTCCCAGTAGAGCATTTAAAGCGGACCAAGACCCACTGAACTTGTGAAATACATTTGGGCAAAGCCCCTGCTGCAATTCCCTTCTTAGGATGTAGAACTAGAAATGGATATTGTCACTTTTTGAATCGTCCCTCTCTGTAAGATGGCAGATCATTGCATAGGTGTGGCAATTACATCATTGCCACGCATAACAGTGGTAATGAATGGAGGAGGTGGAGCTTTACAGCTAAACCAGGCACCATTATCTGGGATTAGAGTGGAGCAGGAGCAGTGAGAATGGGCAAATGGCACTTTTCACAGGGGGAGCAATTCAGGGGATGCTAGTTAAAGATGTGGGTTTTGGTCCACTTTAAATCATACCCAGTCTGCAGATCCAAGTCCTGTGCAACCTGACCTGATCCTCTGTCGCTTCTGCATTCACAACGGTGCTCCGCCCCCACCATCAGTCACAGGGATAGTTCATTGCAGTGAATAGAGATGGCATCCCAGGGCCATTGGGACTGCCGACGGGGGGGGGGAGCATTCAATCTGGAATGCAGATAAAATGGACAATCGGGGCCGGACAGCACGGGACTTAGATCTGCTGGTCAGGTAAGATTCAGAACGCCAGACTAGAAGCGATCATTGGCGGGGGAAAAAGGTAAGTATAGCATTTTTTTTTTATTTTGAGCCTGGACAATAACATTATTCTAGGGTACAAGGCAACAATCACAACAGAATACAACAGAAAGTATTTGCATGGCACATTCAGACAAGGTGCTTAAGGCCACTGGGGGTGAAAGTGGAGAAGGGTGGCCAAGTCAAAAGTAGTAGTGGCACTTGAGATAATTGCAAAGTGGGACGTGGTACTCCATGACAGAAGGTTGGGAACACCTAGGCTAAACCCATTGTAGGTCCAGCCATGCAAATCATCTCGTTTTTCTTTCAATGCAACCAAATACACCCAAATTGAGCAGCAAGAATTCTGAATTAGGAGCAACCTTTGTATTTAATTCTTTATCAGTAAAAGAAGACACCCCCTTTAGCTATGGATAAACATATGCATATAATGGCAGGATTCCCAGTTTACACAAGAATTATTTTTTTAAGAGAAAATGAATAAACTTTAGCTATTGTTTACTGTAGGGACATGGGACTCATCTAAAAATACTTTATTTTGGTAAAAGGAAACTTAAACAATGTATACTGATGTTTTAAAGGTGTTAAGAGGAGCTGTATGTATCTTCGTATATTCCAAATCACAGTTGGTTAAAGGCAGCTCTGCTATAAATGTAATACTGCAGGTAAGGGCCTTTTTAACATTTAAAATAGAATTGGCCACATTTAATTTCTCAATTTGGTTTTAAGAAATTTTAGGTTTTAGGTTAAACTTTGACCTTAATTAAATGGCACATCCAACAAAAAGGTACATGAGTGTCTGTATAGCGTCGCTTAGAGCGACCGCTAGTGGATGCTGTAAACATGTATTGGGCGCTGTAACAGAGTGCCTCAGTCGCTCCAGTAACCTGGCCGGCATTGATGAATGAGATTGGGCGCTCTAACACCAGTACAGCGCTGCAGGGAGCAAACGGTAGCGCCAGCTCATTGCGACCGACTCTCAGCAATTCACACCATATTCAACAAAAAAACAGACTCACAGAGCGTAGGTGCTCTGGATCTGGTCGCTATAGCATAGAGCGGCAGATGCTGTGTGATTAAAGGTTGTTTTTGAACACATATCCACCAGTAACAAAGCAAAAACACATGGAATTACATTGTTATAACACTGTGACATTTATACATTAATGCCAGACCTGTAATGACAATTCTGCATAAAAATATAGAAAATCAAAAAAGTTTTCAAAAATGACTTTTTCTAGGCCAGGACAGGTCACACTATTATTTGAGAGAAAAAAAATAATTCAAAAACAAAAACCCTGTTTAAACAGAAGAAAAGGAACGTCCATTGAAATGTATGGGAGAGCGACAGGTAGCGACAGGTAATACTCTGGAAGCCAGACCGCCGGCAGTATACGCTGAACCACCTGTAATGACGAATCGTACGCTACATGGCGCTGTTAGAGTCGCTCACCAGAATCGCCTTCATAAATGTGGTATTGCGTTCCCCAGACGCTGCCTGCCACTACGAGGCACTACCTGCCGCTATCGCTTGATGAATAACCCCCATAGATGTCACTGATAATGAGGAGGAGAACATCGGAAACAGAGGGAGACAGCAGAGTTCCCACTGCTTAGCAGGTTGGCACCAGAGACTACTACCCAAGTCCTGCCTTACACCCAATGGCATGGAATCTAGGAGCAACCCCAGTTTTTTTTAGAGCCCGCCCATAGGCTGGGCTTTTTGGCCAGCCCCAGGCCATGCCACAGATAGTCAAGGGACAGGGGTAGAAACCACCAGAAGGTAGCCATGGCTAAGGGTCACAGGTACAAAGGCAAAGCCGAAGTCATAAAGAGGTATGAAATCCACGGGGTCAATCCAAGTAGCAAGGTCTAGGCAGTCCAAGATCATACACGAGTAAACAAATCCAAAGAGTAATCCAGTAGCAATGTTAAAGGCAATCCAAGGTCATACATGGGTTAAGCAGGTTTCAAAGGTTTACAGAACCAGAAGCGGCACAAGAGAACAGACGTTGAATCTAAAGAGCAGGATTAGGATTAATTAGAGTAGCAGGATTGGTTCCCTCTTAGTCAGCTGACAAGCACGCCTATGTTACCTAGGCCCTTATTTAACAAGGGATAGCGCCAGGTAGCGAATGGTGAGCGAACGGTAATGACGCTCACCGCCACGAGAACGCCGGCTCCCCTCCGCAATCACACATTTATCAAGCTGATCCTGCTTAGCGACTGACAGAGCGCCAGATAGCGAATCATTCATCATTATTCCAGCCTCACCCCACAGCGCCAGTGATCGACCTTGAACAGCGACAGGTATGACCTCTCGCTACCTGGCGCTCTCCAATGCATTTCAATGGAGCAATCTTTAAATATTCTTAATTAATTGCTATTAATGTTTTTTTTTTTTTTTAATGTCAAAAATTCTGTGACCACTTCTGCAATGTTAGATATTTTTTTTAAGGTAAAAAAAAAAATACAAAAATTGTGCAGAATTGATATTACAGGTCTGATATTAATGTATTCATATTACAAAATGTTTTGAAAAACATGTTTTTTATTTTTTCAAAAAATATGGTTGTTTGGGGGTTAAAAAACTACTTTTAACCCATCGCCGCCAGCGATCTGGGGTTTAAACAAGCATTTCACAGCGCGAGAAATTTTGGAGTGTGATTTGTTAATGAATATGCTGGGAGCCGTTCGCTATGGCCATTCGCTGTCATACGCTCCCATACAGCGCGGAACCTGTCAAACAGCAACTCCTAACCCCGTATTCAACATTACCGCACACCGACGGGGTCGCTGTCAACAGCCGCTACTGTCGCTCATCTGTCGCTACCTGGCACTATTAATGAATCGGCCTCCTAGTTAGCCGGCTCTCACCTAGTCAGCTGACAAGTCCACATGACTAAACTGCATTCCCCTAGTCAGCTGACAATTTGCTCATGGATGTCCATTAACCCCATGTATGCACACTATTAGTTGCATTTATTAACCCTGAGCATACACTATTAGCTGTATTCCTGCACACGACTGGCAATATTTGGAGCATGTGAAATAGCAGACTGTAGAACACTTGAACCCTTGAGCATGGGAATTGGACAAATCCAGGTGTACCTGCCTAATTATGACAGAGGCACTGTGGCGTTTGCTGGTGTGGCTTCAACATACCTCTGCAGATGTGTGCCAACCAAGAGCTCTGTTTTAACTATAGATCGGAGAGAATTAATGGTTCCTTCTCTGGCACAGGGTCCTGGGTTTTGGACCACTTTAAGGAATCAGTAAACCTTGTTTCTCTGTAAAATTAAATGTGTTTCCAGAAGTGGCTCAGATTATAGATTATAGGATTGGTTGCCAGATGACAGGGTGGAGTGCTATGGCTCCTTTCTGTATTCTAATTGCCTCGCTCACATGCACCTTCTAGGTAATTATAAACTGGTCAAAGGGGGCCACCCTTCCTTTGTATGGCTTGTTTCTTTCTTGCTCATCTGGAGCTTTTTTGTTTCCCTTACTTCTTCCTTAAAGGAGCAGTATCGCGAAATTTGCATTAAAAAAGATAAATAATTAAATAGCCACACATTAGCTTCTAACATGTGTATAAATAATCTGGCGATAGAAAAAAGAAAAAATGTATGCCTTTCTTTTAAATGGTATAATGACAATGGCTCAGTCCATTTGCTGAATAGGGGGATCTGCTGGGTTGTATTTAGTGAGCTGCTTCATTTAGCCCACTGGTCTCCTAGCAACACTTTACCTCAGAGGTTGACACTGTAATCAGTGGTAACGGCTGTGTGTGTGTGAGGTGCTGCTTTTGTTATGAGACTGAAATGTGTAAAATCTATACAAAATAAACTAAACTGACTGAATATAACTGAAATTCTTCTTTGAATAACTGTGCAGGAAAATCTAAAGGTATTAAAGTAGAACAAAACCCTGAGTGGCCGACCCTGAAGTCTATAAGACCCGGCCATTGATCTTGCCCCTTGGGCATTCTAAATCAGGATGCCCACTGTGTGAAACGACTCCTGGATAACCACAGATCCCTCCATTTTTCTGGCGCGCTCACGCAGATAGTCATTTAGACAGGCCGGGCGGCCAGGAAAGTTACTGCTCAGGCTCCCCATCTGCGTGCAAACAGCGCTGATTAGATGAGAGCCCGCGCATGCGCTGTAGGACAGGGAAAGGTACGTTTTCACAGGCGAACTTGGAGATTTCACATATCAGGGCATCCCAAGTCGGGATGCCCCTAGGGGCACAAAACAAAACTCCAGATAGTGAAAATCCTGGGTTGGGCTTTGCTCAAAACACACAAAGCTGAAAGAAAGATCATATGGAAAAAAGAGAGAAAATGGTAAACTGAAAGATTCAGCAGCAGTGCCAACATGAAGGGAAAACTGTCAAAATCAGTTAAATGACTTCTAGAGCTTTTCTCTCTGTTTTAGATATATAAGTTCTGGCCAGGCAATGTTGCAATGTTGTTATCTTATGCTGGACGGCTGCCAGCACTGAACAGCTGAAACATCTGATACATTGTTTCTCCCTCTCCTCAGCATGGAACAGGCCAGAGTGTCGGGCTCCGACACTCAGAAGACATAAACATGAGCTTTTAGTCTCCAGCTGCACAACACACACATCATATTTTTCTAAATTTGTAATTCTTACTCCAACACCTACCTACTAGAGATGAGCGAACTTTTGAAAAGTTCGATTCGGTCGATTCGCCGAATTTCACAAAGAAATTCGGGTTCGGGCGAATCGAACTTTTGCGAAGTTCCCCATCAAAAATGCCGGCATAGTGGGAGCGGGCCGGTAAAGCCGGTAAAAATTCGATCGGCACGAACCACAAAATATTCGGGTTCGTGCCGAATCGAATATTTCCTGAAATTCGGAGCGAATTCCGGTTCGCTCATCTCTACTACCTACATTCAAAGTATCATTTAAATATGTCACCAAGAAAAATTTGCGATACTGCTCCTTTAAGCTTGATTTGCATATTCAGTTATTTAACCTTAAAATAATTAAGCATTTTCCTAGATGCATATCAGGGGATGTTGTATTATGTCTACATGGGTAATAATGTAACTACTGTATATGCTAACATGTGAACTCACTAAGAATACAAAATGCTTGTCCTTTAACAGACAGAGGCTGGCAAAAGCAGGTCAGGTTCAGTTTTCGCAGATGATACACTTGTACCTCTTCATGGGCTGCTCCCAAATCATCTGAGTAAATGGAAATTCCACGCTCTTTTCTTTTTCAATTATGTCTTCTCTTACACTGAAAATAAATATGGGGGAAACACGAGAAAACTGTCGTCTCTGTAGTTTTATATAAATGAATTGGCTTGTTAGCTTTCAATGAGGCATTGGGCATTTTGCAGTGGAGCATGATATGCATATTAATGAGTTTATAAAAGATGGGATTTGTATATACACATTCAGTTGAAAAGATTTAGCATTTTAATGACTGATACACATTTATAAACATCTCTGTAAGATGTCATTGGGTTTTATTGGTCATAACCTAAAACTACACAATGTCTTGGACCATTTGAATACTTCAAAGAAGGTTGAAATGTTTTGCTGTCTTAGAAAATTATATGGGCTCCTACAAACTTCTGAATCCGTACTTTTGTTGGACATGCATTGCAAAACATAACCAAAAAGTTTGCGGACAACGTTTCTAATGGATAGGCTTGGCTATTTTTTGGCCATTAATTTTTAACATCTGCAAAACATCAAGCTCATAGCTGTGCAATTATCCGTAGATAAAATTTCAGTAGAAAGGGTCATATTAAAGAGTTCATTGACTTTTAGTGTGTCATTGCTACAACATGCGACAAGTGTTGAGCAACAGGACACGCAAAGGGTTTTGTACATATTTGTACTTGCAATAACATTTCCCTGCTCTACGTCATAGACTAACTTCATTTTCTGCCACCACAATTGTTTGTGCCATCATCTTATTTTGTATCTCATTGTTGTTATCATTTGTAGCCCCCAATTGTCCCAGGACATGCCCTGCAAAATATGATAAACACATAGGACATGTGTAGTTGGTTATAGCCCAGAAGGCTAAAGGGGAACTACCAGGGCCAGCCATAGGGTAAGTTTCTCCCTGTGCAAGATTTCAGAATAGCGCCCACACACACATGAAATGGAAAGCAAACAACAGAAACACGGAATGGGGGGAGATCAATGGGGCAAGAAAAACTGAGGAAGCGCAGTGAAAGCCCGAAAGCAGACAAGAGAGGAATAAAAGGAAATGTGGATAAGCAAAGTAAAATATAGGATGACATAAAAAGTGAGAGAGAGAAAGGGAGATTAATGGAATGTCCTGAACTGTTGAGGGCGCCCATAAACCCCTATACCAGTTCATACGCCATTACTCACACCACCAATGGGCATGGTGATGCCGATGAGCTTGGCGGGCCAACGTATGGGCCAGTTCTTTGCACTGGTTTGACACTGGTCTGTGCTATAGGGCATAAGGGCTTATAATGGCCAGGGCTAGGGGCAGGCTGCCTCTGAGCCCTGGAATTACAAACCTCTATGCTCGGTCATGCTTTTAGGATAGGGGACCGCACTCATTTTTTAAATTTCATTTATTTGGGTGGGAAAGATTTTTCAAATTTAGCCCCCCCCCCACATGTGTCAACATTTTTTTTTTTATGCATGGGTTCCCCTCTAAAAGCTTTTCTTTCTTCTCTTTACTAAATCACACCTCATTTAAAATTTTGTCTTATTCTGAAAAAAAGAGGAAGTCCAGCAATACATGATCTGATCTGCTCAGGGGCAAAGATTTCATCTCTGATCTTAAAATTAGAATATGTAATTACCCATGGTGAGTTCCTTTGTTATCTACAAATTCATCACTTTATAGCAGGTAAAGTTTACTCTCCAGATATGGCACCTAACTTATTTGAAGAGAACTGTCTAAAAGGGGAGTCCCCCAAAGGTGCTCTTTCAATTTTATACTCTATTTTATTACAATCTACTTGCACCCCCACATTAGCTTATACACTTAAAGCGGACCTTCACTTTGAATAAGAGTCTATCTTATATGTTTCCCACACCCTGTACATACAGATTGGCCACATTAAAAATCCTCATACCTGCATCTACTGCATGTTATGAGCCTTTAAACATTCAAGATGGCGGCTTATGGAAGCCGCCATTTTATCAGGCAGCCTGCAAACAGGAAGTGCCTCCTGACTGTGCTGCTCTGCATTCTGGGACTGCTGACCTTTACCTGACCCCAGCTCTACTCTGTCTGAGCAAAGTACAGCTATAACCCGCCCCCCTGTACCTTATCCCACTCTCCTCTCCTCAGTAAGTGTGATGCTTCTGAGTCAAGATGGCGGCGCCCGTATCCTAAATTCCTGAACAGAGTTGCAGCCCAGTGGGGGAAAAAATAATACGTTAGTGACTAAAAACGTAAAATATATTAATTTTAGATGCTGGGGAACCGTTTTTTAAGAGTTTGGGCTTTTCATTAAATCACGCTGAAGGTCCGGTTTAAGTACCATGAGCAGACCTGGGATGTGTTGTATCTGATATATCCTGGAAGAGAATTTGGCAGGGTATCTTTAAGAATTCTATAAATGTACTATCAGTGGAATCTAATACAAAAATCATGTTCAGGTGGCACATGGTACCAGAGCAATTGCACAAAATCTTCCCCTCATACCCACCTTCATGCTTTCACGGTTGTACGGATATGGGTTTTCTCTAAAAGATTTGAAACTTTCCCGTCTATTTTAAATGATAAAATTGAGGTTTACTTCAAATCTCAGTGAATTCTGGCTTCCCACAACCTAACGGTGAGGACATGCATGGAATAAGCAGCATATTCCTTTTCAGATTATCTCCGGAATGGCTAATACTAATGGTCAATGAGAACATTTCAGCTATTCTCTCAGATTCATTGGAGCTCGTTTAAAAAATGTGGGAACCTTCTTTTCTTTTTGTAATATGCTTTTGTTATGTGACATACTTAAACTTATCATTTTTTGGGGTCCCCAAAGTGGGACAGTTTAAACTAGTTTGTGGGTGATGGGCAAAGTAGGGGTTTGGTTTAGCGTGTGGCTCAATTACGGGTCCTATACTCTAGGAATATTTGGTCCATAAAAGATTGAGCCAATGCTCAGAAGTCCATGTATTCCACTACTATCATTCAACCAAAACGTCAGAGCAGTTATAAACCACCCAAACATCCAGCATTCAGCATTTGGTGGAACAGTCTTTCTCATATCAGCACAGTGGGACATATAGGTGTCCCCAGTGTTTTCAGAGGGACAGGGGGCCTCAAAGTGGGACTTCTGGTCAGTTTAAACATACTGCTCCATTATATTTTACCACCATTTTCCATATGATGTGTGTATGAGTCTTGCATTTTATTTGTGCTTTGAAACTTAAATAAAAACGTATTGAAATGAAAGAAATAAAGAGCACTCACCTATTCTCCCACACAGCCTTACAGTCTGAGTCCTGTTAAATGAAACCTTCTGAGATTGGGTTCCGTGGTATACAGGTCTGCAAATCTATTCTGCGGGCACAACTATGTAGTAAGGCTGCTCTCTAGTGTCACAGTGACTGGCCATGCCCATAACAGTTTTGGTTGAATAGCACTCTGACCTTTATGTTTAGGTTGTAAGTAGGTTGTAAGAAACTAAGAGGCCGATTCATTAATAGCGGCAGGTAGCGACAGTTGAGCGACTGTAGCAGTATTTTCACAGCGCCAGCTAGTAGTCGCTGTGCTTGGCCGCTGTTCGGTTGTTGACAGCGACTCAGTCGGTGTGCAGTAATGTTGAATATTGGGTGAGGAGTCGCTATTTGACAGGTTCCGCGCTGTATGGGTGCGCATGATAGCGACTGGCCATAGCGACCGGCTCCCACCATATTCATTAACAAATCACGCTCAAAAAATTATTGCGCTGTGAAATGCATGTTTAAACCCCTGGGCGCTGGCGGCGATGGGTTAAAAGTAGTTTTTTAACCCCCAAACAACCATATTTTTGCAAACCAAAAAAAACAAGTTTTTAAAATAATTGTGAAATATGAATACATTAATATCAGACCTGTAATATCAATTCTGTACAATTTTTTTTTTTTTTTTACCTTAAAAAAATATCTAACATGGCAGAAGTGGTCACAGAATTTTTCACATTTAAAAAAAAAAAAAAACATTAATAACAATTAATTATGAATATTTAAAGATTGTTCCATTGAAATGCATTGGAGAGCGCCAGGTAGCGAGAGGTCATACCTGTCGCTGCTCAAGGTCGGACGCTGGCGCTGTGGGCTGAGGCTGGAACAATGATGAATGAGTGGCTATCTGGCGCTATCTCAGTCGCTAAGCAGGATTGGCTTGATAAATGTGTGATTGTGGTGGGGAGCCGGCGTTCTCGTGGCGGTGCCCGTCACTACCGGTCGCTCACCAGTCACTACCTGTCGCTATTCCTTCATAAATAAGGGCCTAACTCACCTCACTCAGCAATGAAATGTGATCTAATGGTTTTCTTGTAAAGCAGTGAATGTGACCTGTGTTCAAATTTTTTTTTGCCAGGGAACTACAGGCTTTGTTTTTGAATCAGGGTTCGGGTACTGGAAAAAAACATAGTTTTGTCATTGGTAATACAAAGTTTCCATAGGAAAGTATATTTTTGTTGTCTGCTTTTTTCTTTGTTCTTCTTTTAGAAGACTAAATTACTAAGAGGCCGATTCATTAACAGCGGCAGGTAGCGACAGTTGAGCGACTGTAGCGGCATTTTCAGAGCGCCCGCTAGTAGTCGCTGTGCTTGGCCGTTGTTCGGTAGTTGATGGCGACTCAGTCGGTTTGCCGTAATGGTGAATATTGGGTGAGCAGTCGCTATTTGACAGGTTCCGCGCTGTATGGGAGCGCATGATAGCGACTGGTCAGAGCGACCGGCTTCCACCATGTTCATTAACAAATCACGCTCAAAAAATTCTCGCGCTGTAAAATGCATGTTTAAACCCCAGAGCGCTGGCGGCGATGGGTTAAAAGTAGTTTTTTAACCCCCAAACAACCATAATTTTGGAAACCAAAAAAACAAGTTTTTTAAATAATTTTGTAATATGAATACATTAATATCAGACCTGTAATATCAATTCTGTACATTCTTTTTTTTTTCTACCTTAAAAAAATTATTTAAAATGGCAGAAGTGGTCACAGAATTTTTCACATTTAAAAAAAAAAAAAAATTAATAACAATGAATTATGAATATTTAAAGAGTGTACCATTGAAATGCATTGGAGAGCGCCAGGTAGCGAGAGGTCATACCTGTCGCTGTTCAAGGACGGACGCTGGCGCTGTGGGCTGAGGCTGGAATAATGATGAATGAGTGGCTATCTGGCGCTATCTCAGTCGCTAAGCAGGATTGGCTTGATAAATGTGTGATTGTGGTGGGGAGCCGGCGTTCTCATGGCGGGGCCTGTCATTACCGTCCGCTCACCAGTCGCTACCTGTCGCTATCCCTTGTTAAATAAGGGCCTAAATGTACTAAACTAAACTGCTAGACTATCCATGTTTGGATGCCCTGACAAGTGTCTCTGTGGGCTTGAACACACACACACAGAGTTTGGAAGCTGAACAGGAGATCAACGGGACCATGGCGGCAGATGTGGGCCAGGATTTGGGGGTATAGACAGAGAGGTTACCTCGGGGAGTCTGAGCTAGCCGAGATGAGTCTGTTCCAGGAGCGGTCGGGGAATACCCTGTGTTCCTTCCTCACAGTGTTGTTCTACTCATCTCCCTTGCTCTCATCCTTCGCTCCTTCTCCTCCTGATGCTCAGCTCTTAATGTGCCACCCTGGCGCCTGCTGTCTCAACCTCTTTATTACCTCTGTTTCTCCCCAAAGCTGTCTAGAAGTAGCTCTGCCCCCTCTTTGCCCATGATGCCTGACTCTGTGAAGTCTCCCGCAGCAGAGGCAACTTCACTCCTGGGTCCATATACATGAGAGCCCCCAGAGATGTCCCCTGAGAGAGAGGAACACCCTGGACCACCTCTACCTTTGGAACTAAATCCCTGGGCATCCCCACTTCCAGGTTGAGGCCGGTATTATGAGCCTGGTGCTTCTATTACTCCAGACAATGGACCCTGTCCTTTCCTTCCCTGCCTATAATTGTTTCTATGCAGGGCCTTTCCTAAATATTGCGTTATCTTCTTCCTTCCTGGTGATCTTCTAGAGGACTCTGAGGAGCTCCCAACCCAATACCATTTCCCAACCCAATACTATTTCAGTGTAACCCTAACTTTGCACACTATATGGTACATCTGGGACACAACCAGTTGCCCCCTTTCTTCCCTGAACCCTTTATGGAGTAAGTAACCTAGGCACCGAGGGACTAAGCCTGCCATTTTACCTTTGTTTAATGTAATTCTCCCAACCCTTTTCAACTTCTATCCAGGAAGCCCTACCTACCACTTTCACCCTGAAGAGGCACCTAACCGCTGTGCTGCCCCTGCCCCCTAAGCCTTCCACTCTCCACCAGTTTAACTCTGACCTCAACACCACCCCTCTTCCAGTCTCGCAGGTTTACCCTCAATAAAAATATTTTTTGTTCACTCCAGTGAAGGGATGTTGGTGTCTTCTTCCTCAGCCTCTTTAAATAGGCCCTTAGTGGGCAATCTTAAAGGGACATAGCAGGCAAAGGGTTAAATTATTCTGCTTTCTGCTCTTCCCATGCTAGCTGTCAGGAGCTGAATCTTTCATCCACCTTTCATTTAGCCTGCTTTATGTTTACCTAATAACTCTTATTGAACTCCCTTCTGCAGGGCCTCCCCAGCAGGAGATGATGACTATACATGCCCGGTTCAATGTGAGGGTCTCCTCAAAATTCAAATCATTTTGGGGATCCTGAAATGAAGCCAGCAGAAGGGAGCAAGTTACATAGGGTTCGTCAGTGTGGTGGCGAATAAAAGATGCCGCCCCTGACAGCCAGCCTGGGACATAGAGAAATCAGTCTGATTTAACCCTTTGCCTGGAAGAATATTCACATAATATGTATGGTGGCCTGCTCGGCTATATGCCATCAATGACCCCCCTAGTTCTTGCAACAACCATTTTACAGCCATTTTACACTACCCTATTTAAGGTCCCTATGGACCTTTATAGGATAGATGGTCTAGGGTCAAGTTTAGGTCAAGCTCTGGTCCCGGTGTCATGTCCAAATCAGGCAAACCCGAACATCCACGGGTTCACTCATCCACTATGTGGAAGATACAGAAAGGGTCTCATTTTAAAACTAGCTTAAATTCTAGTTGTGGGCCAAAGGGGTTATCACCTATCTTTAATTCACACAATTAACCTGATTTAGACATGTGTTCCTGGATAGTAGCCCTGTCTAGTATTAAAGCTGTGATATCAATGCCATGTCAGTTAAGGTATTATCATACAAAGCAGCCAATAAGAGGGAAATTGATGGATATAATAATAGAGGGATTAGATGGATTATATCCTTCCCCACAGTTACCAGCTCAGCAGGAGTCAGTTGTGTCTTCAAAAAAATGCCTCCCATGATTATACATTAATGCCTCAACTGAAACTGATAAAGATATGTTTTTTTAAATATCTCTACACCTCCAGGGCCAGTTATTTTTGTTCTTTTAAGTTCCAGAGGATGGAGTTTATTATAAAGATAATGTTCACCAAACACCTTGTGCTTGTCTTACCAAGTTTTCCATTTGACATAATATGGTTAGTACCTGCATGCCATGTGACCTGCCATCATCTGTGCTGGCTGGATCCCCGTCTTAGGCGCTTTCCTAAAACAGTTACTGGGGGGCGAGAGGCATACATACAGTATTGGGAAGAAACCCCCAGATCGCCAGAACCCAGCTCACCTCTTCCCGGTCCCACGGCATGTCAAAGAGCGGCTATGACGGCCGCATCCTCCGCTTCCCTCTAACAGGAAGTGTGCCTGCGCCACAGGGTTTTGGTCCCATTTGCTGGGTCCCTTTCCAGGGAGTTATAACAATCCATTGATTAAAAAAGTACTTACGAATTACTTTAGGTTTCAATAGGTTTTTTATATTGAGACATATGACATAAAATAAAACAGCTGAAAAATAACTGACAAATCAGTGTGGGCCTAATCAAATTACAAATCATCGCTATAAGAGATACATGTGCTTATATATCACATTTATAGTTCAGTGGTAACATGGGTTAAAAATAAATTACTTTTAAGGAAAAATAATCATATAATACTATAATCACTTAATCAATCATTCTAACCTTTTAGACTTATAATCGAGGAGATTATACCCCTCCTTAGCCTATGAAATTGCAGAACAAAGCTATCGTTGCCTTCAGTATAGTTCAGGTCCCCAGGGACCCTAACACTGAGTATAATAAGAGGCAAAATGAAACAATAAAGAAAACAAAAACAAACATAAAATAACCAACAAGACCAAAAGACTGACTTACATAAAATTAACAACATACACATTCATTCCTCACACAGAACCCATAGAGACAAAAGGGGAGTTGCCAAAGAGAGAGAAAGGGAGCCCTGTTATATTTAAATAATCAAAATAAAACAGACTGATCTGATGATACGGGTCATACAGGGTGTACCATGGCTCCCAGATCTTAGTGAAGTAAGGGATGGAGCCAGACAACATTGCCGCTATTTTCTTTTAAAATATATATATATATATATATATATATATATATATATATATATATATATCTTTAACCTTCTTGAATAACAAGGTCAAGCTTTGGCCATTGTTTATTAAATGTATCAATAAACAAAATTGGGTGTTTGTAAGTTCTACCAGCTGCCTATTGAGGAGTTCTTCAAAAGGACTCTTCCTAAATGACCGCCCTCAAAGTGCACTGCACTGTCCCCAGCCTTGTGGTTAAGCAGGAAACCCACCTGGTCCAGACCGATGTACCAGGGAAAACTGTTATTAATCCTATCAGCCAAGCCAGGATTAACATTGGTATTTATCAGAGACATTGGCTGATAGTTATCTCTAACTCATGGAGCATATAATGATTCAGCAGAAAAATTCCCACCATCCAATAGAGAATTAAATAAACCAAGCCATTAGGTGCCAATAGGTCAGAGAATGGTCATTTGTACCTCAAAAGCTTAATTTATTTGCTAAAAGAGAGCTATGTTTGTTAGCATAGAGATAGTAACGCTCCTTAGTCCATCTTTTCTCAGTATTGGTAGCCAAACATAAATAAAGATCTAATCTAGTGGTATCCAAACACTATTTAATTTCAGTTGCATCTCAAAATCTTGTTCCAGCTCAGCAATACATTTCATTCTGGTTGGCTTGTAATCTCACCATCTCCTCGATCGATCCGATCGGGTCTCCGCTTCACCCGGGGGGGCCTCCGATCCTCCGCCCAGGCTCCTCCGGCTGTAGGAGAGTGCCCCCCGCTTCAGCCGCCGCCGGCAATTCCAGTAAAAAAAAAAAAAATACATTTAGTCACCTGTGCACGGTCACTCCCACCAGGTCTCCTCTTCTCCAGGGGGCTTCCGATCCCCCCTGGGGCTCTTTAGGAGGGGGCTCAACATGCCTTCTCCCCTTGCTTCTTCCATGGGCATCGTAATTTTCATGACTGGCCCCGCCACTGGGGACGTCATCCTACTTCCGGCAGTACAGTGATGATTGCCGGCCAGAGGAGGAGAGAGGCATCAGATCCTCTGATCCCATGCCCCCCCCCCCCCCCCAACGATCACCGCATCTGCAAAAGAAAGAGAAGCTGACGATCGGAGGTGAGTAAAGAAAAGAAATTATTTTTTTTTATAAATTATATTTTCTTTATGTATGGTGTTTTTTCTTACTGTTAACAACCATTTGTGAACTAGTAAGGGATCAATGAGACCCCTAAACCAGTTCACAAAGCTCTGGGTCTGGCAAATCAGCTGTGGCTAGCGGGTGACTTGCCATTGACCCTGAGACCACCATTACCAGCCTCCCCAAAGCCCGGGGGGGGGAGGTACCCAGGGGCCATGTAGCCTGTGTGGGCTTGTAGTCTGCAGGGTGGGGGGCCACGGAGGCTGGCCCCTGCATCCTGTTCTACAAGCCCCCATAGCTGGTCCCTGGGCGGGAAATGCTGGGTGAGGGAGACCTCACACCATTTTTGGGGGGATTAAACTAAATTAAAATTCCAGAAAAAAGGGGTTCCTTCCTGGGAAGGGGGACCCCACCACCAGTTTTTTTTTTAATTTAACCCTTTATAGTGTGGATAGTAGTTGTATTTTATTTGTAAATGTTATTAAGTGGGGGCTACCATTGTAATCAGGAGAAATTAGGCTTTCACATGCAATATGATGGATTTTCTTTGATACAACTAGTTAGTAGTATCTTGAACATCAGTAATGTTAGTGGGATAGGATAAGATAAAACTAGACCCCCCCCCCCCCCCATTAATCAGAAGACCCCTTTTCACTAAACTGATCTAGGTGAAATGCTCAATGAAAAACTGAGACTGATTTGTATTAGGAGCATAAAGACCAACCAACAGCATTTCGGTATCTTGCAAGACACAATTACCACACCCCTGTGCTTAGTAACAGTACTGGCCATATACACTTTAGAGAAGGAGTACAGAAAGGACTCAGGGATAGAGAACTGAGAGAAGCGAGTCTCCTGAAGTTAGAAGACATCAATATGGAGAGGCCTAAACTGCTGGAAAGCTTTCGTACATTGCTGAGTGGTGCTGAAGTATTTTGTTTTGGTGTGTCTGGTGTACTTTATCTTGATGTTTCCTGTCCTGTTTGTGCTTTTTTGCATGTCATTTTCAAATAGTTCACGCTGGCTTATTGTTATGATTGTCTAAGCCTCAAGAAAAAAAACACAACCAAAAGAGCACACACAGTACAAGATGCACACAAGAGTCAACAAGCACAAACGTGATTAATGATTTGAATCGAACACACAGGCATGTCAGTATAAGGTGCACAGGGAACAGTGTAAGATGTGTGTATAAAGTACGTTGGATCATGGCTTTGACCATACAATGGCAGCGCATTGGTCCTATGTACGCTAATGAGTCCTACACAGATTTAGGAAACACATGCGCCAGTTCAAAAACAAGCCCTTCCGCTACATGCCACTTGGATGTGGCGAGTTACGTGGCACACAAAACCCACACAAGTGTATGTTGAGCTTCTGGCATGTGGCGTTTCAAGGACATGCGCTGCCAATTACATAAAGGCGCTAGTTGTACTAACCGCTTACCACCTAATCAACTTTTAGGCAACTCAATCTTTTTGTGCTTCAGTCCTTATTTTACAGAAAAAAAAAACAAAAAACACAGTAGTGTCATTTATTATTGTATGAAAAAGAATTATCTCCAAAATGTAAGTGTATTTAACAACTTTAACATTGTATTTTGGAAAGGGCCAAGTATGATGTCCAAGTCAGTTGCTTTATAAACTCGTGCTGCAAATGAGGCAGTGTACTCCAAGAAATAAAATACAACACAACTTGGCGTGAGGCGTACTCTTACTAAAAATAGGCGCAGTAAGTAGCTGTCCAGTTTCTGTTTACAACAGGGGAAGCATTGTCTGCTTAGTCATGTTTGGAAAATCTCTACTGAAGGAATTTTATATACCAAGAATGTATTCTTACGTGCCTCTTAAAGCCCTAAAATTTGCTGGACCATTAAGAAAAAAAGTTCCCTTATATATTTTCTTTTTCTTTATTAGAATGCCTAACTTTCCAGGCAACCGGCTTGCTTGAGTTTAATAGTCACTAAAGTACTTTATCATTTTTACAGTGCTTTTTGTCACCCGCTCATTCCATATTTCTTGTTATATCAGTGTATTTTTCCAGAGCTGAAACTATGCTTTTTTTAGGTCTACCTAGAAGATTTTGGTGACATCATTTGAACAAATATGTTGTTGTTAACATTGAGAAACCTCTGTGCTTGCAGTTGTATATTTTATTTGGCTAAAGATGGACTCATGGCTAATACATCACATGTCCATTGGTGATACTATTTAAGATGGAAATTCCAAAACTCACAAATACCGAACAGCCAAATGTTCCAACGTTGGACTAGTATACTAAACATGTAATATATCTCCCCCGTTTCCAAACAGAAATAGATTTCTCTTAGATTTGTTTGATAAATTTGACCTAAGATTTCCATTCGGAGTTATTGGAGTTCCTACTGTTTTTCTGTGTGTTGGTGGGCCAAGACCTAATCACCTAAATCTCCCAAGGAGGTAATAAATTACAGCAATGAGATGGGGCTTTGTATTTCTTCTGCTGTGGAATAAGGCGAATTCGCAGCAGTATTTTTTGACAGGCATGAATTTAATTCATTGTTTTATGACAGATGGTTAAAGTGTACATGTTCCCCAGCCTGATTTATGATCATTTGGGTCCAGTGGATTCTATAATTTACAAGTAATGTGAAAACAGATGGATAGACAGACACTAAAGTGTTGTCTGACCTATGTGTTCTCACTACTTTTACAAATGGTATCCATATGCGAGTAAGTCGGTTAACGTGAGATCTTCATTAATACTGCCCTAAATGCTTCCTCTACGTACATGAACATAGTTCATGTATAAATGTCTTTGCTAAACTCAATATGATATATATATATATATATTTTTTTTTTAATTTAGATTAACCCTTAATCTTAGACGCGATTGGTGAGGCCTATCAATCAATACATATCAATAACAATTACAGTGAGACATGAGGCAAATAATTTCATCTTTTCTCTTCTTCCCCTGAGGTTATCGGCTGGTGCAACCAGCATATGGACAGAGACCTCTGGCAATAGTGACATACCAGGCCCTATGCCCTTCAGCACACAGGACTTCCACAAGCCCAGTGCCCAGGACTGGATGCGGTGCAGATAATCAGGGGGGGTTATTAGAAAACCCTTAGCCTACATGGAGGGTAGATGGCTTGGCTACCGCTGATACAGTATAGGGGTCCTTTGGAGATGCTACATGTATCTGTCTTTATCTAATTTTACCCTGAGAGCCACATTCAGCACCAGGAACCTGTCGCAAGCCACATTCAGTGCAGTTGTGACTGCAGCACCCACAGGGTAACACGGGAATGCAAGAAGTGAGTTTTATGCCCGTTTTAAGCAAAACGAAGCTGATTTTATCATCCCTCAATTTGGGATGCGCTGCTGTTAACCATAGATATACTTATGTAGGCTGCATACCGCGGCACATGCCCAGGCCGCATTCCCGCTATACCAATAACTATGGTGTGTACACACACAAGGCATTTCTGAATGGCTGGCACAGGTAGGTGCAAACAGTTGCACGCACTATTCTGCTTTCCTAGCAGAACTGACATCAGAACTGACATCTGGTTGGCTAAGAAAGACATAAATGGATTGCAAGCACTGATTGTGCCGTGGGATAACCAGAAGGTGAGTTCTTACAGGCAATACCTTGGGAAACACACAGCAAGGCATCTCAAATTGGGATGCCCTGGTGCAGGGAAACACCCAGGAGATAAAGAGATTTGCGAATGTTGTTGATATCCATAGAGATGTTAACAATTGGCAAAATGACTCGCTGCCTCTGCACCCCTGTAGCCAAGGTAGCCACGGTGGCCAATGGCAGCTAATGCAGTTGGCTGGGCTGGTGTGTCCAGAACTGCATATACAAATCCTAATGGTCACTGGCAAGCAATTACATGGCCATTGTGAAGCAGGCGTATGTGGTTTCCAACTTGTTGCCAGGGAGAGTCCCTGTCAACAGGATTCTTTCTGGAAAAGCAAATACAGACCACTTGGCATATTTAGGTACCTGCAGCACCCTGCTGACAATTCTTTCTATAAAAGCACACAATTTCCTCAAAAATTTCATTTTCACCAGACATGGTTCTAAGACATACCACACTCTGTCGCCTAGGTGGTGTCTGCAGAGAGGAGCTGCAGTGAGACAAAAGAAAAGGAAAGGCTGGTGCCTCATACAAAATTCTCACTGTAATCTAGCTCCTGACAGCCAGAAACACATGTGGTGCTGATCCCAGCCTCCAGTGTCTCCTAATCACAAACTATAGGCAGCACAGGAGGAAGCACAGTGACATTCATGGCTCTGCCCCCTTTCCTATCTAACCCTGCTCCCAAGCCCGTGAGCTAGACAGAAGGAGGCTTTGATTCGCATGTGGCTTGCAAGCCAGTGGTTGGGAATCATTGCATTAATAGGACAGTCCAGGTAATGGCAATAATAAGGCAACAGGAAGCACACCTGAATCCTGTCCCATGTGCCTCTCCTGCATTTCCTGTGGTACACTGTAGCTGCTGTAGCAGGTCTCCAAAGTTTGCAAATCATTTCCTTCCCTTTTCCTTTCCATTTTTAATGACCACCTCCAAGTCTGGTTGTATGACTGTCCCTCAGAGCTCCAGTTAGAAGCGAGCACATTGATCAGGCGGCCTAGGTGGCTTGCCGGGTTTGCCGACACTAGGAGCGCTGAGGGACAGGGGAGCTCTGCAACCAAATTTGCACGTGGTCATTAAAATGGAGATGAAAGGAGGAGCAAATTATGGATAAGAGGAAAGGTTATGGGTTTCAGGTGAGCCCTTAAGGCCTTATTGTTGCCATTACCTGGAATCTCTAGATTGCCTGGACTGCCCCTTTAGAGATAAAAAATAGAGCTGGTTGATTTTCACAAAAAATATATGAACCAGGTATAAAATAAACGAACTAACTAGTTTAATTTTTTAGGGAAACTAATAGTTACTACAGTTTGCATTCCTGTTTCTGTCATGTTTTCTCTTGTCAATCGATAAGTGTAGCTGGTTTATACTATGAGAACAATTGGCCTGATACAGAGCCTCCCCAGAACTGACCTTATTTTGTTCCGTTTTTCCTATGGCCCGTTTTTCTTCCGTTTGTCTCGGGGTTCAAATGTGATTCAGAGCCGCCGTCGGGAGAGCTCCGTTACTGATACGTTTATGTGTCTTCATTCAGGAAGTGTTTTTTCCCCTCTCGGGTGCTTTCCGTGTGGTCGTGGGTTCCGTTGCCGTTCACACGGACGATCCGTTTTTGGCTCCTTTTTAATGTGTTTCCAAACGTACCTTCTTGCCATCTGTTTCCGTTTTCACTCCGATTCCGATTGTTTTTCCATGTATACTTACATTTCCATGGATTTCCTGTGGACAATCTGTGTCCACACAAGCGCACATCCCTAGTCCTCCCTCAAGCTTCCCTCATACATCAAACTGACACTTTTACCAACACCAAAACTTACCTTAAACTACTATCCTTCTTCTTCTTCTTCCTCCTCCTGTGTTTAATGCTTACCTTCTTCTGTTCTCCATCTTCTTCTTTATCTTCTTCCCTGTGTTTAATGCTTACCTTAATCTCTTCTCCTTCTTCTTTATCTTCTTCCCTGTGTTTAATGCTTACCTTAATCTCTTCTCCTTCTTCTTCTTTATCTTCTTCCCTGTGTTTAATGATTACCTTAATCTCTTCTCCTTCTTCTTCTTTATCTTCTTCCCCGTGTTTAATGCTTACCTTAATCTCTTCTCCTTCTTCTTCTTCCTCCTCCTCCCTTTGTTTAATGCATACCTTAATCTGTTCTTCTTTTTCTTCTTCCCTTTGTTTAATGCATACCTTAATCTGTTCTTCTTTTTCTTCTTCCCTTTGTTTAATGCATACCTTAATCTGTTCTTCTTTTTCTTCTTCCCTTTGTTTAATGCATACCTTAATCTGTTCTCCTTCTTCTTTGTCTTCTTCTCCTTCTTCTTCCTATTCCTTGTCCCATATACGTACCTTTTGGGACATGTAACTGTATGATTATGTCCTGAGAATGTACAGTGCCAGGAAAGAGAACACACCACACCATTTTTGTGAACCTTATTTTTTAAACTAATAATTTTTTGGGGGGTTTTAAAATCTCTAAAAAGTTGAAGCCAGATATTCTTGCTGGCCTTTTCTTTGATCTGTGAATGAAAAACATCATCAGTTTTGCCTTGTAAGTATGTTGTGCTTATCTAGGGCTTTTTTTGGTCCATTTTTAGGGTTATTTTTTGCCTAAGTTATTTCCTTAATGTTCCTTGGACCCTGTTTTTTTAATTTTTGTGCATGCTTTTAAACTGCATTTTGGATATATCTACAAAACTTACAAGGCTTGTGGCCAACATGGCGTCTGGGGCGCTGCCTCCTCCCTTCTTCCACCATCTGTTGCTGCTGTGAAGCTGTTGGGATCATAAACACAAGGATATTATTGTCTGTTTGTGGCTCCTGAATGTCAGATTAGGTTAGGCTTCTATGCATCAAATCACTCACCTTCCCCAGGCACCTCTTCTTCTTGTCCAGCATCCTGGACTATCCCTTGTGATGGGCCTGCGACGTCAGAATCTACAAATAACAATAGTGCACATTAGTATATGTCTTTATTGCATGTATCAGGACATATGTAAGTTTTATAGTCTTACCGGAGTCAGGTTGTGGTTGAATCAGGATTGACTCCCTGCCGTATGATTCCCCCCCCCCCCGCGCCAGGTCTACTGGCTCATCCAATTCACTGGCAGAGGAGGGAGTGGGCGTTGGCACTGGCGGTGTACCACCTATACCTTCACCAGTTTCTCCCAACACTGGGCTGCGGGCTCTTCTCCGGGTGGGGCGGCAACGCATATTCCATTCATGCGCTGCAATATAAACACAATCATAAAAACAGGCCCAGGCAAGGGCAGTGTGATTAGTGCATGTCAAGTAGCAAGACTTACCTGGAAAGTGTTTGGCAAAGTACCGCCTCACCCGGGGCCTATGCCTCCTCTTCAAGTCAGACCAGTGTTGGGCGATCTGTGTGAAGGTATAGGTGGTTCCCGAAATCCGGCCAATCGCGTACACCACCGCCAGTGTCAACGTCCTTTTGTCAAAATCGCACGGCAGGAAATCGTAGCGGTTCCTCAGCATCATCTGTTTGTCCAAAACACAATGGTACAGCATTAGTTACACAAATACATGTCAAAGTCTCATGCCCTATCTATCCCTATCTACAATCAATGGCACCCATGACTTTGGGCATGTTGGCTATGTTATAAAAGCCCAGCTTAACCGCATTCCAGGCTTCCGCTGTGTCAGGGAAAAAAATAAATTTGGGTGCCAGGGTAGCCATGCCATCGAAAAACTTGGTAAGGCTGCAGCTCAGCGTAGACTGGGAAATCCCAACGGAGAAGGCACCCAGTCTCTGGAACGAGCCGTTTGCCAAAAACTGCAGGCAGCCAACCAATTTGGTCATACCTGCAATTGCATGCCCCTTCCTTGTGGTGGGGGCTAACCATGGCCGCAGCTGGCTATACAAGTCCTGGAGAGAAACACGGTTAAGGCGGGTGAGCTCAAATAGCTCAAGGTCATGCATGCCATCGATGTCCAAACGTGTTCGGTGCAGCCTGGTTTCTGCCATGCTCAAAAGAACCAGGCCACGTAGCTGACGCCTTTGATGCACACAGAACAATACATGACACGGAACACAAATAAAATAAAATAATAAAAAGCTGCTAATAGTGGCCGTAAGTTGCTCAACAACACCCTCGTTTTATTGGGCTGATTTCAATCGGAAATCAAGGCTCTGCATCAGTTAAAAAAACAGACCAATGGACGACAAGTCCGTTTTCACGGAGTACAGCCTCTTGCGAGCCGTCAATCGTAATGGCGCATGCCGAAACACCTGAGCGCATAAACGCACACAAAAAGCAATGTAGCACACTTTCATGACCCGATCACAGCCCAAAACCAACTGGAAAATGTACAGGATAGCTGAACGGGGAGGCTCTGCATCAGGCCAAATATGTGTTGCTATATATTCGACCAGAATTTTGCTAATTTAGTTTAGATCGACTGGAACAAAAAAATGTAATGAAATTCTGCCAAATTGTACTTTCCTTTTACAACTGCTGATCTGAGAAAGCGATTTTGTTGCACAGAAGCAGCATTTATCAGGCTGATTGACAGATTTTAGCACAGCAAAGATAACTAGTGTATTAAACTGGCCTTCCCGCTGGCTACCTTTCCTAGCATCTCCATTATTTACACTCTGGGGTCGATTCTGTACCAGGTGAAAAAAGTGCGCAATCCTGTCCCGCTCTGCTAAGCTGATTGGAGGACGGGATGAAAAAGGAAAGGTCATTGACTGAACCTCTAAACCTCAATATCTCAGCCATTTAAAAACAAGAAACAGTTTAGGACAGTGCCAAATGTAGACAGACTCAATGGTATAACAATTACCTTGGCCTGCAGTAGCACTTTAAGGAATTGGTTTATTACCACTAGTCTTCTCAGAATTGTTTTGACTCGTTATCAGTCATCATTAGCTCAAATGTCTTAAATTGGGTCTGCTGCGGTGACATCACCGACTTCGCTGCTAAGGCGCATACCTACACCAGCCATTTCTAAATGACCGGTGGGGTGCACTTTAGTTAGCAGGAAATGCCAGTGAGATGCACCCAGCACTCCATTCATTCAGAATGTATTGCCAGATCACGCAACTCATTTTGATTGGCTGGCATCACCTTGCCATCTATTCTGATTGCAGGAGAGCCTGTGCATGCACCTTGGGATCACTGGAGAGATAAAAATACTTGCTGAACTGGGGATTTCCCACACAGGGGCATCCCCAAATGGGATGCCCCAGTAATGTGTAAAATGAGGATGCTGACAGGCTTGGGATGCTGGCATACAATCCACAAGAGTCTCTTAAACAAGTAGTCACTCACTTTATTAGTAGCTTGCTGATACATTTCAGTACTCACAGATACAAGCCAACGTTGTAATCACTTCCATCAACAGCATACAAAGTCAGTTTCCCTATTGTAGGAATAAGGCTGCAGCAGGTTCTCTCCCTTCTAATGGTCACTTGGGGTCTTTACTCCTTCCTCAAGAACCAGGGTATACCTCTAGCTTCTTGTTCCACTCTAGCAAGGTAGAATCAGGCTCTGGCTGGATCCTTCTCTCAGTCTGGCTACTGTCTCCTCTCCTCCTGCACACGTCTTGGAGGTTATTTAAGAAACGCTAACGCCATGTAGTACCATGTAGCGCCATGTGAACTCCGGGATCAGTATGTGAAAACCATATATATGGTGAGCGCATCTAATAGCGTCATGTAGCGGCGAATGTATTACAAGCAGCGGCTCCGTGTAAAGCGCCGGCACTGTATGTTCAGCGGCGCCATGTAGCACCTGTCGCTCAGCAGCATTATTTCATACATTTCAATTGTGTTTTTTTGCTTGTGCATAAATAGCGCTTTAATTAATTATTTTTCTCAATTTTAGGATCAAATTATTGTGTGACCTCTCCTGCCCAGCAACCAAACACTTATATTGTTATATTTAGATTTTTGTCATGCAGAATTGTATGTGTAGGTTGAGAAACCCAGTTTTAGAGCTCCGGTGCTGGTTTTGCGTTTGATTTTCTTGAATATGGCTTTCATTGCCGAGTGCTGGACGCACTTAAAGTGGACAAAAACCCAGCTGGATCTTATAGATTCCCGAGCCGATCCATTTCCTCCCCGCGGGGCATCCAAAACCGGGATGCCCCGCTGTGTGACACCCCCCAGGATGCACTTACCTTAAGCCCAGTCCAACAGTGCATGCGCGGGCCGCGGCCGCATCTTGCGCTTTTATCTAGCAGGGCGCATTCCCGCGCCTGCCATTTCTGAATGGGCGGTGCAGGCACGCTCCCTGTTAGAGAGAAGCGTGATATGCGGCCGCCAGCGTGATCGGAGCCGCTGAGCTAAGACGTCACCAAGACGTGCATAGCTCAGCGGCTCCGAGCACGTTGGTTGGACGAGCGGCCGCGTATGCGACGTATGCGCCGCGAGGTGAGTTGAAGGGGGCGATCTGGGGGGTTTCACATAGCGGGGAAGTGGACCAAAACCTAGTCAGAATCCTGGGTTTTGGTCCACTTTAACTGGCACTACATATCGTTCGCTACAGCGTTGTCCTCTTGTTATACGTGGCGTTGCTCTGGCCGTTTTTCCTTGGGGTACCACAAATGCATTGATTCAGGGAGAGAGCTTCTACAGCACCCTCTAGACATCACATTTATCAGTTCTGGACAGGATACTACAGCGCCACTTGTTCAGCCACTGCGCTAGGTTAGCACCAGACACACGCTTGCAGCATCTGCTGGTGGACGCTCTAAGCGCCGCTATATAGACGCTCAAATGGTAACATGTGGTGCTAGTCTTCAATCAGCCTCCACGTGCTGAGTGGTATTAACAGGCGCTGATGCTTCATAAATCAGGCTCTAAATCTGTTGCTAGGAAGGCTCAGGCTGGCAATTCAAGGCTTCAGGGTATATCACATAAGGTAGACTTCTATTGTAATCAATAGGCTGACTCAATAGGCAAGAAGTCTACTATTCAGGGCATTGGGGCTCAATACCGTATGATGGGGTGTTGGAAACAAGCGTCAGGCAGACAATGAAGACAGGACACAAACAGCAGGGAAACAGGATGAAGAAGACCAAAGACTAGGAAAAGGACACAGGGTCAGAGGCCCAGCACAAGGCTCAGAAGGGGTTGGATATGTGGTAGCATTTAGCCTTCAATGCTATAGTGGAGCTCTGCAAAAAAAAGGCCCATTTCAGGAGCTAGACTAAAAAAAAAAGGCCTGAACGAGGTGCTTGCCAGAAAAAGGTCTGTAGAAGAGCTCATCAAGAAAAGAGGGGCTGTAAAGAAGATCAGCTAAAAAATTACCCATGAGAAGCAGGTATAAAAATAAGCCTGTGTCAGAAGCTCGACAAAAAAAGCTTATTAATAAAAGACAATGACATCATTGCAACACACAGCAGTGGCAATGAATAGAGGAGGTGGAGCTTTACAGCTAAAACAGGTGCCATTATCTGGGATTAGGGTGAAGCAGAAACATTAAAAATTGGCAAATGGTACACTTCATAAGGGGAGCAATTCAGGGAATGCTAGGTAATAATGTGGGTTTCGGTCCGCTTTAAGAAATAAGGCCCATAAAGGACCTTTGCAAAAAAATATGAAAAATATGCAAAAATAGGGAAGCTCATTTAAAAGGCATGTGCATGTGGAGCTGATCTAAAAAAGGAATGTACCTTGTCTCCAGCCCAGCCAACCACCTGCTGAGCTATGTGCTCTTTACCCACCCACCAATCTGTCTATGGCCCTAAGAGGCTGATTTATTAATAGCGCCAGGTAGCGACTGTTGAGCGACTGTAGCGGTATTTTCACAGCGCCCGCTAGTAGTCGCTGTGCTTGGCCGTTGTTCGGTTGTTGATAGCGACTCAGTCGGTGTGCAGTAATGTTTAATACAAGGTGATGAGTCGCTATTTGACAGGTTCCGTGCTGTATGGGAGCGCATGATAGCGAATGGCCATAGCGACCAGCTCCCACCATATTCATTAACAAATCACGCTCCAAAAATTCTCTCGCTGTGAAATACATGTTTAAATCCCAGAGCGCTGGCGGCGATGGGTTAAATGTAGTTTTTTAACCCCCAAACAACCATATTTTGGGAAACCCAAAAAAACAAGTTTATTAAAACATTTTGGAATATGAATACATTAATATCAGACCTGTAATATCAATTCTGCACAAATTTTTTTTTTATTTTTTTCTTACCTTAAAAAAAATATCTAACATGGCAGAAGTGGTAACAGAAATTTTCACATTAAAAAAAAAAAAAAAAAAAATATTAACAATTAATTATTAATATTTAAAGATTGTTCCATTGAAATGCATTGGAGAGCGCCAGGTAGCGAGAGGTCATACCTGTCGCTGTTCAAGGTCGCTCGCTGGCGCTGTGGGGTGAGGCTGGAATAATGATGAATGAGTCGCTATCTGGCGCTATCTCAGTCACTAAGCAGGATCGGCTTGATAAATGTGTGATTGTGGTGGGGAGCCGGCGTTCTCGTGGCGGTGACCGTCACTACCGTTCGCTCACCAGTCGCTACCTGGCGCTATCCCTTGTTAAATTATTTATTAGTTCTAAGTTCATGTCTGGTAGCATAACTAAATGTGATGGGGCCCTGATGCGAACATTAAATGGGCCCTTGCAAGGCTCATACAGTACATTTTTTACCTCAAATGGATGCAACTAGAAAACTAAAGACTAAAACAGGAGAGGCAAATGGTGTGTCCTTTCTCTAAGTGGTGCCAAGTGAGCACAAACCTGTTAAATAGGGTGGAAAAGCAACAATGATAGGGTCCCCCTGACCTCCTGGGACCTGGTACAGTTGAACCCCCTATAGTTAGACCCCTGTCAGCATAACTTATAGCATGTAAAAATCTTGAAGAGAAGTGTCCTGGCACAATATGTCACAGCCTGTACCATGTACTCTGATATATTCACATCCTGCTGTTGTGCTTTATTAGCATCAGGGTATTTTGTTAATGCCTGTGGCAAAATGCAGTGTACATTGCATTCCCTCTACTATGATCTGCTATAGCTAGAGCTGCTGCGGTATTACCGCCATTGCAGTATTAACGGCAAAATATTAATGTAGCCTGATACTAAAACATTCTGTAGCAGGTTTCAATCCGAATTCAGCAGAAGGGAAATAATATGTTATTTTGTTTACTCAGACAGGTATATATACTGTATATTTAAAGTTGACCAAAACCCAGGATTTTGACTATCCTGGGTTTTGGTCCTTTCCCCGATCGGTGTGTGAAACCCGCCAGATCGCCAGAATAAACTCATCTTTTCCCAGTCCTATGGCGCATGCGCAGATGCTCTTCCATTCAGCTCACTCGGCTCACTCGCCATCTAAGACGGCGCCTAAGGCCATTGGCTCCGAGCACGCTGGCGGCCACATCCCCCGCTTACCTCTGACAGGGAGCGCGCCCGCACCGGCCATCCAAAAATGGACCAGGAAGTAAGGTAAGTGAACAGGGGAACCTGGAGGGTTTCACACAGCGGGGGCATCCCGACTTTGGATGGCCTAGGGGGGGGGGAATTGATCTGCCCGGGAATCTTATAGATCTTATAGAATCTTATAGATATCGGTGTGGGTTTTTTGTCCACATTAAGACACCCAAAGGCTCAGAAAAAGAGGCACCATATAATTTTTAATTTTTACTGAAATACATTTCTTAGAAACTCTCTGGAGAATGAGTAACACCATCAGAAGGAGGACTGGGGTGGACTGATCTGTGGTTTTTCCCAACCTATGTTTCCAGCTGTTACAATCCACATTATCTTTTATGTGGTTTATATGTTGACCATGGGAGAACCCTAATGTAAATACAGTATGTAATTATTTTAGCTGCTGGCCAAAGGCTAAAAACGCCACAAATTCATGGAGCACATGGGAAAGAAAATATTTATAATTTTTTCTTTTTCTCTTATGAATTAGCAAGTGAAATTCCCCAAATCTCAAAAAATTAGAAAACAAAATGGCAATTCTCAACCCATGGCAAGGAACAGTGTTTATTTTATATAACCTAACCAAATGCTAGATTAAACTGGGTTCCATAAGAAGAGTATTATCTCTCACCAAGACCAGCCTTGCATTGGAAGGCGTCTTGTGCAAGACTGCAGTACAAAACAGACTGTGTGCCACCAATGGACCCCCAACATCTAAAAATGAAGACATGAGTGGTGGTCTACTTTCCCCTCCCAGGACAATTGGCTTGATGCAGAGCCTCCCCGTTCAGCTATCCCATGCGTTTTCCCGTTGGTTTTGGCCTGTGATCGGGTCAGGAAAGGGTGCTACGTTGATTTTAGTGTGCGTTTATGCGCTCAGGTGTGTGCTCAGCCGCCTTTCCGATTGACGGCTCGCAAGAAGCTAATTTCCGGAAAAACGGGTCGTTCATTGTTACGTTTTTTTCAGTGATGCAGAGCCTTGATTTCCGATTGAAATCACCCTAATAAAACGGGGCCGCCGAGCCTTCACTTACAGGCAGTCTGACCAGCCGTATTGGAGCTCCGTGCTATTTGGGAATGCATTCCTTTGTGGGCCAACATCAAAGGCGGCAGCTACGCGGTCTGGTACTTATGAGCATGGCAGAAACCAGGCTGCACCGAACGCCTTTGAACATCGATTGCATGAGTGACGTTGACCTATTCGAGCTGACCCGCATTAACCGTGTTTCTCTCCATGCCTTGTATAGCGAGCTGCGGCCATGGTTAGCCCCCACCACAAGCAAGGGGCATGCAATTGCAGGTATGACCAAATTGGTTGGCTGCCTGCAATTTTTGGCGAATGGCTCGTTCCAGAGACTGGGTGCCTTCTCCGTGGGGATGTCCCAGTCTACGCTGAGCCGCAGCCTAACCAATTTTTTGGATGGCATGGCTACCCTGGCACAAAATTAAATTTTTTTCCCTCAAACAGGTGAAGCCTGGAATGCGGTTAAGCTGGGCTTTTATAACATAGCCGACATGCCCAACGTCATTGGTGCAATTGATTGTACCCATGTCTCATTGGTCCCCCCTGCTGACCAGGAATATCTGTTCCGGTATGTGGTTTGGGTCTGTTGTTTTTTTGTATTGTTTGTTGACCTTTTTTAAGGGTCACACTAATTGTTTTTTTTTGGCCTGTGTGCAGTAACAGGAAGATGGGACATTCCATCAATGTCCAGGCAGTGGCGGGACCTGATCTGCTTTTTTATAGTATATTTGCTGGATTTCCCGGGTCTACGCATGATGCCCATATATTGAGTAACTCCAGCCTATATGATCGATTTCAATCTGGCGATCTGTCTGGTGGATGGCTACTGGGTATGTGTATTAAACTTGTAGTTGTTGTCCACCATGTTTGATTTAGGTTTTGCTATTACAACACAAATCTGTGATGTTTTTTTAATTTTTGGTTTTTGTTTCTTTTTAAAAGTAACATTAAATGGTTGAAGTGATTGACCCCTATTGCGTCCTGTTCTTGCCCTCTTATGTAAGTACCATCCCACAGACATTTTTAAGGAGTGTACAGGTTGGATGTGCAGGTAGGCTCATTCCAAATTTCAATTCCTCAAACACTACCCCGCTCACCTATCTGTCCCTCTTTAATAATGTTGCTATGCACCCCTAAACTTTTTTTGTTTTTCTAAAATTATGTTTTTTGTTTGTATTTTTGCAGGTGACTCAGGCTATCCTTTGCTCCCCTGGCTGCTCACCCCCATCCTGCACCCATCTTCCCAGGCAGAAGAGCGCTATAATACAGCCCATAGGAGGACTCGCTCTGTGGTTGAACGCGCATTTGGTTTACTAAAGATGCGTTTCCGCTGTCTGGATCAGACTGGGGGGGCACTGCAATATAAGCTGGGCAAGGTCATCCAAATTGTAATAGCTTGTGGGATCCTCCACAACCTGGCCATTCATAGCCGTATTAGCAGATATTCTGACCTGCCTGCCGAACATTTGTTTCTTTCTGAAGATCACACCCCTCCTTTCTCAGGCAGCCAAAGTGGCACTGCACAAACAATACGTGCGCAACTTGTTGCTAATGTATTTGCATAGCACACAAGTTTATTTTTTTATTCTACATTTATTTGTGCATAAACAAATTTTTAATTTTCATTTGTTTTGTCTTTTCAAAAGGAAACGTACACGTGGGGTCAGATACTGTAACCAAAAACTTTAGTGGTATCTGTGGGAGGATGGTGCAGATGAATGATGGTATGGCACAATATTTGCAGCAATGTGTGCCAGGCTTTGATTAATGTGCTGCCACTGTTGGACTAGGTCACCCATATGGCTGTTTAGGGCAGACACATTTCTGTTTAATACCTCTAATTGTGTATTTATGGTTGTTAGTTTTGTGCACACAGTGGCATTTAATTGCTGTGTGCTAGCTGCAAATGCCATGTTTTCTTGCCGCCACGCTTCCTCCATAATTTGCAGTTGCCTTCTTTGGCTAATATGGCGCCTGGTATGGGTTCTAGCAGTTGGACGGGTGGTTGGTTCTGGTTCTGAATGAGGTTGTGGATGTGGTGGTTGTGGCTGTGTTGACTGCGTTGCGGCCACTGGCTCCATAGTGGTTTGTGACATCTGTGGTGTGTCCTCCTCCAAATCTCGGATATCTTCTATTATGGGTGGGCTTATAGGTTCATTTTAGTTTTTTAATGGCACACCAATCGATCCTAGTTCAATGTGAAAAGTACACACAAAGCACCATTGACTTACCTCATCCAAATCCTCATTTTGGGGTCGTTGTGTTGAATCCTGGTTTGCCCTTGGCCTCAGGAATTGAGAATGTAAGATTATATTAAACACCAAGTAGAGTGTGTTGTCTAGCATAACACTGGCTTTTGTCCCTCATTTTACAAGCTCATGGCAAATTCAAACTCACCTTGGGACCTTACATTCCGGTCTGTGTCGTGTGCCTCTTGCAGGCCCTTGATGCTGGCAGGGTGTATGTATGTATATACATGTTCCTCGGCGGGTGTTAGGATTATTTTTGTGGGTAAGCCACCCCCTGTCTGCTGGCTGGGGAAGATTAAATCATACCTAATAAGTGTTACTTCCTGTTACCAATGAGACTATAAATGCATTTAAAATGGGCTTTACCTCTGCTGCCGGCGCATGTCCATTTTTTTTTTGCTGTAATATTTAAGTTCCGTTTGATTTGTTCAATATCTCTCCGGACAGATCCCACACTATTTACTTGCCGGCAAATATTACTCCAGATCTCCTGCTTAGCCTGCTTAGTGGTTAATTTGGAGGTCCGGCCAAATAGGGCATCATAATGCTCACAAACTGCATTTGCAACAGCCATGCTTTGAGCATCGCAAAATCGTGCAGTTAGTGAGCCACAGCGTAGTTGTCGGCCACATGGGTGTGTGGTGTCCCCTGCATCTGTTGAAATTGATGGTTGGCTATCTGGGGAGTCGTGTGTGGTTCTTGGGCTTATGGGGGAGGGTGATGTTGTGTGTGTGCTGCTATGGCTTAATGTCTGGGTTCCTGTTGAGCTATCAGCTGTTGAGCTGGATGTGGAATCTGAGGTACTGGAATAGGGAGAACCAGAGGGTTGAGGTGGAGGGGTGGGTGACCTTGGTGGGGTGGAGGGTTTTGCAATACGCTTACCCTTGCTGATGTTTTTGGTTTTGGTTTTGTGGGTATGCTTGGTGTGTTGAGGTTGAGATTTGCCACCCTTGTGTGGTCGTGTTTTTTTAGCAGGTGGTGGAGAATGTGTTAATGTATCCTTGCTCCTGCATTTTTTGGAATGTGCCTGTGTCTGTGGAGTAACCACCGTTTTGGTTGGGGCATGTTCTGCATGTGCTCTTCTGTATTTTTTTAGATGAGGCATGTGTGCGGCTGCTATGTGCCTCGGGGCTTTGGTGGCTCTTTTTGCTCCCTTTAGGTCTGCCCATATTGATATGGTATCCAACACAGAGCTGAGTGCCTTGTGCTTTAAATATGTTTCCCGTGTGGGCGTGTTCAACAGCGGGTGCACGCCTGCGTGCACGCACGCACGTCACCGCGGGGGAACATCATAGCTAAACCCAGAAAAGAAAGAAAAGATGTCGCCCGCCATATTCACACAGGAGCAGGATGACATCATCATGGATGTGAGTAGGCAAGCGTGCGTTTATGTGCGCGCACACATTACTTGTAATAAAAAAAAAACAAAGCGCAAGAATAGTCTGGAACAACTTAGTTTGTCACGTTAAATACAAGCCCACCTTAGTTTAACACATGTACACAGCTACAAACTAGGCTACATGCAGATAGCAGAACTAGGGCAATGTGAGTCATCAAGAGGTTAATAAAGTAGGGCATAAAACTTGGTCATGGATTTTGTGGATTAATGCTGGGTCATTGTGTATTTTACAAACAGATGATGCTGAGGAATCGCTACGACTTCCTGCCGTCAGATTTTGAGAAAAGGACGTTGTCGCCGGCGGTGGTGGACGCGATAGGCCGACGAACCCACACCACCTATACCTTCACCATACCTTCACCCAGATCGCCCAACACTGGTCTGATTTAAAGAGAAGGCATAAGCCTCGGGTGAGGCGGTACTTTGCAAAACATTTTCCATGTAAGTGTGTATACTTGACATGCAAGAATCACACTGGCCTTGGCTGGGCGTGTTTTTATGATTGTGTTTGTATTTCAGCCCATGAATGGAATATGCGGTTCCGCCCCACCCGGACCAGAACACGCAGCCCAGTGTTGGGTGAATCAGGTGAAGGGATAGGTGGTCCACCGCCAGTGACAACGGCCACCCCCTCCTCTGCCAGTGAGTATGAGGAGCCACTGGACCTCAGCATGCAGGGGAGGGGGGAATCTGACGGCAGGGAGTCCTTCTTAAATGATCCACAACCTGCCTCCGGTAAGTGGAATAAAGTTAGATATGTGCTAATACATGCATTAAATACAGATACTCATGTGTACTATTGTTAGTTGTAGAAGCAGACGTCGCTGGGACATCCCAAGGGATGGTCGAGGAAGGGGGCCACGAGGAAGAGGTGGCTGGGGAAGGTGAGTAAATTGATACATAGAAGTCTAACTTAATCTGACATGCATGAGACAACAACAGTCTCTAATATCAGTGTGTTTGTGATCCAAACAGATTCACAGCATCAACCGAGGGAGAAAGAACGGAGACTCCGCCCCCGACGCAATGTGGCCAAAAAACATTGTAAGTGGTGTTTTTGTTTAGCAAAGTAATTGAACAAACAATCCCATAAAAATAAAAATAAGGCCAAAGAAACATTTAAATAAAGATTTAAAAAAAAAAAATGGCCTAAAAAAAGCCCCAACAAACCAAAACATAAAAACAATGCTAAACTAATGTTTTTCATTCACAGATCAAAGAAAACGACAGCCGCCACAACCCGATGCCTAATTTTTTTTTTATTTCAAAAAAGTTTACAATTTTAATTATTTTAAAAACACAAGTTTTTACAAAGAAAAAAAAAATATCCCAAAAGTTTATATGTTTAAAGTAAAAAAACATAAAAAGATTTGGTGTGTTGTCTTTCCTGCAAATGTACAATCACACAACATCATCACACATTTACATGACACAGGGAGGACGATTCATTAATAGCGCCAGGTAGCGACAGATGAGCGACTGAAGTATGGCACTATGAGCGCCCCTAGCGTACACCGCGGCCGGCTGCGATTCGCTATAGCAGGCCTCCTCAGTCGCTACCTGGCGTTGTTGTGAACAATGCCTACATTGGTGAATAGCATGTTTCAGATCAGCTTTGTAGGCACTGTCATTCTGACACACGCTATTCAACACAGCGCCTGCGCCTTGGTTTGCTGTTGGCTTGAAATCAATGTTAGTACCTTCAGTAGTAAACACATTGCAACATGTTTCTTTGGTGAATTTTGTTTTATTGTTTAATTTTTTTGGGTGAAAGTCACACATAAAAATCCAGTGTTTTTTTTATCTTGGTGCCTAAAAAAGAAGAAAAATTGGAATTAGTATTTATAATTAATTTTGCTTTTTCGCATTTATTGACATTTTTTGTTTTTTGTTTGGGACAGTTTTTGCCAACTTGCACAACACCCCTAATTGTTATGTTGGTCAACTCCCCCCCCCCCCTTATAGTGGTTTTGGTCATCTTACACACCCCTTATAGTGGTTTGGGTCAACTTCTCCCCCCCTTATAGTGGTTTTGGTCATCTTACACACCCCTTATAGTGGTTTGGGTCAACTTCCCCCCCCCCTTATAGTGGTTTTGGCCATCTTACACACCCCTTATAGTGGTTTGGGTCAACTCCCCCCCCCCTATAGTGGTTTTGGTCATCTTACACACCCCTTATAGTGGTTTGGGTCATCTTACACACCCCTTATAGTGGTTTGGGTCATCTTACACACCCCTTATATTGGTTTTGGTCATCTTACACACCCCTTATAGTGGTTTGGGTCAACTTCCCCCCCCCCTTATAGTGGTTTTGGTCATCTTACACACCCCTTATAGTGGTTTGGGTCAACTTCCCCCCCCCCCCTTATAGTGGTTTTGGTCATCTTACACACCCCTTATAGTGGTTTGGGTCATCTTACACACCCCTTATATTGTTTTTGGTCAGCTTACACACCCCTTATAGTGGTTTGGGTCAACTTCCCCCCCCCCCTTATAGTGGTTTTGGTCATCTTACACACCCCTTATAGTGGTTTGGGTCATCTTACACACCCCTTATAGTGGTTTGGGTCATCTTACACAACCCTTATAGTGTTTTTGGTCATCTTACACACCCCTTATAGTAGTTGGTGACAAATTATGATTGTAGGCCACAAATTTTTCCCCTGTAGTGCAGTACTTGGATTAGAGTGAAGGGTAGTTAGCTTACCACAAAAAACGAAGTGATCATGCTTTCCCTTAGCTCAAATCCAGTCTTGGTGTCCTCACTCTTTTCTGCGGCCAAGTTGGGGATTTCGGGCACCAGTGCTGTTTCTTCAGGGGGTTGGATTCTGGGGCATATACAAAGATTGTGGAGCACACAGCATGCGAGGATAATCTTGGAGACCTTTTGTGGACTGTACAACATCTCTCCTCCTGGGCGTGCCAAACACAGAAAGCGCGCTTTCAGCAGTCCAATGGTTCGTTCCACAATGCTTCTGGTTTTGCGATGTGCTGCAATTTAGCATTCTTGGGCAGAGGTCTGTGGGTTTCTGACCGGAGTCATCACCCACGTTCTCTGCCCGTATCCCTTGTCCGCTGTGGAAAAAACACAAGGAGAGAGACAGCAATTAGTACTAAAACATGTTTTTTTTTGCATTTTTAAAAATGTAGCTTACTAGGCCACATATTTTAGGCAAAATACTTTGACATGGTTAGTTATTTACCCAGCAGCCAGCCAGCTGGCATTTCGTTGTTCTCAAACTTCCGGCACAAGACTGACCACTGCAGCACGTAAGAGTCGTGGCGTGAGCCGGGGAAACCAGATCTCACGGCCCGCAGCTTCATGTCATGGTCACACACAACCATGACATTGATGGAGTGGAACTGTTTTCTGTTCCGATAATGCAGCTCCTGTGCACGGGGAGGGCGAAAAGGGAAATGTGTACCATCCACGCACCCTAGCACATTCGGGATCCCTCCCATGCAATAGAAAGCATGTTTTATTTTGGCAACCTCATCCTCAGGAAACTTGATGTAAATAGGGATCAGGTCACAAATAGCCAGTACTACCTGGAAAAATATGCGGCTCATTGTAGCCTGGCTGATCCCGCTGAGGAGGGCAGAGGTTGCCTGGAAGGTCCCTTGTGCCAAAATATTAAGAGTGGCACATAGGCGTACTATGCCTGGAATGGATCTGGTGCGTTTGGTGGATGGCTCGATTTTGTTCTTAATCTGATCATATAGGGACTGTAGTGCTGCACGATTCAGACGGAAGCAGCTCCTGATCTGCTCGTCACTTAAATCCCACACTGAAAGGTGGATGCCAAAGGATCAGGGTGCCCTAAGCCTCACAGCACCCTCCTCCCTGGCCTCCTGCTCTTCCAGCATTCTCACACATCCCTGCACCCATAACCCATACATCACCCTCTTATCCATCTCACACTCAACAGATATACCAAAGAAGCAAAACAAAAACAAAAACCACAAACACACCACACACACAAGCAAGCACACTCCTCACACACTCACTACAATGCAGCTCACCACAAAACCAGAAGTATAGTGGTCTGAACCAACAGACTGCTGAAATTGTGCTTTCTAAGTTAGGCACAACCAAGAGGGGAGTTGCTGCACAGCCCACAAAAGGCCCCAAAATCAAGCCTCACTTGCTGTATGCTCCACAATATTTGCATATGCCAACAAAATCAATCTCCTAAAGAAACAGCACTGATGTCAGAAATCACCCAACAAGCCACAGAGAGTGAGGACCAAACCCAGCCAGACACTAAAATGAGCTAAGGGACCAAAGCACCACACCACCACACCACAGCCTTTGCCACAGTGTAACAATACCAGAAGGTTGGCAAATCCAGCCATTTATACTTCACTTTGAAAAAGGACAGGTCAGCTTTGCCGCCTTTTGCGTTGCTCTGCTCTTTCCTGTCTGCAATTAGCTGACCCAGGTGTGCGTGAAACGGATTGCGCATGCGCACGCTAGTAGCGCTACTAGCGTACGTGAGCCGAAACTTGCGTGCATTAACGGACATGGCTGAAAATTCTGTGGTGGACCAATGAAAGGTAAGCTGCTCTTTATTTAAATAGCCGTTTGTAGAGCCACATGTCACACATGTTTAATATACATGAGTACATTGTTGTCTTTGGTTGTGTGTTGTTTGGTTAATGAGCTCTGTAATTAGTTAATTGCCTACCACACATGGTTCAATCAGCGCAGTGGAGCTGTGGCTTCAAGCACCTGGCCAGTATGTGTGAAGCAATTAAGTGGACCTGTTTGTGATTGGTTGGTAGAGCACATAAAACCTGCCCAAACCAAAAACAGGGTGATGTCATTCTGTAGTCTGTATGCGTGCTTGTGTGTTGTCTAGTGGTGTGTGTGTGCAGCTACAGGATGGAGCCAAATTCTGGACATCTGCCGGCCACGGCTGGCCCAAGTAGGTGTGTGTTGGGTGCTGTGCGCAGACCTCCCTTAAGGAAAAGGGCCCAGGCCCAAGGTGAGCCTGCACCCAAGGCCAGCCGCCCATTTGCCAAGAGGGAGCCAGAATTTAATTTGGCGGATAACAATACTCTTGTGCGCCTTACCTGGCCAAATGGGAGCTAATCTTTGGCTCCCAAAGCCAGTCTATAGGCAAGCAAGAAATGAGCAAATTGTGGGATGCCATTGGGGAGGAGCTTACTAGCAGTGCTCAATACCCACGTAGTGGCCCATCCTGCAAGAAACGCTTCTACACTTTGAGAAGGGCCCTTATGCAAAAGATGAATTATGATCTTGATGTCGAGAGTGGGACCATCCAGGGTCCAAAGAGTACCTACAGGCCATATGAGGAGATGCTGAAGGCCAAAATTCCGCTGATTCGGCTGCAGGGTGTTGATGCTGGGGATGACACCACAGGTTGGACTGAAGGTACATATTTTCTGCATATTTTTTGCTGGTAATGTTAATGTATGTGATTTGCTTTGTCTCTTTCTGGCCAACTAACAGTAGGACCTGTGAAGTAGTACATTATACCTCATAAATGATTTCCTTTCTTGTCTGTTGCTTTCTGCATAGGTGCACATGGTGATGTCCAGGATTTGGCTGAGGACACCACAACTCCTGCCCTTCAACCAACCTCAAGCCTAACCCAGTCTGCCATTGAAGGTATTTATCACTAATTTATGGGCTGGTTGTTTTGGTACAAAATGGGTGTGGGAGCACCTCAAACAATAGCTTGTACCACTGTTGAGGATTACTAATATGGGCCTGCGGACTAATTTCACGCCCACTTTAACCCTCTCAGCAACTAACTAACAAGGCCCTAACATGTGTAGCCATGTGGGAAGCCAGAGATGTGTGGCCATATATCTGCATATACATGTGGAAGCCACACTGGCCTTGATTAGGGAATATTAGTGATTGAGCTGCTCACACACACCTTTTTTTTTTTTCCCGCACATTACCAATGGCTAAATTTTTTCTTTGATTTTGCCTAGCTGCACCGCCATTGGCACCAGCATCTCCTCAGGAGCCAAGCAACTCTTTGGATGCTGGTAAGTGCATGTGTGAACCTTGCTTTAGCCGCTTTAACACAAGTGCATGTCTTTCATTCCTCTTTTTTCTTGGTAGGCCAAGTGACTGCTTCATCTTTGGACACCACTTCCGATGTTGCAGGTCAACAGGACCCTGTTGGTGTGTATTGCCCAAAACAATGTATCCTTTATGCTGTTTATGTTACACTGGTTCTATTTGGTTAGTCTAATAATCTACATGTTTGCTAGGTCAACTTGAAGATGGCTTTTTTTAGTGGATTTGCCATCCCCAGGCTCATTAGTAAACTGTTTAGAGTGATTGCAATGCATTTTTTGTGTCTATTGAAAGACAAACATTCACCCGAGTAGTGTTAGGAATATTTAGAGACATTAATTGTGTATTTTAGTTGGCCGGAATATCGGTGAGGCTGCTAGAGATGAGGGTAAGTTGGTTTTGCTTGATTATCTAGTAAGGATTTTTGCAAACCTTTTTTGGTAATTTAGTAGGCCAACTTGTGTTTAAACGTGTTTTTTCAAGGGCAAAGCTCGAGTGAGGGCCAAACTCCGGACATGTGGGAGATGGCGGGTATGTGTAATTTGAGCAATGTGTCTGTTATTGTTTGGCCCAATTATTGGCTCATCTTCCTCTTACATACATGTTAGCAATCTGAGTTTACAAGATCCCTTTTGGCTAGTGTGTAATCTGCCACTTTGTCGAGGTATGGCCTCGATAGTCTATCCATATTACATTTGAGTTTGGTCCACTGACCTACTAACATGACTTTCCTGTTTAGCATATGCCAGCTTGCCCCATCTCTCAGATGTGGATTTGCCCCTTTCTGGCAGCCAGACCCCGGAACTACTTCGGGCGGACGGCACTGAGGTAACATGGCTGATTTTGGGGAACAATAACCACATTGACATGTTTGTGGGTAGTCCAGGAACCAACATGTAACATGTTATTTCTTTGGTGTTTTGGCAGGAGGCCAGACCTGAACCCCAAGCTGGGACCTCTTCCCAAGTGCCATGTGGCCAAGCTACAGAGGCTCAATCAAGGGTAAGTTTGATTGTTACACTTTGGGTAAATGATTGGGAGGGGCATACCTGCATTGTTTCAGCTTCACTACAATCTTTTCTTTTGGTTTTTTAGCCTGAACACACAACAAGAGGAGGTGTGGCCCCGACCAGTGCCGATTTTTATGAGCTAGGGCTCCGGATGCTGGAGGACTACAGTCGCCAACAGCCGCGTGATGGAACTAATGAGCACATTGCGGCATTGGAAAATCAGGTGCTGGTGTATCGGCAACAAATTGAGGACCTGCAGCGCCAGCTCCAGGATGTCAGACAAGGCCAACAAATTCAAACCAACAGGGTACTGGATCGCATTGCACATGCGATGGAGCAATCTTTCCAGCGCCAGGAACAAAGTTTGTTGTTGATGCATCAGCTGATACAACAGCAGTCTATTTTTTTACTGCACTGTTGTCCCCCAACACCACCCCTAGCAATGACTCTCAACCTCCCATCAAGAATATTGATGTTCTTTTTGTTCTGTTTCATTTTGTGCAAATACATTTGAGTACCCCACCTCTAAATTGTGTTTTTTCAAAGACATAGGTAAGAACACAGTCAGGGATGAGTCTCTAGATCTAGATATGTACATGTAGCCAGAAATGTATGACACACATTGGTGACCATATCTTACTATGGTTTACACATTAAATGGCTACAAAGGTACACCAACATTTGAAAAATAATGGGTTGGTAGACACTTAAACTATGCTTGACAAGGCACAACACACTGTAATTAAACAAATACAAAATATTTATTATGCCGCAAGGCGGGCAACAGGCCCAACATTCCGCCGCACAGCGGCTCAAACCATACCCCCCACCCTAACGACGCCTCTTCAAGGCCAGCAGCATAAGGCGAAGACGCCGGATCGACTGCCACAGTCTGCGATGCTGGTTTTCACAAGCTGTAGATAGTAGAAAAAAAAACATATTCAAAAGATAGAATGTGAGCTCAACATACACAGATGTAGCAATGTAATGTAATTGGCTCAAATTAGCTGACCCACACATTCACATTGTTGGCCACTGTGCCCTTAGGTGTTACCATTATATGAGTACTAGTGGCTGCCTTAAATGTGGCTACAACATCCCAAGCATACATTTACTCTGAACTCTTGGGAATAAATTAAGGTCTAAGTCCCAGTGTGGACATTTCTTTGGTTAGTTACAGCCAAACATCAGGGCCTAAGTCCTAACGATTAAACTGGTTGGGCCAAGCATATTGGAGGTCACCACCTTAGCAGGCCAATTTGGTTTGGAAGAAACCACAATTTTACACTATGTGGCAAAAACAAGAATGGGAGCAGACATGCATTTAGGATTGTCGGACAAACACATGTAACCTAGATGTGTGCTTAGAAAACACATAGGTACATTGTAAATGTCTCCAGAATTAACTATGAGACATAGGGGTCCCAAGTCTTTAGGCATATGAAGTGGGATGTACTCACCATAGCAGCTGTGGCTGGGGCCCATGCTGCTGGCCGTCCCGGGAGCTGGGGTGGGGAGGATGGTAACCGGCTCCTTCTGCGTGGCCACATCTGTCAGGAGAAAGCAAAAGAGAAACCAAAAATTAGTTGGCCAATGACACATGACTATTTGACATCCATCTGGTTAGGGAGTCTGCCAAAACAAATGCTTGCATGGTTACACACATGTTGTCCGACATTAGCATATTTCCTGGTCCATGAGTTCATGTAAATTATTTATGGGTGCAACATGGACACATAAAGCTAATGTGCCAATAACCTTAACAGTGCAATGGTAAGGCCTAATTTGCAGTTGAGTGTAGAATCTTACTTGTAGAGTCTGCAACATGTGTTAGCCTGAAAAACTTACAAAAATAACAGATTTGCTAGCCGCCATCATGGTGTGGGCTGAAACATAGGGGTGGTTGCCAGTTGGATTGCACTGTAGTGGGGTTTGTGATGTTAATGTAAATTATAAAACCAGCTTGTACTATGGACCAGGAAACATGTGTATGTTAAAAGTGGACCAAGACCCAGGATTTATACTATCCTGGGTTTTGGTCCACTTTGGCAGGGCACCCCAATCGGAGAGATAGCCCGTCCGCCGCCGCCTCCCGCGCGTCACTCTTCAAGGGCGCGCGCCCGCGCAGGCCATTCACAAACGGACAGCGCGGGTGCACGCACATCTAGAGGGGCGCGCGGGAGGCGGCGGAGGTGGCTTCCGCCGCCCCCAATGTGGTAAGGAGTTTGTGGGCTTTTGGAGGGGGGGCACGCGGTGAGGGAGGTGATTGGGCAGGGAAGCTTATAGATTCCCGGGCCAATCAACAATGGGTGTTGGTCCACTTTAAGGAATGTCATACATATGGAATGTGAGGGATAACAACAAACACTTACCATGACTATGCCCGTGGAGAAGGCGTTGCCCAAAGCTCCTGGAGGTGCCGGCTATATGATGCGCTGCAAATTATAGAGGAATGGCAAGGGCTAAGTACAAATGGCCATATGGAACCTGTCACAGACTAACACTGACAAAATGTGCACTCACCAGGGGATGAGCTGCCACTTGAAGCCGAGGGAGGGCACTGAGGAGGAGGCGGGGAGCCTCGGCTCCTCACACTCTGATCCGAAGATCCCCCACCCAAAGGGCCACCCTCCTCCCTCTCACTCCTTGCTCCTTCAGGGAGTGTGGGAGAGTCCACAGCTTCCACCCCACTTGGACTCCCCACTTGAGAGTGGCCCCTTGGCTGGAGTGTCTCCTCAGATTCAGAGTGTGAGGAGCTGAGGCTCGATCCTGACAGCCCCCCAGCAGCACACTCCTCTGGGGCGTCATCCCCTTCCTCCCCTGGGTCCTCTAAATAGGACACTCGAGAGGCACCCTCCCCCGATGACTCCCCCGAGTCCGCCTGTCTCGTGCGGGGGAGGAATCCCTTCCCACGTTTCCCCAGGGGAGGACGCTTATCTGTGTTGAGGGGGTGAATAAAAAAAAATTACAGTTACTACCCAAAATGGACACAGCTTAGAATATTATTTCCCCAAAAGTATAAACATAGCAGCAACTTCCACTTACCTGAAGCGTACGCATCATATAGCCGGGACACTGTGGCCTTCACCTCCAGGGCAATGCGCTTCTTGCCCCCACGGGCATAGTCATATTGGTGGATGCAGAAATCCTATGAGAAATGACAAAAAAAAATGTTATCAATACATGACATCAGACCAATGGACTAAACATTTATACTGAGAACAGATTAAACATATAATCCAAGGAAAACATACTCACTTTAACCACCTGGCCGTTTACGCGGCTATCCACCCTTTTTCGTTTTTGCTTGGCTGGCCCAGGCGGGGAGGGGGTGGAGGGGGGTTAGGTGGGGGAGGTGAGGTAGGTGGGGGAGGTGGGGGAGGGGTGGAGGGCCAGAGTCAGAGGAGGAGCTGGGGAGGCGCATAATCCGTCTCCTGGGCAGCATGGTGGAAACGCAAAGGAGGAAACCGGAAGTGGATATGAGGAAAGCGAACAAAAAAAAAAAAAAACGCTCCGCGCACTAGGAAGAAGCTAATATCCGCTACGTGCAAGCAAAGTGGCGGTAATAGGAGATGTACGCATTACAACAAGCTATTGGCCAAGACGCAATTAATTATTAGCAAGATTTAGCTGGGAAACGCAAAGGAGCAAACCGGAAGTGGATATGACGAAAGCGAAGAAAAACACGCTCCGCGCACTAGGAAGCAGCTAATATCCGCTACGTGCAAGCAAAGTGGCGGTAATAGGAGATGTACGCATTACAACAAGCTATTGGCCAAGACGCAATTAATTATTAGCAAGATTTAGCTGGGTGTTCAATATCCTGTAATGCATACGTCAGAGCCCAAAAAGATCTGGTTGCTTAAAAATTACAATGGGATTGCCAAATAAAATAAGAACACAATATAAGTATACAACAACATGATAATGTGGAACACAGGAGAATGCATAAAGGGTTGTTATGAGCTTGTACGCCTGAATAATCCTGCCGAATGCGGACATATGCGCGCTTGGAACTACAGTGTATTCATTAAGAACGACTGGGGTCGCTGCAAGTGAATTCAGGGAAAAATGCAGAAAGGCACATGTATGAACAGCACAGCGCAGCACAGCGACGCTAGCGCCGCCACATAGCGAATCACAACAGCGACTGCACAAACACTGACCACCACAGATTCAACAAGGACAGGGCTGCAGAATAGCTTGGGCGCTGACAATTTCAATGAGCGAACGTGAGAGCCAACCATGACTGACTAAAATGTAGCTTTACAAGCCATGTGTGTTGTGAAAGCAAGCTAATTTGAGGCTAATGTGTTTTGTGGGAGGAGATGCATTTTAGATTTCACTCACAACATTCCAGTAGAAAAATTACATCTTTCACCAAAAAATCACTAAAAACAAGACAGATTCATCAGACATATCCTAAACAACATGTGTATAATTTTTGGCAAAAGACAAGAACACAAAAACCACTACAAGAAAACATTGCAGTGTCTGCCATTGAAATGTATGGGAGAGCGCCAGGTAGCGAAAGGTCTGACCTGGCGCTGGGATGGGATTAGCAGCAGCGCTGTTCGTTGCAGTCCGCTACATGATGAATCCAGCGCTAGCTGACGCTTTCGCCGGCGCTAGCCTCATTTAGCGTGATAAATGCGTGATTGTGTTCGCAGCCTGGCGTTCTGCAGTCGGTAGCCGCCGATAGCTGGCGATACCTGCCGCTATTGTGGCACTGTCTGACGCTATCACTTGATGAATAAGGCCCAAAAGGTTTAGATATGGGACAATAAATAGAAAAAGAAAATTAAGGTAAGCATTAAAGGCAAGGAAGAAGGAACCCAAAAGAGATTAAGGTAAGCATTAAAGGCAAGGAAGAAGGAACCCAACAAATTATAGCTTAACAATTATATATGTGTCAAATTGGCAGTTGGTGCCATATGTATATTCCAATGGAGGTTTAGGGATGTGCGCTTGCGTGGACCCAGATTGACAACAGAAGAGCCATGGAGATGTAAGTATACTAGTAAAACCAAAAAAAAATGGAACGGAAAATAAGACGGAAGGCAAGCAGGTACGTTAAAAAACCAAGGAAAAAGGAGGAAAAAACGGAACGCCCGTGTGAACGTGAACGGAAGCCACGATCAAATTGAATGCACCCGAGAGAGAAAAAAAAACTTCCCGAGTGAAGAGAAATTTACGGATCAGTTAGGGACCCATTCCGAAGGAGGCTCTGCATCACATTTGAGCCACGATTCAAACGAGAGCCCCGGACAATCGGAAGGTTTTAAGGTCAGTTCAGGGGAGGCTCTGCATCAGGCCAATTGTCTGCTTCCATTCAACTCCAATTAAACCCCAAATAGCAACGTGGGAGAGGCTGAGTGGAGTGCTCCCCCCCACCACCTAGACTAAGTGGTGCTGTTTTTATTTATTTAAAAAAAAAACCCTTGCCAAGTAAGAACATTTTTTGTTGCCCCAATGGCACCACAAGTGTAAGTACGTTTACTATTAACACCCCACTAGTTCCCAGGGCACTAGTTCAAGCTACTAGAAAAAAACATATTGTGCATAAGTGAAAATAACTCATTACCAGCACATTATCTGCTTTAATCTAGGCATTATAAATATTGTCCACAACTGTCCATACTGAGCGCACAAATTGTCAGTAGAAACTTTGGCAGTAAAGTGATGTAATACTGTAATATCTCATATACAATGGGCTTTCCTTCTCGGATTCCTTTGAGTACACTATACCATTAACTGAGATAATAAATATATGTTGATTTCTTATATGTCCTCCCCTCTGAGCGTCATCTTCATATAATTAAGAAACAGAGTGGTGCACCGCTAGTACAATAGGGCTGTGCTACACTGTAAACATACAATACTAAACAAAGTTAGACTCACGGGACATTAGTCCATGAGTCTAATGAACAGGAGCACCAGAATCAAATAATTATCAATAGATCATTTATTAAGAATCACAACAAGTAAGACATGACAAACAGATCACAAAACTAACAAATTAAAACCACTGTGGTACCCCATAGTTCATCCAGTGCTGTTGAACCACAACAAATTAATTACTGGGAAGCTCCTAAATATAACCACGTAGAACTCCTAACAGCGTACTTTTTTGTGCCGGCACAAAGTATTAGGTCTCATAAAATCCTATACAAATTTATACAGACAATAAAGTGACAGTGCATTAATAGTAAACTTCTAAATAAAGCAAACACAATTCACAATTCATACAATAAGTGCATATAATACCTCTAATAAAGTGCTAATGGCAATGTGACTAAAAAATGTGTAACCAAACACTGGTCATGGACATAAGTGAGCAAACATAAGCATAAACAGCAAGACCGACCACAGCAAGCCGAAAATGAAGGAGCCTAAAAAGAGAGCCAAATGAGGAAACCAAACCTGGCCAGGGTGAATATCGTGAGATAGGGAGCAGGGGACCAACAGGGGGGACACCTACGTACGCGGCCGCCCGTGCCGCTTTCTTCAAATTTTTTTTTTGGGGGGGGAGTTATTTTATTTCAGAATAGGGTTTTTGAGTTTACATCCTGTTTTTATGCTCTAAACATTTTTTATTTTGACAGTTTTCCCTTCATGTTGGCTCTGCTGCAGAATCTTTCAGTTTACCATTTTCTCTCTCTTTTCTCAACACATTTTTCCATATGATCTTTCTTTCAGCTTTGTGTGTTTTGAGCAAAGCCCAACCCAGGATTTTCACTATCTGGAGTTTTGTTTTGTGCCCCTAGGGGCATCCCGACTTGGGATGCCCCGATATGTGAAATCCCCAAGTTCGCCTGTGAAAACGTACCTTTCCCTGCCCCACAGCGCATGTGCGGGCTCTCATCCAATCAGCTCTGTTTGCACGCAGATGGGGAGCCTGAGCAGTAACCTTTCTGGCCGCCCGGCCTGTCTAAATGACTATCTGCGTGAGCCCGCCAGAAAAATGGGGGGATCTGTGGTTATCCAGGGGTAGTTTCACACAGTGGGGCATCCCGATTTAGGATGCCCAAGGGGGAAGGTCAATGGCCAGGTCTTATAGACTTCAGGGTCGGCCACTCAGGGTTTTGTTCCACTTTAATACCTTTAGATTTTCCAGCACAGTTATTCAAAGAAGAATTTCAGTCATTTTCAGTCAGTTTAGTTTATTTTGTATAGATTTTACACATTTGAGTCACCTGGTCTCATAACAAAAGCAGCACCTCACACACACACAGCCGTTACCACTGATTACAGTGTCAGCCTCTGAGGTAAAATATTGCTAGGAGACCAGTGGGCTATATGAAGCAGCTCACTAAATACAACCCAGCAGATCACCCTATTCAGCAAATGGACTGAGCCATTGTCATTATACAATTTAAAAGAAAGGCAGATATTTTTTCCTTTTTCTATCGCCACATTATTTATACACATGTTAGAAGCTATTGTGTGGCTATTTAATTATTTATCTTTTTTAATGCAAATTTCGTGATACTGCTCCTTTAAGTCCCTAAGTGATCATTGGCAGCCTATAAGGATTCATCAGTTGCCATGCAATGCCTACACCTGCCTGCTTGGTAAACCCTGTTGGTCGCCGACAGCACCAGTATGAGAGAGTGGCACAGGATCATGGACCAGGTGCAGCTGTCACCAGATGGGGACTGTGGACAGAAATAAGCCTGGCATTTTACTGGCCCATGGCAAGTCTGCATAATCCCTGCTAAGCCCCCCTAATGTGCTTCCAGTCAATGAGTGCACTGTAAGGCTGAGGCTATAGAATTGCAGGGACTGATCATGGGCAGGGGTGGATATGGTCAGTTATTTATGTTCTAAAATTTCAGTATTGTAGGGGCAGATACTGTGGCAGGGGTAGGTATGAACCCCACAGCCTTTATCCCAAGAACATGGACAAGGATGTCTTGGCTAGGAGAATACAGTGGAGGTCGGTAAACAGAGAGCTAAGTGGGAACTACAAAGATCCAAAGTGGATGGTGGATGGTGGTGTTAGAAGCAGAAGCCCGGCCATACCCAATCCACAACGGCCAACTAAGAATTCACCCAGGTCTCCCTATGGCCAGTCTGTCCCTGGCTGTCACCATGTAAGAAATTTTGACCAATTTTGGGCTGCTTATTAAAATGATGGGGCATTCCAAAGCACCCCAGTGACATGGGGAGCTTAATTAAACATAAAAATGTGCAGGGCGCAAGATGAGCATCGCCTGCGAGATGCTCTCTGCGCCTGCACTGCCGCACTGGCTGTCTTCTGCACTCAAACACTCCTGGACAGGTGCTGGGTGCTGCGCAAGGCTTGGATAAGCTTAAGCGCTTATCCATCTGGGAGCGCTGGAATTCAAAACAATTTTAGACCAAAATACACAGCGCCCTATACAAACAGGATTCCAGGCACACAGCACCTGGTGAAATCACCGACGTTTGATTTTAGGGGTGATTTGGCCAAATCGCAAGTTTGCAGCACAACCCAAAAGTGCAAAAAATGCATACAAAAATAATTCCAAACAGTCCAGGAATGGCACAGGTACCCACCCCCCAAAGAAAAGAGGCTACAAAACTATAACCAACCCAGCCCACTGAAATCTATGGGATACGGCCATACACTGCATGATGTGCATCTGGTCTTAAATGGCACTGTAGGGAACACAGTGCCAGCACTGCTATTGATATATGGGACTCTACCTGGTACTATCAGAGGCGCTATGGCTTTTTTACTTCATAAATACACCTTTTGCACTGGGACCTGACAATCATCTGATACTACGTGACACTAGTGCTTCTTAAATAAACTCCTATGTTGACTTACAGTAAATGTTATCTGTAGATCCTCTTTAACCCAAATCTGAACACTGTTCTTCAGGATGTATTTTTTAATCCAATATTTAGGATTATTTGACAAGTCTATGGCCATCCTAATACATTAATGAATGTAACAGATGAAAATGCCCTGGAATAGGACATCAGTATATGTTACATTATACCTTAACATTAGACATATATATTCTGTTGTTAGACATCTTAATGTTGCTTGAGGGAAAATGAAAGGGGGGTTTGTATATGTTGAATGTCTTTATTTGGCCAAGCACAGCTTACATCATAAAATCCTTAAATCCTTAGTGATTTTTTTTTTGTTTTCGGCCAAGTTTTTACCAACAGTTAACCATTATGATTTCCAGAAAGTAAAGCTACACTTCTTAAATACATGTTTCTTTTGTTATTTCCTGTTTTAACTATGAAGATATATACTGCTATACTTAAAACTAAGGCTCAGTGTCAATAAAAGTGATAACTGGAATTAAAACAACCTTTCAGATATCAAAGTATAAACACGCAAAGACACCTTTTATATTTAAAAGATTATTTTAATAGATGATAAAATCTTTAAACAGATGATATTTATAACCTAGCTGCATGCGGTTTTAATGATTTATTATGAGTCTGTAGAGTAAGCCCTGTTAACATGAACTTGAAAAGCTCAACTTTTTGAATCTCGAAGCCTTGGAGATTGCTAATAATGTAAGACCTTTTTGAAAGGTTGCCAAGCATTATACTGCTGGAGACGTGCCCTGCATTGACGAACCGGTTAGCTATGTATTCAAGGCAATAGATGCAGTGTGTTTGGTTTTGTTAAAGAACTTTTGGAAGTACAACCATTCCCATGTTCATTTATGTAGGTTTGAGTGGCTTGATATCCTGAGACTTCGCCAAAATTAAATACACATTTAAAGTAAGTGAAATACAGGAAATATTTTTTTTATTGAATGAAGCAAAGACTTTGACAGCATGGCAAACTCATTAGCTCAGACGTCGTTTATTTTTATAGTGGTTGGTGCTGGTGAACTTTTTTATGCTTGTTTATGTAGTCTTGCTAAGAAGCAAATAATCACATAATTGTTAATAGGTTAACCTGCCTCTTCACAAGAAACAATACATCACATGTGATAAATTTGCAGTGCCCTTAGTAACTGGAGAGTAATCAAACTGGGGGGATTCAGTTAGATTTAGAGAAGTCCTCCATATTTAAAATCATCCAATTTTCTACAGTCTCTAATATTTGACACAGTTAATAATTGAAGGGACAGCCCAGACAATTGCAATAATAAAGCAGCAAAGAACTCACCTGGAGCCTTTTGCATGTGCCTCCTCTTCATTACTTTCAGTACGCTGAAGATGCTGTAACACGACTCCAAAATTTGCTCCTCTTTTACATTTTTTCACAACTACGATCCAAATGTGGTGACACAGCTGCCCCTGTCCCTCAGCAGTTTCAGCATGGACAAGTATGTCAAACACAACCGCCGTGGCTTGCCAGACTTTCACACACTGGGAGTGCCAAGGGTCAGATGGCTGTGCCACCACATTTGAAGCGTGGTCAAGGGCGAAATGGAAAGGTATTGAGGGGCAACCTTTGGAGACAGCTCCAGCATCCACAACACACTACAAGGAATGTGATCACCCTGCAAACACTCACATTTTTGGCGCTCCCACACCATGAACATCAGCCGCGGTCACATCCCTGGCTGCCTTGAAGGGAGATGCAGACGCTCGTTTCTAAATACTGACGCCCTGTTTAAAAAAAAACGGTTGGACAAGGCATTCACCGTGGAACCAGTGGGAAGGTACGTTTTTACGTGGGTTTCACACAGCAGACTATACCAAATTGGGATGCCACAGGGACAAAACCCAGAATATTGCACTGACTGAACAGGAGCCTGTGCATGCACTGTGGGACTTGTTTTTTATGGCAGTCTGGAGAGATTCATACAGTAGTGCATTCCAAATCTGTATGTCCATTGACCCAGGACCGGGACAGTGAGAATCATATTTTTTTAGGGCAAACCGGCACGGCATACAGAGCTGATCGGATGAGCATACATCCATGTGGCATGGGACCTGCAGAAAGGTACATTTTAAGGGCAATCCAGGTGGTTCCACACAGTGGGGCATCCATCAGGATGCCCCAGGGATAAGGACCAAAACCCAGAATACATAGCTGATTGGATGAGAGCCTGAGGCCAAACTGGAGGAGAGAGGAGGAAGTTCTGTTGTAGCTCTGAGAAGCTTCATATAAAAAAATGTCTGTCTGTGTGCGTGTGTCTCTATCTCTCTGTGAGTATCTGTCTCTCTCTGTCTCTCTTTCTGTTAGTCTGTGTGAGTCTCTCTCTGAGTCTCTATCTGTCCGTATTTCTTACTCTGTGTCTGTGTGTCTACTTTATATGTTTTTACCATTTACTAAAGCACTGACCAATCAGGCTGTGGTTTGAATGATGGAACCCTGATTAAAGTGGAACAAAACCCAGCAGCAACTGGTCTGGAACCTGGATTCCAGGGCTAGCTGCTGGCTTTTCCCCAGGGAATCCAGAATTGGGATGCTCCACTGTGTGAACCCCCCCGCTGGGGGCTTATAAAAACTCACTTTTCCTCGCTCCAACGGTGCATGCACAAGCCACAATGGAGAGCATGCTCTGTCGCATACTCTGCGTCAGTCATTCAGGTAGGCTGAGACGGGGTTATGGGGTTCGCGTTCGCTCCGCATTCTAGTAAATGAGAACAGCCCGCTGAATAACTTATTCACAGCAGACAGCTCTCATTGGACGAGAGTCAGCAAATGCGCTGTTGGACCCTGGACAGATGAGTTTTTTGGCTTCCTGGGGGGTTTACACAGCGGAGAATCCCCTTTCACGGGTCAAATTCCCAGGTTTGGTTCCGATTTAAATATTTGTTTAGGATTAATTTGGTAGAGGTTGTTTTATGGCCCCTGTCATGGCTTCATAAGGAGGAAGATGGTTCTGTTCTGGATGGACTTTAGTTGTATTGGACTATATATGGCTTTGGCAGTTTACCTTAAACCAAAATCTAAGAGTTTCACTTTCTTGGGTTTTGTTCCTCTCTGGCAGAGAATCCAGATTTGGGATGCTTTGCTGTATTTATCCCCACAAATTTCCCAAAAAGCACCTCCTCCTTGTTCCCATGTGGGTCACTCAGCCCAGCAGCGCTTGTTTCATTCAGGTTTCCTTTGCCACAATGATGTCAGTGCAGCAAGTAGATCTGAATAGAGAGAACGCTGCGGGCCGCATCCCTGCTCACCTCTAGCTGTTGACATTCCATTCAGAAAGGTCTTGCACGGGTGCGCGCCCCAGATACAGGTATGTTGGGGACACGTTTACGGCTCAGCGAGTGCTCCAGGAAGAGCTAAGTAAATTGGGCAATGCAGGGGAGTTTGACACAGTGGGGCATCCCAATTCTTATAGACTCTAGGCCAGTTGGTTACTCCTCTTTAAAGTGGATCAAAACCCTGCCCACCTAGTCCTAGAGTCTGAAAAACTTCAGGGCAGGGTAAAAGCCCTCCCCAACAGCATCCCAATTTGGAATGCCCAACTGTCAACCCCCCAGAATCACTGCAAATATTTTCTAGTTCCTCGCTTCCACTCTGTATAAACCCCTTTATCCAAGGTTAAGCTCCTGCCAGACATAACTGAATGGCTGGCTAGTGCGCACACAGCCATCAGGACATGCCCCAGAATTGATTGCATTAATATGCATGGCAATCTGTTCTGAATGGATAAAAGTCTGAGCATGCGTGCCGTGGGAGCATGGAATGAGGTAAGATTTGTGGCTATCCAAGGGGTGTCACATGCAGGGGCATCCCAAATCAAAGTTCCCTTGTGACCCCAGCAGGGTGAAAATCAAGAGTTTTGGTCCACTTTAATAGACTCATCTACTGTATATGCTGTACATATATTGGTCATGTTGATTTTATTATATTGGCTTTGTATTTTGCCATGGGATAAAGTAGTTTCCAATAACGATGCCTAGGATTACTTCCCCTGTCGTCCCCTGCACCTGCTTCAGCAATATCCAGCTTTTTACCAAATTTTAAGATTAGGTTCCCCGGCATCCACGCACACTCCCTCCATTGCCGTGAATGAAGTGAGCAGTAGGTTACACAAGTGGATGGGTGGAATCCCCGGGCACATGTACATTGTGGTACCTGATTGTGGTATTCCGTCAGATATTGCTGAAGCAGTAGGAGAGGAGAGGTGAGTTTTTTTGCATCTTTTTCTGGAATTTCTCTTTAAATTGGAACAAACCCCACAAGCCATCAGCCTAGAATCTAAAAAATGTCAGGGTTGACTGCTGGATTTCCAAATTGGGATGCCCTGCTGTATGATACTTCCGAGGGTTTTGGTAATAACTCACCTTTCCTGGACCAATGGGGCATGCAAGGGCTCCCATCTAATTGGATGTTTACAAGGGGGAGCACACGCTGGCACATCCCCTGCATCCCCGGTGCGCCTGCAAAAAGCAATCAGAGCCCTTTGCCAAAGGATGTAAACACGGCAAAGGGCTCTGACAAAAGCCTTTGTATACACCATTGGACCGAGGAGAGGTGGGTTTTAGTGGGCAAACTGGGGGGGTTTCACATAACGGGGCATCCCAATTTAGGGGGGCATGTTCAGATGGCACAGAAAAAAACCTGAGAAAGTTAATTGGGCACAGGCAATTCAGATTAAGCTTACTTGGGGTGTTATTCTGAATCCGGGTGCAGAAAAGTCTAGCTACGCCTCTGACCTAATGGCTGTGTCATGGTCAGACATGCAGGATGTCAACAGCAGAACAAGGTAATTGGTCATGATCAGACGTGGAGAAGGTTGGCAACAGAGCTTGACACTAGATTTGGTCAGACATGGCCAAGGTCAGCAATGGGGCTTGGCACTAGATGTGGTTAGACATAGCAAAGGTGGGCAACATGGCTTGGCATTGGACATGGTCAGATGGCAAAAGTCAGCAACAAGGCCTTCAATCAGCTGAGACACCACAGCCACAATGCATCATCAAAGGTCATGCAATTGGGTGGCAGACAGCTTAAGGAACCAGTGGTTTCCAGACAATGGTACCACTTCCACAGAGGGGACATTTTGGGGACATAAGTGCCGGGCCGTGGCATGGCTACGGGAGATGATGGAAGAGTGATGGAGGCCAGGCTAGGACCTCTTTATCTAGCCAGACTTGAAGAACCAGTGCAACATGTACTTGAGATAAAGCAGGTATAGTTTTTACTAAATTGTTGCCTACATATATCCTTTATGGTTGTAAACCTTTTAGGATGCCAAAAATAGAAACCCCTGTAGTTCTTATATTAAATAATATAACATAGATACTTTTCTTATGAGCAGCCTTACACCCTAAAATGAAGGTTCATTGATCTCACCCTAAAATGAAGGTTCACTGATCTCGCTCCCAACCTTGAGATTGCATACAATGCAGATACTCCTATTCTCTTAGGGGTCAAAAGGATTACACACTATTAGCCAACGTTGCTCCTCTAGATGTGCCATCTAAGGCAGTATGTGATGCGGCTCCAAGTCCACTCCAGCAAAATGGAGATCCATCTCTAAACATGCTAAGAGGCAAGGAAAATGAGGGAATGAGAGGAGGATCTGAGCTTCACCCATGGGATTGCTTTAAGAGCTTTTTTTTGTCGGAAGTTTCTTTTTAGAAAGAAAACCCTTTTTTGACATGTACAAATGTTAATAAAACATAGGCCCTTATTTAAGAAGGGATAGCGTCAGGTAGCGCCTGGTTAATGAGAGGTAGCGACAGATAGTTAACAAATCACGCTCAAAAAATTCTGGCGCTGTGAAATGCTTGTTTAAACCCCAGAGTGCTGGCGGCGATGGGTTAAAAGTAGTTTTTTAACCCCCAAACAACCATATTTTTGGAAAAAAAAAAAACAAGTTTTTCAAAACATTTTGTAATATGAATACATTAATATCAGACCTGTAATATCAATTCTGCACAAATTTTTTTTTTTTTTTTTTTTTTTAACCTTAAAAAAAATATCTAACATTGCAGAAGTGGTCACAGAATTTTTGACATTTAAAAAAAAAAATATATATATATAATAGCAATTAATTAAGAATATTTAAAGATTGCTCCATTGAAATGCATTGGAGAGCGCCAGGTAGCGAGAGGTCATACCTGTCGCTGTTCAAGGTCGCTTGCTGGCGCTGTGGGCTGAGGCTGGAATAATGATGAATGATTCGCTATCTGGCGCTCTGTCAGTCGCTAAGCAGGATCGGCTTGATAAATGTGTGATTGCGGAGGGGAGCCGGCGTTCTCGTGGCGGTGACCGTCATTACCGTTCGCTCACCATTCGCTACCTGGCGCCATTCCTTGTTAAATAAGGGCCTGAGTCTCTATAAAGTAGCGACTCACGGCCGAGCACTGCGACTACTAACGGGCGCTCTGAAAATGCCTGCTACAGACGCTCATCTGTCGCTACCTGCCGCTAATGATGAATCAGTCTGATAGTATATTATCAAAAGCTCTAGGGGTTTCAGTGTGGGTATGTGAATAAACATTAACTAACATGTGAACTATTCAAATACAATGTTTTCCTGCAGACGTAAAATTAGAGTCATTTTATTATGCTAGTGAAATTTTTCTTTTTTATGTAATGGATAGTGAAAGGCTTTATAAACACATCTGATAGTGTTTGATAATTTTTGTTGAAAGTCATTCTACATAGTAACCCTTTCTAACTGATTGTATCCTAAATTTAATCATCTAATCCTAGACAACTATGTTAAGACTTTTATCAAAATGAAAGTAATTATGTCTATTTACAAGGCAGTTTAAGCAAGTAAAATTGCCATGACCTTAATCCAGATGCTAAGTCAAGCAAGCGATCCTATACCATAAACATGGGAGCAGTTTAGGATAATATGGCCATATTTTATAAAACATTATTAAGAATGATGGAATGTTTTGAACACTAAAATGTAAGACTATAAATGCTATAAACAGTCCTTGCTAAAAGCCAACCAAGAATAAATCACAAGAAACTATGGGAGGCCGATTCATTAATAGCGCCAGGTAGCGACAGATGAGCGCCAGTAGCGTGATTTTCACAGAGCCAGCTAGTATTCGCTGTGCTTGGCTGGGGTTTGCTTGTTGACAGCGACTCAGTCGGTGTGCGGTAATGTTGAATACGGGGTTAGGGGTCAATGTTTCACAGGTTCTGCCTTGTATGGGTGCGCCTGACAGCGAATGGCCAGAGCGAACGGCTTGCTGCAGATTCATTAACAAATCACGCTCAAAAATTTCTCGCGCTGTGAATTCCTTGTTTAAACCCCAGAGCGCTGGCGGCGATGTGTGTAAAGTAGTTTTTAACCCCCAAACAACCATTTTTTTTTAATGTAAAAATTATACAAGTTTTTCTAAACATTTTGTAATATGAATACATTAATATCAGACCTGTAATACCAATTCTGCACATATTTTTTTTTTTTTTTTTTACCTTATAAAAAAAATCTAACATTGCCGTAGTGGTCACAGTTAAAAAAAAAAAAAAAAACATAAACTCAATTAATTATGAATATTTAAAGATTGCTCCATTGAAATGCATTGGAGAGCGCCAGGGAGCGACAGGTCATACCTGGCGCTGTGATGGGATTAGTAGCGGCGCAGTTCGTTGCAGTCGGCTACATGATGAATCCCGCGCTAGCTGACGCTCTCGCCAGCGCTAGCCTCATTTAGCGTGATAAATGCGTCATTGTGACCGCCGCCGGGCGTACTTGATTCGGTAGCCGCCGTTAGCTGGCGGTACCTGGCGCTCGTCAGACACTACCTGGCGCTAGCCCTTGATAAATAAGGCCGTAAGAAAAACCCAGGCCATTGAGCCCAACAACTGCTGTGTAAAAGGGCTAAAGCATATATAATTGGTGACTCAGCAGGTGACACAACTATAGATGCAAAATTATAAAAAATATTTAATCTCGAACCACCTTAAATCTGAGTAAGGTTACTGATGCAAAATTAAAAACATTTCAGAGGAAATCCAAACCAAAAGTGTAAAAAAGACGAATGCTCCTCTCATTTAGTTCCATGCGTATCCTGATTTGGCATATTACACTATATTTAATGTTATATTAATCAAATAACTATTTGGACCATTGTCCCATAGGCCCATCTGCCCCATCTTTGGTTGAAAAAAGAGTCACCTGTGACAAAGAATCCACCACGTCTCCTGATGATTATGGCAAAAAGATCACGGCTGCAACAGTGACTGGATGATAATAGGGTTACCTATGACCTCCTGCAGTGCCAAAACTACTGCCTCTTTGGATACAGCTTGCAGGGGGAAGGGCTCTATGGATGAACTTGGTAAGTATTTATTTAACCCCTTTAATCCCTTACCAGTTCATAAAGGGTTAAATGTAAAAACAAAACACAAAGACAAAAAAGAGAAAAGGTGTATTATTTTCTGTTCTACTGCTGCTGGGGGACTGCTGAGCCTTGCCCCCAGGGTGCTTCTCAGCCAGTCAACCAGTGTTTAGTCTTCTGAGGCTATAGCACTACAAGGGCAGAGCATTGGCAGGGGTGGAAATGGCCAAATGGTACTGAAGTTTTTGTAGGGGCAGATACTGTGCCTGGGTTGGGGGGGGGGGGCTATATGGCCATCATGCTAGGATGTATAAAAATTGCAGAAGCAAAACATGGGCTCTGGGCTTGTTTGAGGAGTACTCGGAAGGGGGGTTAGGCGAGATCTGGGAGGCAGGGATTTGCAGGGGGGTGTTATAAGTGGATTGAGTGATTGATTTTCAGCACAGGATCTAGAGAGGTCCTGGCCCAGTGGACCCCACAGATGTGCAGTCCGGCAGGAATTTTTGCTATGGCCAGTCTGCTTCTGCAATCATAGAAGTCATAACATAATCTGACAGATGAAGTAAACAAATATCTAATCAAAATCTAACAAAGTATCTTCTGTATCTAGAGACTGAGGACAAAGGTATACAATGAGACTAGATTACTATGACCATGGCTTAGAGATGCTAGAAAAAATGTATTAATCACCTTGATCTTACAAACAAGTTAATCCAAATAGCCAACCCGCAGTTAAAATAAACAACAATGTTTTGATCTAAAATTAATGGTCACATACAGATTTCCCACCCATACACATACACATTCACACAGCCGGCATAGGTTAGCATTTTAATTTTAGATCAAAACAACCTTGTTTATTTTAACTGATGGTTGGGTTTTTGGATCAACTTGTTTGTAGGATCAGTGTGATTAAATAATGTTTTTCTAGCATTTAATAATGATCTAGTCTTATTGTACACCTTTGTCCTTAATCTTTATTTGGTGACCAGTGCACTAGTGTAGGACAGTGCTTATGCTGGCATTCCAGGTTCTCTCTGTTTTAAGTTACTTATATAGGGACTGACCAGAGAAGAAAATTATATTATTATAGATGAGACCAGAGTAGAAAAAGATTAGTTTTAAGAATTTAATGGGAGATAATTCCCCCGTGAGAGGGAACTATTTAAAATGGCAACTCATTGACAAAGTCAGTGCATGCATGTGTGTGATACAAGTCCAGATATAATGTATCTGCCCACATTTGTCTCTACCACAGTGCACAATAATCATTATTGCTGTAAATACATGTAGTTCTTCCAGAAGGCCAGGAGCTGCTTTAACACTAGCCTAGCTATTCAGGGTTCTATAGCAGTTGCCATACATAGTCCAGATCAGCTCAAATGCTCTAAAACTGAGTTAGTCCTGCACAGCTGTCCAAGGCCCTTATTTAACAAGGTATAGCGACAGGTAGCGGCTGGTGAGCGACTCATTCATCATTATTCCAGCCTCAGCCCACAGCGCCAGCGTCCGACTTTGAACAGCGACAGGTATGACCTCTCGCTACCTGGCGCTCTCCAATGCATTTCAATGGAACAATCTTTAAATATTTATAATTAATTCATATTTATGTTTTTTTTTTTTTTTCTTTTTAATGTGAAAAATTCTGTGACCACTTCTGCCATGTTATATTTTTTTTTTAAGGTAAAAAAAAAAAAAACAACTTTGTGCAGAATTGATATTACAGGTCTGATATTAATGTATTAATATTACAAAATGTTATTAAAAACTTGCTTTTTTTGGTTTCCAAAAATATGGTTGTTTGGGTGTTAAAAAACTACTTTTAACCCATCGCTGCCAGCGCTCTGGGGTTTAAACATGCATTTCACAGAGCGAGAATTTTTTGAGCGTGATTTGTTAATGAATATGGTGGGAGCCGGTCGCAATGGCCAGTCGTTATCATGCGCTCCCATACAGCGCGGAACCTGTCAAATAGTGACTCCTCACCCAATATTCAACATTACTGCACACTGACTGAGTCGCTGTCAACAACCGAACAAGCACAGCGACTACTAGCGGGCGCTGTGAAAATACTGCTATAGTCGCTCAACTGTCGCTACCTGCCGTTATTAATGAATCGGCCTCCCTGAATCTTTATCAGTAACTGTAAGCACAGCCTAGTCTAACTGTACATGGATCACAGCAGTAGCCATGTATACAACAGAAAGGAGTTATCTGTCTTTGTCCTTTTCACGAATGTCAAAGGACTGTCCATCGCCTCCTGATAATCTGATGTTATGGTGCGGGGTATTAAAAAAAATCACTGTAGTCACTGCCAGCTGGGAAATCTCAAAGATCTATCTCTGCCAACTTCTTCTCTTCTTCTCTTGTCCAACCCACCACATGAGTTCTTCATGAAATGTAACTGTGGGTTTCTCTATCCACTCTAGACTCCTGGGCTTCTAATTACAATTTCAGATTGGTCCCTAGGTTAGTGACAAGCTCTGAGATTAACACTGTCCGAAAAGTTATATCAGGCTTTTTTGAAAGATTAGTAGTTGACTCAGGGTGTAATAGGATTCAGGATGACAAATTTAAATAGGAGAAGAAGGAAGGCTGCAGTGGTCAACTGAGTCAGTGAAGAGAATGGGTATCTGGATGTAAGAGAGGCCTTAGCAACTGATCTCTGGGATACAGTATAAGCCGTAGCAGCTGGCAGAGTTGGTGGAGATTTGCACGTCAGGAACAATGGAGACTACAGAGGTGGCAGAGGCTGACAGGGCTGGAACAGTATAGACAGCAGAGTCAGGGGAAGCTGGCAAGCCAGGAACAGCAGTAACATATGTGCATTAGCAGGATGGAAAAAATGGAGCTAGCATAGGTACATCTTGTTGTCATTGCCAAAATGGCAATTAGAGGACCTGTATTCGCTAGTGCGTGAGGTGCGCTGCAGCCGAGTACTCTTGACGCACTAACTAAACAAGTACAACAGGAAGAAAACACTTTTCGTGTGCTAATGTAACAGACATGAATTCCTGAAGTGTTTGTTCTCAGTATATAAATGTGTGGCTACAAAGTAGACAAAATTAAAAAAAAAAAGTATACATGTAAAGAAATTTTTATATGCACTAATAAAAGATATGCACACTGTAAAATAAATGAAAAATACTTAAAAATGTTTTCTGAGAAGTAGACAAAATTGTGATCAGAGGTCAGGCCAAATGTCAAGCCTAGAAGGTCAATAGTTCTCTTTATACAAGGCTCATTGTCAGAGCAGGCACCGGTCGGTCCAGGCCACTATCAATCAAAGTGAAAGAGGCCAGCGGGTAGTCATCAACAGCAGAATCACACCTAAAATAACTATTATTATGCCGGAATTGTGGGCGGGACAAGGCTGACTTTGGGGCCAGTAGCCAATCAGGTAGGAGGGAGAGTATTGTCCATTGGCCACAGAAACATTAGGGCTTGAGTGGACCTCATAACCTAATCGGCACAATGGCACAGCAATTAACTCTGGGCTTATTGGTCAATTCAAACTTACCCACCACATTCTCTTTGCACTGCTGCTGGAAGGCATAAACTGACTGGGCACACAGACCCGTGTCTGGGGTCTTGGAGCAGCATTCTGCCGCATCTGGTTGCGAGGCAGCAAGAGAAATGGCATGGACCATGTGAATGCCCATGCCCCACACTAATATTTACACAGTAGGAAGCTATACTTAGGCCCTTATTTATGAAGGAATAGCGACAGGTAGCGACTGGTGAGCGGCCGGTAATGACGGGCCCCGCCACGAGAACGCCGGCTCCCCACCACAATCACACATTTATCAAGCCAATGATGCTTAGCGACTGGGATAGCGCCATATAGCGACTCATTCATCATTATTCCAGCCTCAGCCCACAGCGCCAGCGTCCGACCTTGAACAGCGACAGGTATGACCTCTCGCTACCTGGCGCGCTCCAATGCATTTCAATGGAACAATCTTTAAATATTCATAATTAATTGTTATTAATTGTTTTTTTGTTTTTTTTTAAATGTGAAAAATTCTGTGACCACTTCTGCCATTTTAGAAAAAAAAATTGTACAGAATTGATATTACAGGTCTGATATTAATGTATTCATATAACAAAATTATTTAAAAACTTGTTTTTTTTGGTTTCAAAAAAAAAAAATATGGTTGTTTGGGGGTTAAAAAACTACTTTTAACCCATCGCCGCCAGCGCTCTGGGGTTTAAACATGCATTTTACCGCGCAATAATTTTTTGAGCGTGATTTTTTAATGAATATGGTGGGAGCCGGTCGCTAGGGCCAGTCGCTATCATGCGCTCCCATACAGCGCGGAACCTGTCAAATAGTGACTCTTCACCCAATATTCAACATTACGGCAAACCGACTGAGTCGCTATCAACTACAGAACAACGGCCAAGCACAGCGACTACTAGCGGGCGCTCTGAAAATGCCGCTACAGTCGCTCAACCGTCGCTACCTGCCGCTATTAATGAATCGGCCTCCCTGGCTCAGATTTGAATGTACGGGCTTGTCTCTTGCTTTAGACTTTGAGAAGCAATCAATGCTCATATGTTGATAAAGCTGTATTATGGTGAAACATCTATTCAACATCCGCATGTCATATAAATCTTTATGAGTGCAATAGACAATGACTTTGATCTAGGAAATAGATCATCATTTTGTTTAATGTAAAGAGCAATCATGTGTTATCAATTGCTGAATATGAATTGTTATGTTTCTTTGAAAATAAATGAAAGAAAACAAATAATTTAGTATTTAAAGTGGCACAAAACCCATATGAAGCATCCCCCACATCCCATACCCCAGTACTTTGGGCGACACGGCCAGCTTGGCAGTGTCCTGGTTTAAAAAAAACATTTTTTCTACCACTGAGGCCACACCCACCTGGCTTTTTCTGAGATTGCCAATGGGCTGGACATGACCAAGAGTTTACCGGCAATCCCATGGGTTTCACGCATCCTGATTTTCGATGCCCCCGGCAACGCCAGCAGCAGGCTCTCTTTACACTCCAGGACTGTGCCACGCAGATTTTGTGCTGCTTTAAAGTATAAGTGGCTTTTGTAACCCCCCTGCCCAGCCCATGCCACCAGTGCTGAGACAGGATGAGGGGGTTACAAATATAGAATTCAGCATTGAGAAGCTTTACAGGAAATATTTCTAGCTTAATGCATGTGCCTTTCTGTGGCAGTGCGCCGTTAGAGCTGCTTCAAAAGGTGAGTTTACCGGCCAGGGGTTTCACACAGTGGGGCAATTCAATTTAAGATGCCCAGGGGGCAGGCTAGAGGCTGTACCTAGAGTCGTTTAGTCTCCAGGGCTGTGCCGTGCTTCTTTTGTGCTGCTTTAAAGCCTAAATTGCTTTTTAACTTCCCCCCCCCCCTGTCTGTGCCACCAGTGCTGGGGCAGGATGGGGGGGTTCAAATAAAGGAAAATCTCACCTGATTCCAGCATTGGTCTGGGGACCCACCCACTAGTCCATTAACATGAATAGGGGGCTGAGGCTGCGGTGTTACTCTGCAAAGCTTGGCTGCAGCTACTACAACATGCACTGATGGACAGTGCTGGATTCTGGGACCAGATGAGTTTATTTTATTAACCCCCCCCATCCCGACTATGCCCTGGGAGCTCACATTTTCTCTGTTGGGTCACTTTAAATACACTTATGATTTAATCAGGTAGTGGGTGATAAATCAGAGGGATATTTCTATTCTATGAAGTAAAAATAAAAAACGACATTAGAATGAAAGGTAAGGGAGTTGCAGATAGGGGGTGGTGATTCTGGTTAAAGTCCCTGTCTAGGTACAAATGTGTTCTTGTTAAAGTAGACCAAATGTGGCCCTGGAGTCTATAAGACCTGATTCCCTTCCCCCCAGGGCATCCAGATTCGGGATTCCCCACTGTGTGAAACCCCCTGAGTCCCCTGTAATACTCACCTTCTCACTGATCCAATGGCACACATGCGCCAGTCGCAGGCTCCGTGTGCTATAGCTTTAGCAGGGCGGATGCCTGTTCCAGTGAAAGGTGAGTTTACTGGGCAACCTGGGGGGTTTCAAACGGCAGGGCATCCCAAATTGGGGGGACCTTGGGGCAGAGGACCAAATGCCAGGATATTCAAAATCAGGGATTTGGGCCACTTTAAATTATTTTAAATTATTAGATTCTAATAAAATACCTTGTGTTTTCTGAACAAAGCTGCTGGCTGGGTATGGCTGGTGACAGGAAGCATGAGCAGAGTGGCTTTATGTGTTATGCTTTAGATCTTCTGTGATCAGAGGTGACAGCGAGACTATTGTGGCTTTCTGGGCACACTCACTTAAGGGAAAATATTTTAACCAGAACAAGTGGCTTTTATTTACTGTATTTTCGCCTTATACAACAAGCTTATTTTTCCCCAAAAGGGGGGGGGGGGGGATGTTAGTGCGTCTTGTCAGGCGAATGTGGAAAAAAAAATAAAAAAAAAGGAAAAAGTCAACTCACCTTTCCATCCTTCACGCTGTCCCCGCCGCTATTGCTGTATCTGCCGTCTTCTCCACGGCACCTGCCCACACACACACCTGGCTTCGTACAGCAGGTGGACGTAGCCAATGCTCAAGCCAAGCCTACCGCTGTACAGAGCTAGGTGTTCGCTCTGTGCGTGCTGGTGTCGCGGAGAAGAAGCGGGGGAGGCAGCTGTATCTGCTGCTCCTTCACTGTGCCAGCACACACAGACACCCATCTTAATGCAGTGGGTGGGCATGGCCGACGATCGAGCATCGCCACGCCCACCTCTGTATTGAGCCGGGTGTCTGGGTGTGCAGGTGGTGGCAGATACATCAAAGATGACAGGGACAGCGGGAAGGATGGAGAGGTGAGTTTACTTTTTTTTTTACTTTTGCCTATGGGGAATGGGAGGGGGAAATGCCACACTGCCTATGGGAATGGGAGAGGGAAATGCCACACTGCCTATGGGAATGGGAGGGGGAAATGCCACACTGCCTATGGGAATGGGAGGGGGGAATTCCACACTGCCTATGGGAAATAGGAGGGGGGAATGCCACACTGCCTATGGGATTGGGAGGGGGAAATGCCACCCTGCCTATGGAAATAGGAGGGGGAATGCCACACTGCCTATATGGGGATTGGAAGAGGGAATGCCACACTGCCTATATGGCGAATGGGAGGGGGGATGCCATACTGCCTATATAGGGAATGGGAGGGGGAATGCCACATTGCCTATGGGAAATGGGGGGGGGTGCCACACTGCCTATGGGATTGGGAGGGGGAAATGCCACCCTGCCTATGGAAATAGGAGGGGGAAATGCCACCCTGCCTATGGAAATAGGAGGGGGAAATGCCACACTGCCTATATGGGGATTGGAAGGGTGAATGCCACACTGCCTATTTGGCGACAGGGAGGGGGAATGCCACACTGCCTATGGGAAATGGGAGGGAGGATGCCACACTGCCTATATGGGGAATGGGAGGGGGGAATGCCACACTGCCTATAAGGGGAACGGGAGGGGGGAATGCCACTCTGCCTATATGGGGAATGGGAGTTGGGAATGCCACACTGCCTATATGGGGACTGGAAGGGGGAATGCCACACTGCCTATATGACATATGGGAGGGGGAATGCTACACTGCCTATATAGGGAATGGGAGTTGGGAATGCCACACTGCCTATGGAAATAGGAGGGGGAAATGCCACACTGCCCATATGGGGATTGGGGGGGGGGATGCCATACTGCCTATGGGAATGGGAGTGGGAAATGCCACACTGCCTATATGGTGAATGGGAGGGGGGGTGCCACACTGCCTATATAGGGAATGGGAGTTGGGAATGCCACACTGCCTATATGGGGATTGGAAGGGGGAATGCCACATTGCCTGTATGGGGATTTGGAGGGGGGAATGCCATACTGCCTATGCGAATGGGAGTGGGAAATGCCACACTGCCTACATGGTGAATGGGAGGGGGGGGGGGTAATGCCACACTGCCAATATAGGGAATGGGAGGGGGAATGCCACACTGCCTATATGGGGATTGGAAGGGGGAATACCACACTGCCTATATGGTGAATGGGAGGGGGGATGCCACACTGCCTATATAGGGAATGGGAGTTGGGAATGCCACACTGCCTATATGGGGATTGGAAGGGGGAATGCCACACTGCCTGTATGGGGATTTGGAGGGGGGAATGCCATACTGCCTATGGGAATGGGAGTGGGAAATGCCACACTGCCTACATGGTGAATGGGAGGGGGAATGCCACACTGCCTACATGGTGAATGGGAGGGGGAATGCCACACTGCCAATATAGGGAATGGGAGGGGGAATGCCACACTGCCTATATGGGGATTGGAAGGGGGAATGCCACACTGCATATATGGTGAATGGGAGGGGGGATGCCACACTGCCTATAAAGGGAATGGGAGTTGGGAATGCCACACTGCCTATATGGGGATTGGAAGGGGGAATGCCACACTGTCTATATGGCGAATGGGAGGGGGGATGCCACACTGCCTATATGGAGAATGGGAGGGGGGAATGCCACACTGACTATGGGAATGGGAGGGGGGAATGCCACATTGCCTATATGGTGAATGGGAGGGGGGGCACACTGCCTATATGGGGATTGGGAGGGGGAATGCCATACTGCCTATGGGAATGGGAGGGGGAAATGCCACACTGCCTATATGGTGAATGGGAGGGGGGAATGCCACACTGCCAATATAGGGAATGGGAGTTGGGAATGCCACACTGCCTATATGGTGAATGGGAGGGGGAAATTCCACACTGCCTATATAGGGAATGGGAGTTGGGAATGCCACACTGCCTATATAGGGAATGGGAGGGGGAATGTCACACTGCCTATATAGGGAATGGGAGGGGGAATGCCACACTGCCTATATGGGGATTGGAAGGGGGAATGCCACACTGTCTATATGGTGAATGGGAGGGGGGATGCCACACTGCCTATATAAGGAATGGGAGTTGGGAATGCCACACTGCCTATAAGGGGAATGGGAGGGGGAATGCCACATGCCTATATAGGGAATAGGAGTTGGGAATGCCACACTGCCTATATGGGGATTGGAAGGGGGAATGCCACATTGCCTATATGGTGATTGGGAGGGGGGAATGCCACACTGCCTGTATGGGGATTGAGAGGGGGGAATGCCATACTGCCTATGGGAATGGGAGTGGGAAATGCCACACTGCCTATATGGTGAATGGGATGGGGGATGCCACACTGCCAATATAGGGAATGGGAGTTGGGAATGCCACACTGCCTATATGGGGATTGGAAGGGGGAAGGCCACACTGTTTATATGACGAATGGGAGGGGGGATGCCACACTGCCTATATGGAGAATGGGAGGGGGGAATGCCACACTGACTATGGGAATGGGAGGGGGAAATGCCACATTGCCTATATGGTGAATGGGAGGGGGGGAAGGCCACACTGCCTATATGGCGATTGGGAGGGGGGATGCCATACTGCGTATGGGAATGGGAGTGGGAAATGCCACACTGCCTATATGGTGAATGGGAGGGGGGAATGCCACACTGCCAATATAGGGAATGGGAGTTGGGAATGCCACACTGCCTATATGGTGAATGGGAGGGGGAATGCCACATGCCTATATAGGGAATGGGAGTTGGGAATGCCACACTGCCTATATGGTGAATGGGAGGGGGAAATGCCACACTGCCTATATGGTGAATGGGAGGGGGAAATGCCACACTGCCTATATGGTGAATGGGAGGGGGGAATGCCACACTGCCAATATAGGGAATGGGAGTTGGGAATGCCACACTGCCTTTTGGCCTGATGCAGAGCCTCCCCTGAACTGACCTTAAAACCTTCCGATTGTCCGGGGGTCTCGTTTGAATCATGGCTCAAAGTGATGCCTCCGTCGGAATGGGTCCCTTACTGATCCGTAAATTTGTCTTCACTCGGGAAGTTTCTTTTTCTCTCTCGGGAGCATGCAATTTGATCGTGGCTTCCGTTCACGTTCACACGGGCGTTCCGTTTTTTCTTCCTTTTTCCTTTGTTTTTTAACGTACCTGCTTGCCTTCTCATTTTTCCTTCCTTTTTTTTATATTTGACAAGTATACTTACATCTCCATGGATCTCCTGTTGAGGAGTTGGGAATGCCACACTGCCTATATGGGGATTGGAAGGGGGAATGCCACATTGCCTATATGGTGATTGGGAGGGGGGAATGCCACACTGCCTGTATGGGGATTGAGAGGGGGGAATGCCATACTGCCTATGGGAATGGGAGTGGGAAATGCCACACTGCCTATATGGTGAATGGGATGGGGGATGCCACACTGCCAATATAGGGAATGGGAGTTGGGAATGCCACACTGCCTATATGGGGATTGGAAGGGGGAATGCCACACTGTTTATATGACGAATGGGAGGGGGGATGCCACACTGCCTATATGGAGAATGGGAGGGGGGAATGCCACACTGACTATGGGAATGGGAGGGGGAAATGCCACATTGCCTATATGGTGAATGGGAGAGGGGGAAGGCCACACTGCCTATATGGCGATTGGGAGGGGGGATGCCATACTGCGTATGGGAATGGGAGTGGGAAATGCCACACTGCCTATATGGTGAATGGGAGGGGGGAATGCCACACTGCCAATATAGGGAATGGGAGTTGGGAATGCCACACTGCCTATATGGTGAATGGGAGGGGGAATGCCACATGCCTATATAGGGAATGGGAGTTGGGAATGCCACACTGCCTATATGGTGAATGGGAGGGGGAAATGCCACACTGCCTATATGGTGAATGGGAGGGGGAAATGCCACACTGCCTATATGGTGAATGGGAGGGGGGAATGCCACACTGCCAATATAGGGAATGGGAGTTGGGAATGCCACACTGCCTTTTGGCCTGATGCAGAGCCTCCCCTGAACTGACCTTAAAACCTTCCGATTGTCCGGGGGTCTCGTTTGAATCATGGCTCAAAGTGATGCCTCCATCGGAATGGGTCCCTTACTGATCCGTAAATTTGTCTTCACTCGGGAAGTTTCTTTTTCTCTCTCGGGAGCATGCAATTTGATCGTGGCTTCCGTTCACGTTCACATGGGCGTTCCGTTTTTTCTTCCTTTTTCCTTTGTTTTTTAACGTACCTGCTTGCCTTCTCATTTTTCCTTCCTTTTTTTTATATTTGACAAGTATACTTACATCTCCATGGATCTCCTGTTGTCAATCTTGGTCCACGCAAGTGCACATCCCTAAACCTCCATGGGAATATACATATGGCACAAACTGCCAATTTGACACATATCTAATTTTTACACTACAATTTTTTGGGGTTCATTCTTCCTTGCCTGTAATGCTTACCTTATTTTTTTTTTTGTTTGTTTTTATATTTTTTGTCCCATATATAAACCTTTTGTGACATGTAAATGTGTGGTGATGTTGTGTGAATGTACATTTGCAGGAAAGACAACACACCAAATTTGTTTTTGTTTTTTTACTTTACACTTGTTTAAAACTGGTTATCAATTTTTTGGGGGTTAAACAGTTTGGATTAAATTGTTAAAAATTATAAAATCATAATAAATTAAAAAATTGTTTCTTCAGCTCATTGTTTTTGCTGGCGTTTTCTTTGATCTGTGAATGAAAAACATCATCAGTTTAGCATTGTTTGTATGTTGTTGTTTTGTGGGCTTTTATTTTGGCCTTTTTTTTTGTTTTTATTTTTACTAAGTCTTTAGCTCAATGTTTCTTTGGCCTTTTGTTTTTATTTGGGACTTGTTTGTTCAATTAATATATTAAATAAATCCACAACTTACAAGGTTTTGGTGCCACATTGCGTCGGGGGCGGAGTCTCCTTTCTTCCTCCCTCGGTTGCTGCTGTGAATCTGTTTGGATCACAAACACACGGATATTAGAGACTGTTGTTGTCTCATGAATGTCAGATTAAGTTATGCTTCTATGCATCATTTCACTCACCTTCCCCAGCCACCTCTTCCTCTTGGCCCCCTTCCTCGACTCCCCCTTGGGATGGCCCAGCGACGTCTGAATCTACAACTAACAATAGTGCACATGAGTATATGTATTTAATGCATGTATTAGCACATATCTAACTTTCTTCCCCTTACCGGAGTGAGGTTGTGGATCTGTTAAGCTGGACTCCCTGCTGTCAGATTCCCCCCTCCCCTGCATGCTGAGGTCCAGTGGCTCCTCATACTCACTGGCAGAGGAGGGGGTGGCCGTTGTCACTGGCGATGAACCACCTATTCCTTCACCAGAATCGCCCAACACTGGGCTGCGTGTTCTTGTCCGGGTGGGGAGGAACCGCATATTCCATTCATGGGCTGAAATAGAAACACAATCATCCAAACACGCCCAGCCAAGGCCAGTGTGATTCTTGCATGTCAAGTACATACACTTACCTGGAAAATGTTTTGCGAAGTACCGCCTCACCCGGGGCCTATGCCTCCTCTTTAAATCGGACCAGTGTTGGGCGATCTTGGTGAAGGTATAGGTGGTCTGGGTTCTTCGGGCTATCGCGGCCACCACCGCCAGCGACAACGTCCTCTTCTCGTAATCTGACGGCAGGAATAACCCAGCATTAATCCCCAAAATACATGTCCAAGTTTCATGCCCTACCTAAAGTCACTTTAGTATCCTCTTTATGACTCACATTGGCCTAGTTCTACAATCTGCATCTAGCCTAGTTTGTAGCTGCGTACATGTGTTAAACTAAGGTGGGCTTGTATTTGACGTTACAAAGTAAGTTGTTTTTTTTTTTATTACCAGTAGTGTATGCGCGCACATAAAGGCACGCTCGCCTACTCACATCCATGATGATTTCGTCCTGCTCCTGGGTGTAGATAGCGGGAGACATCTTTTCTTGCTCTTCCGGGTATAGCTATGACGTTCCCCCGCGCATGAAGGCACACACGCTGTTAAACACGCCCACACGGGAAACATATTTAAAGCACAATGCACTCAGCTCTGTGTTGGATACCATATCATTATGGGCAGACCAAAAGGGAGCAGAAAGTGCCACAAAAGCCCCGAGGCACATAGTAGCCGCACACATGCCTCATCAAAAAAAAAACAGAAGAGCAGGCACAAGACCCATGCTGAACATGCCCCGACTAAAACGGTGGTTAATCCAGAGACACAGGCACATCCAAAAAAACGCAGGAGCAAGGATCCATTGACACATTCTCCCCAACCTGCAAAAACAACACGAGCACACAAGGGTGACAAATCTATTTAGACCCTGCAGCATCCTCCTCCGCAACACACCAAGCATACCCACAAAACCAAACACATCAGCAAGGCTAAGCATAGTGCCAAACCCTCCACCCCACCCAGGTCACCCACCCCTCCACCTCAACCCTCTGGTTCTCAAACTTCCAGTAACTCAGATTCAACATCCAGCTCAACAGGTGATAGCTCCACAGGCACCCAGACATTAACCCAGAGCAGCACACACACAACATCACCCTCCCCCCTAAGCCCAAGAACCACACACAACTCCCCAGATAGCCAACCATCTATTTCATGTGATGCAGGGGACACCACACACCCATGTGGGCGCCAACTACGCCGTGGATCCCTAACAGCCCGTTTTTGCGATGCACAAAGCATAGCTGTTGCCAATGCTGTCTGTGAGCATTATGGGGTTCTGTCCATCGAGATATAGAACAAATCAAGCGGAAATTTGGGGACCTCAAATAATATAGTTTAAACAAAATGGACATGCGCCGGCAGCAGAGGTAAAGCCCATTTGAAATGCATTTATAGTCGCATTGGTAACAGGATGTAACACTTATTAGGTGTGATTTAATCTTCCCCAGCCTGCAGACAGGGGGTGGTTTCAAGAAAATACATTGGCCACAAGTTCAGCACGTATTGTGTGTGCTGGGCCACTTTGTGTACCAGAGTAAGGAGGGGTCTGCTCATCAGAAATAGGTAAAGGTTCTGCACCCAGGTCAGTATATCGAGCAATCCTGCTTCTAATGGCAAGGTTGTGCAGGACCCCACAAGCAATAATTATTTGGATGACCTTGCCAGGATGATACTGAAGGGCACCCCCACTCTGATCCAGACATCGGAAAAGCATCTTCCACAACCCAAAGGCACGTTCCACCACAGAGCGAGACCTCCTATGGGCTGTGTTGTAGCGCTCCTGGGCCTGGGAAAATGGGTGCAGGATGGGTGTGAGCAGCCATGGTAACAAGGGATAGCCTGAGTCACCTGCAAAAATCCAAAAGAAAATCATAAGGTGGATGCAAAAAATAAGGTGTGCATTGCCACATTATTAAACAGGGACAAATAGGTGAGCTAGGTATTGTTTGAGGAAATGACATTTTTGATGAGGCTACATACACATCCAACCTGTACACTCATTAAAAATGTCTGTGGAATGCTACTTAGATAAGAGGGCCAGAACATAACACAATAGTGGTGAATCCCTTCACCCATTAAATTTACATTAAAAACTAAAACAAAAATAAAGTTTGCAAGTTTCATGGAAATGTCTCACAGATTAGTGGTGTACTGGCAAATCCAAATTCAAACATGGGGGCCAACAACTACAACTTTAAGACACATACCCAGTAGCCATCCACCAGAAAGATCTCCAGATTGAAACCGTTGATAGAGGCTGGAGTTCCTCAAAATATGCGCGTCATGCGTGGACCCAGGGAAGCCAGCAAACAGACTGAAAAATTGAAGATCAGGGCCCGCCACTGCCTGAACATTGATGGAATGGCCCATCTTCCTGTTCCTGCACAAAGCCAACAAAAAGTGGAATTAGTGTGAGGCTTAAAAAATGTTTGATAAAAAAAAAAAAAAAGCAGACCCAAACCACATACCTGAACAGATATTCCTGGTCCGCAGGGGGGATGAGCGTTACATGTGTGCAATCGATTGCACCAATGACGTTGGGCATGTCGGCTATGTTATAAAAGCCCAGCTTAACTGCATTCCAGGCATCCCCTGTTTGAGGGAAAAAATATAATTCTATGCCAGGGTAGCCATGCTATCCAAAAACTTGGTTAGGCTGCGGCTCAGCGTAGACTGGGACATCCCCACGGAGAAGGCACCCAGTCTCTGGAATGAGCCATTCGCCAAAAATTGCAGGCAGCCAACCAATTTGGTCATTGTGACAGACTCTGCCATTGGATTTTAAAGGCACTGTTTTTGCATAGACCCATTACTTTCATTTTCTTGAGCATGTCCCAGACAGTCTGCCATGGTGTTGTTGATTGTATTTCAGACTGCTATTGTTATACTGATTGTGCTACAGACTGCTATTGTTCCTGTTTCCCTCACGGATGACTCCTGCAGCACCTCTCTCCTGTTTCCCTCACGGAATTCCTGCAGCACCTCTCACCATTGGGAAAAGGACGTCTCTGACGGGGAAGCCCTCCGGCGATAAGGGTTATCGCTACAATTGGTGGCAGCGGTGGGATGGTCCTTTCTACCCAGAGAGAGTGCTACCCTGATGGAGAGTCAGTATGACAAGTTGAAAGGGCGGACCCTGAAGGATCTACTCGAGAGCCGGGGAAGGTCAGCTAGCAACCGCCCACGTCAGGAACTGATAGCCGAGCTGATCAAAATGGGTCGTGCAGCAGTGAGGACCGAAACCAATATAGAGACTGATGAAGACGCTGCTCTCGTTCAAGCGGTTCGGAACAGATTGTCGGTATATGGCCCGAATCCATCACAGGAACTGATCGACCGAGTCTTCGCCGCAGCGGAGGCAGAGGCCAGTAAGCGAAGGGAAGATCGGCGACTTTCAACCCAGCAGCCTCAGTTACACTGGGGGGGAGAAAGATTCCATTTGCAGCATTTAAGTCCTTCCAGGAAAGTGACGACGAGATTGATGGATTTTTGGCCGATTTTGAACGGCAGTGCGCTTTACACCGGGTACCCACGGAGGAATGGGTCACATAATCATTTCTAACATAAATATAGAGCTCATGAAGGAATAATGCTGAAATCCCTACCCCCATTTTTGCTTTGTGTGTGTTTTGGTCTCTCAAGATTTGTTTTTAAATCCCAATATAAAACATATTCTGAGGTCTTAAACCAGGGCACACTAGGTGAGCCAAACTATACTGTTAACTGCAGTCAGATCCCATGTTTCAGCGTTGCTACATGAGCACCTTTTATCTGACATAAAACTATATGCACCAGAACTGATCCCTACAACAGTAAATGAAGTGTTGTAAAAAGGAAGAATGAGTGAAAATGTACATGATGCTGTGTGAGTCATTATTGTGGATCTGGTAGTGAAGAGAAATGGGACGTTTTTCCCAATCCCTCTTTTAGCTTGGGATATAGAGCCTAATGCAAGCCGTATGTTGGAAGCCTTGCTTGTTACTGACCTCTAATGGCAGAAACATTCATTGTTGTAAGCCTCGGCCCAGGCTGCTCTTACAAAGGCCGGGGCATCAGGAACTCTTTAAGCTTGCGGTTAGCTCCGGTGCTATTATGAAGTGCAGCGTTCTTTGAAAAAGACAGCAGACATATTTTAATGATTACTGGGTGTTTTAGTGTTTAGGATCGGGCTATCTATTGAGTCATATGTTAACTGTGCCATGAAATGTGGCCTGAAAAAATAGCCAGTGTATATCATAAGGCACTTTAAAAGAGAAATCATAACACTTGTGCTACGCAATAAAAAAAAAAAAAAAATCTTGCTTACCTTGATGGATTTGTGGTTAAATCAAACACCTATAATAGAAACAATACTCTGCTCCTTGGCTGATGGGTGCGCTTAACATTTACCTTGGTGATTTTATTAGTGTGGAAGAACAAATGGGATGCCCAGCGTAGCCGTTCCTAGTTCCCATCTATGTATGTTATGATGTTTTATTTAACTCCGAGATCTTTGTTCAGTGACACAAGCCAGATTAGAGCAAAGTTGAGCTCATATTTTTTTATTCTAATTGTCAGCAGCTGTATTATTTTTTGTGGGCGAGGATATGGAGATTCGGCAAAGGATAGAGGAAACACAATTAACTTTTAGGATTATGCGAAGCCCTTTCTGTCTACAAACGTACAGACTTGAAAGAAGTGATGACTAGTGATGAGTGTGATATGAAAGTACTGGTTTATCTTCAAGTCCCTTGAAACACTGCTCCTTATAGAGCCTTTTACATGTGTGGAGAGGAGGGCAGGTTGCTTTATTGATGGGTTGATGCTTCTGATAAAACTGTACTTATACACTGTGATTTGCCTTTGACAGACCTTAAGGCCTTGATGAAATAAAACATGGTAATGCATTTCACCCTTTTTTTTGTAAAAAAAAAAAAAAGCTTCTTTTTCTACTATTTTCAGGTTCATGTGAATCAGCAAAACCTTTTGGATCACATCTGAAAAACTTGCATGAGTTTCAACTGTGGCACCACTGGAGGAGACTCAAACCCATATCAAGAGAATAAACCAAGAGAATAAGGGCTGGTTAACCAGCAGGGCCGGGAGCCAGCTGGTGTGGCCCCTGTGCCCTGGGTTATCAGTCCTTATGCCTGGTGCCCTGGCTAGTTGGGTTGCCCGAGCAGCGATTCACTAAACTGTCATGCCAGTTGTAAAATCTCAGATGGAAGTGAAAATTCTCTCCATGCTTTCTTACTTTTTAGCACAAGGTTTTAGCAAGACCTGGCTTGGCCACCAGTTGGCCTCCTAGGCATACATGGGTAGGTAGCAGGTACCACGCACCTGTTCCCCAGACTCTGAAGTTATTATTTTTTTTTATTATTCTTTACATCTTAGTGTATTGAGTTTAAAGTGGACCAAAACCCACCCTGGAGTCTATGAGACTCCTGTGCAGGCATAATGGCTCCCCCAGGGGCATCCAGTTTGGGATGCCTCACTCTGTCAAACCCCCCAGGTCGCCCATGTGCAAGCAGCGGCTTCATCCCAGGTATCCCTTTAGCTGAGCGTGTGCCTGTGCTAGGCATTTGTGAATGGCCACCGTGGACACGCTCCCTGTTAAAGGGCAGCGGGGGATGCAGCCGTCAGCTCAGATCTGTTCCCATTAGATGAGCTCCTGGACAAAGGGGCTGGAGCCGATCTGAGCGTGCTGATTGGATGAAAGGGCTGGGCATATGCCGCAGGACCGGGAAAGAAAAGGTGAGATCGGCCAACCAGGGGGGTTTCACACAGCAGGGCACCCCCGATCGGGGTGCCAAGGGGGCAAAGATCAAAACCCAAGATAGTCAAAATCCTGGGTTTTGGTCCACTTTAAGATGATCATCTCTATACAAGCTTCTGATTCTGTAGTAGTCCAGTGATCTGTTTTGATCCCACCCAGAGACTATTGTTAGCGCTTGAAATACAAACACTAAAATTAAATTTCTTTCACAAACTAAAACAAATTAAATTACACTGTTTCAAAGTACTATGTTTAACACAGTATCTGTTGCCCACACGCTCCTAACAAGACTGAGCAGTGTGGGGTGTTGCGGATGCTTTGAGATCTTGCATCTGAACACACTAGATTGTTCTTAAGATGGATCACTACATTAAATAGTCTCTTTCTGTTGCTTTATTCAACACAACAACTTTCATTCTCGCAGCATCAGTATTATTCTGCATTTATACACTTACTTTATGGTACCTGATAAAATGACTTTAGTTTAACTGCTCCAGTCCTAAGCTCGAGTGTATCCTCCTTCACGGCTGTGCTGACTTGCTTGCTGGCTGGCCAGGATGTTCAACTTCTCTCACTCTGTGTGTTGATTTCCCCGTGTGCACCCGATCCACTTTCTCTGTGGCTCCCTGTAGTCTCTGCACTAGCACATGTCTGATTAGAACTGATAAAACCAGGAAGTGTAAGCTCTATATATCACCTTTGTTTTTCCAAGCTGTATTGGGCTCTACAGTATACATGTGATGTCGTCTTCACCAGCTTCTGCCTCTTAACTGTATGTCTGCTGCCACTTATAACATGCAGTTTAGCTGCTTATTAGACAAAGATGTTTAGTGGAGTCTATTCACACCTATTTTTTTTACTAGGCCACATATCCATACATTTTCAAAATAGAAATTTGGAGAATTTCTACCAATAACAGATCATGTCTATGGAAATCAAAAGCAATTAAATATATATATATATATTATCAGGCCAAGTTACATGGTAAAATTGGAGCCCTTCTTTAAAATGATATTCACAATTCTTGCGTTCATTTGTAATTTTTTGATGGAATTTTCAGGTTGTCAGTTTAGCCTCCCAGAGCTAAAGTTTTAATGTGAACTGCCTCCCACCCCAAATGTCTTTTGCTTAAGGACACTTCAAAGGTTCTCAATTGGATTGAAGTCAGGTGAGGAAGGTGGTGGCCAATCAGATAATTAGCAAGAGTCAGGAGGTCTATGATATGTACTCAAAATCACCACCTTAGTGTACATAGCTAAGGTAAACACATTGTTGCTATGGAAAATTAAATGGTTTTCTTCTACTGTGTTGTAAACAAATAGAAAATTTAAAAAAAGAACAGATAAGCTTAGCACACTGAAGACATCATTTTGCCACACAATAATGGAAACATTTTAAAATGCCATCGGAAGTGGAATGACCCTTTAAAGGGCCATTGCAGCGCCTTCCTGCAAAATAAACATAACCCCCACCCGGTCCCCTCCAAACAGCGATTATGCCCAGGACTGGAGTGGTCATTCAAGCACTCGTCTTTTATGTTCATTTGTACTCACCTGACAACCTAATTATCACAAGTGTTTGAGCTTGATTTCATTGATCCAAAGAGCACATTCATGAGTTTTATTGGAAAAACTTGAATTGAATTTGCATAAATATTTGGTACACAATGTAATCCTAAAGAAAGAATGAGGATAAAACCCAAGCCTCATCCCTAAGTTTGAAAAGGTTTAATAAATATTTTTGTATATTAAAGTTCATCATCTACTGTCATTAGCAGTAATACACTCCTATGTATATTTGGCCGATATCACTAGTCTTTACCACATAGGTTTATACATACAATACAAGTTTGTTATATATACTTTACATCAAATTCTCAAAATGAAGAAAGAGAAGGTAAGGTATTGAAGGGGGGGATTACAAGGAAAGTGTCGTATAGACTGGTTTAGTTGTTACGGTACCACCACTTCTTTTGTGGTCTTCTGGAATGCCCTCCCCCACCCAATCCGCCACTCCACAACCCTCAAAACCTTCAAAGGCGCCCTTAAAACTCACTAATTCAGACAAGCATATAATCTGGCCTAATAAATCTTCTAAAGGGCATATGCCACAAAGCTCAATACTGACTGTTTGTGATCCTTCCCCCCTCGTATTCACCCCTCTTCCTTTAGACTGTAAGCTCGCAAGGGCAAGGCCCTCTCCCCTATTGTATCTTGTACTCAGAATATCCACTGTCAAATCTGTAAAACTGCATTTGAAATAGTATATGTACCGTATATTTCTACCCTGTCTGTAATTACTACTTTGTAAAGCGCTACGGAAGATGATGGCGCTATATAAATAAACAATAATAGTAATCCGTAGCCTGAACACGTTTCGCCTTCTTGCTGCATGCCCCGGGGGCGTATTATATGGGAGGCTGGATTGGGTGTGCTGTGGCTTTGGTACAGGTGGGAAGTATTACATGGTCAGTATGCAATCAATGGGCAGTATAACATGGTCAGTATTTAATCAGTATGGAATAAATAGAGATAATGTAAAAGTAAAAGTAAATAGCCAGTCATAAAGAGTTACCTTGTTACTTAAGGATAGGAGGGATACAAATCTTGTGCCAGTGAGGCTGGTGCTCTCAAAGGGTTGATATTAGGTTAGACAAGGGCTTAGGTCATGGGTAAATGGAGAGGAGGTTCTTTTTGTGTAATGTAAGTACCTGGTATTCATGGTGATGGCTGTTTCATAGGATCGGACATAGGTCTGCAGGTAATTAGAAGATGAATGTGGTTAACTTAGAAAGGGTTGTCAGTTCCTGGTCATAAAAGGGTTAATAAGAGGGATTAGATACAGTATTTGCTTGGTATAATGGAAATAGGTGTGCAGTAATATAAGCGATTACCTATAGTTCACAAGTGACTGCATTTGTTTCGCTGTTTATAGTGCCGGGCTGGTAGTAAGATATCCAGCATCAGTCCAGGGGTTGAGGGGTTTGTCAGTTGGATTCCGAGGTTTCCAAAGCACGGATGTGCCTCTGCTGTCTTTAAATAGCCGGGTGGCTTGGCGGGGAAACTGGGGCGGTGGAGCCAGAGGGAGGGAGGAGTATGGGTGAGAAGTATGGGTGAGAAGTATGGAGCCTAGGGGAGGAATATGTTGAGGCTGGGCCAGGTTCAGTGATGTGATTTTTTGATGGCGGGGAAGTGGGAGGGTAAGTAAATGTGTATGGTCAGCCACATCTTGCCGGAGATCGGGGCAAATATAAATAGTGTAGTAAGACTCTTGTGTGCAATTTAGTTAGAATGGGCGGGACAATAGAGACAGGAGGACCAATCACGGGCAGCCGGGTAATAACGCATGTGTTGGTAAACATTATTGCATTGTAGGTGCCGCAGTGGCTTAGGCATGTCACCCGAGGGTGGCCGTGCATAAATAGTAGTGCGTTAGACACACCGCATTGCTTCATACTACACTGCCAGGTTGATAGGGAGGAGTCCGCTGGCTGGGGCTTCCCATGAGGGAAGGAAGGTGTCAGCAGTATATGGAGTCACCTAGGGGTATTTGGATAACCCAGAGGGTCTGGTGGTAATTACTGGTTAAGACACCAGGACAGCAGAGTGATCCTACCTTACCAGCCGCGCGTGATTACCACAGCATCCCTAAAGTCAGGAGATGAAAGTGCTGGGTACCTCCCATTCTAATGTGGACCTAGATTAAAACATGATTATACGTGGATCTTCATTCAAGCACAGTTAAAGCACGGCACAGTTAAGTGAGTGTTTTGAGTGGATTGTGGTTGAGTTTAAGATAATAAGCAAAATTAATTTGATCGTTGAGACCTGGAGGTTTGTTAGCTCTTAAAGTGAGGATGAATTTGGTTTCACTCTGGAGTAGGGTCTTGTCTATATCGTCACCTCTAGTGTGGGGGTGTAACCGGTCCAATACAGTGATTTTGAAGGGATTTGTGGTCGTGTGGTGATCCAAGACCATCTAGCTAAACAGCTGCAAGGATTGCGATTTCTTATATCGCTGTGTTCTAGTATTCTGACTTTAAATGGATGTGTGGTTTTCCCACATAGAACAAGTCCCATTGGCATTTAGCCAGGCATTGCAATTGGCTAAATGGTGCATTGTTGATAGTTTTAAAGTTTTTTACTACCATGGGGGGTGATCAGGCTACAAGCAGCACAGCTAGCTTCCACATGGAAATGTTTACCTTTGTCTGCAATGGTGTTGGGAATTTGGGGCTATAGTGGCTGGGAACAAGTTTGTCCCACAGTGATGGAGGTTTTCAGCATGTTATTGATGGTCTGTCCCTTAGGGTATTGGCAAGTCATGAAGTTTGTAATAGAAGATGCCAGTGGCATCCAGGTTTCAACTTCATCATGGTAACAAGGTCCCTAAGCCTTGTGAACTGGTATAGGGGTCTCATGGATCCCCTACCAGCTCACAAATGGTTGAAAGTAAAATAAAATACACACACAGAAAAAAAAAATATTTTATTTGTTTTTTAATACCTCCCATCCATCTAGCACTCTGTCCCTTACCAATCACTCAGGCTTCTGCACTCCTGCTGCTGCTGCTGGAAGCCCTTTATACCTGCTGGGAGACAGACCATAAGGGTTAGTTTAAAAAAAAAGGAAAAAGGGCTCCCCCCTCCAGGAAAGAAATTACATTGTGTCCCCCTACAGAGCATTACTAGCCTGGGGACAGCTATGAAGGGCTTGTAGGAACAGGGTGCACCCTGCCGGCCACAATCCCGCAAAGCCTAATGGCCTGGGCTCTTCTGCCCCCCCCCCCCCCGGGGTTTGGGGAGGCAGGAAATTGGGGGCACTGGGGGTTAATGGCAAGTCATCCACTAGCTGCAGGTGTCTTGCCAGCACCCAAGCCTTGTGAACTGGTATAGTGGTCTCATGGATTAACCTCCCTGGCGTTGTGAAATAGACAAATGCAATGGTAACGAAAGCGTTACCATTGCATTTGTCTCTGACACACGGCTCCGCCCCCATGAGCCTCTGCGGCTCACAGAGACGGAACCCGGAAGCAGAGACGGACGCCGCAGCCGCGGCTCTCACCTGCGATCGCGGCGGAGACATCGCTGGATCGCAGGGAGAAGGTAAGGAGGCTGCGCCGCCCGCTCTTGCTCCCAGATCGATCCCGAGCGTGACTCGGGGTTACCGCCACTTACAGCACAAATTAACCCCGAGTCACGCTCGGGATCACCGCCAAGGGGGTTAACAGTAAAAAAAAGGCACCACACAGAGAAAAAATAATTTATTATTTTTTTTCTTTACTCACCTCCTATCTTCCACTGTCCCCCTGGAGATCATGTCCCACGGAGTTCCGATGACAGCTGCCGGGTGATTGGTGGAGGGGGGCTGGAGGTGCAAGGGATCACAGCCCCTCAGCCCATTCAACTTCGCCTCCAATTGCCCGGTGCTACTGCATCTTGGGGTGAGTGTGAGATAGTGGCGATTGCAGAAGTGCTGGAGAGGGTCTATTTCGCCATCGTCTCACCACTGAAGAGCCTGGGGGGGGGGATCGGAGGCCCCTTTGGTGAAGAGGAGACCGAGCGGGAGGGATCGCGGCCGCAGGTGAGTAAATGCCTTTTTTTTCTTTTTTTTTTACAGTTTATGCCAGGGGGCCCCCACGGCAGCTGACCAGCTGCCGGTTGCTGACGCCAGCCCTGGTGAAATGGTTAGTGTTCCATTCCTTTCTAATTTAATCTGTATGTCCAAGAAGCTAATCATTTGGGGGTGGTAAGTAGAGGTGAAAGTTACGTTGTAAAGGTTCTGGTTAATGAGTTCTACAAAGGCTAAGACTTAGGAGGGGTCGGCGTCCCACAATATTAGGTTGTCATCAATAGGGATGAGCGAATCGATCCGGACGAACCCGGATTCGATCCGAATTTCATGAAAAATTCGATTCGGATCGAATCCGAATTTTCCCGCGATTCGATCGCTCGAAGTTTTCCTTTAACATCCATTCATTTACATTACAGGCATTCTAAGATGGCGGACGGGACATGTCCAGACATCAACCCAGCGCAAGTGCAAGCTGGGACAGTTACATGCAGCCTATCAGCAGCCAGCAAGCCTGGTGACGTCACAGCGCTATTTAAGTTGGCGGACATCTTGCTTTTCCTCATTTCTCTATTGCATTCGTGAGAGACAGGACGCTGCTGTAGGCAGGGAGAGACAGTTAGACAGACAGGGACTGACAGGGACAGGCTGGAGACAGGCAGGAGACAGACAGAAAGTCAGCGAAAAGCAGGGAAAGTTAGGAAAAATCACAGGCAGTCACAGGGAGATTTTTTTTTTTTTCATCCAGCCTGAGTGTTGCTGCCTGGCTGACTGGCTTTGTTAGCGTTTTCAGGCTGCTTATATACTAACTGTGCATATATACTGAACTGATCTCAAGTCTGCTGTGAGGCATCCCATTCTGTGACTACACCAGCCTCTATTTAATACCATAACCATTTGCACTTATTCTAATAGAAATTAGGCCTGATAAAGAGACTTTTGCTGTGCATAGCCTTACTGCTGCCAGGTGCTCTCTGGTTTTTGGGGCATCCCATTCTGTGACTACACCAGCCTCTATTTAATACCATAACCATTTGCACTTATTCTAATAGAAATTAGGCCTGATAAAGACACTTTTGCTGTGCATAGCCTTACTGCTGCCAGGTGCTCTCTGGTTTTTGGGGCATCCCATTCTGTGACTACACCAGCCTCTATTTAATACCATAACCATTTGCACTTATTCTAATAGAAATTAGGCCTGATAAAGAGACTTTTGCTGTGCATAGCCTTACTGCTGCCAGGTGCTCTCTGGTTTTTGGGGCATCCCATTCTGTGACTACACCAGCCTCTATTTAATACCATAACCATTTGCACTTATTCTAATAGAAATTAGGCCTGATAAAGACACTTTTGCTGTGCATAGCCTTACTGCTGCCAGGTGCTCTCTGGTTTTTGGGGCATCCCATTCTGTGACTACACCAACCCTTTATTTAATACCATAACCATTTGCACTTATTCTAATAGAAATTAGGCCTGATAAAGACACTTTTGCTGTGCATAGCCTTACTGCTGCCAGGTGCTCTCTGGTTTTTGGGGCATCCCATTCTGTGACTACACCAGCCTCTATTTAATACCATAACCATTTGCACTTATTCTAATAGAAATTAGGCCTGATAAAGAGACTTTTGCTGTGCATAGCCTTACTGCTGCCAGGTGCTCTCTGGTTTTTGGGGCATCCCATTCTGTGACTACACCAGCCTCTATTTAATACCATAACCATTTGCACTTATTCTAATAGAAATTAGGCCTGATAAAGACACTTTTGCTGTGCATAGCCTTACTGCTGCCAGGTGCTCTCTGGTTTTTGGGGCATCCCATTCTGTGACTACACCAGCCTCTATTTAATACCATAACCATTTGCACTTATTCTAATAGAAATTAGGCCTGATAAAGACACTTTTGCTGTGCATAGCCTTACTGCTGCCAGGTGCTCTCTGGTTTTTGGGGCATCCCATTCTGTGACTACACCAGCCTCTATTTAATACCATAACCATTTGCACTTATTCTAATAGAAATTAGGCCTGATAAAGCGACTTTTGCTGTGCATAGCCTTACTGCTGCCAGGTGCTCTCTGGTTTTTGGGGCATCCCATTCTGTGACTACACCAGCCTCTATTTAATACCATAACCATTTGCACTTATTCTAATAGAAATTAGGCCTGATAAAGACACTTTTGCTGTGCATAGCCTTACTGCTGCCAGGTGCTCTCTGGTTTTTGGGGCATCCCATTCTGTGACTACACCAGCCTCTATTTAATACCATAACCATTTGCACTTATTCTAATAGAAATTAGGCCTGATAAAGACACTTTTGCTGTGCATAGCCTTACTGCTGCCAGGTGCTCTCTGGTTTTTGGGGCATCCCATTCTGTGACTACACCAGCCTCTATTTAATACCATAACCATTTGCACTTATTCTAATAGAAATTAGGCCTGATAAAGACACTTTTGCTGTGCATAGCCTTACTGCTGCCAGGTGCTCTCTGGTTTTTGGGGCATCCCATTCTGTGACTACACCAGCCTCTATTTAATACCATAACCATTTGCACTTATTCTAATAGAAATTAGGCCTGATAAAGACACTTTTGCTGTGCATAGCCTTACTGCTGCCAGGTGCTCTCTGGTTTTGGGGGCATCCCATTCTGTGACTACACCAGCCTCTATTTAATACCATAACCATTTGCACTTATTCTAATAGAAATTAGGCCTGATAAAGACACTTTTGCTGTGCATAGTAGTACTGCTGCCAGGTGCACTGCTGGCTGTTGGGGCATCCCATTCTGTAACATAGCATACCCCTCTTTATTTACACTAAGCAGCTCTCTTATTTACACTAGGCAGGCCTGTTGGAGGCTGAGTGTTACTGCTCACTTTTGGTGTGCATTATATTCTGTTTCATATAGACCCACCGCTGCTTGGGGGTTCTTAAAATATCACCTACTACCACGCCAGTTAGACTATGTCGGGCAGACAAGTGCCTGGAAGTGAAAAGAGGAGTGGCAGAGGCCAAGATTCCGCAGGCAGAGCTCGCAGCAGACTGGGGGCCAGTAGCAGCAGGAGTCACGCTGAGAGACCTAATCTGCCAGTATCTGCTAGCGGTCGGGTCTCCACCAGTAACGCATCTGCCGTGGTAGATTGGTTGACGCGCTCATCAACAACATCATCACAACTTACGTCTGAGACCCCCAGTCTAGGGTCGGTAGGTTCCTCTGACACAACCCTGAGTTGGCATGCCCCGAGAGCAGTCCCTGTCCTCCCATTGCCTCTGTCCTACGCCGTTCCCTCCCCTAGCGACGTATCCTATGCTTTGGGTTCAGCTCCACTCTTTAGTGAGGAGGACGATCAGATAGAGGACAGTCAGCAGCTACTGCCCAGCCAAGAAATGGAGGTGGCTTCTTTAGCTAGGCAGACAAATAGTGATGTGGACAGTGTCGTGGGTGCTGCGAGCGTTCCAGCTCCTGCGCCAGACACTGTTGACGAATCCACGAACATCAGTGACGTACAGCCACAACTCGGTGATGATGATGACGATGAAGCCGATCGCACTTGGGAGCCGGGTGATGAAGGGGCTTCATCGTCATCATCAGGAGAAGAGGGGCGCAGGTTGCCCCGGAGTCAGCAGCTGAGGCAGCAAGGTGGTAGCAGTCAGCATTGGGGCACAATTCCAAAGGCTGGAGCCGGCCGGGGCCGGGGCCAGGGTAGAGCACCTGCTGTGCGGCAGTCTACCTTATCAGGAGGTAGTGGAGCAGGGGTTCCTGTAGTTGGCAACAGCAGCAGTGAATCAGTGAGGCCAGGGGGTGGGAAAAGTAGCTACTGTGTGGCAGTGTGGCAGTTTTTCCTGAAGCATCCGCAGGAGGGTAACATGGCCACATGCAAGATATGTAGGCAAAAGGTGAAGCGTGGCCAGGGTCCAAATGTTGGCACCACGGCCCTGCGTCAACATATGATGCGTCACCATAAAGCGACCTGGGAGAACCGAGGCTCCCAAGGGGTGGTCCAGTCTGCTTCCTCACCAAGTGGCACGCCGCTCCCAATTTCTGCTAGCCAAGGCTCCAGCACCTCAGCCGAAGGCAGCTGTGCGTCATACCCATCCTCTGTCGCTCCTGCTCCTCCTCCTCCTCCTCCAAGTCATGCATCCCGCCAGCAATCCATCAGCGAAGCCATGTCCAAGAGACAGCAGTATGCGCCCACTCATCCTACGGCTCAGAAGCTGAATGTGTTCCTTTCCAAGTTGCTGGTGCTGCAGTCGCTCCCTTTTCAGGTGGTGGACTCTGCACCTTTCAGAGAACTGATGGCTTGTGCCGAGCCGAGGTGGAGAGTCCCAAGCTGTCATTTCTTTGCCAAGAAGGCAGTACCAGCGCTGCACACTTTTGTTGAACAGAAGGTGGGCCAGTCCTTGAACCTGTCGGTGTGTAGCAAAGTCCATGTCAGCGCCGACATCTGGAGCTGTAACTACGGTCAGGGAAAGTACATGTCGTTTACGGCCCACTGGGTGAATGTGGTCCCTTTGCAGCAGCAGCAGCAACTTGGACAGGTCACGCCGCTTCGGCCTCCGCGCTCCCTGCCCGTTGGGCCTGTGACACCGTGCGACTCGGCCTCCTCATCCTCCGCCATCTCCTCACCCTCCACTGTAGGCTCAAGTCTCAGTGCCCCTCCAGTCTACCATGTGTGCAGGGCACGGAGGTGTCACGCAGTGCTTCACATGGTTTGTCTTGGCGAACGGAGTCACACAGGGGAGAAACTGCTTAAATGTATTCATCAGGAAATCCAAACATGGCTTACTCCAAGAAAACTTAAAATGGGAATCATGGTTACCGACAATGGGAAGAACATTTTGTCTGCGCTGCGCCAAGGAAGCCTGACCCATGCCCCCTGCATGGCTCACGTCTTCAATCTGGTTGTCAAGCGGTTTCTGAAGTGTTCCCCTCATCTGCAAGACATCCTAACAACTTCAAGGAAACTTTGCATGCACTTCAGCCACTCATACACCGCCAAACACACCCTTCTTGAGCTACAGCGTCAGAATGGTATCCCCCAACATAGTCTGATTTGCGATGTTTCCACCCGTTGGAATTCCACCCTTCACATGTTGGACCGATTATATGAACAGAGAAAAGCCATCACGGATTTCCTGATGATCCAAGCAGATAGGGGGACTCCCCTGTGTAACTTCAATGTCAACCAGTGGCAGCTCATACGTGACACCTGCCGTTTGCTCAGGCCCTTTGAGGAAGCCACTTTATTTGTCAGTCGGCAGGATTACGGGATGAACGACGTGATTCCACTGCTTCATGTACTACAGCACATGTTGGAAACCATGGCTGGTCAGGGCACTGGAGACATGGCGTTTACATCTTACGGCCACATGAACCCCATTGGAGCTGAACTGGAGGAGGAGGAGGAAGAGGAGGAGTTGCCCAGCGAAACACAGTTTAGGCTTGGCGAAATGGCTGGTTTATCTAGTCAGCGGACAGGAGAGGAGGAGCAGGAGCAGCCAGAGGAGCTAGAGGTTTTTGAGGAAGGCGAGACAGAGGACCCGGGCACACCTTGGCAGTATGCAGTGGAGATGGAGACAGGTAGTCCATCCGAGTCACTTGCGCAAATGGCAGGAAGCATGCTCACGTGCTTGCGTAGTGACCCCAGAATTGTTTCCATCTGTCGGCGGGATGACTTCTGGCTGTCCACCTTATTGGACCCTCGCTTCTGGCACAAAATGGGGGCATTTTTTAAACCCACGGAGAGGGAGGACAAACTGAACTACTACAAAGACATTCTACGTAGGCAGTTGGCCGATGCCTATCTGCGCCATGGTCCATGCTCTCGCAGGTCTGACTCGAGGGGACCTCTGCGCTCACCTTCCACTGCCATGGCCGCTGGGGGGTTGGCAGGAGCAGCAGCAGCAGCTCCATCAGCAGCAGCCTCAGTCTTCAGTTGCTAATGAGTAGCTTTCTACACCCGCATAGTGAGGCTACTCATGAGCAGCAGGAAGACCTGGAGCAGGACCTGAACCAGCAGGTCATGTCATACTTTGACATGACCATGCCAACACACCTTGAGGATCCGCTGGACTTCTGGGCAGCCAAACTTGATTTGTGGCCGCAACTAGCAGAGTTTGCCCTGGAAAAGCTGTCCTGCCCGGCAAGTAGCGTGCGGGTGTTTAGTGCGGCGGGGGCCATAGTTATGGCGAGGAGAACTCGTCTGTCAACTAAAAATGTGGAGAGACTCACCTTTGTCAAAATGAATCAGGGATGGATCAGCCAGGATTTCCACCCACCAATGCCTGATGCATGCGACTAGATTCAGCATGGTGCCACGTTTTACACTTTCCAAATGGTGCATTAAACATATTTATGTCTTTAGGCCAATTTTTGGGCTCCTGCTGATGCCAACTCCAGGGTGTGAATCATCCAATTTTTGGGCTCCTGAAGCCAACTCCAGTGTCTCTTTAAAGTAATATTTGGGCTCCTGCTGCTGCTGCTGCCAACTCCAGGGTGTGATTCATCCAATTTTTGGGCTCCTGAAGCCAACTCCAGTGTCTCTTTAAAGTAATGTTTTGGCTCCTGCTGCTGCTGCTGCCAACTCCAGGGTGTGATTCATCCAATTTTTGGGCTCCTGAAGCCAACCCCAGTGTCTCTTTAAAGTAATGTTTGGGCTCCTGCTGCTGCCAACTCCAGGGTGTGAATCATCCAATTTTTGGGCTCCTGAAGCCAACCCCAGTGTCTCTTTAAAGTAATGTTTGGGCTCCTGCTGCTGCCAACTCCAGGGTGTGATTCATCCAATCTTTGGGCTCCTGCTGCCAACCCCAGTGTCTCTTTAAAGTAATGTTTGGGCTCCTGCTGCTGCTGCCAACTCCAGGGTGTGATTCATCCAATTTTTGGGCTACTGAAGCCAACCCCAGTGTCTCTTTAAAGTAATGTCTGGGCTCCTGCTGCTGCTGCCAACTCCAGGGTGTGATTCATCCAATTTTTGGGCTCCTGCTGCCAACCCCAGTGTCTCTTTAAAGTAATGTTTGGGCTCCTGCTGCTGCTGCCAACTCCAGGGTGTGATTCATCCAATTTTTGGGCTACTGAAGCCAACCCCAGTGTCTCTTTAAAGTAATGTTTGGGCTCCTGCTGCTGCTGCCAACTCAAGGGTGTGATTCATCCAATTTTTGGGCTCCTGAAGCCAACCCCAGGGTCTCTTTAAAGTAATATTTGGGCTCCTGCTGCTGCCAACTCCAGGGTGTGATTCATCCAATTTTTGGGCTACTGAAGCCAACCCCAGTGTCTCTTTAAAGTAATGTTTGGGCTCCTGCTGCTGCTGCAAACTCCAGGGTGTGATTCATCCAATTTTTGGGCTCCTGAAGCCAACCCCAGGGTCTCTTTAAAGTAATATTTGGGCTCCTGCTGCTGCTGCTGCCAACTCCAGGGTGTGATTCATCCAATTTTTGGGCTCCTGAAGCCAACCCCAGGGTCTCTTTAAAGTAATATTTGGGCTCCTGCTGCTGCTGCTGCCAACTCCAGGGTGCGAATCATCCAATTTTTGGGCTCCTGAAGCGATCCCCAGTGTCTCTTTAAAGTAATGTTTGGGCTGCTGCTGCTGCCAACTCCAGGGTGTGATTCATCCAATTTTTGGGCTCCTGAAGCCAACCCCAGTGTCTCTTTAAAGTAATGTTTGGGCTCCTGTTGCTGCTGCTGCTGCTGCCAACTACTGCCAACTCCAGGGTGTGAATCATCCAATTTTTGGGCTCCTGAAGCCAACCCCAGTGTCTCTTTAAAGTAATGTTTTGGCTGCTGCTGCTGCCAACTTCAGGGTGTGATTCATCCAATTTTTGGGCTCCTGAAGCCAACCCCAGTGTCTCTTTAAAGTAATGTTTGGGCTCCTGTTGCTGCTGCTGCTGCTGCCAACTCCTGCAAACTCCAGGGTGTGAATCATCCAATTTTTGGGCTCCTGAAGCCAACCCCAGTGTCTCTTTAAAGTAATGTTTGGGCTCCTGCTGCTGCTGCTGCCAACTCCAGGGTGTGATTCATCCAATTTTTGGGCTCCTGAAGCCAACCCCAGTGTCTCTTTAAAGTAATGTTTGGGCTCCTGTTGCAGCTGCTGCTGCTGCCAACTCCTGCCAACTCCAGGGTTTGAATCATCCAATTTTTGGGCTCCTGAAGCCAACCCCGGTGTCTCTTTAAAGTAATGTTTGGGCTCCTGCTGCTGCTGCTGCTGCCAACTCCAGGGTGTGATTCATCCAATCTTTGGGCTCCTGCTGCCAACCCCAGTGTCTCTTTAAAGTAATGTTTGGGCTCCTGCTGCTGCTGCTGCCAACTCCAGGGTGTGATTCATCCAATTTTTGGGCTCCTGAAGCCAACCCCAGTGTCTCTTTAAAGTAATGTTTGGGCTCCTGCTGCTCCTGCTGCTACCAACTCCTGGGTGTGATTCATCCAATTTTTGGGCTCCTGAAGCCAACCCCAGGGTCTCTTTAAAGTAATATTTGGGCTCCTGCTGCTGCTGCCAACTCCAGGGTGTGATTCATCCAATTTTTGGGCTACTGAAGCCAACCCCAGTGTCTCTTTAAAGTAATGTTTGGGCTCCTGCTGCTGCCAACTCCAGGGTGTGATTCATCCAATTTTTGGGCTCCTGAAGCCAACCCCAGGGTCTCTTTAAAGTAATATTTGGGCTCCTGCTGCTGCTGATGCCAACTCCAGGGTGTGATTCATCCAATTTTTGGGCTACTGAAGCCAACCCCAGTGTCTCTTTAAAGTAATGTTTGGGCTCCTGCTGCTGCTGCCAACTCCAGGGTGTAATTCATCCAATTTTTGGGCTCCTGAAGCCAACTCCAGTGTCTCTTTAAAGTAATATTTGGGCTCCTGCTGCTGCTGCCAACTCCAGGGTGTGATACATCCAATTTTTGGGCTCCTGAAGCCAACCTCAGGGTCTCTTTAAAGTAATATTTGGGCTCCTGCTGCTGCTGCTGCCAACTCCAGGGTGTGAATCATCCAATTTTTGGGCTCCTGAAGCCAACCCCAGTGTCTCTTTAAAGTAATTTTTGGGCTGCTGCCAACTCCAGGGTGTGATTCATCCAATTTTTGGGCTCCTGAAGCCAACCCCAGTGTCTCTTTAAAGTAATGTTTGGGCTCCTGTTGCTGCTGCTGCTGCTGCCAACTCCTGCCAACTCCAGGGTGTGAATCATCCAATTTTTGGGCTCCTGAAGCCAACCCCAGTGTCTCTTTAAAGTAATGTTTGGGCTGCTGCTGCTGCCAACTCCAGGGTGTGATTCATCCAATTTTTGGGCTCCTGAAGCCAACCCCAGTGTCTCTTTAAAGTAATGTTTGGGCTCCTGTTGCTGCTGCTGCTGCCAACTCCTGCCAACTCCAGGGTGTGAATCATCCAATTTTTGGGCTCCTGAAGCCAACCCCAGTGTCTCTTTAAAGTAATGTTTGGGCTCCTGCTGCTGCTGCCAACTCCAGGGTGTGATTCATCCAATTTTTGGGCTCCTGAAGCCAACCCCAGTGTCTCTTTAAAGTAATGTTTGGGCTCCTGTTGCTGCTGCTGCCAACTCCTGCCAACTCCAGGGTGTGATTCATCCAATTTTTGGGCTCCTGAAGCCAACCCCAGTGTCTCTTTAAAGTAATGTTTGGGCTCCTGTTGCTGCTGCTGCTGCTGCCAACTCCTGCCAACTCCAGGGTGTGAATCATCCAATTTTTGGGCTCCTGAAGCCAACCCCGGTGTCTCTTTAAAGTAATGTTTGGGCTCCTGCTGCTGTTGCTGCCAACTCCAGGGTGTGATTTATCCAATCTTTGGGCTCCTGCTGCCAACCCCAGTGTCTCTTTAAAGTAATGTTTGGGCTCCTGCTGCTGCTGCTGCTGCCAACTCCAGGGTGTGATTCATCCAATTTTTGGGCTCCTGAAGCCAACCCCAGTGTCTCTTTAAAGTAATGTTTGGGCTCCTGCTGCTCCTGCTGCTACCAACTCCAGGGTGTGATTCATCCAATTTTTGGGCTCCTGAAGCCAACCCCAGGGTCTCTTTAAAGTAATATTTGGGCTCCTGCTGCTGCCAACTCCAGGGTGTGATTCATCCAATTTTTGGGCTCCTGAAGCCAACCCCAGTGTCTCTTTAAAGTAATGTTTGGGATCCTGTTGCTGCTTCTGCTGCTGCTGCCAACTCCTGCCAACTCCAGGGTGTGAATCATCCAATTTTTGGGCTCCTGAAGCCAACCCCAGTGTCTTTTTAAAATAATGTTTGGGCTCCTGCTGCTGCTGCTGCCAACTCCAGGGTGTGAATCATCCAATTTTTGGGCTCCTGAAGCCAACCCCAGTGTCTCTTTAAAGTAATGTTTGGGCTGCTGCTGCTGCTGCCAACTCCAGGGTGTGATTCATCCAATTTTTGGGCTCCTGCTGCTGCCAACTCCAGTGTCTCTTTAAAGCAATGTTTGGGCTCCTGTCCCTCATAGTGATGCCACTTCAACTCTCTGCAATTGTGCCGCTCTGCGATTCTATTAGCGATGCCTCTGATCTGCATGTGATATTTATTCAAAGTATTATTAAACTAACCCAGCACGCATCCTATGCGTGTTACAGCAAGGCAGAATGGTTTACAACCCTATTGAGGCTCTAGGAGGCTCAGAAATAGCCGTTTTTAATAGCGATTCGTTGCGAATAAATTCGGGTCGAAACGATTTTTGTCGGAAAATTCGGCGAATCAGTCGAATCGAATTTTTCAAAAGTTCGCTCATCTTTAGTCATCAATATACCTTGCCCCAGTACAGGATGTGATGGTGACATGAGGAGTCCAAGAAGATCATGCGCTAACACTACTCCAAGTAAAGGTTGGCATATTATGGGACGCAGTTCGCCAAACCCTGTATCTGAAGATAGTGGAAGCTATGAAAGGTAAATTTGTTGTGAGGTATATAAGACGCTGAGGGATATATGACAATAAGCGATGCACGTGTGGTCGTACAGTACCACCATTCCATTCACCATTCGCTAGGTAGTGAACAACTTGGACAAAGCCTATGAGCTTCAGGCATTATATTCACACATCCCTTGCTTCAGTACCCCCCTCCTATACATTGTAGGGGAAGGAGTGCTGTAAGTAGGCAGGTAGACAGGCAGACATAAAGGTGGGTGGGCAGATAGGTAGGTGGGCAGCAGGTAGGTAGGAGGGCTGGTGGATGGGTAGGAGGCTGGGTCAGTGAGGCAGGTTGGATGCCAGACAGGTAGGTGGGTGGGTAGATGCATGCCTCGCCCCACCCCAAAGGGATCTATGTTGCTGCACTACCAGCATCTTGGATGCGGCCCCAGAAGGTTTTAAGTCACTTTAAGCATATTTATATGGATTTGGACAAATGTTTTATTATTTTATTGTTGGACAAAATCAAGTGCGTTTTATAAATGTTCACTCTTTGTTGAATCATCTCTTGGCTAAGCTCATATCTTATGAGCTCTGATTCCGCAAAAGCTTGTTGTGGACTAAAACCCTTATCTATGTCATTCAAATAGTCTGGGCATGGGAGTGTGTGCACTCTACAGGGAAACCGCGCATGCAACTGTCTCCATATGCCGAAGCTCAGTACAAAACAACGGCTTTATGTTGTGCATTAGTGTGCACTCCAAATTGAGGAGGAACCATGTCTTGTTATTATCTCTCCAGCAACTCAGTAGTCCTGGGGCCTACCCTAGCTGAGAAAACATAATTCATGAATTGGAGGTTTGGTGAAATTCTCTCTTGGTCAGACTTCTGCTTCAACCACTCTTTTTTTCAAGAAGCTTTCATCACCACCTCCTCAGTAACGGACCTGCCCGCATGTCACAGGGACTAAGTTCCACCCAAATCTCGCATTTTCTCTGACCCTTCCTGAAGGTCATGCCCTTGAAGAGTACATAAAGGAAAAATGAAACCTGACCAAGGGCTTCATTCGTCCCTCTTCATCTCTGCCGGTAGCAGGCATTTTCTTTGTTAAAAGATGGATGAGTCATTGCCCTGTTATATGATATATGCTGTCATCACTGTCCCCAATCATTATCAGCTCCCGCTTATGACAAAGTTATTCTCATGGGTACAGTGGGCCTGGTTATTTATGAAACTGGATCTTTGTGAGACTTCAATCTAAATAGGATCAAGGACAGTGATGGATGAAAAACTTTTTAACACTATACTACTAAACCAGCCATTACAAATACTTTATGCCAGTTTTTCAGGAGCTCGTAAATTACATGTTTCATGAACTGTCGTGGTCTACTTCAGGGACATCTAGGTCTTTTTGCAGGATCTGGACCAACATCACCTTTATATCTGTCAGGCTCTTCAAAGGGCTCTGAGAAAACTCTCTGTAAGCTAATCTGAAGAAATGCACCCTCCGCGTCCATGAGGTTCACTTCCTGGGTTACATTGTGTCTCAACATGGATCCACTCAGGCCAACTAAGAATGGATTAGGCCATCTTCTTTGAAGACTATGCAACACTTCCTAGGCTTCACCAACCTCTACAGGTTATTAATTCAGAATTTTCCCACCATAGTTGCGCCTATAACTACCCTTACCAAGAAGGAGGCGGACCCAAAGGTTTGGTCTACAGATGCCCTGGCAGCCTTTAAATTTTGAAAGGGACCTTTTTGTCCATTCCAATCCTTGTTTATCCCAACCCATCCCCTTTGTTCATCGTTGAGAATGTAGCTTCCAAACTGGGCGTGGGAGCAGTTTTTTCCCAATGGTCAACTACAACAGGGAAATGCCACCCCTGAGCCTACTTCTTGCTAAGCTAAACTTCTCAGCTAATATAAATTATGATATTGGAAATTGAGAACTCTTGGCTATAAAATGTGACCACTGACTAGAAGGGGCACTTCATCAGATATTTACAGACCATAAGAACCTGGAATTCATTATTTCTGATACAAGGCTGAATCCTTGTCTGGCCTGGTGGGCTCTGTATTTTGCCCCGGTTTAACTTAATGGTTACTTACCACCCAGGCTCAAAAGGTATTAAAGTGTATGTCCTTTCCCAAAGCTCGTACCCCATGGACTTCTTCAGGAGGCTCACAGGCATGTCTGCTGGCCACAGATGTTCCTGCTTTTGTAAATTCATGTGAAATAGGTGCCCACTTTAAACCTATCAACATCTATTCATTACTTTTACATTTACTTTGGACAGAAAGTGCCTTAAACAATCAAACCCACTCTTCAGCAGGAGTCTTTTGTATCAATGGCCACCATCCTCCTATGTTCTCCCCCCAGTCTGTCAGTGGAGAGGTTGTCAAGGAGGATGCTCTGACAGCCCAGCTGAAAGAAATATAGGAAAAAGTTCAGCAGTGCATTCTTCAATCTTCAACAGAAGGTCATGCAGATAATCGATGGTCCCCCAGATGGTCGCCCAGAAACTTAACCTGGTAACCTACCATTTTCTTCTACCCTCCTTTTATGGTGGAGCACACAGTCACCACCAAGAGCAGCGTTGAGCAGTGACATCGCCTAGCAACCCTCACTCCAGGGAAGCACGTTCTGAAGCTGATACCCCTTTTACATCCAGCACCATCTGGCCCGTACCTTTGTGGACCAATGCACCATATGATTGCAAGGTGAGCTTTTTGAAAGTTCCCTCTGTCAGTCAGTGTTAGTCAGTGTTAAATCTGTGGAAATCGTGACAAGTAAGCATTTATATTATATTATTATTCTTGTCCTACGCAAGTATTATTCTTGTCCTACGCAATTAGTGGCTATGTATGATGTGAGGCGGGAATTTTAAAATTGTTTTTCCTATATTACTGGGATTTCCCCATTCACATGGTTTAGCAGTCCTCCCTGATGAAGGGGGATAACATGCCTCCGAGACGTTGGATATTGTATGGACTGCCATATATGGACTTTTGTCACAATTTCTACATATTTAACACTGACTTTTGGAATTTGATTGTATATATTACTAAGATTAATACAAGTTTATGGATTTATCTCTATACATGGAGTGCCGGTTCTTCTATGTTCTACTGATATGAAGCGGCGCCACCGCGGACCAGGCTCCCACTCTATTTGGAACTGTAAGTGTGCACCGGCTGTTGTGGTATCTTACAACCCACATATTACCAGCTCACTTGTTCTTGACTCTGCCTATTTGCCCCCTTTTTATCTGCTCAACTGTTGCCAATCCATGCTCCTGTCAGCCCGTTGATCACAGTTATCATCTGTACTGGCCACCATGCCATGTCGATTCCCATATTGACCCCCCTCCCCGCTATTACCCCCACCTGAAGGGTGCTAAATACTATATAATATGAGTTTAAATGTGTTTGGCTTTTTCTGAGGACATCCACACCCGCAATTATAAGAGGGTTCTTACATTTATGCCAGCACATTATTTGAATTTTGTTATTTTTATCCCCCCCCCCCCCACCAAACTATTTGTGTTTGTTTGTCAATGAAATTGTATGGGTTATGGGTCACACTGTAGAATGGAAAAAAGTTTGGAAGTTCTTCTTTGTCCGTTTTTTTTAAGGCTGTCATTTTAACAGGGGTGTGTAGATTTTTTATATACATTGCACTGGAGCAGATCCAGACACAGCCTAGTCAGTGCACAGCTGGATACCTGTCTATGGGGACCCTAAAACTAAACATTTTCCCAAATTCCAAACATAGACTACAGCTGTGTCCACTACTATAGCCTAATGCACATCAAAACACGGGCAACCCAACCTGAGCTTGTGATTTACTCCCGAGTTTATCAGCTTGCGTGCACTAGAGGACATTCTGTATTTCATATAGTACATTATTTTAAAAAAAATGGATAAATGCCTGGATGGTGTTCAGTGAAAAGGGAAAGGGAAAGTCGGCACAGGGACTTTTTTTAATAAAAAATGTCAATTCTTCAATGAAGCAGCATCTGGATTTGATATTTTTTTTAAATAAAAAGTCAAATATTGCAAAAACAATTTTCCTGTGGTGGTTTTAATATCAAACCTTTTGAAGACGAACAGTGATTATTAATATAATTTAATGGGTATATATGTGTAAAAAAAACACAACCTAACTTGTCCTATAGTACAGATATATATATATATATATATATATATATATATATATATATATATATATTCTTATTCAGAGCGCACATTAATGGCTTTTCATCATTTTGTAGCAAACAAGGAAATCCAGGTTACCTAAGGCTGCCGCATTAATGAATGAAAACTCATTGCTGTCAAATAGAGTAATTGCCTTTAAATCATAACAAAGTTACATTTCAAAGCGACTTTTAATTCGGTCAGATGAGTGGGTGTTAACGGAATGCATTATGGACCTCTCTTTTCACAAATTTGTGTGCAGATTACAGAAATGATGGAAGTGCAGCTTTAAATATAGACTGCAAAATAAGTGACTCTACTCAGTCCACTCAGTACCATATACTTTGGTGTTAGCGGTATAAAAGATGGAGAGGGTTATCCCTAAGATGTTGAGAGACTTTCCAGCTCCACACAAAATAAAGTAATATTCTAACTACTTTTTAAAGGATCACTAATGTGTAATATTAAAAAATCTATATAAACACGTTGGCTAATGAGAGGAGGGGTCACTTTTACACCCTAACTGAATAAAACTCCTGCGAAGCTTGTGGTTTATTCCCTCAGGGTAAGATTGACAGACTTAGTGTATCAGAGGTGACAGAACCAGTCACCCCTGATTTTCTCTTCCTTTCATTAAAATAAAAAAAAACAAGCCTGGCTGGATATTTCTTAATGATGGGTGTATAAGGGACCCCTCCTCTCACCATCCAGCATATGCCTATGGATTTTTTATCTTTGGCCCATTTTTTGCAATAGTGCTCCTTTAATATTTAGTATGGGGCAGGTCTATAGGTCAGGTGTAGTTTTTGGGGGAGGTAAATGTTTTATTTTGCAAGTTTAGAACATACCCTATGAGGCATTCAATTAAAGCGAACCTCCACTGAAAGAATCTGAAAAAAGTCAGTGACCCCCCCACCCCCCTGCTTCCACAGCAACTGGTGAGTGCCACCATCTTTCTTCTCAAGAGAGTGCACTGAACAGAAATAGATGAGCTCATTCCTGCATTAGCCAGGGGATACAGTGCAAGCAATGCACCTGCAGCATGCACCAATGCTCTGAGCACAATTTTTACTGTTTTATTGTTTTACGGGTCCCTTCCCTCCACACATATCACAGTCACATCACGGTGCTCGTACACATGCTTAAGCCCATACCATGCTGCTCCTGCATGCCCCATGACCTCTATCCCATGCTGCCACTCCGTTCCCCACCATTCCCCATCACTTCTGAGGAGCTGTGAAGGGAGGGAGACATTAGTAGATGGCACAGGAAAGGTAAGTGGAGATGGCAAAGGGTAAGGTGAATATAGCTGGACAGGGAGGAAGGCATTAGGAGAAGGCATTGGACAAGTGAGCAGAGATGTCAGAGGGTAAGATGAGTATAGCTAGGAAGGGAGGAAAGCATTTGGAGAAGGAACAGGAAAGGTGAGTGGAGATGGCAGAGGGAAAGATGATATAGCTGGAGAACTAGGTAGGTAGTAGGAGAGAGGAGGTTACTGTCGATTTAGGTTTATGATAGTTGGGTAGATGACATCTTACCTCTATCAACCAATAATCATAAATAGGGATGGGTGAACCCACAATCCCCACCCCCCCACCACCAAAATTTGGGTCTGGCAGGCCTGGCCAAACTTTGAATAAATGAACACAGTCACCATTGAAATCAATAGGCCCCCGAAATTTGGGGGGTCGCTGTGGTGGGGCAGGGGTAGAGTGTGCAGCAGTGAGCATGCTGCTGTAACGCACCTCAGCTCGCGATCCTCTTCTCCCCAGCGGCAAAGGCGCTTGAATTTGGCTGCAAAAATATGGTAACCGGCTCCCATGAGTGAGAACACTTTTAGATGGCCGGCACCGCTGAGAATCTTTGGCTGAGGTGAGTTCACCCTTAGGTGAAGCGGGAGGATGGGTTCAGTAGCCCATCAACCAGCTTTTCCCTGTTCTGTCCAGATGCCAAAGTTATCCATGTTCGGGTTTGGGAACCAGAACCTCAAAGTTCAGTATGAACCCAAACTTTGCGGTTCTGGTTTGCCCATCTCTAATCATACAAGATTTGCTGATAGGTTAGCTGCTTGTTTACACCCCTTAAGGCAATTCCTATTGGTGGCTCTGTATCCCAGGCCATCAGTGGGAACTGTCTCCAGGGTAGGGGCAGACTAGGGTTCAAAAACACAACATAACTGGCAGCGTGGCAGAACCCCCACTTCCTTAATCACCCCATAACAGGCAGCATGGCAGAACCCCTCTTCTCCAATCACCCCCATAACAGGCAGTGTGACAGACACCCCCCAAGCACCCCAAAACAACCAGCATGGCAGAAACCCCCCCCCAATCACCCCCTCTTCCCAAATCACCTCATAAAAGGTAGTGTGGCAGATACCCTCCTAGTCACCCTATATAAGGTAGTGTGGCAGAATCCCCTCTTTCCCAATCACCCCATAACAGGCAGTGTGGCAGAACCCACTCTTCTCTAATCACCCTAAAACAGAAAGTGTGGCAGAACCCCCACCTCTCCCATTACCCCATAACAGGCAGTGTGTCAGACACCCCCTCTTGACCCCATAACAGGCAGCTTGGCAGAACCCCCATAACAGGCAGTGCGGCCTAACCCCCTCTTTTCACCCCCTCTTCATCACCCCATAACAGGCAGCGTGGCAGAACACCCTTTCCCCTAATCAACCCCATAACAGGCAGTGTAGCAAAATCTCCTCCCCCAGCCCTGCTTACCTGTATTTATCAAACTCCCGTGATGCACTACGGCTGCTCCATGATTCACTCAGTATGGCTGCAGTCTGGGTAAATGTGAGCTAGGAGTCTCATACTGATGCTGTACGCCACCCTGCCATTATAGACAAGCCTCCGCCAACTCCCCTGCACTGGCCGCCTGCTGGCCCTGCAGTTCACTGCAGCAGGGCATCCTGATTTGAGATGCCCGGGGGGAAGCCACGAAGGGTTTTGTTGCGCATTAATCAACTAGAAGCTGCTGTCTCCGAGGCTGTTGAGCAGCCAGCCAGGCTTTCAGAGAGCCAGCAGCCCCTCCAGAGCATGCTCCTATAAAGGATGTTGCTAGGCACAGAATGGAGGCTGCTCTCATCTCTCTCACGAGTGGCAGGGTGTGACAATGTGGGGGCATTGCCACAGCATGGAGGTTGCTGTCCTTGGCTCCTAGACCAGAGCAGGAGCATGGGGGGGGGGGCTATAGTGTGGATGCTGCTCTTGGCTTGCAATGTCAGGAGAAGGTGTGGGGGCGGAACAACAATGGGAAAACTACTTTTGGCTGTGCTTGGCTTCCAGGGCAGCCTGGAGACTGATGCATGCCATGCAAATAAGCCGCATTGGAAGGATTATACTGCTGCTGCTCTTTGCTGGTTAGGCATTACATTGTTCCACAATTATTTAGACTGGAGGTCTGCTTTAAAATGAGAATCTCTAAATTTGTTAGCATTCTACATAGGATACTATTATTTTTACATATGGCATCCTCATTGGATAAAAAAATCCACCAGACTCCATTAAAGGCAAAAAAAGAATCTATATCTTTTAAAACTCAGCCTCTCCTATGATACTTTTATAAAATTGACCCTTGGAGCAGAAGTCCAGTTTCTTATTAAACCTCCCTTCCCAGGGTGCTGAAACAGGATGGGCGTGTATCCTCTTTAATTGTAGAGCTATGAGTGCTGATATCTCTGCAGTGTGTATGAGTTAGCCAGAAAGCTACACAGTTTCTAAAGTAAGGGACACTCCTGTCTCTCTTCCTGTCTACATTTATTTCAGTTTCGAATTAGCATACAGGCATTCAAAATAAAATGTCTGCAACAGAATGTAATATTTGGCTGGCCATCTATTTTACAAACTAAAAGAAATAGAAAAGCAGAGTAATAAGTTAAAGGAACTGTAAACCCACCCACAATAAGGCAACAAATGGCTCATCTGATATCTGTTTTATATGCCTCTCCTTTAATGTCTGCATTGCTGGGTATGAGCCATAGTAGGACTCCAAAGTTTGCACTTCTTTCAATTACATTTCTCCAGTAGCACACAAAAGACAGTTTAACAGCCACTGTCCCAGCAGCAGAGATTGCTCATGATACATAAAGAATACCTGCATTACAAACCTTTCCCATCTCAGTTATGACCCAGAAATTGAAGCAGAGATATCTGCATTTCTTAGAATACACAAGGTATTAACAATATAATTTAATAATTAAAGGTTTTTTAAGGTTTTGAATTGCTTTGAAATTGCTTCTCTAACACTGTTTTCATGGGGGGAAAAGGTGGGAGGAAGCTAGAATTTGTCTGGGCAGGAACTTTAATTCTCCTCTTGCAGGCACCAGCAATTGGGTGTGCCACACAGTCTGATACAAGAGGGATAGAAACATGTACACCTTTTCTGGGTGGGCAAGCTTCTAGGGCTGGGCTACAGAGCAAGGATGACATCTCAGCTTCAGCAGCTTAATGCAGCAACAAAGGAGGTTTAATCAGCTATATGGCAGGCAAGGAAAACTTGTAATAATTTTACATTTAATCTGGACAATTCCTTTGAATGTACTTTTGTGGTGTACTAGTACATTTAGAATAAGTAAAGAAATAAGATGATAATGATGATGATGCTAACTGAGTTAATTTTAAGATAAGGCTTTTAAATGTACCTATTTATCGTTGTCAGGCATGATGTTTTACAAGGAACCAGAAAAATAAAAAATAATTTATGCACCTAATACCAGCACACATCAAAATATGTAAAAAAAATTAAAACTTTTAAAAGCAACATGAGATTAGGGGGGAAGTTGGGACATGAAATGCAAATTTGTTAGGATTGAAGAGGCCACATTAAATATTGGCACCTGGACCCTTTTAAGCTTAAATCCTTAAAGAATGCACATCCCCACTCAATTACTTGAATGAAGATTCTAATTTCACTAGATTTTGGTGTTAGAAAAATGTATTTTTTCAGCTCATCATTACATAACACTGGTATATAAAACATCGAGCCCTTGATGCAGCTAGCTTCCCGAGGGGTAAGCATAGTCATATATACTCGTGCTAAAAGCATGTGCCCTTTCCTCTGACAATTAGAAGGTTCACTTCCCCCCCAGGGTCTTCCTTTGCTTCTTTTCCTCTGCCTTGGGAAGTACAATTACTTTGACTTATTACTACATATATTCTTTACATCTAAACCGGACAAACACCCTTACAAGAAGCAGTGCTCATATGCATCCCTCCCCAGGGCAATTCAAATTGTTGCACACAAAACCCCCCGTTAGATTTACCGGTAACGAATTTTCCAGGAATCCTTCAGCATGACCACACGGAGAGAGAGGCTCCACCCCCTGGGAGGAAACACAAACTGAAACAGATGTTAAAAGCCCCACCCCTTCCTCCCCACCTCAGTCTTTGTAAAGTAACCTAAATAACCCATGGACTATGGATCGGTAATGGGTGGTCATGCTAAAGGATTCCTAAAAAATATTACCGGTAAGTCTAACGGTGGTTTTTCCAAGTCATCCTTCAGCATGACCACACAGAGAGGATTAGGCAATGTTAGGGATGGGAAGCTGCAATTTTTGTTCAAGGAAAACTGATTATGCAGAAGCCTGAGTGTTTGAGTCTGAGTGCTGCAGGGATTTGATTACTGTGGCTGTCTTTTTTCTTCAACTTGTTAACTTCACCAGGGACCCTTCTTTACCATCCTTTTTAGTTTCGTGAACCACGCTATCTTTGGCCAAAATGGAGCTATGAGGATAACGCTGACCTTGTCTTGTGCTATTTTTCGAATCACTTGTGGCAGAATTGATTTGAACAAAAACTTCATGTTTGAGACACCACTCTGTCTGCTGAATCCTGACTCGACTTAAATAGTCTGCTAGAGTATTTAGGGTCCCCTTCTAATGAACTGCCGATACTGACCAGACCTGCTCCTGTAGAGGTAGGAGAATGGAGTTTGACAAGTTCATTAGTGCTGACGCATTGTCTGACCGTATCTTTACATCTGTACCTGCTATTACAAGGCCTTTGGCCACTTTCCCTGAACCCGGTGACTGCTTGCAGCTGTCGTGGTCACTACTGGGTTGGTCTGTCTCTATTGTCTTTCTTTCCCTAGCACCCCTGGATCTAGCCACCACCTGCGATCCTCTGGGACACTTGGAAGTAACTGGACTAGTTTGTCCAGTGTGCTTTGTTGCTGGCCCACTGCTCTAGAAGAAATTTCTGCCATGTTCTTCTGTATAGTTGAGCCCATGGTACTGCAGGACTTGCCGAGGTCATGAGACCTAAGATTTTCATGATCTCCCTTATGGAGACCTGAGGAACTGCGATTAATCTTTGAGCTTCTTCTCTGATCCTGTCCACCTTTTCTTGTGGATGAAAAGACTTTTGTTGAGTGCTGTCTATGTTGAACCCCAGAAACCTGCATTGCTGACTGGGCATTAGGGTGAATTCTAAATTGATTACCCACCCTAGGCTCTTTAGTGAGAACAGGGTCTTTTCTAGATCTTATAGGAGCGCTGCCCTTGACTTGTTTAGCAGGAGGATGTTGTCTAAATAGGGGATCACTATGATTCCCTGTTATCTGAGGTAAGCCATCAGTTCTGCCAGGATCTTTGTGAAGATCATCGGAGATGAGGACAGGCCAAATGGCAGTGCCCTGTACTGGTAATTAAAGATCTCCTGGTCTAACTGAACCGCAAACCTCAGATAATTGTGGTGTGAGTTCAGAATGGGTGCATGTAAATAGGTGTCCTGTAAATCTAGGTTCACCATCAGGATATTCTCTATCAGAATAAGCTAACCCTCTTTTGGGGCACTCTTTTTCTTAGGGTCATTCTGTCTAGGTTGAGTTATGCGTAACGCATCACTACTTCTGTTATTACTGCGGGAGTTAAAGTTCGTTTGGCCTGGCCAGGATAACATCTAGCTCTTCTCCTAATAGGAGATTACCATGAAACGGAATCCCACAAAGTTCTGCCTTAGAAACATTATATCCAAACCAAGTTTTTAACCAGAGGGCCCTTCTGGTGCAGTAAATTAAGGCTGATGCTTTAGCTGTAGCTCTGGATGTGATCTTTAAGATTATTAATCCATACTGCCATGCTCCTGAGAATACCATCAGATGCTAGTGCTGGTCTGAGCATAAATGTGATAGTGTCCCAAGCTCTTTTTAAAAAGGATTTTGACTACCCTCATTGAGGGTGCCCCGCTGTGAGAAACCCCCCCAGATCACCGATGCAAACTCACCTCTTCCCGGTCCTACGGAGTATGCCTGGCCGCTCGTCCAATCCATGCGTGCTGATGTCCCCATCACCGCTTCCCTCTAACAGGGAGCGTGCCCGCGCCGGCCATTCACAAATGCCTGGCGAGGGCACTCGCCCTGCTAAAGGGATAGCGGGAAACAAGGTAAGTGTATGGGGCGACATTTCTCACAGCGGGGCACCTCGATTTTGGATGCCCCGGGGGATCGGCCATCTGGACATCTAACCCAGTGGGGCATCCAGTCTAGGACACTTGCTCCATGGTTCCATGTCCTGATCATTGAACAGGAATTTCCTTTGTAATGAGTTGGGCATGAAGATTTTTTTCTCTGGGTTTTCCCATTCAGCCTTAATAACCTCCTTAAGCACCGAATGGATGGAAAAAACTTTGGACGTTTTCCCCAAAAATGTTTTATACATTTCATCCTGAACTGGTAAAGGCTCATCGGCTTGCCTAATCCCCCATGTTTCATACATTTCATCCAACACCTTCTCTAACTCTTCAGATAATTTGTTAGAATACTCTGGCCCCCTTCCGCCTGGATTTCCTCATCCAGGGAATCTTGTGAGGACAGGTCCTCTTCAGTTACTTGCCTAGTTTTGATGCCACATTAATCTGGAAGAAGCGGAGCCTAAGGCACTGGGAGTATTATTAGCAATGGATAATCCTGTTTCTACAACCTGAGTGACCATACCCCTCTGGGCATCCTGTAGTGAGTAAGGCCGCTGAGTCTGCATCCTTTTTGCCTTATCACACTTATAGCACAGAGACATTTGCCATGTGTCCGGGAGCACATTGCTGCATTCTTCACAGTGTTTGGATTTCTTGGATGCATTTACTTTTAATTTAAGAGCCTCAGCTTCCTTTAATTTATGCAAAAAAATACAATAAAATAATACAATGAAATATTTCATTTACTCTATACCTTTGGGCATTCCATATTCTGCAGAAATAAAGAATTTTAAACCTGGTTCCTAAGCTTCTTTGTGGCACTTTTCGGTCTCTGCTAGGCTGGCCGACATCGCTGCGATGACAGGTGCACTTTACCTTCATTCTTGCCGGCGCGCTGCCCTCCCACACTGTCCTCCCTTTGCCTGCTGCTCACTCTCGCTACTGCCACTTCTGCCACCGCTACCACCACTATGCTGCCGCTCCTACCGCCTCCAGTGTCCTCTGTCTCCTCCTATCCACACACAGCATGTGTCATTGTCGCAACCAGAAGTGACATCAGCTTGCTGGGTCACTGATCTCGAGACTCCGCCCCCAAAATTTGAAATTTTGGAGGCAAAAGTTACAATATGGAAAAGACATTTGGAATCCCGAAAACGCTGATTCAGCTCCTGGTGAGTCAAAAAACTAGTTAACGGTCCGGCATACCCACAACTTACTCAGTTGTCTGGGATTTAAAAGGGAAATTGCACAACTCGTGTTTGGTCGAAACTGTGTGGGATTAAGCCCTGGCTGTACCAAGATGGGTGAACTCCACCTGGATATATGTCCAATGGTCAGTGGGCTTCTCCAGAACTCTGAAGAACTAAAAAAAAAAATCAGCTGAAGTCTTTTTTGTTTAAGTGTTTAATACATTATTCCTGAATTGTATGTATGTTTTTGAAGGTTTTTATTTTATTTAAAAAAAAGAGTCTGCCATTAAAGTGTAAAAGTCACACTCCTTCAACAATGTCATTCCAGTGTATTGTGCTTGCCTAATGTTGTTCGTGACTTTTAAAAATCATTGTAATTACACAACGACTGGCGCTATGTCCTCCATCCACACAATCTAGACCGACTGCGTTTGGTCGCTGAGATTTTTTGTTGAATATGGTAAAATTCACAGAATTTTCGTTCACACTGAGCAGTCTCTGTCGTTCGCAGGATGCTGCGCTCCACAGTTGTTAAATATGGATTTTGCGTGTGTGTCTCTTGCCGTGAACATTGTTATGCGTACGCATTGTAAACTTTGCATTTCATAGCGGTATCATTGGCGTGTGTTAGCGTATTTCTAATGCGAGGAGTGTCCAAATTTTTGCTTTCACTTTCGTTTTTGGAACTTCCGGTTTGCCACCTACGAGGATCCACAATGCGGCCTAGACGCCCAGCCAGACCTCTCCCCAGCTACTCCTTCGATTCTGACCCCCCACCCCTCCCCCCCTCTGGCCCTTCAGCATCCCCTGCTCTCCCCCAAAGCCAGAAGAAGAAGCGAAAGAGGGTGAATCTTCGGGTGAATGAGCAAGTTGTTAAAGTGAGTTTTTTTTTTCTCTATTTCATAATGTTAGATTTTGTGTTGTTTCAGTCAAATTTGTACTGTATTTTTGTTGCATGGAATTGTTTTTAAACTTATGACTTTTTCTTTTTAAGTTAGCGTAAAAACAAGGATTGACATTGGTTTGTTTGGAATATGTCTAAAGGCCTTTTTTATACTAAACCCTGAAATGCAATGTTAGATTTACATATTGCTATGGGAATGTGTTAATATTTTTTTTTGCTAATGTTTTTTTTTTTTAATTTATGTTTTTATAGGATTTCTGCATCAGAGAGTACGACTATGCCCTGAGTGCAAAAAGCAGCATAGTGATGGAGGTGCAAGCCACCATGTCCCGGCGCTTTAAGACCAAACTAACAAAAAGGTCTATCATTCAGAAGTGGTCGGATTTTAAGCGCCGGGACAATGAGGGCGTTTACAGGCTCTATGATGTCTACGCATCAGGTAAGTGATACATCACTACATGCTTGTATTTACTATAATGTTGGATGAGTAAGGTATTTTTGTGTGATGTGTCCTTTTTTACCTTTTGTTTCCTCTCCACAGATAAGCGTCCTCCCCTGGGGAAACACTGGAAGGGATTCCTCCCCCGCACCAGAGTGTTGGACTCGGATGAGTCTGCGGGGGTCCCTCTCGTCGGTCCCATCTTGAGGACCCAGGGGAGGAAGGGGATGATGCCCCAGAGGAGCGTGCTGCTGGGGTGAGGGCAGTATGGCGCCTCAGCTCCTCACAGTCCGACTCAGCTGAGTCCCTAACCCCTTGTGGCCACTCTCAAGTGGGGAGTCCCAGTGGGGTGGAGGTGAGGGACTCGCCCACACTCCCTCGAGGATCAGGGAGTGAGAGGGAGAAGGGTGGCCCATCGGGTTGGGGATCTGCTGGGCCCATTGTGAGGAGTGGAGGCTCCACGACTTCACCTCATAGCCCTCCCTGGGAGACCAGCAGCAGCTCATCCCCTGGTGAGTGCATTTTTTATTGTTGTTTTTTTGTTCCATGTTGACCTTGTTGCTAATTAAATATACTTTTCCACTATTAACATTATATGGTGCCTGATTTAAAACACTTCTGCCAGACAATGCCATTTCATTGCAAATTACAGTAGTGCAAAATAGGATTGATATTTATTTAAGCATGATGCTGCACTGCTAATGTTGTAGTAAATGCGCTTCTTGTAGTGCAGCCACATGCGCAAGTGTTCAATAACAATATGTTAAGTGAGTTTGTACTACTATCATTCGCACTGCTGTGGCACTGTCTTGCAAAATTGCCTTAAAACTCAGGACAATGGTATTGAGTGGACCATGTGGACTACCTCACTGAAATAGCTCAACTCATGAACCCCTAAATACCATGCTAATGTCTTCAAACCATGTGTTAAACCATGTTAGAATATTTAAAGAAATGCCTGTGTAAATATTTGCAATCATTGTTTTAGCAGATTTTAATCCAAAAACAAACAGGTGGATGTTGAATAATAATATTCTTTAAAAAAAACTTATGAATTTTTCGATTGTGTTTTTGTCCAAACAGATGTTTCCACGCAGACAGACCCGGTCACCATACTCCCCACCCCAGCTCCAGGAACCCCCAGCAGCATGGTCCCTAGCCACAGCTGTGATGGTGAGTACAATGAAATGTTAACAAAACATACATTTAAACCATATGTCTAGATAGATGACCACGCATAAAGATTAATGTCATTATGGCCTTAGGTTGAAGACATGTAGATGACATTTTGGCTAGCCACATTCATAACTGCATGTATGTATGCATAATACATGCAGGCTGTGAGTGTGTGTGGTCATTAACAAAATCCTTCACTAGTAAATTGGATAACTATAATTGTGATATCCGAAGGATTTCTTTAGTACTATGGACATGAGTACTTAAGCAAAACAGGAAGTACACTCTTCAAAAGCTTAAGTAGCCCTTATTGGATTATTTCAGTTAATGTAAAAATGTAGCCTGGGGGGGGAAATAGCAAATGGTAGGCCACAAACTAAAATAATGAACAAAATAAATTTCAATATACTAGCTTAATGTCAAATATCATTAAAATTTAGGAACAACAATATTTAAGCCCAAAAATTCCTGTCCTAGCATAATTTGTTTTAGCTTTTTTTGATGTCCAAATAATATTAATCTTTCTTTCTCCCTACTGCTTGCAATAATGAGCATCGCAGACTGTGGCAGTACGTCCGACGGACAAGATTTATGCTGCTGGGGAAGAAGAAAAAGCCGTAGGGTGTAAGGGGTATGGGGTTTGACGCTATGCGGCTTTGACTTTTGCCCATGTTGGGCTTTTTTTTGTAAATTTAATAAATATTTAAATATTTAGACTAACATTTGTTGTCGGGAGTTTATTTCATTTTATACACACCAAATAACAAATAAAAAATTGGCAAAATAAGCTTATATTGCCTATGTGAGCATAGACAATATAAAATTATTCAAAAATTAAACATTCTAACAACATTAAAACACCCAGACAATATTTGATTTGGGTGAGTAATTGTACAGTGGCTTAATAGCGACTGCGACACATCATATTCACCATTAGAGGCCAGGTTAATATAGCAACTGAGGAGCCCTGTAATAGCGACTGATCGGGGTGGCCACTAGCGGTCGGTCATGGCGCCATAATACAGACGCTCATTTGTCGCTACCTGGCGCTATTAGTGATTCAGCCTGCCCGTCATTGTCATGCATGCAGGTGGGGAAAGGGAGTTTCGTGGATTTTTATTTTCAACTGTGCAAGTCTGTTGGTCAGGCTTAATAAAAGCATCCAGACACCCTCAAGATAACTCCATTTTTACTTTTATCATCGTACAGAAATTCAAATCCAAAACCCTCTTGATTCAAATCAAGACATGCTGTCCAGTCTGAATTTCTTTACAATAATAATTTGCTGTTTTGAATGCCAGCTTACAGCATGCAACGCATGCATTTGACTTGAATTTATAAGCCCTATTCAGTTAAATTTATGACTTTAATATAACTATCTTGATTTTTTTTAGCTCAAGAAAAATTACCTTTTGGAAACAGGACCCGGCTTATTTATTTAGTCTTTCTCTTCCTGGAAGAAAGGTCATTTAGGGAATAGCCCCTGTTTTTCATTTTGTGATGTGCATACATTAAGAAGCACCTGCTTTCCGCTATTTAATAATACTGCTCTCCCTTCCGGCATCACATGTTTACTTGCCTGTGCATCGTTTTGTTTTCTGTTGACTCAAAGCCCGTGTGGCTACTCGGAAAGCACAGAACATGCGCTGCAGTTATTTCCCACAGGTAACTTGGCACAAAAAACTGGATTAAAGCTAATTTGCTGTAAGGATTATACTATTAGCCCAACATCATTTATGAAAAATAATTTAGAATAATTATGATAATTGTATTTCTCTAAATGTTAACTAGAGGGAAGCAAGTTAAAGACATTACAAACAATGTAATTTTAACAGAAGGAAGCTATGCCTTTGATCAAGTACATTACCTCCCCTCCCCTTGTTCTTTTAGGAGATAAAACTGACGAATGTCAATTTTCAACTGGTGCTGAATCAGTATAAACAACGAAAGTGAATTGCAGTTTTCTCTCCTAAAAGAAGTGTTTTTTTCACCTGGAGCTGAATCAACCCAAATATTGCAATATATCAAAGATGTGAGAATGGAAGTGTCCTCTATTTGTCTAACACTGTGCAGCGCTATCTCCATGTTGGTCCACTCAATATTCACTTGTATTTTACAACTGGGTGTCTAGAAGCTTGTTCTTAACATTAGTCCATGTGCCTCCAGAATACTTTATTTGTAGAAAAATATTTAGCTAGGTTTGAAGACCTTTTGCTAAAAAGTTGTTCTTTCCATTAGTAAGCACCAACAAAAATAATGTTACCAATCTTCCTGTTAATGACTGGTTAAAAGGCGGCCAACGAAAAAAGATCTTAAAAGGCGGGCAACAAACTCAAAGAACTTAATTTGTACAATCTGGAGAAAAGATGGGAGAAAAGAGACAAGATTGAGACCTTCACATTTTGAAAGCATTTAAAACAAGGGGGCACAACCTGAGACTAGTTGGAGGAAAGAGCAGGAGCAATGTTAAAAAATCTTATTATACCTTGTAAAGAGAATAAGAGTAGTATATTTTTGGAACAAACTTCCAGCAGTTGAGAAAGAAAACAATAAGGGAATTAAAACATGCCTGGGATAAGCATACAAGATAAAGAGATGAAGACAACACACACACACTAGGGAAGACTGAATGAACCATATGGTCTATTTCTGCCTTCTAAATTTCTATCTTTCCAGACATTTCTGAGGTTCTTCTGTGATTTACCAAGTAATTCTAGGACGGTCCTTATGTTGCTCATTTCTCTCCCTCTCTAAACCCAACATCCCAAGGTTTGCAGATCTGCAAAACATAGCTTTTCAGGGAGAGGGTTGGGGGTCACTTATCTACAGTATTTCGAATGACATAGTCATCCACTTAGAAATGATGCAACCATTGCATTATTTTAAAATTGTTTATATATAGCCTCAGAAGTAATAAAAAAAACCAATGGACTACTGGTGTTCAAGATGAACTATTAGTTGGAGGCAGATTTTTAAAACTTTTATAAACAAGCGAAACAAGTACCAAAACACTGCCAAATCACTGCACATTATACACGGGATTTTGCAGGTACTCTTTTTGAACTTTTGCACATTTTATATGTTTATTTCATGCAATGCGTGTACAAAAGGGCAAAAAAAATGTAGGAACCCTTTGAACAGATGTAAATGCTTTAATATTTTTATCAGGGTCTTAGTGTTGCACTTTGGATCTGGGCCAGGGGGAAAAATCAACCCAATTTTTTTTCTTTTTTTTTCTCTTTTTTCCAAAATGAGATGCCAATACTTGAGACAAACAACAGCCAACAACAGTGGAGAGGTGTGCCCTACTTACATTTTATTTGTCCATGTAAGGATCTATAGCCTCTGCTCTTACGACCTAAATCTCTGATTGTATGTAAGAAAGACCTCTACTATGATATATATTCTAGGAAAAGAATATCCTTCTAAAGCCCTTACCATGTGAATATAGTGAGTGTGGCCAGGCACTGTGATGTAGGGGATGTTCCCTCTACAGGTCACCAGTTAACAGAGACTTGATCTCAGGACCTGTGAAGTTTTATGTTACCGAACTAAGCTGTGGAGGGAACAAAAGATAAATATGTCTGTATTTTCCTATTTGCCTGAATAGGCAAATATCACACATAATTTTGTTAATTTAGCACAAGCTGCAAAAAGCTCCAAAAAAGATGTGCATCATTTGTACCTGTTGCTGAATCTCTTGATTTAGAACCAGACATTTTACTTGTCTACATAGGCATTGATTCAGCACCAGATGTAAATAGAGCATTCTACTAGTATTTCAGTTTATTGAATTAAAAAGGTTTCAGCTAAGAAGCTTTCATTTCCAATCTTGTTCATACTTCTGTTGTCACTCTTGAAAAATAGTTGGTTTATGCTAGCTCTTGGGGTTGCAGTTCGGATTCGGGCTAAAGTTAAATTCGATCAGAAATGTTAATGAATACGTTCAGTTCAACATGAATAGAACATTTCATACAATTTAGCAGAGCTGCACCAGAAAGGTACAAAGACATAAAGCTTGATTCATAGCCTCTCCTGAACGCATTCCTGCATGCACGATTAATTCAAGATCTTGATTTCAAATGTTTTTCCGCCTTGTGCTTTTCAGTTTTCTCCTTTTTTGTGCAAGTTTGCTGTTTTCCAAGACTTTTCAGTTTGCATATGCAAAAACGTGTATTTGACATATTAATACGTGAGTTTATGCATTCTCACTTTCATAACTTTATAGCCTGCGCTTGTGCATTATTCTGAGCCTTGTTTTGCCACTTGGCCGGCGTGTGTGATGGAGCCTTTAGACAAGTTCCTGGCAGAGTACGAGCATCTGCGGTGCCTTGGGATGCTCACCCTGTACCTACCTGTGCTTACACACACCTGCCGTCGTCTGGGCATTGATTGGATGTTCGAACAACATGTGTTGACCCCACTAAACCGCTTTTCTCTTGAGAAGCTTTATTCACAGTTGTGCCAATGTTTGGCCGCCACCGCAAAGGGGCATGTGATTGATGGCATGACCAAATTGGTTGACTGACTTAAATTTTTAGCGACTGTCGTTCATTCTTTAGCGACTGTGTCTGTTGGTATGTCCCATCTTTCGCTGAGCCTCGCCCTGACTAAATTTCTCTATGGCCTGGTTTCCCTGTAGGTGCCTGGAACGTGGTGAAGTTGGGTTATTTCAACATAGCAAAAATGCCCACTGTCATAGGCACCATAGACTGCATACACGTCTCATGTGGCGCAGGCGTATATGTATGTTTAGGTGCTCATTGGTCCTCCTGCTCCTTCCTGCCTCTGTTTTGTCGAAACTTTGTTCTGCTCCTCTAAACTAGCTAATCCTTGATGCTTATTGGGCACACAGATCCCTGTGTCCAAGTTGCCCATGTGTCTGCTTGCTCTTTGCCTACTACCATAATGTTACTAGGGTATTAGCCTGTGCCTGTCATTTTCTTACAGAGACCGGAAGATGGGGCATTCGGTGAAAGCGCAGTGTGTGGTGGGTCCCTATCTGCAGTTCTTTAGTGCATTGGCAGGCTAGCCAATAACCGCCCATGATGCCTTCATCTTGAAGAGCTGCAGTCTCGCTTTGAGACTGGCTATCTGAGTGGCGGTTTGCTTCTGGGTAAGTGTGTGTATTCGTGTTGTTTCTGCATTTCAATCGGTAGCCTTGTCTTTGAAACTTTGTTTGTTGGTATCAGCTGGGCCGCAAAGGATGTATTTATGTGTCTGTTTTAGTATTGCCTATTAACCTCTCTGCCCTCCCTCCGTAATAGTGTGCTCCCGTCCCTAGTTTCAGTCCCCATTCACCCTGTTCCTCTTTTAACTCCTTTGGCCTTGTAGGGCGCCTTACCTTTAGTTTGTCCTGCAAACTTTCTGTCTAATCCAAATGAAATTCTTGAACTTCATGCAGCTGTGGCCCATAATCTAATCAGTTTCCCTTTTTGTGTTTTTTTGCCCATTTGCCCGGGTGGTTCCCCTTCCTAGTTGCTCTCTATTGTGTGTGACCTAGCCTTGTTATTTGATTGTAATGGCTTTTTGTTTGTTTTTGGCCTTTTAGGTGACTCAGGATACCCTCTGTTGCCATAGTTGCTGACACCATTTCTGCATCCCCAGATGCAAGGCCAGGAGGCCTATAACTGTGCCCACCACAGTACCCGTGCCGTGGTAGAGCAAGCTTTCAGGCTTTTAAAGAGACACTTTTGCTGCCTGGATCATTTTTAATGTATTATAAATGTATTTATTGTTAGTACCACTTTATTTTTTTATATTATGGTGCCTTGTGTCACACTTAGGTATGGTAGGTATGAGCACAACAGCCAATTTGCCCTTATCTGTTGGTATGATATGTAATGGTAGCTGATATGTAATGGTAGCATTTTTTGTCTTTATCAGTGATGGACTAAGTGCTGAGTCAGATTATTTAATCTCTTACACTTCTGCCATAAAATGCCAGCCACGGCTTCCCCCCGCTATCGGACAAAAAAAAAACAACTCACCTGACTCCTCAATCGACTCAGCCAGTTCTCCTCTTCACCCAGGGGGCCTCCAATCCCCCTCCCGGGAGGGCCCGGAATAGGGCCACTGGCCCCCTTCCCCCGCTTCCACAGCCACCATCAATAGCTGTAAAAAAAATAATAAAAATTACATTTACTCACCTCCATGCATGGGAGGGTCTTCTCTTTACCAGGAGGGCCTCCGATCCCCTCCCCCCCAGGCGCTTCAGTCTTCAGGAGAGGACTCGACAGCACTTCTCCCCCTGCCTCCACCGCCACCATCACCACCTTCACCACTAGCCCTTTGGGGCATGCTGGATGACGTCATCCCGCTGATGTTACCTCACTCCCAGCCTGAAAGCCGTTAGATGAGGTGATTGCTGGGGAGAGGGGTGGAGGGACATGGAATCCTCTGATCCCCTGTCTCCCCACTCCACCTCCAATGATCACCGTATCGGTCATGGAGATCGTCGAGGGACAGAGGAGCTGACATCGGAGGTGAGTAAGGAAATGTTAAATTCTTTTAATAAATGTCATTTTTTGGCATGGTGTCTTTTTTCACATTTAACCCTTTGTGAACTAGCATGGAATCCATGAGACCCTTAGACCAGTTCACAAGTCTTGGGGGCTGGCAATTCACCTGCATCATTGAGGCTATGCAGGCTTGTAGCCTTGCAGGGCTGGGGGCTGGGGGCCACCGAAGCTGGCCCTTGTGCCCTGTTCTACAAGCCTCAATAGCTGGTCCCCGAGCTGGCTATGCTGGGTTGGAGGGGCGCGCTATTTTTGGGGGGATTTTTAAGGGTTTTTGACTCCGGTTTTTGACTCCGGGAGGGGGGACCCTATGTCATTTTTAATTTATTAATTTCATGTCCCATCACTCAGGTATAAAAGGCTTCCAGCAGGAGAACAGAAACCAGAGTGATCATCGTGGGACACAGTGCTCGGTGATGAATTGAGTAAGTAAAAAATAAAATGATAAAATATTTTTTTCGCATGTGTACTAAATACGCTAAAACAATGGCAAATACATTTCATGTTAAAGCCCAGATTCTGCTGAAAAAAACAATGTATCATTTTCCTTGGAATAGCTTTTGAGCACGTATAGCGCAAAATTTTGAAAAATGGTCTGGCAACTGAGGGTGACAAAATCTCCACGTAGGCTGGCAGTTAAATGGTTAATCCATTCATTAACAAACCTGCTGTTTCAGATGTTATTTAATCAAACCATTGTGGGTAATTGTAATCAGGCCCCAAGGCAAAACAGTCTGACCTCTGTTTTGCAAAGGATTCTTGTAAGATAAGCAAGAAGCAGCACAGAATACACTGCGATTTAATTAACAAAATGCAAAGGGGGGGGTTACTCTCAGGTGATGATTATCAGTCTGATCCAGAAGTGGCCTCAGACGATACGAGGAATGCTATTAAATGGGTCAGAGAAATATTGCACTTTCTGAGGTCAAAATGGTCTCAACAAGTTCCAGAAGGGGAACTGGAAATATCTTGGAAGGTTCACTCTAGACTGATTTTTCCTGAACATTAAGAATTCAAAGACATTTAGAAAAAATGAGTGTTCAAGGCCTAGAAGGATGACCAAGGTTCCCAAACATTGGGATTTATAATATCCTTTTCCAGATGAGTTTATTTACAAAATAGAATGTGAAGCTGCTAAGGTTAATCATCCTATTGCAGTGCTTTCCAAGGGTCCCTCCTTATCAGTAGTAGAACCTGGAGCCCTCATCAGCAAATAATGAAATGTTATGGTTAGAACTGGCATGTTTAAAACCTTGTATTGCCCCATTATCCTCAAAGAGGACAGGTGACAAGGGGCAGCCCTCGCTGAATGTGAAAACTCCTGCATATTTTACTGAGACTTTCTGGTTCTGTTTTAAATCCCCATTTGTGCAGGGCCTGATAGCGATATTTCCATGAGGCTTCCTTAGGGTTTTTTTAGCAAATTGGATCAACCGTAGAATTCTTCTCACTCCATCTCCCTGCCTGCATGGCACAAAACCAACCAGATCTTGATGGATCAATGTACCCAGGAAGGTGTTGATTCTACTTGCTAGGATTGTAGTTAGCATCTTCAAGTACATGTTTTGGAGGGAGATGGTGTGATAATTGTTCCACTGCTGATGATCCTTGCCAGGTTTCGGGATCATCATAATATAAGCCCTCAGAATTTTGGGATCTAGGCAATTTCCCCCGATCAGCGTCATTTTAAACGTTCAAAAGAAAGGGGGAAATCATTTGTGAAAATCTCTTATAATATTGGGCTGTAAAGCCATCTGCCTGCCCCTCTTGGAAGACTTTAGAATTCTAATAGTTTGAGAGACTTTAGAATTCTAATAGCTTGAGAGACTTGTATCCCTGCATTCTTTTGGGGTGGTGTAGGTTTTTGAATTCATATATTTGGGAAACTCCTCCATCACCTTTGCAGTGTTGCCTGTTAGTCTCCTGGCATTTTAATTTGTATGCTAGCAAGGAATTTGTTTGTTTACTAGAAACAAAGATTCTGGCTGGTATCTCTTTTCCGCTTGTTCGATTTGGAAGTTGTTCAGTTTGACTCTGGCCTCCTCCAATGTCTGTTTCTATGAAGGGGAAGGTGTTGGCTTAAACATGGCATCTACCTCAGCTTCCAAAAGATATGATGGCTTCACTCTGTTTCTCCTTTGTTTAGCAGCTTTACTAATAATATACTCCCTCATGACTGTCCTAAATGCTGCCCATAAGCTAACTGGAGCTAACACTGAACTCTTATTAATGTGAAAATATTCAGTTGCATAATTTTTCACCTCAGAAATCAGGCCCCATTAGTCAGCAGAAAATCATTAAGAATCCAGTGGGATGGCCAACTCTTCATGACCAGGCTGTGGGTAAGTCGTGGCCTACCAGGATTTTTTTGCTGCAAAAATATGATCTATCCTGGTGTGTAGTCTGTGAGAAGCAGAGTAATGAGTGAAATTTCTGAAAGATGGATGGGTTTCCATCCACACATCCAACACACCAAGTGACATATTGATATCATGACTTTTTGGGGGTTTCTTGTGTTAGTAGAGGAGTAGGTGGGGCAGATCTAAGTGATTATTAAGTCAGGTTGAATTCTCCACAAAGCAAAAGAATCCTCCTGAGATGTGAATGCGAGAGAATGTTAAGAAGGCGACTTGGCCTGTGTTTGGGGACAATTCAAAATGTTTACCTCATTGTCTTGTAGAATACCCTAAATTAAAAAAATAATGAGTTTAGGGTTAAAATACTTAGGATTGTAAAAAAAGTAAAATAAGCCTCTTGGAGGCATACAATGTCTGTCCTCATAAGGCTCGATTCAGAGAGACAAAAAAATACTTCGGTTTTAGTGCCGATTTCGTATTACTTTCAAATTTTCCCGCTCTCGTATGAGTGTGCGAGTGATTCTATGCATGCATTGCAAACCTTCTGTAAAGTTTCCGTCCGTTCGTATGCCAGAGTATGAGTACGAGGATTTCATTTTCCATCGTGACTTTTCTGTTACATTTTTTTTGTTCTCATGTTACAACGTAGGCTTTCGATTTAGCCCTTTTCCCATCGTCTCCTCCTACGAATCCTTTACGTTTCCCGAAATATTATGTTTCACTTTTTCCAAAAATAATCGTCCAGACGAAAATCCTTACGATCTTGCGCCTGCGCACTACAAACTTAACTCATTAAAGTGCTTGCTTACATATTTGACACCTTCACTCCTACTCCAATGTTTAGCTAAACCACTTAGCGCTATCCTCCATCTTCCCTTTTGGACCCTTAAAGCTCACCCAAACCACTTAGCGCAATCCTCCATCTTCCCTTTTGGACCCTTAAAGCTCACCCAAACCACTTAGCGCTATCCTCCATCTTCATCAACAGTAATAAAATGTCTATTTAAATGTCTGGGTCACATTAATCACCTTCTCCATGTTCTTCAGGTGGCCGATCTGCTGCTTCCTCCACAACTTCACCCGCTCCCGAAGCATCTATAAAAACAGATGAAGGGAATCAGCTTGGTAGTAAATAGAATGTATATGTGTGTGCGTATCCATAAAGAGTCACATACCAGAGGCTCCCACATGCGTGGTAGGGTACGACTGCCTGCCCACGCCGTGCCGCCCCTCCTCTGTGGAAAGGTCCAGGGGCTGGTCGGAGGACCCAACAGAGGAGGGGTAGGACCGTCGCCCTGGAGATCCACCACCTTCACTTCCAGCTGCAGCTTCATGCAGCACTGGTCGGCCTGTGCGCCTCCGGGTGCGGCGTATACGGTAATCCATTTCCAACACTACCAAAGAAAAGGAATTTTAACTAAAGGCCTACCTTCTGTCTTGGTTACATCTGACATGCAATCGCTATGTACTTACTAGGGAAGTGGATGCCGAAAAACCTCCGCATCCGGGGCATGTGCAGCCGCTTCAGGTTCGACCAATGCTGCATGATCTGCGTGTGGGTGAAGGTGGTGTTGGTAAGCTGCTGGATTTCTGCTATGATCTCCAGGGCGACGTTGCATTTCTCAAATGAGTTGGGCAGGTAGTCGTACCTGCGCTCCAGCATGGTCTACAAAACATAAAGCAAACATAGCATTTAGTTACAATTGGCTACCAATATCTGTCAAATATAGATCCTTGGACTAAATGACATTAATACACACATTTCTAGGCTAATCAAATCCTTGAAGCTGGCCGAACTGGTGTTTGGCACATGTTTGCCGTGACTTTGGTTGTGCACGGAGTTGAAGCCACTTTTAAATAAAGCACTTACTTCCTGCGCTTCCTTAATGGGTAGACATGCATTTTGCTGGCAAATCAAACTGATAAAAAGACACTTACAAGCATGATGATCTCTTCTTGTTGGCGGGTGAAGATTGTGGGCGCCATCTTAGTTCTTCTCCGCAGCAGATAAGTAATGCCCCAGCGGTTTCCGGGTTCCGCACTGCCGAACGAATGGCCGTACGCACGCGTACGTGAGCGCGTAGGCGTCGCAGGCCGCCAATCTTATTTAAAGGTCCCTGGACACACAGCTCATTCTCTTTCAGAGTCCGTGCAAAGAAGAAGCAAGCAGCGGCAAGCGACAAAATGGCACCCAAGCACCAGGAGGCATCAGAAGGGCCCAAAACTCGATCACAAATGCCCAAAACCAAACTGCAGCAAAAAAACAATGCTCCGGCCAAGCAACCCACCACTACTCCCAAAAAAAGGAGGCACAACCAAAGCGAAAGACACAGGCCACCAAGCATACCACAAGGGAGGTGCTAAAACCTGGTAAGAGGTTGCAAAGCCCCAGCCCCCCTGGCCCCACATCCCCCCCCCCCCATGTGGCACCAAGGCAGTGTTCAAATCCAAAACCCACCATGAAAGAAGCCCAAGCCGGCAAAGAAGCCCCCGACGCCCAAGAAGCCACAGCAGGGCCAGAAGCCCCAGAGGCCCAAGAAGCCACAGCAGAGCCAGAAGCCCCCGACGCCCAAGAAGCCACAGCAGGGCCAGAAGCCCCAGAGGCCCAAGAAGCCACAACAGGGCCAGAAGCCCCAGAGGCCCAAGAAGCCACAGCAGGGCCAGAAGCCCCAGAGGCCCAAGAAGCCACAGCAGGGCCAGAAGCCCCAGAGGCCCAAGAAGCCACAGCAGGGCCAGAAGCCCCAGAGGCCCAAGAAGACACAGCAGGGCCAGAAGCCCCAGACGCCCAAGAAGCCACAGCAGGGCCAGAAGCCCCAGACGCCCAAGAAGCCACAGCAGGGCCAGAAGCCCCCGACGGCCCAGAAGACACAGCAGGGGCAAAAGCCCTAAAAGGCAGATAATCCTAAACTCCACATCCCCACCCACACGGGGTTACCAATCCACGGGCAAGAGTGGCAGAACCACAAGCTCTCTGTCACCCATGGACCGGCCAAGTACCTCCAAGGGCCATGCTTCTTCCAAGGGCCCACAGAACCACAGGGCCCCAAGAACAAGTTCAAGCTCATCCAGGCCCTCTCTTCCTCGACCACATTCGCCACCGGCACAGGTGGGAAGGCAATCAACCTATGCCACATCAACCCCTGCAACTTCTGTGGCCACCCAGCTACGAACACCCAGTCCCTTTCCCAGTCCAGTTCGATCAGCAGCCAGCCTGCAGTCCTTGAATTCACACACCCAGGCCAGAATGTCACCCCATTTGCCTGGAAACAATGAGGAGCCACAACCACCACAAACAGGGCGCACATTGCGCAGAGGCCACTTGAGTGGCCGTTTTGGTGAGGCCCAAACTCTGGCATTGGCTAGTGGCCTCAGGTTATATTATGATGAGCTATATGGGAGCAAATCCAAATCAACAAGCAAGCAGCGCAAAGCGGAGATTTTGGCCGAACTCACCAGACAAGTCAATGCAGCGGGGGACGAGCTCAAAGATGTAGAACAGATTCAACAGAAAATATCGGACCTCAAATATGCCGCACGGAAGAAAGAGAATAAAAGGCGGCAGTACAGGTACATATCTTATTTTTGGGTTTTTATTCTTCTTGTATAGACATCATTGAAATTTTTGTAACTATGTTTTTCAGCTTACAAACTGGCGGAGGATTCCCCACTAAATTGAAATTTACCCAGGCTGAGGAGATGGTGCTGGGCCTGCTACATCCTGTTGCGTTAGAGGGACACTCGGCACAACAGGACACAGACAACCCGCCTATTTCTGCAGGTTATTAATGTTTTATTTTCCCTTGTGCGACCTATGAAATTAGCCAGCAAGGCATATCTAAACACATGCCCCTAGGGTGTGCTGTGTAGTGGAGTGAACAATTTGACCAGGGTGTGTCATGTGTGTGGACAGATAATTTGATAATTTGCTTGCCCATACATGACGTTTCAGAACATTTAGGAAGAGTAGTAAAGTATTGAGATTAGCATCTGCATCGACTGCGTGATATATATTTCTATTCAATCACATCCAACACTTACATCTTTTTCTATTGCCCACTTGGCTGTTTGGTTGGCTGCATGTGACCAATGTGTATGTACTTGTTTCAAAATCCATTTTCAAGATAATGGCATTCATGTTGAAGGTCAAGTTGCACCGTTGTGGTAGTGGCCATTTCAGCTTGGCCACGTGTTTGATTTAAGCATATGTGTTATTAAGCATCACCAATGCATAGTTGTGTGTTTACATTGTTTCTTCTAATGCAGCCCAGCCTTATCCCTCAGCTAGTGTGGAATCCTCTGCCAGTTTTACAATGCCGTCTACTTCCGTGCTGCCTCGGACACACGATTCAATATCTACGGTAAGTGTCTTTTTATGATGTTGCGTATGCATGTGTCTTGCCATGTTTATTTTTGCTGAATTACATATGTATTCCCCACACTCAACCTTTTTTTTACATGTCCCAACAGAGCCACACACTGATGGAGGAAATCCAGGAGCTGGAGGAGGATGGAACCTTCATTGGACCTTATGAAGATCTCCCCCTGGGCCAGAATCTGCAACTGTCCCAAAATGTTTCTCCGACAAATCCTCAGCAGCAGAGGGAAGCTGGCTGCATGCTGCCTGCACATCGTGGGCAGCATGCAGAGACTGACCCTCCAGTCCCCAGTTTAAGATCTGCTGTTGAGGATTTGTCCAGCATACCTGTGGCTGTTGGGAGTCCTAGAGCAACATCATCTTCACGCCCCACAACCCGGGGAATTGGGAGGCGTACTCAGCAACATCGCCCAGTTTCCCAGTGGAGGGACGTGCAGATGATGGAGTCAGCAAAATCAACAAAACCACGAGCATATTAATGCCCAATTAGAGAACCTCAATAATAACTTAAGTGCCATGCTGACTGAATTTAGGACCCATAACAGCCACATGGCCAACTTGACAACCAAATTCAGGACAAGCATGGCTGAATTGCAAACTAACCAAAGAAACATTTTGGAACAGTTGCAGATTCTGAATGCCCAGGCCCAGGTTAGGGCCCACCACCAAGGACCCCAACCTGGGTTCTATGGGCATCCCCCATATTAAGGTGTATTTGGGCTGAATCTGTTCTACATCTTTGCTCTACATCCCCACTGTATTGAATTGTCTGGTGAGCCCTACCAATATAGCATTTTTGGCATGGCTTTGCTTGTATGCCTTGGATTTGCGCCCATATAGCTCATTAGAGTCCTGAGGTAGGCCACTAGCCAATGCAAGCGGTCAAGCCTCACTGAACTGGCCACTCAAGCTGTTGCGCTGCAGCCTTGGCCCTAATTACATTGGCTGTGGCTCCTCCTGTTTGTAGGCATGATTGTGTGACATTCTGGACTGCCAAACTACTACCCTGGCCCCTGGCTGAGATTTTTCTGGACTTGGATTGGGACTGGGTGTTCTTGTTTGGGTGGGCCACTGAGTAACAGGTGTAGATGTGGCATAGGTATGTCTGCTTACAACCTGTGCCTGTGGCAAATGTGGCCAAGCAGGAGAGGGTGTGTTTGTGTCCATATTTTGAACATGTAACATCTCTGATTTATCCACTTGACAATGCATGGCACATATATGTTATTATGTTCTTTTTAAGGTTAACTTAGTCCTGGAGTACCTTACTTTGTAAATCCAGCCTGTGTGCAATTGCTATGTGGCATGATTTGGGATAAATTTCATGTCCATGTATTCCCCATAACTATGGGAGTGACCATCAACGCCCAATTTTTTGTTTAACAAAGTTTCAAAAAGAAAATAAAATACACGTGTTTCTGACTAAGTTGCTGTCTTTCGGTTTTTGCATAATAAATATGACTTAAAGTAGCCCCATAAACAAACACCCAAAATTAACAAAAAACAGAGTCTCCAAACATTGTTGATGGTTTTTGTAATTACGTCATTACTGTTTATTTATTAATAAAACCCAAAGCAAAAAACAAATGGAACAAAGCAATAACAACAAACAAGGTAAACACAAAACAAAAAAGAAACAAACAATTAAGCAAAATGTGTTGCTATTAGATTAGCACGGACGGCTTGCCCAGACGCACTGTGCTGCCCAACATAGGCGTCCTCTGGCTCATCGGCGGGTGGAGAGGGTGGCAAATCCACATACCAGGGGACCCGCTGCAAGATTGCAAAATTATGCAGCGCAGTACAGGCCATGATGATATCTATGACCTTTTTTGGGTCATACTGAAGGGATCCCCCAGTATGGTCCAAACATCTAAATCCCTGGTTTTGCGGTGCGCCCTATTATAGGCCTCTTGGGCGGCATTCTGTGGGCGTAGTACAGGCGCCAACAGCCACGGGAGGAGTGGATATCCCCAAATCTCCTGGCAAAATTAAAGGAAAAAAAAAAAACAAAATTACTCCATACATTGAAGCCAAAAAACGCACAAACAAACTAAACATGAGCATACATATTGCACAGGCCAAATCCACAAAGAAGCATATCTAATTGATGGGCTCCAACATTAGAGAACCAATATTGTGGATGCTGGCCAATCAGCCATACTGTTAAGAGCTATTGGTTTAGCTCTGTGCTGCTCAGCAATGTTGGATGGGTTAAGTTTTCTGGACCCATTATCTGCTTTGTCTGAGGCCAAAACAGGTCTAACCCAGCCCCTGCACTTTATCCCGCTCTCCTCTACTCAGTAAGTGTAATGCATCTAAGCAAAGATGGCGCAGACCCTATGATAAAGTCCACAACAGAATTACAGACAAGTGTTGGGAAGACTGATTCTTAATTTGCCTCAAATTAGATTTTTCACTATGCAGGACCAACATTTTGCCAGGCTTTGTTGTTTTGCTAATGTAATGGGTACAGTCGTGATTCACATGGTAACAAGGTGAGGAAAAAGGCATAGTTTAAGAAATGGGAACAAAACAAAAATCAAAGGCATACCTTGAAATTAAAATGACGTTATAGGACTCAACTTACCAAGGAGCCATGCACCGGAAAATTCCCCAGACTCAAACCGACGGAACAATCCAGATCTTCTAAGGATGTAGGCGTCATGGGATGAGCCTGGGTAGCCTGCGAGGACGCCAAGGAACCGCATGTCCTGGGCCACCACTGCTTGCACATTCAGTGAGTGGCCCATTTTGCGGTTCCTGGGAAAAAAGAGAGAAAAAAACATCAGTAAGGCTTGGCAAACTATTTAAACACCAACTTACAACACCCTAAGTCAAACGTGGATGCCAATACAAATAACACAAAACAACTACATAAGAATTTAGTCCTCACAAAAAGGATATGTATGTTAGACATTTTAAATTTAACATTTACTTGTTCAATTAGAAGGCCACTTTAAAATGTTTGCCTTTGCACCACATGATACATTTTTTAAGTCAAAAACACGGGTCATTGGTTCACATGCACTCTTGGCAAGGATGGACTTTTGCAAAGAGGGACTGTTTGCAAGGATGGAAACATTACAAGGAGGGAAAAATTCCAATGAAGGAATATTTACCATGAGGGAATAATTACTGTGAGGGACTATTTACAATGAAGGATTAATTGCAAGGAGGGATTAGTTCCAATGATGACATTTTTTACTAGAGGAAATAATTACTAGGAGGGAACTATTAAAAGGAGGGACTAGTTACAATGAGGGAATATTGACAAGGAGGGAATATTTACTAGGAGGGAACAATTACAAGGAGGGACTAGTTACAAGGTGGGAATGTTTACACTGATTTCAAAATTTCAAGGAGTCACTAATTACAAGGAGGGATTTTTTACAAGGAGGGACTAAAAAATGAAATACCCCATAAAATCAGAAAAAGTTTATTTCCACATGACAGATTGTACTTGCCTGTAGATGTACTCGTCGGCAGCCGGAGGGACCAGGGCAATGTGGGCACAGTCAATGGCACCCATGACGTTGGGCATATCAGCGATATTATAAAATGCCAGCTTAATTGTGTTTCTGGCTACCATATCCTCTGGAAAACAAATATATTTCCGAGTTAATGTACCCATGCCTTCCAAAAACTTGGATAGGGCGAGGCTCAGCGTAGGCTGTGAGATCCCCACGGAGAGGGCACCCAGCCTCTGGAACGAGCCATTCGCCAAAAATTGCAGGCAGCCAAGCATCTTGGTCATACCTGAAATTGCTTGCCCCTTCCTTGTGGTGCGGGCTAACCATGGCCGCAGCTCACTATACAACTTATGGAGGGAAGCGCGATTACGCCGGGTGAGCTCAAACAGCTCAACGTCATGCATGCCATTGATGTCCATGCGTCGCCGCCAGTGCAATCTGGCCTCTGACCTCCGGACGATTTCAATGCCCATGAGCTGCAGATCCTCATGCTCCTCAAATGCACTTGAGTCGTGCATAGCTGCTAGCCTGCTAGTTCCCGAGGTCAAAATGGTCCCGTAAGGGGATCGAAAATGAAACGGTTTTATTGGGTGTTGGCCCGTCGGCAATCAGCTCTCTGAATTAATCGCCAGACCATTGCAATAACGTAAGTGTTCTGAACGATCGAAATATTTCAGATTTGGATTGGAAAAGGTCCCGAACTTGCGCAAAACTTTAGATTTCCTTTGGATCATCGAAAGAGCATATACGTATTAGTTCGAATGTTCGTGCGAGTAGAAAATGGATGAAAAAAAACAAAAAAAAGACTAACACCCACCCAAACTTTCACAGACAGCTATGGAAGTCCGGACGAATGTGTCTTTGAATCAAGGCTATAGTGTTGAAATGTTTAAATGTCCTTGTGGCGTCTATAAAGGATTTCCTTATGGTCCAGTACCAACATGGAGCCACTGAAGGGAAATGGGGGGGCAATAAGAGTGAATATTTCCCAGAAATCCTTAAATAAAAAAGTAAAACTCTGTGGAGTTTCAGCCTGTGTGAGAGCAGCTTGACATAAGTGCAGCAGGACAGAAGTGTGTAGTTTTAAAAACTGCAGGAGTTACATTGGATTTGGAAAGTAACTGTTTTTGTATTTGTATTTGAATCTTCCTTTTATAAGTCAAAAGTGTACTGTTTTAATTTGTCTTAAATGTGATTTGGATAGTATTGCATTGGTAGTAAAAGTTTTGGTTTTGGCCTGTTGCTGTTTGCTAAGCAGGTGTTGATTAATTAACATTTAATTGTTAATTAACATAGCAAAAGAGCTAGCAATCTCTCATTAGCTTAACTAAGAGGGGCTTGTATATAAACAGGTGAGCTGCTCTGTGGAATTTCAGCATGTGTGAGAGCAGATTTAAAAACTGCAGTAGTTTGAAAACAGCAGGGGTTGTACACAAGAAATAGTGGTGAGTACAGCATTTACTTTTTTGCCGTACCTATTCTGATTATCTAGACTGTTTGGTTTGGTGCAGTGTAACTCTTGCCTGGCCGTTGTGTTTCGTAGTACTCTGTGGAACTTGCGAAAAATTAATGACCTATTGGACCCAAAACAGCACGGCTTTACTGAGGGCAGATAATGTCAGACCAATCTTATTGATTTCTTTGACAATGTCACTAAAGTGTTAGATGAAGGTGGTGCTGTGGATATTGCCTATCTGGATTTTAGCAAAGCATTTGGCACTGTACCACATAAGGAGCTCATAGATAAGTTATTGAAGGTAGGAATCAATCCCTGGATAGTTAAGTGGATTTCCAGTTGGCTGAGGGATCGGTATCAGAGTGTTGTTGTAAATGGTGTGCAATCTGAACAAAGGCGAGTTACAAGTTGTGTGCCGCAAGGCTCTGTCCTGGGCCCCATTCTTTTTAATATATTTGTAAGTGACATAGGAGAAGGCTTGGTAGGAAAAGTTTGTCTGTTTGCTGATGATACAAAGGTTAGTAATAGGGTGGATATTCCTGGAGGTGTCTGCAACATGGAAAATGATTTAGCTTTGCTGGATAGATGGTCAAAACTGTGGAAACTAGAGTTTAATGTCTCTAAATGTAAAATCATGCACTTGGGTAGAAGGAATCCCTGCTCTGAGCACCATATGGGCAGCACTGTGTTAGCCAGGACCTCGGAGGAGAGAGATTTAGGGGTACTGATTACTGATAGCTGAAAGATGAGTGGACAGTGTAGCAAGGCAGTGGGAAAAGCAAGAAGGATGCTCGGCTGCATAGCTCGAGGCATCACCAGTAGGAAGAGGGAGGTTGTGATGCCGCTGTATCGAGCCCTGGTAAGGCCACAGCTAGAATACTGTGTGCAGTTCTGGAGACCTTACCTGCAAAAAGACATTATTCAAATAGAACGTGTCCAAAGGCGGGCAACGAAAATGGTGGAGGGACTTAAAGTGGACCAACACCCTGAGGTGATCAGCCCGGGAATCTATAAGATTCCCGGGCCGATCACCTCACACACCGTGGGTGTAAACCCCCCAAAACCCCCGAAAAACCTTACCTCTCCAGCCGCTGCTTCCGCCGCCGCCCCCTCACTCGCGCTCCTCTAGACGTGCGCGCGCCCGCGCCGGCCGTCTCTGAATGGCCGGCGCGGGCGCGCACACGTCAAGAGTGACGCGCGGGAGACGCCGACGGACAAGCTGCTTGTACGTCGCTATCAATCAGCTTGTCCGTCGGCGCCGATTGGACGGCGCGGCCACGTGGGAGTGGGGAGAGGTGAGTTTTGGGGGCTTTCTGGGGGGTTTCACACAGCGGGGCACCCCCGATCGGGGTGCCCCGGGGAAGTGGACCAATACCCAGGATAGTCAAAATCCTGGGTGTTGGTCCACTTTAAACTTAAAACTTATCAGGAGAGACTTAAAGAACTTAATTTGTACAGTCTGGAGGAAAGAAGGGAGAGGGGGGACATGATTGAGACCTTTAAATACGTGAAAGGATTGAATTGAAGTTTCAGGAGGGAAGTGTTTTTAAAAAGAAACTTAATGATAGAACAAGGGGGCACAACCTGAAGCTCGGGGGGAATATCAGGAGCAATGTTAGAAAATATTATTTTACAGAAAGAGTAGTAGATGCTTGGAACAAACTTCCAGCAGAGGTAGTTGAAAAATCAACAGTCACTGAATTTAAACATGCCTGGGATAAGCACACATCTATCCTAAGATAAAGAGTACATACAGTATACACATAAGGGCAGACTAGATGGACCGTATGGTCTCCTTCTGCCGTCAACCTTCTATGTTTCTATGTTAAAACCCCACCTGCTCACCCGCCGTCCCCCGGTCGCTGTCCCATGCTGCTCTCCATAGAATTCACAGCCCCGGCTGGGCATTTGGCATCCCACTCCCTGCAGCAGGAAGGGACTTTTATACTGGTGAGTGAGCTCACTCTGCCAGTATAAAATGCCCCTCCTTGTAGCGAGTTGTCAGAAGCCGGAGAGATCAGTGTAAGCCAGGATGGTGCAGCTCTGTGATCGGCGGGGTAAGTAGGGGGGAAAAAATAATAAAATATTTTTTATAGTGTGTGTGTTTTTTTACATTTAACTCTTTGTGAACTCGTAAAGGGGTCCTTGAGACCCCTTTATCAGTTCAAAGGGCAAGAGGGGCTGGCAAGTGACATGCCAGCAAGTGGGTGACTTGCCATAATCTTCGCCCCATTACCTGAATCCCCAAAGCCCAGGGGGAATGCAGAAATGCCTGTGGCCAGGGAGTTGCCACTTGGCCTCCATGCTTTGTTCTTTTTCTATCATAAAACAATTAAAAAATAAGCTTCTCATCCTCTGGCCGGCTGAAGTGTCTTTAGCAGGGATACTCGCTCTGGGTTCCCAGTATCTGGCGTCAGCTAACTTTGCCGGTAAAAGCCCCTCCCATTGGCGAGCAGTAAATGGCCAAGTTACTGACCCAATATTGGAGTAGCAATGCCTAGATGAGAGGATAATCCAGCAACATATCAGCGATCCTTAGCCAGTTAAAAAACAAATTGGGATGCCCCACTATGTGAAATCCCCTAGTTTGCCCATAAAATCTCACCTCTCCACTCCAACAGTGCATGCGCAAGCTCTCGTCCAATGAGAGCCGTCATTTGGAAGGCGGCTCTCATTGTTTTAAATGGGCAGCATTGTCGTGCACGCACTCCCGACCCAGCTATTCAGATAGACTGTGGGAGCGGTGAACGGCTGGGGATACAGGGGATGGGGCAGCTTGTGAGAGCCCGTACATGCAAACTTGGGGGTTTCGAACAGCGGGGTATTCCAATTCAGAATGCCCTGGGGGCACGAAACAAAACAAATCACCTGTAGAAGAGAAAAAATCTCTCGAGGAGGATTGTCCTTGTGGTGCTTGCAAGTGTTCTCATTAATGTAATTATTGAAGTGGCATATACCTGTGTGATTCTTGCCTGCCTACATTATTACCCTAAAATATGACATTTAATAAATAAGACACAATGGAATTCTCATATTTGTCCACTAGATGTCAGTCTAATTATAAAATTAATGATTTGGCACCTAAAGAACACTTTTGGGATTATTTGACCACCAGATGGCAGTCTAAAGACATTTAACGCTTTTGGGATATATTCATGGGTTAGCAAAACAGAAACACAAAGATAAACATAATATTTTGGCCAGCAAATAGTCAAATGTCATCCTCTTTCTTTGGTATTTAAGGGACTATTCAAAATTTAAATAGCTTGCGACCTATATAAGTTGTTGAGCACCTTAGCTAACAATAACATGTTTTGTGTTGATGAGTGGGTTTTAAATGAAAAAAAGTTCTCTAGCTAAGACACAGAAGTTTTCAAAAGGTATGTCAACTCTTTATGGGGTATTTACACATAAATGAATAATCCTCTAAAATTTAACACTTTAGCCGTAACTGTTAAGTTCAACACGTTATCCACTAGATGGCAGCCTAGCACTACTTATCTGTACAGCTGCATTTTTACAGCTATTGTATGTAGTTGGATTAAGAGCGCTAGTTAGCATACGTGTAATTGCGACGTGATCCAATGGCACCACACATTCCAGAAAAGCAGCTGAATGTGTATTTCTAAACTTAGAAAAATGTAAATTTAAAAAAAATGTACGTTAAAATCAGATACATTAAAATGTTTGATTTCTGTAAGAACTAATCAGAATAAAATGGAAGGCCCCCTTCCATTCCTTCCTGTTTGTGCTTTGTTAGAGTAAAAACATGTCAACTATAGGCATTGCAGGTAAAGCGCAATACACGTGTTGGGGTGCAGCAGAAGGGCCATATGCACCCCCACCTTCTGCTCCATTGCCACCGGTCCTCGGCCACTGTTATGGGCTTCAATCCTCCAGTCCAGCACCTGCTGCAGCCACGTTTTTGGGGTCCTTCCACCCAGTCCTTGATGGAGCGAAAGACTGAAGGACACCAAAAAGGTGGCTATTGCATATGTCTGGGCTATAAGAGGATGCAGGGTCCTGTGGCCTCCTCTTGCCACTTGCTGCTGTGCCACCTTTCTTCTCAAGGGGGCTGGAGCTTCTTCCCCCACCCGCTGCACCGCCACCACCAGCTCCAGGTGCCAATGCCATTGCTGCCTCTGCTATAGGGGTACAGGAAACAATGGTGCAGTGCAGGCGGCATTTATCGTCACTGCACAACAATGGAGGCACAACCCAGTCTCCTAGGAATCATCAATACTAAACCAAAAGTCAAATATGACTTTTGGCACAGTTTAATAACTACTTTATATATAAGCATAAAATGTCACTAGAAAGTAACAAAAAGACTTTTAAGTGGACCACTACACTCCACAGCGATCGGCCCATGAGTCTATAGGATTTTATTCCCTCCCCCTGGGGCATGCACCGCTGTGAGAAACCCCCATACACTTACCTTGTTTCCAGGTCCAACGGCACATGCACGAGCTGTGGCCATGTCCCCGCTACCTCCCTAGCAGGGCACGTGCCCTTAAACAGAGCGGCTCCGAATGCACTGATTGGACAAGAGCTGTGCATGCGCACTAGGACTGGAAAAAGGTGAGTTGGGCTCGGCGATTTGGGGGGTTTCACACAGGGGAAGGACCAAAACCCAGGATTCTGGGTTTTTGGTCCACTTTCAAGATGTACCATTTTAAGGTACCTCCATTACCCAAATCTGACCCTCTGAAATAACCCGCCTAGTAAATATGTCTTACTTTTGTTTTGTTCAAATATGACCAGGGACTATCTGGCTATCAGTAGTACAGGGAGAATTCCTGGTGGGCTGCACTGCTTCAGGGCCACTTGGGCTGGGAATAGCCTCCAGCATTAAGCCCACCTCGTACTGTGGAGTATAGGGCCATACACACCTACCACAGTAACATCCATAACAAAACTCCAGCTTCAGTATCATTACTTATCACATACCCCCATCCATGATTTGGTTCTGCAATGCTATAGCAGTGATAAATGCGCTTGTCGATTTGCTTAAAAGCTTAGAGGTTCATAGGCTTGTAATGGGCTGGTTGGGACCAGTAAAATCACGGGCTGATTTTTGGCCCCAGTATACTATTGAACATGACCCCCACTATACAGGACCTCTGCATGGCTTCTATAAATCTTTCTGAGATATTTATTTTGCTATAGGATGAAAACTTGACTAACTAGGCATATACAAGAGAGTATTGCTGATGACACAAACATTTTATTTTGTTATTTCTTAATCCAAAAGCCCTTCACACAGTGTGAAGATTGAATAAAAGTACTTCTTTACTGAGGGAAGCATTCATTTTTTGTCACCAGTGCCAGCATCTCCAAGTCTTCTCCTTACAAATTACCATTTTTATTGTCACCATTGCTAAAAGAAGATCAAGTGAAGAAATTCTTACTCAAGCTACTTGCAAAAAACCTTGTGACTCACTTTTGGCTTTGGATCAGCAAGCTTTTTTCTAGGGATGAGCGAATCGAATCAGACAAATGCGAATTCGTTACGAATTTCAGGAAAAATATGATTCTTAACAAATTTGAATATCTCTACGATTTGATCGCACAAATCTCTTCCTTAAACTCCATTTAGTGAGGTCCTGACCATCTAAAATGGTGGATCCACATGTCAGGACATGTCCAATGGGGCAAGGTATCCTGGGAAGGTCACATGCAGGCTATCAACAGTGGTGTATTGTGGCGAGAAAGACAGTAAAAGAAAGAGGCAGGATGAGAAAGAGAGAGAAAGAGACAGAGAGAGACAGTGTACAGTGTGTTTGCATTTGGTTTTATGCTCAGGTCTTGCAAGCCTAGTTAGTGCTCAGGACTATAGGATATGGGCGTCGCCATCTTGACCCAGAAGCATCACATACTGAGGAGAGAAGAGTGGGATTAAGTGCAGGGGAGTGGGTTATAGCTGTGCTTTGTACAGAGAAGAGCTGGGGTCAAGGAAAAGACAGTAATCCTAGAATGCAGGCTGCCTGATACTTCATGAGCCGCCATCTTTGATTTTTAAAGTTTCAGATAATGCAGTAGATGCAGGTAGGATGATTTTTAATGTGGGCAATCTGTATGTACAGGGTGTGGGAAACATATAAGATAGGCTCTTATTCAGGGTGAAGGTCTGCTTTAACTCACCCTGACTGAGGCATGCAATTTAAGGGCATCTGATAGTATGTTTGCATTTGGCTTTATGCCCAGGTTTTTCAAGCCTAGTTAGTGTTACAGGTCACACACCTGCCTATAGTGCTCTTGCTTTTCTACCAAAACCATGTTTTAATGTTGGTGTATAGTCCAGTGCATCCTCAAGGTGTGTTGACATGTTCATGTCAAGGTATGCCCCCATGCTGATTCAGGTCCTGCTCCAGATCTACCTGCTGCTCATAGAGTTGCCTCACTACACGGGTGAAGAAAGCTACTCATTATCGACTGTAAACTCAGGCTGCTGCTGATGGAGCTGGTACTGCTCCTGCCACCCCTCCCCAGCAGCCATGGTAGTGGAAAGTGAGTGTGAGTCAGACCTGCAAGAAGATGGACGATGGCACAGACAGGCATCGGCCAACTGACTACATAGGATATCTCTGTAGTAGGTCAGTTTGTCCTCCCTCTCAGTGGGTGCAAAAAAGACCCCCATTTTGTGTCAGTAGTGAGGGTCCAATAAGGTAGAGAGCCAAAAGTCATCCCGCTGCCGAATGGTGACGATTCGGCGGTCACTACACAAGCACGTGAGCATGCATCATGCCATTTGTGCAATTGACTCGGAGGGACTACTTGCCTCCATCTCCACTGCATATTGCCACGGTGTGTCTGGGTGTGTCCCGCCTTCCTCACAACCCTCAAGCTCCTCTGGCTGCTCCTGCTGTTCCTCTCCTGTCAGATGACTAGAAAAACTGCCCATTTCGCCAAATCTAAACTGTGCTTTACTGTGCCCCCCCCTCCTCCTCCTACTCCAGTTCAGCTTCTACAAAGGGCCTGAGCAAAAGGCAGGTGTCATGTATGAGCTGCCACTGGTTTACATTGAAGTTACACAGGGGATTCCCCCTATCTACTTGGATCATTAAGAAATCGTTGATGGCTTTTCTCTGTTTGTATAGTCGGTCCAACATATGGAGGGTGGAATTCCGATGACTATGTTGGGGGATACCACTCTGACGCTGCAGCTCAAGAAGGGTGTACTTTGTGGTGTAGGAGTGGCTGAAGTGTATGCAAAGTTTCCTTCCCATTGTTAGGATGTCTTGCAAATGGGGGAAGACTTCAGGAAATGCATGATAACTATATTGAACACGTGTACCATACAGGGCGCATGGCTCAGGCTTCCTTGTTGCAGCACAGACAAGGTGTTCTTCCCATTGTCTGTCACCATGGTTCCCACTTGCAGTTATTGTAGAGTAAGCCATGATTTGATTTCTTGATTAATGAATTTTAGGAGCTCTTCCCCTGTGTGACTCCGTTCGTCAAGGCAAACCATGTGAAGAACAGCATGACACCGCTGTTTCCTGCACACATGGTAGGCTGGAGGAGCACTGAGACTTGTCCGTGAAGCGGCGGCCGAGGAGATGGTGAAGGATAAGGGGCAGAGTCGCACACTGTCACAGGCACAATGGCTTAAAAGCGTGGAGGCAGAAGTGGCATGACCTGTCCCAGTTGCTGTTGTGGCTGTGCAGGAACCACATTCACCCAGTGGGCCATAAAGGACATGTATTGTCCCTGGCCGTAGTTACAGCTCCAGACTTTGGCATTCTGCAGGGCTGGTACTGCCTTCTTAATAAAGAAATGACGGCTTGGGACTCCCCAGCTCGGCTCGGCACAAGCCATCAGTTCTCTGAAAGGTCCACCACCTGAAAAGGGAGGGACTGCAGCACCAGCAACTTGGACTGGAGCACATTTAGCTTCTGCGCCATTGGATGAGGGGGCTCATACTGTTGTCTCTTGGACATGGCTTTTCTGATGGATTGCTGGTGGAATAACTGACTTGTAGTAGGATGAGCAGGAGCATCTGGAGCCACCGGAGATGGGTATGACACACAGCTGAGGTGGTGGAGCCTTGGCTGGCTGAAACTGGAAGCAGTGTGCCGCTGGGCGATGCAGCAGGCTGGACCACCACTTCAGAGCCTCGGTGCTCCCAGGCCGCTTTATGGTGACGCTGCATATGTTGATGCAGGGCCGTGGGGCTAACACTGGGACCCTGGCCATGCATCACCTTCTGCCTACACATCTTGCATGTGGCCATGTTAACCTCCTGCGGATGAATGACGAAAGACTGCCACATATCCGAGTAGCTGATTTTTCACCAACAGTCTGCACTAATTCACACTGCTACTGCCGCCAACTCCAGGAACCCCTGTTCCACTACCTCCCGGGAAGGTAGTCTGTCGCGCAGCAGGTGGTCTACCCCCGCCCTGGGCATGTTTGCCTCCAGACTTTTCCCTTCTGCTGACCGCTCAATCTGTCACTCTCCATCACTCCAAGCCTTTAAAAGTGCCCCCTTCTTCTGACAAGCATATAACCTGGCTTAAGCAACACCTATTTGTCTCCACCCCCATCCTGTAAGCTCGCAAGGGCAGAGCTCTCTTGCCTATTGTCTCCTGTGCTCACAACACTGTGCTTGCAGGTTTGAACCTCGAAGCATCTAGTTTTGTATTGTTCTCTGTACTATATGTTTTACCTTGTTTGTAATCACATCTTGTAAAGCGCTATGGAAGATGATGGCGCTATATAAATAAAATTAATAATAATAATAATAATCATCATCGAGTTGTGTCTGCATGTCACTGATGTCCTCCTCATGTTTCTCAACATTGTCTGCTTCAGGAGCCGAAACGCTTGCAACACCACCTCCCATGCCACTCTTCTCATCACTACTTGTCCGCCTAGTGGAGGATACGCTGAGTGTCTCCTCTACTTCTTGGCTGGGCAGTAGCTGCTGATTGTTCTCTATCAGATCCTCACTGAATAGTGGAGCTGAACCCAGCGCATGAGATACTTTGCTGGGGAGGGAACAGCATAGGAAAGAGGCAGTGAGAGGACAGGGACTGCTCCTGGGCCATGCCAAGTGAGGGTTGTGTCTGAGGAAGCCCCCGACAGTTGACTGGACCGTGTTGACCAATCGATGATGGCAGATGGGCTGCTGGTCCAGACACGACCGCTAGCTGATACCGGGAGATCAGGCCTCTCACTGAGACTCCTGCTGCCACTCACCCCTAGTCTGCTGCGACCTCTGCTTGATGAATTTTGGACTCTGCCACTCCTCTGTGCCCGTCCTGGCACTTCTCTGCCTGACATACTTAGTGCATATATGAGGGGAGGACAAAATGCTACACTACGCTTAAAACTGGATTTGTCGACAACAGCAGCAGGTGTGTAACTATGTCTGGCCTTTCACAGTAACTAAGCCCTGGTGCCACACCAACACTTCACAAATATGGATATTGCAAAACAGATTTAAGGTGCTGCTCTACAGTTACAGACATTCCTCCGCAACAGACCACAGTTATTGAGGAAATGCATTACATAAAACTTAACATTTAATAATATTATTAGGATAACATATATGTGCCTCAAATTTTTCTATGTTCTTATGTTGCTGCCAACTCCAGGGTGTGTCTCTCAGGCAATATATGGGTGTCAGGGTCCGTTTACCAGTTCCCCGTTCCAGCGGCGTCTCGGGTCCTCAGCTTCTGTCCCGGCTGGCGCGCACGCGCCTTCCTCCTCAGTCGACGGCTCCAGCACCGTCTCTTTTGTTATTGCGGTACCTGGAGCGTGACAATGGGCTCCTCATGCTGCTGCCAACTCCAGGGTGTGTCTTTAAGGCAACATATGTGCTCCTCGTGCTTCTGCCAACTCAAGGGTGGGTCTTTCAGGCAATATATGGTCTCCTCATGCTGCTGACAACGCTAGGGTGTGTCTTTAAGGCAATATATGGGCTCCTCATGCTGCTGCCAACTCCAGGGTGTGTCTTTCAGGCAATATATAGCATCCTCATGCGGCTGCCAACTCCAGGGTGTGTCTTTTAAGCAATATATGGGCTCCTCATGCAGTTGCCAACTCCAGTGTGTTTTTCAGTCAACATATGGGCTCATCATGCTGCTGCCAACTCCAGGGTGTGTCTTTCAGGCAATATATGAGCTCTTCATGCTGCTGCCAACTCTAGGGTGTGTCTTTAAGGCAATATATGGGCTCCTCATGCTGCTGCCAACTCCAGGGTGTGTCTTTCAGGCAATATATAGCATCCTCATGCGGCTGCCAACTCCAGGGTGTGTCTTTTAAGCAATATCTGGGCTCCTCATGCAGTTGCCAACTCCAGTGTGTTTTTCAGTCAACATATGGGCTCATCATGCTGCTGCCAACTCCAGGGTGTGTCTTTCAGGCAATATATGAGCTCTTCATGCTGCTGCCAACTCTAGGGTGTGTGTTTCAGGTAATATATCAGCTCCTCATGCATGCTGCTGCCAACTCCAGTGTGTCTTTCAGGCAATATATGAGATCCTCATGCTGCTGCCAACTCCAGGATGTGTCTTTCAGGTAATATATGAGCTCCTCATGCTGCTGCCAACTCCAGGATGTGTCTTTCAGGCAATATATGGACTTCTCATGCTGCTGTTATTTCCAGTGTGTCTTTTAGGCAATATATGGGCTTCCTCGTTCTACTGCCAACTCCAGGGTGTGTCTTTCTGGCAATATATGGGCTCCTCATGCTGCTGCCAACTCCAGTTTGTCTTTCAGGCAATATATGGTCTCCTCATGCTGCTGCCAACTCCAAGGTGTGTCCTTCAGGCAATATATGGGCTCCTCATGTTGCTGCCAACTCCAGGGTGTGTCTTTCAGGCAATATATGAGCTCCTCGTGCTGCTGCCAACTCCAGGATGTGTCTTTCAGGTAATATATGAGCTCCTCAATGCTGCTGCCAACTCCAGGGTGTGTCTTTCAGCCAATATATGGACTTCTCATGCTGCTGTTACTTCCAGTGTGTCTTTTAGGCAATATATGGGCTTCCTCGTTCTGCTGCCAACTCCAGGGTGTGTCTTTCAGGCAATATATAGGCTCTTCATGCTGCTGCCAACTCCAGTTTGTCTTTCAGGCAATATATGAGCTCCTCTTGCTGCTGCCAACACCAGGGTGTGTCTTTCAGGCAACATATGGGCTCCTCATGCTTCTGCCAACTCCAGGGTGTGTCTTTCAGGCAATATATGGGCTCCTCATGCTGCTGCCACCTCAAGGCTCTGTCATTGTGCCGCTCTGCGACAACGATTCTAATTGCTTTGCCTCTGCATGTCATACTTCTTTACAGTTTTATTTCACTAACCCAGCATGCATCCTACGCGTGTTACAGCAAGGCATAATGTTCTACAACCCTATAGAGGCTCTCTGTAGGCCAGAAATAGCTGTTTTTAATAACGATTAGCCGCGAAGACATTCGGACATTTGAATTGAATTTTTCAAAAATTCCCTCATCTCTACTTTTTCCAGTGAGCTTTTTTTTAAATGTATTTTTAATGAGTTTTCAATATAGGTACAGTGTACACATAAGGCAAATGTGGCATGACAATTAATGGCATGACATTGTTGAAACAAATAGCAATAAAAAGGAAAAAAAAGAGCAGTTTTCCCTTTTTCCAGTTAGTTTTGCGTCAACATAATGAGTTAATTACATTGTTGCCCTGTGCATCATTATCTGCCCCAGCAGGTGCAGAAAGAAAGCTATCTGGGTGTTGGACCTTTTTTTTTTTTTTTCAAATTCTTTTTATTTGGGTTTTCAACATTTTTCCAACAATGAGGTACGTAGTTAGGTCTTATCACGAGATGACAGCATAATACAATGATAAAAGAGGTACAGACATGACATTGCATCAGAAAGGACTTTGTTTTTCCCAATAACATTGTGTGTCAAATCCAGTTAACCAGCATTAGAGCATCCATTTGAGGCAGCACTGCTTGATAACAAAACTGCGTCACACCCGGTCCCGCCGCTCAGGGTAAGGGCCACGCATGTCCCCCCTCTCCAGATTGATTGGGTCATCTCCCTCCACCACTCTGGTCAGATACCAGGTGGTGTCTCGAAATGTCTGATATAATTTTTTTTTGGTTTCTATATTTAATGTTTCAATAAAGCTTTCCCATGTGTTAAAGAATTTGGGTGTTTTCTTTTCTTTATCTAAGGTTGCCTCAGCCCATTCGAATTTAAAGAGCTGCTGCAATTTTTCCATGAAGTGTTGGAATGGGGGCGGGTCACTCCCTATCCATCCCTGAAGAATGACTTTTTTTGCCACTGTGGCTATCAGTAAAATTAATTTTCTAGTTCCTCTGTCTATCCTCTGAGTGTTAGTGTCTATGGAGCCGAATATTGCCCACTTTGGAGTAAGGGGTAAATAGCTTGTTAATTTTGTAATCATGTATCTGTGCACTTTCCTCCAGAACTGATTAATCACCGGACACTCCCACAAGCAGTGGTATAAATCTGCTCCCTCCTTTCCACACTTTCTGCATTGGTTGGAGTCAGACAGCTTCATCTGCACTGAACGAGCTGGTGATACATAATTGTAGTGGTACAATCTGAGCAGCATTTCTCTATAAGAGGATGCCTGTAGAGTTTTCCAGGAGTAGTTGTACATTTTGAGCAGTTCGGCAACATCCAATTCCGGAAAATGAGTGCACCACCTGATCATGCCTGTATTAAGTTCTTCATAGTGCAGAGTATGTCTTAAAAATTTGTAGTGTGTTGCTACGGCTTTGCCTTTTGGTGGTGTTATATTCAGCAGCGTATCTAGTTCGTTTTCCCAATCATGAGTGGAAAAACTTTTGATTATTTTTTTGATATAAGATGATATTTGAAAATATGCAAAAGTATGTGGGGCCGTGAATGGGAATTTTTCCTTAACTTCTTGGAGTGTAAGTATTCTTTTGCCATTCCGTTTCAATAATTGGCCAATATGTGTGAGTCCTGCTTTTTCCCACTCTATGAATGGGCGTGTTTGGCTCCCGTGTAAGAAATCTAGGTTGCCCGTGATGGGTAGCAATACTGATGAGTGAGGGTTTAGTTTATATTTTTTCCTCAATTTTTGCCAAAGACCCCAGATGGACATCAATAGCGGATTTAAAGTGACCCGCTCAGGCAGTTCCGCTCTTGGCATATGAATCAAATAAGTTAGTTTAATATCTGGTATCATGTTCTGATCCAATTGTGGATCTGTATGTATCTGCGTGTTTTTGACCCAGTCTCTCAGCACTCCAAGCAGTGCTGCTATGTTGTAATTAAGTGGATCTGGAAGGTTTACTCCAGCGTTCTCCCGTGGCTGCTGTAGCACTCTTCTGCTTATTATTGCTCTTTTCCTGCCCCAAATGAACTCTCTGAACCTTTTGTGTAATTCTGTGATTTCCTTATTTTTAAGAAGTATAGGGAGTGTTTGTAAGTAAAACAATAGCTTCGGGAACGCTATCATTTTTATTAAATGGATTCTCCCCAGGTATGAGAGGGTCAGGCCATCCCAGGTTTGTAGGTTTTTTTGAATTTCTCTTATGACAGGTTTAATATTGATGTCATAGAGTAGGTGTTGGTTTTTTCATAGAGTAGGTGTTGGTTTTTGGTGTTGGACCTTTTTAATACACTAACTTCCTCAGTAAGCTCTGTATTAGTGAGCTTGACAGTAGGAATTTAGGCCAATTTTAAGCATTTTTTCAATGACAAGTCCTGGAGGCTGCAAGACTCATAACAAGCACATGCCTGCTTGTAACGTTAGTATTTAAAGTTACAGGACATGTCACGCCTTCTAAAAAGAAGGTCATTTTGGTTGTGACTGCTAGTTCTGCTGTTCAAATTCAGGTAGGGGTGAATTCAACCATAGTTCTACTTATTAACTTTGATTCAAACCAGATTTTGGTGAAAGTTCTACAGTATACCAATCTCTTGAACTGGGTATCATGGTGTGTATTCTGTCACAATAGGCTCAAGAGGCTAAATATCTCTTTTAGGTAGTCAGACACCAGATACAGACCCCCCCCCCCTAATCAGCAGAGCCTACCATTCTAACATCTAAATTCACATACCAGTTGCATGCCAAGCCCTTTTGATTACCTTACTTGAGCTACCTTACTTGAACTTTTTCCTCTTTAGCATCAAGAAGGAGGAGATGGTGTAAAGGAAATGAGAGCATAATGCATAGTGAGGACTACTACTTTGCACCTGCCACCTTTCAATGTATTCAATTTATTTATGTTGCTGTGCCTGCATCAATCGTCACATCCTTCAGATGGCACAAAGAAGAGATGGTCAGCATCATCAGGTGTAAAGGTTGGTTCACACAGAAAAATGCCAAGATCTGTAAAAACTCTACCCATATATTATATTTATGTTGACACACCCAGGGCCTGCAGTAGCACTGGGCATACCCAAACATGTGCTGTGGCCCCTGTCAACTTCAGGGGCCCACTCAGTGGTGAACAAAGTTCACTCCAAGAGCAAGGCATGCTAAATAAAAGTTCATGAGTCTACCATCATGAGGAAACTGAACAACAACAGTGTGGATGGCAAGACCGCAAGAAGAAATCCACGTCTGTCCATAAAGAACATCGCTGTGCCAAATATTACCTGGGCATATTGCAAAATAAAACTTTTTTAGTGTAAATGAGACATATCATTTTTGTAGAAAGGAAACATTGCATTTCCACATCCCAAACCTAATCCCATTTGTGATGGTAGTATTAGAGTTTGGACTTGTTATGCTACAGTGGGGCCAGGGCAGCTTGGCATCCTTGATGGAATAATAAAAATGTAAATTGTAACAGGAAAAAAAAATTTAGGAACATCTGTGAGTGAAGAGAACATGTGTTATGCAGCAAGACAACGACCCTAAGCACACAAGGCAATCTACCAAAGAATTGTTTAAAACAATAAAATTAAAGTTAAAATGGCAAAATCATGGCATGGCAAAGTCCTGACCTTAAAGTGGACCAACACCCAGGGGGCATCGGCCCGGGAATTTATAAGATTCCCGGACCGATCAGATCCCTCCCCGCGGGGCATCCGAAATCGGGATGTCCCGCGGGGAGGAACCCCCCAGGAGGCCCACAAACCTTACCTCAGCCCCGTTCCATCGGCGCATGCGCGAGCCGCGGCCGTGTCTCGCGCTTCCCTCTAGCAGGGCGCGCACACGCGCCGGCCATTTGTGAATGGCCGGCGCAGGCGCGCTCCCTGTTAGAGGGAAGCGCGAGACGCGGCCTCCAGCGCTCAGAGCCGCTGAGCTACTATGCCCGTCCAAGCAGCCTTGGACGCGCGCTGTGATTGGCTGGAGCGGTCACGTGGGAGCGGGGAGAGGTGAGTTTTAGGGGCGTTCTGGGGGGTTTCACACAGCGGGGCACCCCCGATCGGGGTGCCCCACCGAAGTGGACCAAAACCCAGGATAGGCAAAATCCTGGGTGTTGGTCCACTTTAAACAAAAATAAATTTTGTGGAAGGAACTGAAACAAGCAGTTCAGAGGGGGGGCACCAACATAACTGTTTTGTTTGGCCGAATGGGCTAAAAGTTTCAGAACTGCAAATCGAAGGTTCACATACATTGGAAATCATTTATTATTAACACATCATTAATATTTTTGACTGAATTGTTTAGTTTGGTTCTCTTAATCTGCTTTTAGGACTGAAAACCTGACTTAGTGGTAGGTATAATGTATTCTGAAAATGAGAAAACCTTCAAGCATATAGGGTGCTAAATACTGGACTACCATACCTGCATGTTTTAGTTTCAAAAAAAAGAAAGAAACATGTAAGCTGCTTTACTGAATAGCCATGATATGAAGATTGATGGGCGTAGCAATAATAATTCTATTAAATACGACAGAAATGGCTTATGTCCTGTTCGGTATGAAACGTTCTTTTATTTCCACCAAGCTTTACTGACCATTGAGTAGTACTGAAATCAATTTTGCCCTGGAACGTTGAGGTCATGGTGCTCTTCATCCATCATATGTAACACAGTGGAAATTATAATGTCGGAGAGTTAGCTGGTCCTTTTCCAGAACTGCCAAACAATTGAGCTTCATTGTTCAATACTGGCAAAATAGGGAAGCCAGCTTCAAGCTTTCCTTCCCTTTAAACTGTTTGGATGTGCAACCGTGTTGTGCTAAGTTAGATATTCCATTGTGCATAGACTCAGTTATAAATGCTGCTTCCACATTATTTTCTTTATACATTGGATTAACTCTTGCTCTGCCAAAGCTCACAAGCTCACCTACCACATATTCAGATGATGGCAGTCAGGCAACCACCAGGGTACCTGGCCAAAATAAGAAGGAGAGGCAAATGCACTTTAATGCTCCTGCTTTGGGGTCTCTGAGAAAATTGGGTTTAATAATACAATACTATATAACAATAGCGATCAAAGAAATGCACAGCATTTCATTTGCACTAGAGGGAGCACTTCACTAAGATTTCTGAAGTTAGTCTTGACAAAATCTCCATCATTTTTTTAAAGACTTGTCATTTATAGATAACGATTAATAAGTAGCACAAATAAAGAGAATTAAAGTACACATGTAGTAAAATAAAATGCAGTCGCAACATAAAGACACTTCTGCCTCTGACTCATTCAAGATTTAGCTTCTCACGGATCTACTATGTCCCCCTTTGTAGGCTACTATGATGGCATGCCAGCTTAAGTCTGGTGTTCCTCTCACTTGGCACTAAGATAGCTCCACTCTGGGATACCTAGTAACTAGGGCGTATTTCTAAAACTACAGGACTCTTATGTGCAGTCATGCAGGTCATATGCGTCAATACATGTTGGTGTGATGAAATACAGAGTTACATAGTTTTTAAGACTGAGAAAAGACTTAATTCTATCTAGTTCAACTTGTTTCCGTCCAGTGTTGCCCCTCCCTGGGCAAAGCCAGTCATCCTTATTTTAGGGATAAATTATTTCCTTACTCCAAATATGAATATAAAAATCCCTGGATCACCCATTTACTTCACAGATGGTCTAGTAGTCATAGCTCGTATGCTATTATACTTAATGAGGGCATTCAGGTATCTGTTGCACTCTGTTAGTGAATACACCTTGATGGCTTCCTTTGGCATAGTTCCATAGTCTTACTGCTCTTACAGTACATGATCCCATCCCCCTGATAAGTGGCTAACTGGGGCCAAAAAATTAACCCTTGGTTAGCCCATAATCAGCTCACAAGCTGCTGAGCCTACAACAGTGTGCTTCTCAGCTGGTCAATAAGTGCTTTCCTCAGCTCAATGCTTTATAATTGAAGAGACAAAGCATGGTCAGGGGGGATATGGCCATCCTAAAGTGATAGTATTGAATCTTTAGTGTTGTAGGGACAGATACTGTGGAGGGGGGTGGGTATGGACTCCCACAGCCATGATGCTGAAGTTACAGTATAGCATTGCCAGGTCGAAACTTAGGGGGCAAAGTGACACTGGCTACTGACTGGGGCTGGAGAGGAGGTGGGTTGATGTACTGTACATGTGATTTATTATTTTAATTATAAATTAATGACTGTACCAATATTTTCCATAGCGTTTTCAAAGTAATACTGACAAAGAAGGGTAGTCCTTGGGCATAGTACAATCTAAACCCAAAAACACAAAATATCACAGAGAATCTGGTATTCTTAAGAGGGTTACAAACTAAGCTAAAAAAACATAGCAGAGGAGTTCTCTGGGATGCCACTTTTCACTCCATGAAGATGAGTCTGTGCAGCTGGCTGCTACTGTTCTGAAAAAAAGGGCCAGGAGTAAGGGAAGTCTCTACATGTATAGTGGGGGTAAATCTCACCTTAAGCAACCAATGGCAGAAATACAGACAGACTGGAATTGTAGCCATTAAAATTCTTTCCCTCCTTGGGCTAGTAAGCGTTTCTTTCCTGTGGTCCTGATTTAGAGAACCATGTCTAACAGTGTTATTGTGTCCTAGTGTTTTCTTTAACTTTATGGATGCTGGCTTGGTCCCAGCTATTCACATTCAGTTTCAGTAGATGAAAATACATTTCACTAGTTTTGTTTCATCTCAGTTTTGTCTCTAGTTTCATAATTTGTTGTCTGGCCATTTCTCCGGTCCAGGGCCTTCTATGGGTGATACTGCATACCCCCGAATTGGAATGGGATACCTGTTTCATCCTTAGCTGATCATGATATGCCTGTATCGCTTAGTAAGTCATTCTGGTCTCCTTTTCACCCCACTTACTTTGTGTTAATGTACATAGATTTTACAGCTCCTTAGCAGCCTCTAAAACAGTGGTGCTCAACATTCTTCCTCAAAGGCTACCAACAGGCAAGGGTTTGCAGATCTCCACACTGATGCACAGGGGTGGTAAATAGTTTTACGGCTCTAATTTCTCCACCTGTGCATCTGGGTGGAGATCCTCAAAACCTGGCCTGTTTGGCCCTTCAGGAGGTGGGTTGGGCATGTGTGTTCTAAACCTTCCTTTCAAAAAGGATATTATAGATATATTCAGCAAAATGTCTCTGCTGCCTAAGCTTCCTCCAGTGATCCAATTCATCTTTTTATGAAGCATTATGAAGCATAATGTATGGCTACATGAATTTGAGATTGTCTTGAATACAGATACGTTTTATTTGCCACACAGAACAAATATAGACCGAATAAACAAAGCAAATGTTGGAGCAAACAATTCACTTATTTATTAACCAAGAACAATATAGTTGGATCAAACACCTGTCTTGAGTTGAAGTTGCCATTAATAATCAAATATATCCTTTGACTTGGGGGGTGGGGCATTGTGTCTATGGCCTTCTTTTCAACTGTCGCCTTGGTAGATGTCTCAGTAAATTCTCTTCTTACCAGCTTTAACAAGATCTGGCAAATGGTCTGTCTACTAATTAAAGAAAGTCTTATTTACTGAAACACCAGACTGACCTTCATGATTTGTCAGCTCAAAGATTTGCTCCAGGTGACTTTTCCTTTTAGGAAGGTTTGCTCTGATATCTTTTGATATCAATTCATCCAAATTTGCCTCGAACCTGAGTTGGATGACCAACAAGAATCTTGGACTTGGCTTGGTTCATTGGAAGGGTTTCAATCCTGAAAAGCATTCCTGGGTATCAATCAGAGAGGTTGTATAATTGAGATTTAAATGCTCAGCAAACCAGGGAAAGAGGTCATTAACAAGGATAATACATATAACAAGGCCCAACAGGGCAAATATTTCTGAAAAGGATTTACATTCCAGCATCAAAAATGTCATAATGGTCGGGATATATAGTTGTATTCTAAATCCACATATTAATAGTTGTGGTCACCTACTCATGCCATTGGTCTATGAATCAACAACAAGGCCCAAGGTATCCTGACACCATGAGACTTCTGCAATGGGCAGTGTTAGGGCAGAAGATAATGGACAGGTCTTATAAAGGGACACTCCATGGGGGGGGGGGGGGCATTAGCCTGTGTGGTAGTACATGCCTAAGCAAATACATTTCAGTACAGCATTGCACTGTTTTACTTGTGCAGTGCTGTATAGGCGGAGGAGGAGGACCCAAAGAAAGAAATGGGTGTGCAGGTTGTTCCTTCTCTTGCCATGTTTCAAGCACTAAACGCAAATGTTACAGATAACCACTATTCTGTTGGCACACATAGCATTTAAAGAGCTCTAAGGGGTTGCTCCTATCTTTTTGCATTCCCATTTGTTAAGCCAAGGTCTTTAGAGGATTGGCTGTACACATTGCCAATGCTCTTGCTCCCTTTCTTCAGCAGAGGAAAGTAATAGTCAGGCATTGGTGTACAGATTAGAAAAAAAAGTGTAAAACATTTTGTACCAAATCTATGATAGCAATAAATAGCTCAGATTGCAAGATAATATATATTACCAGCTGATTCTACACATGAGATGAAAAAACACTTTCTAAAACTCCAGAAAGTTGGGAGCATGCAGCTGTCCAAGATACAAAATGAGAAAAAATGCGCTATATAATCTGACCGTGTCTTTTGTAAGAATTTAGTGGCTGCTCAACGTGCAAAAACCTAATTATCCCAATAGGCTCAAGGAACAATAAGAAACAGTATATCACAGAGCATATAATACATAACAAAGTTAAGAACGTTTAAGAATGGTTAAAAGTAATGATTCGAGACCAAGAACTTTAAGTTTCAATTTTATAGCCAAGAGATAGTGTTCCTATAATTCCAAAATGGTCTTCAAATGATTGTTATTCAATCAACGTTGTTTAGCTGGTTATCCCGAAGTTCATGCACTCTTTACATTTAGAAGTGCTCTATTCCAGGAAAGACATTCACCTTGTGCCCACCACCTGTATTAGGTACGCTTACCAAATGGTAGTGTAAATGGTGCTCCTCAAAAGGAATCTTTACTCAATCCCTTGATCATATTAATTCGGGATATGGCGTCCTGGCCACTCAGCGTAGTTCACAATAATTGTTTTGATGTATTCACAAAGGGTATTGCGTGAAATGAAATCTCCTGGCAAATGTGAACCTGCTCTCCAAGATGTTTTGATATTCTGAAGCATTAGGATTTTTTGCAACTGTAGCATTCTATTACAGTACTGTGCCAGGATTCATTTAAAATAACCCAACAATTCATAAGTAGCATAAAAGCAACAGAACAGGCAGGTCACACAAACCCTATACTAGTCAAAAACCATGTGGCACGCTCCATCAGGAATGACTCCCGCCTTCTTCACACTAACAATAGGGTGAGAGAAATCGCTTTTTCTCATAGTTAGGGATGACCGGATCCAACCCGCAAAGTTCAGATCTGTAATGAACTTCGCGGGTTTGTGTTGAAATCCGGACATGGATTTCAACTAGAAATCCATGTGCCTATCAGCATTTGGGAGCCTCCTTCCTTCCCCTCCCTCCATTGGCTCTGTGGGATATGTGACCCCTCAATATAAAAGGTGGGGCCTGCGTCACTCCGCATAACACCGATGTGCATTCTGCAATTAGATAGGGAGAGGTTCCTGTTGCAGTGGTTTAGAGACCGATAGGCTCTTTTTGTTAAAAAACTATAGCCAGGGATAGTGGCTAGAGTGAGGGCTAGAGTAGGGTTGGACTCACTACTGCTGCACTACTAGCTAGTCACGACTGGGGTCTAGGTGTCCCCCTTATACCACAACTAGTTTTAAAGACTGAGGTGAGAGTGTCCCCTTATACCACGAGTAGCTGTAAAGACTGGGGTGAAAGTGTCCCCTTATAAGAAAACAAGCTGTAAAGACTGGGGTGAGTATGCCCACTTATACCCCAACTTGCTCTAAGTACTGGGGTGAGAGTGTCCCCCTTATACCACAACTTGCTCTAAGTACTGGGGTGAGAGTGTCCCCCTTATACCAATACTAGCTGTAAAGACTAAGGTGAGAGTGTCCCCCTTATACCACAACTAGCTGTAAAGACTGGGGTGAAAGTGTCCCCTTATACCAAAACAAGCTGTCAAGACTGGCGTGAGTGTGTCCATTTATACCCCAACTTGCTCTAAGCACTGGGGTGAGTGTGCCCTTTTATACCACAACTAGCTGTAAAAACTGGGGTAAGCGTATCCCCTTATACCACAACTAGTTGTAAAGTACGGGGTGAGAGTGCCCTCTTATACCACAACTTGTTCTAAGCACTGGGGTGAGTGTGCCCCCTTATACCATACCTAGCTGTAAAGACTAAGGTGAGAGTGTCCCCCTTATACCACAACTAGCTGTAAAGACTGGGGTGAAAGTGTCCCCTTATACCAAAACAAGCTGTCAAGACTGGCGTGAGTGTGTCCATTTATACCCCAACTTGCTCTAAGCACTGGGGTGAGTGTGCCCTTTTATACCACAACTAGCTGTAAAAACTGGGGTGAGCGTATCCCCTTATACCACAACTAGTTGTAAAGTACGGGGTGAGAGTGCCCTCTTATACCACAACTTGTTCTAAGTACTGGGGTGAGTGTGCCCCCTTATACCATACCTAGCTGTAAAAACTGGGGTGAGTGTGCCCACTTATACTACATCCTGCTCTAAGCACTAGGGTGAGTGTGCCCTTTTATACCACAACTAGCTGTAAAAACCGGGGTGAGCGTATCCCCTTATACCACAACTAGTTGTAAAGTACGGGGTGAGAGTGTCCTCTTATACCACAACTTGCTCTAAGCACTGGGGTAAGAGTGTCCCTTTATACCACAACTAGCTGTAAAAACTGGGGTGAGTGTGCCCTCTTATACCACGTCTTGCTCTAAGCACTGGGGTGTGTGTGCCCTCTTATACCACAACTTGCTCTAAACACCGAGGAGAGTGTGACCCCTTATATCACAACTAGCTGTAAAGACTGGGATGAGTGTGCTCCTTTTTACCACATCTTGCTCTAAGCACTAGGGTGAGTGTGCCCCCTTATACCACAACTTGTTCTAAGCACTGGGGTGAGAGTTTCCCCCTTATACCATAACTAGCTGTAAAGACTGGGGTTAGTGTGCCCCTTATACCACAACTAGTTGTAAAGACTGGGATGAGTGTGCCCCTTATACCACACCTTGCTCTAAGCATTGGGGTAAGAGTGTCCCCTTATACTACAACTAGCTGTAAAGACTGGGTGAGAGTGTCCCCCTATACCACAACTAGATGTAAAGACTGGTGTAACTGTGCCCCCTTATACCACAACTTGCTATAAGCACTGGGGTGTGTGTCAGTACTCCACTTTAATACTACTTCATAAAAGTAAAACACCCTTTTTGTCAGGTTTTTGGTGTTCAGCCTCTTCTGAAATGTAAAATAAACATTTGTGTTAGGATTGTGTCCACATACCTGTGATTTAGTTATCAGCATGCTGTTTCCAAGTTACCTATATTCCTGTGTGTCTCTGATGCTAAGATGGGAGTGTTTTTTCTGGCCTCGAGTAAAAAGTACTGACTACATATCCCAGAATCCTTCCACTGTAACAGGTGAGCATGTTAGCAGCTTTAGCTAGGTCAAGCAGCAGTAATGACCCTTCCCATTTGAGAACACTGCCGGTAACCCTTTAGCTACTAGAATACTATATTGTTATCCTCCTTATCTGAATAAGTTGAATTACAGCAGGAGTTAAACCTGTCACCAATGTCTTAACCAATCAGGCGATTAGCAAGCTAGAGTGAGGATGTGTCGGTATTTGTACAGCTAATGTACCAGTTGATGTACATTGCTAAGGTAAACACATTTATGCTAGGGAAAATTGTTTTCTAACACAGGGTTGCAAACAAATAGAAAAACAACAGATAACGTTAGCACATTAAAGAAATCATTTTGGAACACAATAATGGAATTTTTAAAGCATGCCATTGAAAAAGGAATTACCCTTTAAACCACATAGGGATTAACTCTCCTTTAAAGCAGATGCAAAGCCAATTTTGGGTCACCCGCTCAGTGTCTGGGCCCCCCCTCCGTCCGAGCAGCTGAACACTGCTGCTGCCTCAGCGGTGGCTTGGTTTTCAAATTTTGAGAGAGCCCATTGGCGCTTTCAGTATTGCTGCTGTTAAGGGGTGCAGCCGGCTCACCGTATCCCCGGCGCATGTGCTCCTGCCCCCAGCCATTCCAAAAGGCTGGGTGCGTGTGCGGCTGCAGAAAACCCAGGGATGGGGCTCCAGTGTAGGTCATGTTGTGGGACCCACCGGGATCAAGATCACCAGCGCCCTGGGGGGTGTCACACAATGGGGCATCCAGTGTAGGATGCCCCAGGGGTAGCCTAGTGGCCGGGCCTGGATCTTTTAGATTCCAGGGCATGGCCGTGTTGGTTTCCATTGGCCCCCGCAGATTTAGGGCCTCGGACCCAAACTTTCGATGGACCTGAATTTCAACCAACCGGCTCATCACTCATGATATTTTCCCTTGGTGCAACTCAGCACCATATTTAGCTGCACATTTTTTTAAAAGGCTCGCCTCCGCGCCCCCATAGATGGTGCCCAGGCTGGTTTTGCTGGACAGGGGTGACACCACACCATTTTTTTTTATTTTTAAGGATTTAACCCTTAAATTTCTTTTTTCTTTAAGGTGGGGGGTTTCCCCTAGGCCTGCTAGCAAAACCAGCGCATTGGATGCCTGATGAAACATGGCTGACCCAGTTTTATTGTGATGTACAGGTAGCTGGTGACATGAGATCATCATGGCAACTGATTATTATATGCTTCAAAATGGTAAAGGGCGACCGTCAGGGGACTGCAACAAGTTCACCTCACTGGATTTTTAAACTCTATGGGGACGATTTCACTGTTGCTGAATCACCAGTTAGGAAGGCAATGAAAGGCAATGGCACTTTTTATTCCTAAGAAAATTGGTGACATTTTTACACCTATTTACAATGTGAGAAATTAAAGAGGAGCGGACCTTCACAGTGATCCCTATCTAGTCCTTGGCACTGTAAGAATGAAGATTGCAAAAGTGAAAAGGGAAGGGAAAAACATAAAGAAGAAATAGAACATTTTGAAACTCCAAAAAGTAAACACTAGAAAGAAATTCATAGCGGAACTTTCAAACAAGTGTAATGCCCTTGCAAACACATTCCAATAGCTAAAATGAAAAGTGGGAAAAAATGGCAACAGCATAACAAGCAATGCTGTGCTAGGATCAATAACAAAATAGACTCTCCTGGATAAGTGATAAGACCTGGTCCTTACTTAAAACAAGAAGAGAAAAGAAACAGAAGATAAATCATGCCCTGGACTCTCTGGCATCCCTGCATCAGCTTCCCTGAAAACCTGAACTGAACTTTTCCCATATTCGGGCTCCCTGACCATTGCCAACAGTAGTGGGACTTCGACTTTTCTGCAGCTTTAATTCACTATTGCTTTCCAGATCTCCCTCGGTTCCTGCCTGGTGTTCCTGATTCTGCATCATACTCACACTTGGCAGTCCGGCCCTCCCCTCTGCTGAGTTTCCCCAGTCTCCACTCTCGGGGGATGTTTTGACTTGCAGCGTTATTCAATGCATGTTTTGCATGTTCGCAGAATCCAAATCAGAGGATATTTCCCAATCTCCACTGCTGCTTCACCTACAGTAAGCCCCCTTTGCCAGATGCAAGTAATGCTTCGCCGGACGCAGTTGCCCCCAAGTAGTAGTAGTAGACTGAGACTGCAGGTGGGGAGAATCTAGCTGGTGGTAACAGAAGTCCAGATGTAGCCAGGAGTCACAGATAGGTCAGTCTGTACAAGCATCAATTCACAAGTGTCAAGAGTACTCAGGGTCAAAGGTCAAACCAAGGGTCAATCATGGAAGGACATAGTATAAAGTACAAAATCGTCAGAAAGGGTATCTGGAGTCAAACACGGAAAATCTTAAAGGTACAGTACAGGAGGTTTGGGCAGAGACAAGGACAGATGAGATTCTGGGTCATACATGGATAGATTCAGAGGTCAAAGACACAAGCACCCAAATGATGGCTATAGCGGACATTTGTGAGATAGTTTAGGCTGACTATTTAGAGGCAAGTGTGTGGGGATTGGCTGGGAGCAGGGCTCAATGGCCCAAAGTATCATCAGGGCTGATTTACTAACAAAGGGTGCCCCGCCCTTATCCTTGAAGCAGCATGGTGGCTGTGTGCGCAGACATTTTTCATTGAGGTTGGCCTGACTGTTGCCCTGGGTGTTATCTTATGACGTGAGATTTAACCATTTATTTTCTCTCTGCTGGCACTTGCATTTATATCATATACTGTTATTGTCTGCACTTTAAAGTCTTATTGGAATGGGTTTCCCTGTGCAATATTAGGTAGTGTTTAAGTTTATGTGTTTTTCATGCATTTGCACTTTATATATTGATATTTTTGTTTATATTGGATTATTGTATATACACTTTTTTTGCACATATTTTTGCCATATATATTATTAATATTTTTGTAGTATTGGTTTTATGAAATTGCACATATATTTACATGTGGTTAGGATTTTTTGTGCCGGCACTAAAAGGATGGGTTATTACTATTCTAGGATAATTAATATTATTCACCCATAGGGCAGTTATTTAAGAGGCCCTTAGGGGCCATACACATTGATATAGATAAATTTGGCCATACTGGTTGTTTTTAAATTTGTCTTGTGGTGTATGTATTTTAATTTTTTGGTTTTTTTGTACTAATAAAATCATTAATATATACTGTTGATTGTAGTGGTGCTTCCTTTGGGAGATTGGTGTGTTCTTTGCACGCCCACTCCAAATTATTGTGGATATCATCAGGGCTGACCCGTCCCAACATACAATTAGAACTGTTAGCCCAAGAAAAAATGTCAGGGCTCATTGGCAGATTTGAAATTCCCTCCCGTGACTAAGCAGCCTGCCACTGGCCGCGCATCAGCACTCGAAGGGCATAAAGGAAGCGTTTGTGTGCATTCTCACACACACTCAGAGAGATGCAGGGCCAGCTGGAGGATGTGGCTGCAGCTCGAGCTGGTGCCTGAGACTGACGTGTTGGCTGGGCGACAGTCGGCATGGTGTGCACTTGGGATCCACCCAGGGAACAAAGGCTAGGTGAGTGGCTCTATGTGGCAGCATGCTTACAGAAAGATAACTGCACCGAAAAAAGGATGTGTCAAGAGGACACTAATACCAGCAAAAAGGCACAGAATGGTAGCTCAAGCTTTAGCGTCACCTATGACTGGTGTAGCTTAACAGTGTCATGCTGTTTTTGTGAAAAAGGCATGAGTCTGTATTAGCCAATCTACTTCGCACTGACACACACATCTTAAATTAGGCATAGAGGGATGCAGTGCTCACACCATCAATGTTAAATATATAACATAAATAAATGGTAGAGCTTCTGCACAACGATTAACAGACTGTGCTTAAATTAAATAACCTGGTGAAGTTCTTTCTGTAAGATGCCCCACTGTGCTCCTTATCCAAATCAGGGACCCCCCAGGAGATAACCGAAAGAGCTTTTAAAGTGGAACAACACCCAGGGGGTTCGGCCCGGAAATCTATTAGATTCCCAGGCCAACCCAATCCCTCCCCGCGGGGCATCCAAAATCAGGATGCCCCACTGTGTGAAACCCCCCAGGACGCGCACTGCACTTACCTGAATCCCGGTCCAACGGCGCATGCGTGGGCCGCGGGCGCATCTCGTGCTTCTCTCTAGCAGGGCGCGTGCCCGCACCGGCCCTGTTAGAGGGCAGCACGAGATGCGGCTGCCAGCGTGCTCGGAGCCACTGAGCTTTGACGCACTTTGACACTCATACCTCAGCTGCTCCGAGTGCGCTGATTGGAAGAGTGGCCACGCATGCGCCGTAGGAGCGGTGTGAGGTGAGTTTTATCGGAAGATCTGGAGGGTTTCACATAGCGGGGCACCCCGATAGGGGAAGTGGACCAAAACCCAGGATAGTCAAAATCCTGGGTGTTGGTCCACTTTAAATATCCAAAGTTACACAGCATTTTAATCTGCATCCACCATTTAGGTAGTAGCATGAAAATAAGAAGAAAAATGCCTCGAAACGTGTATTACCACCAAAACACAATTTTAATAATAAAAAGGGAGTAAAGTTGGGTACTCACAAAGCAGCCAGCAGAACAGAGCGTATAACAAGTGGTAAACAAAGACACTCTCTATGCTGAGATTTTGTGTGTCGTTCCTTCTTCCCTGGCTTCACTTTTTATGTTAAAGTGATATTTCAGGCAAAGGTAATTGTTCCCCCATTGTGTTGGGCACTGTCCTAAATTGTTTTCCATTTTTAGATTGAAGCAGAAATAGTCGAGATATTGGGATTTACAGGCTCAATCAATGACATTCTCTTTTTCAACCTGTCCCCCAACCAGCTCAGCAGAGTAGGACAAGATTGCTGGTCCCTTCCTCCTCCACCTTCTCCTCCACTTTCTCCTCCAGATTCATCACATTGCTGTCAGCTCATTATTATGCAGCATCACAGATCCAATGGCCATGCCCACTTTTTCAGAAGAAAATTCATAAGCTGAACATTTAGACGTGAATTTCTCTGCCATTTCTTCTTTAATTTAAAAACAGAAAAAGTTTAGGACAGTTCCAAATGAAGCCCAACTCAATGGTGTAACAATTACCTTTACCTGCAGTAGCACTTTAAGCTGTTATACTGTTTATTGTTTGAGAGATTTTAATTAGAACTGCACTTGAGTATTTTTATTCATCAACGTTAAACAGATGTTTCTTAAACCAGGCTCATATTCCTTGATTCATTAAACTTGCATTAAAACAACAATTAAAATTAAAGATTTTTTTCCTGTTTTATTTAAAAAAGGCATATGTTTAAATAATCTGTGATTCAATTTTTTTTTTGATCTTTTTATCCACCAAAGTTTTAGATCTGAGCACTTCCATCTTGAGCATGCTTCATGAAGCGGCATCCCATGCTCTGTGCACTGCTCCGTGGGAAGCCGTATTGTCGATCATTAGTATGCGCGGAATATGGCACTGATTGTATGGTAAGTTTTTATGGGCAATCTTGGGGGTTTTACATAGTGGGACATACCAAATCAGGCTGCCCCAGGGGCAAGGAACAGAACCCGGGATAGAGAAAAGAACAGGTTTTGTTCTGATTTAACATAGTTTAAACATGACTGGCTAATTCTGAACACAATCACATCTGTGAGGCTCACCGGTTAGCAGGTCCAGGTTAGTAGATATCACCCAATCTCTGCTGCTATGTTCACCTTTAGACAATCCCCATTTGCCGAAACGCAAGCAGGCCTCAATGGACACGGATGCTCCCAGGTCTTACAAGTGCAAACGATATCGAGGGCTGGACCTGCAAGTGGCTGAGCGTAAACCAATGTCAGGAGTAATGTCATGGGGGATTGACTTTGGTGTGTGGGCTTCCCTGGCACCTTACTCCTTGGGGTAGCACTGGTGGGCAAGCTGGCAGGGCAGGGGATCTGTGCCCAGCTGCATAGCATGGAGGGGCAGGGGACACGTGTATGAAGATAATGAGGGAGGAGGTGCATTTTTTTGGGAGTAAAATTTGATTTGGACGAACCCAAAATGTAGCTCATCTATAGTCACCAGCAGTTATGTGGCAGGTAGAACAGCAGCTAGAACCATTGTTTGGGGGTGGATTCTAAACTATTTAGCTATGGTCTGTAACCTTTTCCATCTGAGAATCAGCAAACCTTCTACATAATACACTTCCGTAAATATGTGTTATGAAGATTAGACTTTGATAGATCCATGTTCTTTAAATAAAACAGGTCGCCCCCTCACACCTGCTTGTCATCCCATTGTTTGAAAACCCCTGACTATTTTCACCTTCAAATTATCTGCTAATCCTAAAAATTCACATACTTTTGCCACTACAGATATGTTATATTTGAACATTTTCCATAATAAATGACCAAGAGGCCGATTCATTAATAGCGCCAGGTAGCGACAGATGAGCGACTGTAGCGTGATTTTTTCAGCGCCAGCCAGTATTCGCTGTGCTTGGCCGGCATTAGCTTGATGACAGCGACTCTGGGCTGGGGGGTCGCTGTTTCACAGGTCCAGCGTTGTATGTGAGTGCCTGACAACGAATGGCCAGAGCGAACGGCTAGCTTCATATTCATCAACAAATCACGCTCCGAATGTGCTGTCGCTGTCCATTCCTTGTTTAAACCCCAGAGCGCTGGCGGCGATGTGTATTAACTAGTTTTTAACCCCTAAACAACCATATTTTTTGAATGTAACATTATACATGTTTTTAGAATCATTTTGTAATATGAATACATTAATCTCAGACCTGTTAGATCAATTCTGCACATATTTTTTTTAATTTTTTTTTTGACTTAAAAATAAATCCTAACATTGCAGAAGTGTTCTCCGATTTTTTGACATTAAAAAAAAAAAAAAAAAAAAATTAATACCAATTAATTATGAATAATTATAGATTGCTCCATTGAAATGCATTGGACATCGCCAGGGAGCGACAGCTCATACCTGGCGCTGTGAGGGAATTTGCAGCGGCGCTGTTCGGTCCAGGCGGCTTCATGATGAATGCCGCGCTAGCCGTCGCTCTCGCCGGCGCTAGCCTCATTTTGCTTGATAAATGCGTCATTGTGACCGCCGCCGGGCGTACTTGAGTTGGTAGTCGCCGTTAGCTGCCGCTACCTGGCGCTCGTCAGACACTACCTGGCGCTATCGCTTGATGAATAAGGGCCCAAGTCTAATATTCTTTATTCATTTGCTCAGTTTAGTTCATTTTATTTAGTTTGAGAAGTTACATGGAAATCTGATGTAGTTTTAGGTCAAAGTGATGCAGAAAATAGAAAGGTACACAAACATTCAAACGTATTTAGTTTTAATTTTTAATATACAGTTTTAATGTTTCACTCTTTAAGTGCTTTTAGGCCCAAATTGAATTTTAACAAATTGCTCTGATGTAAAAAAAAAACAGGACTCACCTCTTTTCTCTTTCTAGCACCAGGCGATATCCTCATCTTCCATTGGACCTCTGGCATCTTCTTTCAGACTATAGTGCAAGGAGTAAGCTGGCAGGAAAGCCCTCCAATTCCCCTGTCACTCACAGTGACATCAGAGGAAGTTCCTCTAATGTCACTATGAGTGGCAGGGGCCATGTTTGGCTTTCTCCGCAGTTCAGTCCTTGCCATTTAAAAGGCCCCCTCCTGCAGCAGGAGGTAAGTAGTGGGATGACCAGTGCGGGGCGTTAAGTTTGTATCCTCCGCCCTGCAAGAAGATGCTAGAGGGCAGTGGAGGATGGCATGAGATAGCATCAGACAGCATGGGGCAGCACCCAGTATTTTTCATAGCCCAAGGCAGCTTACTCTCCTGAATGCCGGCTAGTGAGCTGACAAGGAAGAGGATCTGTGTCCTTAGCCTGGCTGCAGAGTGGGGAATGGTGTGGCTCAACTGCATCAGAGGAAAGAATGGGAGGAGGTGGTTTGTTTTTTATTTTAAAACTATTTTAGGGAAAACATCTATCAACACAAACCCTGAGAAAATTGGCTTCTTGACAAATTGATTTTTTCCTGAAATTAGAAATTCTGATTTGGCCAAAATGGTTTGTTCATCTCTAGTCAGAAGGTCCACAATATTGGCTTTAGCTGTGTTTGAGAGCCACCGCCATTTTGATAGATTGGTTTCTAAGTCCGCCTCTGCCTTTAGGCACCTCTTCTGTAGAACAGCGAAATTGCATATGCAAGAGTTTTTCCTAAAATTATTTAAAAGAAAACCTTTTTTTCAAGCTTACTGCACAGGTATCCTGAAGCAGTTTTCAAAGCCCAGTTATAGTGAGCCTTACCTCACCAAAAATTTTGGATTAGCCACTGTGTGTTGCTTAAAAAAAGCTCTTCATATTATACGTTTGTATCACTAAATCGACCTATCCCTTCCTCTTTGCTAAGCCCAATTTGGAAGATAAAATACAACTTACAGGGGTGGGAAATATGCACGGAAGCTGAAGCTAGGACCTTGAGTGACAAGTCAGTCAACCAATCCTGTGCAGCAGTGTGAGTGTACTGGTTTTTCACTCCAAATGACATTCAAGCCCTCTCTGCTAGGCAGAGCCCGAAATGGGCTAAGCACAGGGGGAGCGAGGGGTGGCTGTAGGGTTACAAAAAGCTTGGACTTCTTCAAATATGGTATGTGAAAGTATGTTATAAAATGCAATGCTATCATTATGTAATATAACATAATATATTATAAAATAAACTGCAACTGCGGATACCCATATATTGCCTTCCGATTCCCCCTTCCGTGTCTAAAAAAAATCTAAAAACCTCTAGTGCATTCTAAGTAGTCCCTTTAAACCAAAATCAACCACCAAAACAGGCAACACTGTATAGGTGGATTGTGAGCAACATATTCATTTCCCGAGACACACTTTACATAGGAAGCTCAGTCATTAATGAAGCGTGTTAACATTTACTCACAACAGACACAATAAGGATATGATTTAAGAAAAAAAATCCTGTGGTACGGACATGCATGTTTGATTCTGAATGTATTACCATCTGCTCTGAATTAATTGAAGTACCGCTTTAAGAATAGTTCATTAGTGTGGTTTTGTAGGACCCAAGAACGTGGGTAGAGGATGAGCTTTTAGTCACGGAAATGGGAACATCCTTTATATGTAAATGATAATGGTTTCTTAGATGAAAGTATATACTTTATACAGTCATTTAAAACTTGTATTTTTTTTTTTATTTTTTTTATGGGATTGTGCCACACACTGTATATTTTTAGGAATCTGAAACATTAAGAACATTATTAATACATTAATATTAGCTTTTAAACAGGATTCTTTATTTAAATGTGAAATTAATACTAACATACTTTAGTGTCTGTCTGGCCCTGACTCTTTGAAAAGTCTTTTGATTACTTTTTTCATCTCTGATCCTAGAAACAGATGATGTAAACTGCAGAAAGGGCTTTACACTCAGCACATGTATTTTTTAAATGTTGGTATTAGCCATTATATGATTACAAAATTACGAAATTACAAAATGTAAAAAAATGGTTTCTTAGCGGCCAGTCACTTAGTATATAACATGTTATAAAGTAACTCAGGACTGAAATAAGTCAAAATTAATAATGTAGCTGCATTTTTATAATAATGTATGAAGAATACTAACTATACCATACATATATTTCATTTAATGTATATGAAATAGTTAGCATTTTAAAATTGTTAATAAAAAATAAGTGTCTAAAAATATTCTACATTTTGAAAAAACAAAATGATTAGGGATGAGCGAACCGGTTCAGACCAACTGGAACTCGCTCAGAATTTCAGGGAAAATTCGATTCGGCACGAACCCGAATTTTTTTGGGTTCGTGCCGATCGAATTTTCCCTGAAATAGAAAAAAAAAAATGCCGGCATGGTGGGAGCGTCCTCTGATGACAGCTGAGAGCGCCGCCGGCCTCCACGCTCCGGCGCCGCTCTCAGCTGTCATCAGAGGACGCGTCATCAGAGGGCGCCTGAGAGCGGCGCCGGCCTCCACGCTCCGACCATGCAGGTAAGTGTTTGCTTTTTAAACAAATGCTGGCATGGTGGGAGCGGGCAGGCCGGCTGCGCTGTCAGCGGGCCGGCTTCCGCCGCTGGCCTGCCCGCTCCCACCATGCCGGCATTTTTTTTTTCAGATGAGCGATTCGTGAAAGTTCGATTCGGGCGAACCCGAATTCTTGGGGAAATTCGCCGAATCGCCCGAATCGAACTTTCAAGAAGTTCGCTCATCTCTAAAAATGATGAACAAAACTTTGCAAATAAATAAACATTGTGTTTTATTGTTTACATTGTATAAATTAACATCTATTCTTAAGTTATGTTATTTTTGTGCATAATTAAGCCTATATTGTTACTTTGTGCATTGTGTTACAAAGGCCTTGGTGGCTCTTTTAGTTAGTTAGTTAGGTTTCAAGTGTACATGGCAAATATATCATTTTCAGGTATACATGATTTAAAGTAGGAAGACACTTTCAGTATCTATTTTGCTATGCTCTGTATACAGTAAATATTCACATAAACGTCTATTCTACTTATGGAAACGATTTACATTGGTCTTATTCGGACATAATCTTTAGAACAATTAATACGCTAACCGAATTTTAAATGCCGTTGGTAATTTGACTACTAATTTGATTGTCGGTTGTCTCAATGTTGTCTTGATGACAATCAGAACTATTCAGTTGATTGAACATTGTCCCATCCTATTGACTCATGCCACCATATATAATCCTTAAACACATGATGTGTGCTATTTGGGAGCTAAATTTCAGTGATTTTCTAAGCAAATCATATTTGTCCATTTCGATGTTGTTTGTTATTTTAGTAGGTAAATGTGAGCATTTTCTGTTTACTGTACCTTAGTAAATGCAAAGCTTTTTGAATAGACAATATGTTACCATTAGCATAATTTTATTTACATTTCTGTACAAAAAATAAGATTCCATGTCCTACTGACTTATTTGATAGCAAATCTGCCTTTATATTTGTAAGCTGGCAGGTGCTGTATAAAGATACAAACCTCTGTGATTTTTTGTTGTTGCTGTCTGCGATCCATCTTGAAAATATGCACGATGCACGAGTCCCGATACCACAAAACATTGCTCAAAGAAAACTCATAAGTGTTGATTCAGCAACATGTGTAATTTATTTACTCACTTTTTTGTGAGAAAATGCTTTTTGCTATTATTTTTTCCCTTGATGCAATTCAGTACCACATTTAGCTGTGCACATTTTTGCACATGTGCTGTTTCAACCCTAAAAGGTTCACATGAACAGTATGTCAATTGTCATTTTTTATTGGGGTTTGGATTTGTTACCCTTGTCGTTGAAGGCTCATATTTATCTAGATCACATTTATCTAGATCACATTAAACAATCAAAACTTTAGTTAAGATAGGTCTTCATTGGCCAGCTTAGCAGGCACAGTGTAGCACAGCCAAGCATAGCTATGCTAAACGCATGTTTTAATGTTTTTATATCTGCAAATGACTGAAATGACAGTATACAGCCTTTCTTTGCAGAGCATAGTTATGGCAGTTTTACCTTACCTAAAAACACTGATATATTTTATTTTAATTTGTGAACTTTGTGAATTGTGTACTAAGATGGGAGAGCACATGGCATGTAATCAGCTCTATCGATGTTATATCAATCTTTAAAAGACGTTATATACTGTATTGATCTAATAATGTCACTAGAAAACTTCAAAATTTGCATTTGTACAAAATAAATTCAAGTAAACCAACACAGCCAATTACAAATGATTTAAAAGAGTGACAATAAAATGCTGACTTGCTGCTGCCCAATACGTGGTGTGATTTGATTTAATAAAAATTCACAATCTGGAGCTTTTCCACCATTTGGTTAGTGATTGCAATATTTAATGTTAAGATCTTGTTGTTTTTGCACTCTTTTTCAAGATGTGAAGGCTAATTTAAGACTAGCGCCACGTATTGCCAGGTGAGCGTCTGTGTAGCGGCGCTTAGAGCGACCGCTAGTAGATGCTGCAAGCGGGTGTCGTGCGCTGTGACCTAGCTTAGTCGCCGGACAAGTGGCGCTGTACTATCCTGTCCAGCATTGATAAATGTGATGTGTGCAGGGCACTGTAGAAGCACTTTCCCTGATTCACTGCAGAGCCAATAGCGAACACTAGGTGGTGTCCCGACGTCAAAGCGCCCAAGCTTACGCTACATCTAACAACAGGACAATGCTGCAGCGAGCGAAAGGTAGTGGCAGTTAAGTGCATCCGACACTGAAGCCCGTATTCAAGAAAAAACTACACACAACCAGCGTCTGCATTCTAAAACTGGGCGCTCTAGTGTTGAGCGCCAGAAGCTGTGTGATAAAAGTCTGTTTCTCAACACATATACACCAGCACCAGAGCGAAGACATATGGAATGACATTGTTTTAACACTGTGACAATGACACTGCAATGGCCGACCTGCACATACAATTCTGCATACAAAATACAAACAAAAAAACAATAAAAGTGTTTGGTTGCTGGGCAGGAGAGGCCACACAATGATTTGAGGCAAAAATTGTAAATTTTACATTAGCAACACGCTATTTAAACACAACCAAATGGAACACCATTGAAATGTATGGGAAAGCCCTACTGAGCGACAGGTACTACATGGTGCTGCTGAACCTAGAGCATCAGCGCTATACACTCACCGCTAGTGATACATGTGACGCTACATGAAGCTTTTAGAGGAGCTCACCAGATTGACTTCTTAAATGTGGTTTTCACATACAGCGCCCAGTGTTCACCCAATGATACATGCTGCTACATGCCACTGCCTGGCGTTATCGTTTCTTAAATAGCCCCCATGGTAGCAAGGGCCACAAATAAGATGGTGCCAAGTCAGCCCACAACATCGCCAATGATCCTCACCTCACAGTGTGCCTCCCAGCTGGTCAATGGCTTATTAGCTAAAGCTTTCAGCATTTTGTGTTGGGGGAAGAGATTGTGGCCACATTGTATATCTGCAGCTTTACATTTTTATGTTAAGTTAGTAGCTATTTCTAACACTAAATGAAAGACGTCACCCGTAACCTGAAATGTGCCTGTGGATTTCTAGACATTGTAACAACAAATAATTAGATTCATTTAAAATTCCATGGTGTAAATAAGAAAGTGAAGAGATTATTCAATACTGCTGTTGGGTGTGATTTTCATACGATTATTTTTCATTACATGGCTCAACTGAAAGTATGGATTTCTGCTTGAAACAAAGCTTAGGATTTCGACTATCTAGTTACTATTTAGTTTCCTGCCCCGCAGATCGCCCATACAAACTCACCTTTCCCGGGCAAACGGTATATGTCCGGGTTCTCGTCCAATTTGAGCTATAGCCATGCATATTTGATACTTGGCAAATTGCTCTGTTTACAGCAATCTGAAGCAGAATAGGCCACATCTAGAGATGAGCAAATCGATTCGGACGAACCCGAATTCGTTCCGAAGTTCATGAAATATTCGATTCTGAACGAATCCGAATTTCCCCACGATTCGATCGATCAAATTTTTCCTTTAAAGTGGACCAACACCCAGGATTTTGACTATCCTGGGTCTTGGTCCACTTCGGTGGGGCACCCCCGATCGGGGTGCCCCGCTGTGTGAAACCCCCCCGACCCCCAAGAAAAACTCACCTCTCCCCGCTCCCAGCGCCGACGGACAAGCGATTTGACAGCCGCTTGTCCGTGGCTCCTCCGCCGCCGCCTCCCGCGCGTCCCTCTTGACGCGCGCGCCCCCGCGCCGGCCATTCACAGACGGCCGGCGCGGGGGCGCGCACGCCTAGAGGGGCGCGAGGGAGGCGGCGGCGGCCGGCCGGCGCCGAGACTAAGGTAAGGGGGTTTGGGGGTTCTGGGGGGTTTCACCCCGCGGGACATCCCGATCTCGGATGTCCCGCGGGGAGGGAGGTGATCGGCCTGGGAATCTTATAGAGGGTGATGGTCCACTTTAAACTCCATTTACTGCAATTACAGGCATTGTAAAATGGTTTATGCACATATCTTGACATATCCCCTGGGGCAAGGTATCATGGGAAGGTCACATGCAGCCTATCAGCAGCCAGGAACCCCGGTGACGTCACAGCACTATATAAGCGGCGGCCATCTTGCTGGTGCGCATTTCAGCGTTGTATTGCGGCGAGAACGGAGCTGGGTAGAGACAGGGAAAGACAGGGAAAGACAGAGAGCCAGGGAGAGCCACAGAGAGCCAGGGAAAGATCGAGGCAGGGACAGCAGATAAAGTGACAGAGAAAGCTTTTTTTTTTTATTTTCATTTGATTTAATAGCCAGATCACAGTTTTAAATAGTTTTTGTGTCTGCTGTAAAAAACCCTGCCCACTGGGCATCCCATATTAGCACATTTAACCCTATCTGTTACACACAAGCAGCTCTTAAAAGGGATTTCATCTAAATAGAGCACAGTTTTAATTGTTTTTGTGTCTGCTGTAAAAACCCCTGCCCACTGGGCATCCCATATTAGCACACTTAACCCTATCTGTTACACACAAGCAGCTCTTAAAGGGGATTTCATCTAACTAGAGCACAGTTTTAATTGTTTTTGTGTCTGCTGTAAAAACCCCTGCCCACTGGGCATCCCATATTAGCACATTTAACCCTATCTGTTACACACAAGCAGCTCTTGAAGGGGATTTCATCTAACTAGTCCAATTTTTGGGCTCCTGCTGCTACTGCTGCCAACTCCAGTGTGTCTTTAGGCCAATTTTTGGGCTCCTGCTGCTGCTGCCAACTCCAGGGTGTGCCTTTAGGCCAATTTTTGGGCTGCTGCTGCCAACTCCAGTGTCTCTTTCAAGCAATATTTGGGCTCCTGCTGCTGCCAACTCCAGTGTGTGTCTTTAGTCCAATTTTTTGGCTCCTGCTGCCAACTCCAGTGTCTCTTTCAAGCAATGTTTGGGCTCCTGTTGCTGCTGCCAACTCCAGTGTCTCTTTCAGCCAATGTTTGGGCTCCTGCTGCTGCTGCTGCAAACTCCAGTGTGTCTTTAGGCCAATTTTTGGGCTCCTGCTGCCAACTCCAGTGTCTCTTTCAAGCAATGTTTGGGCTCCTGCTGCTGCTGCTGCCAACTCCAGTGTCTCTTTCAAGCAATGTTTGGGCTCCTGCTGCTGCCGACTCCAGTGTGTCTTTATGCCAATTTTTGGGCTCCTGCTGCCAACTCCAGTGTCTCTTTCAGCCAATGTTTGTGCTGCTGCTGCCAACTCCAGTGTGTCTTTAGGCCAATTTTTGGGCTCCTGCTGCCAAGTCCAGTGTCTCTTTCAAGCAATGTTTGGGCTCCTGCTGCTGCCAACTCCAGTGTCTCTTTCAAGCAATGTTTGGGCTCCTGCTGCTGCTGCTGCCAACTCCAGTGTGTCTTTAGGCCAATTTTTGGGCTCCTGCTGCTGCTGCTGCCAACTCCAGGGTATGTCTTTAGGCCAATTTTTGGGATGCTGCTGCCAACTCCAGTGTCTCTTTCAAGCAATGTTGGGCTCCTGCTGCTGCTGCCAACTCCAGTGTGTCTTTGGGCCAATTTTTGGGCTCCTGCTGACAACTCCAGTGTCTTTTTCAGCCAATGTTTGGGCTCCTGCTGCTGCCAACTCCAGTGTGTCTTTAGGCCAATTTTTGGGCTGCTGCTGCCAACTCCAGTGTCTCTTTCAAGCAATGTTTGGGCTCCTGCTGCTGCTGCCAACTCCAGTGTGTCTTTAGGCCAATTTTTGGGCTGCTGCTGCCAACTCCAGTGTCTCTTTCAAGCAATGTTTGGGCTCCTGCTGCTGCTGCCAACTCCAGTGTGTCTTTAGGCCAATTTTTGGGCTCCTGCTGGCAACTCCAGTGTCTCTTTCAGCCAATGTTTGGGCTCCTGCTGCTGCTGCTGCCAACTCCAGGGTGTGTCTTTAGGCCAATTTTTGGGCTCCTGCTGCCAACTCCAGTGTCTCTTTCAAGCAATATTTGGGCTCCTGCTGCTGCTGCCAACTCCAGTGTCTCTTTCAGCCAATGTCTGGGCTCCTGCTGCTGCTGCTGCCAACTCCAGTGTGTCTTTAGGCCAATGTTTGGGCTCCTGCTGCTGCCAACTCCAGTGTGTCTTTAGGCCAATAGTCCAGTGTCTCTTTCCTGCAATGCTTGGGCTCCTGCTGCTGCTGCTGCCAACTCCAGGGTGTGTCTTTCAGGCAATATATGGGCTCCTAATGCTGCTGCCAACTCCAATGTGTTTTTCAGGCAATATATGTGCTCCCTATGCTGCTGCCAGGTCCAGAGTGTGTCTTTCAGGCAATACTTGGGCTCCCTATGCTGCTGCCAAATTCAGGGTGTGTTTTTTAGGCAATATATGGGCTCCCTATCCAGCTGCCAACTCCACTGTGTGTCTTTCAGGCAATATATGGGCTCATCATGCTGATGCCACCTCAAGGCTCTGTAATTGTGCCGCTTTGCGTCAGCGAATCTTATAGCGACGCCTCTGATCTGCATGTCATACTTCTTTACAATACTATTTCACTAACCCAGCATGCATCCTATGCATGTTACAGCCAAGCAAAACGTTCTGCAACCCTATGGAGGCTCTTGGACGCCCAGAAATAGCCGTTTTTAATAGCGTTTCGTCGCAAATAAATTCGGACCGAAAGATTTTTCCAGGAAAATTCGGCAAATCAGCCGAATCGAATTTTCAAAAGTTCGCTCATCTCTAGCCACATCCCCTGCAGCTTGCGTGCTCCCGTCTCAGCCTATCTGAATGGCTAGGTGTGGGAGCGCGCACAGCCCAAAGATGCAGGGGATGTGGCCGTGTTACATGGTGTTTAAATCAGGAAGGCTGCCAGGGAGGTTGCTAGGAAGAAAGTGAGTTTGTGGCTACTCAGAGGCATTTACATAGCGGGACATCCCAATTTAAGATGCCCCCGGGGAAAGGCCAGAGACCAGGCCTCAAAGCTTTTAGAATCCATGGCCAGCCATGCAGGGTTTTGTTTCGCATTCAACCATGGTGTCAAGAGGAATACTCACACATGCCAACAAAAAAGGTGAACTCTGGGACTAATGCCCCAATAGCCACCAAAAAGGGAGCACAACCCAAAAAGACATTTACAAACTCATTTTATTCAAAAACACTACAGACACAATTAAAAAACAACATGTAACAACACAATTAAAATCAACTCCCACTCACCAGAAAAGAGAACCATCCTGGGGCAGGAATTACACAGATACAAAGCGAAGATTGTCTTCCTCCAGGAGACCCATTTTAAAAGAGGTGCGGCCCCAGGACTCTGTAGTAGGCGGTTCCCCCATGTATTCACCAGCTGCGCTGCAGACGTTAAAAAAAAGGGAGTAGCGATTATGCTGGCCAGAGACGTACCCTTTGTCTCAAAAGAGGCCTGGAGTGATGAGTCGGGTAGGGTGGTGTTAGTCAAGGGGCTTATTGATCAAAGAATGTATACATTGGCCTCCATATACGCCCCCAACCAGGGTCAGATCCAATTCCTAAAGAACACCCTGGAAAAGATAGAGAAGTTCATGGAAGGAGATGTAATATTGGGGGGAGACTTTAACTTAACCATAGAGCCCCTGCTGGATACATCAGCGGGCAGATCTGCGGTCTCCCATTTGGCCTTGAGATCTCTGAGGAAAAAGCTACACGGCTTGCAGCTGGTGGATGCATGGCGCGTCAGAAACCCAGGGGCACGGGATTACTCTTTTTACTCTAGTGTTCATGGGACATACTCCAGGCTGGACTATATTTGGATCTCCCACAGATTACTGAGCCAGGCCACAGGAGACGGGATATACCCGATCTCCTTTTCGGACCATGCCCCGGTCTTCCTTGATCTTTCACTTATAGATAGAGCCCCACCACCCTCGAGCTGGAGACTGAATGAGTCACTCCTTGGGAACACTGCGGTAGCAGAGGACATAAGGGAGGGCCTGGAGTCCTACTTCAGAACTAATGATAATGGGGAGGTCTCACCACTGACGCTCTGGGAAGCACATAAGAGTGTAATAAGGGGAACATTGATCAGCCACGGGGCGAGACTCAAAAAAGAAAGACTAGCTCAAATAGTGAAGCTCACGGAAAAGGTACAGGGCCTGGAGCTGTCACATAAGCAATCTGAGGCAGTGACAGTACTTGGTGAACTGACCCAAGCAAGGGAGGCCCTTAACGCTATACTGAGGCAAAAGGCCAAACACATACTTAGGAGATGCAAGCGTTCCTACTACGAACACGGCAACAAGAGCAGCGCATTACTGGCCAGGGCCCTTAGACAGCAGTACTCACAGAACTTCATAGCAGAAATTCTGGATGACGCTCAGCAGAGGCACCACACCACTGAGGGGATAGCAGACACGTTTAGAGCTTACTATTCAAACTTATATAACCTACGCGGGGGTGTAGGAGAGCAGACGCGCCAGGGCACAATGGAGGAGTATTTAGAGGGCTCTGGTATACCAGTGGTCCCGGAGGAGATCGCAGCGATGCTGGAGGACCCGATAGGGATCGAGGAGCTGATGGAAGCAATTAAACAGTCCCCCGGGGGGAGGGCTCCGGGACCTGACGGGTTCTCCACTAAATACTATAAAACCTTCGCCCCGGTATTGGGCCCACGCATGATAGAGGCATGGAACTCGATATTGGACCCGGGGGCCCCGGGCTCATTCTCCTGCAGAGAGCTGGAGGCTCATATATCCGTCCTCCACAAGCCGGGTAAGGACCCCCTATCATGCAAAAGTTACCGCCCCATCTCCCTCCTCAACGTGGACCTGAAGCTATATGCCAAAATACTAGCCAATAGGTTAGCGCCGGTGGTGGCTCAGGTGGTTCACTTGGACCAAACGGGCTTCGTGTTGGGGAGGGAGGCCAGGGACAATGTGGTGCGGGCACTAAGTGCAGTTCATGTGGCGCAAAATGCAGACATCCCTATGATGCTTTTGTCCACAGATGCTGAGAAAGCCTTTGATAGGGTGAGCTGGCCGTTCCTAACGGAGACCCTCAGACATGTAGGCCTTGGGGACAATATGAGGAGATTCATTGGGGCCCTGTACACGATACCCTCAGCCAGGGTCAAGGTGAACGGCCATCTCTCAGCTCCTGTGGCCATTTGCAACGGAACTCGTCAGGGTTGCCCCCTTTCACCCCTGCTGTTCGCCTTGACCCTGGAACCATTTTTGTGCAGGGTCAGGGGAAATGTGGACGTGGGGGGACTAGTAATTGGCGGCGACACCCACAAGGTCGCGGCCTATGCAGACGACCTCCTGTTTTTTGTCACGAACCCCGTGGTCACGATACCGGTCCTAATGAAGGAATTCGAGGTTTTTGGAAAGTTATCCTTCTTTAAAATTAACTTCGACAAATCGGAAGCCCTGAATGTGTCACTCCCGGGGGACAAGGCCAGGAACCTTCAACAGACATTCTCCTTTAAGTGGGCCAGGACCTCGATATCATACCTAGGCACTCAGCTGCCATCCCGGTTGTCGAAGATCCTGGAATTGAACTTCCTGCCTTTGTCCCAGAGGATAAAAGCGGATTTGAATAGATGGGACTCCCCCACCTTCTCTTGGATGGGCAGGGTAAACATAATCAAAATGTCAGTATTACCAAAAATCCTGTTCCTATTCCAAGCTCTCCCAATTAGCATCCCTCTGTATTTCTTCACAGCCCTGGACAGGATCTTGATGGGGTTCGTTTGGCAGAAAAAAAGACCTAGGCTCAGACGGCAGCTGTTGTGTAAGCCCAAACATATGGGGGGCATGGCGCTGCCGGATGTCCGTTCCTACTGGCTGGCCTCGCACCTCCAAAGAGTCTGCGAGTGGCACACATGTAAGAACACGAAAAGGTGGGTGCAACTGGAGCACGCCTTGGCTTCGGCCCCTCTAGATGCTACAGTCTGGAACAGAGATACATACAGACCGGGGTTAGGCTCCCACCCAACAGTGGCAGCTACTTTGGAGGCCTTCCGGTCCCATAGGGAGCGCCCGGGGGTATCTCCATGGCCCTCTCCCATGATTGCTCTGATGGACAACCCCCCGCTCCTGAGTTGCACCAGGGCGGCGCTCAGGGACTGGGGAAGGGCGATTCAGCTACGGGGCGGTGATCTGATCACGGGGGCGGGGTGGGTCTCCGTTAGTGAACTGAGGACCAAACTAGGGAACGGTGACCTTGACCCCTGGACGCTCCTTCGTTTCCAATCAATTTTGTCCCGGATGGGATTCCGGAGGGAATGCATCAGGGGGCATACAGAGTTTGAAAGGATTTGCCTTGAGGGGCAAGCATACCCACACCTGATCTCTAAACTATATTCACTTCTTATCGGCGAGCAAGCCATCCCTCCGGCATTCTGGGGAGACTGGGAGTCCGACCTGGGTAGAACAATAGGGGAGAGGGAGAGGAACAAAATAGCGACTCTAGCCCACAAGTCCTCAGTAGCCACGAGAATTCAAGAAGCTAACTATAAACTGCTGACGCGCTGGTACTACACCCCTGATAGACTAGGTAAAATGTTCGGCCAGGCTGACTCGGGATGTTGGAGATGTGGCAATGAGAGAGGGACATTATTTCACATTCTATGGACCTGCCCCGGGATTCGGGATTACTGGGGCGCGGTATTGCCCATTATCACGCAACTTACTGGGGCGCAGTTGGGAGAGGACCCGGCCCAGGTTCTGCTCCATTCCACTAAAGTCCCGATAGGGAAGTACAAAAAATCTCTGCTGGTCCACCTGCTGAACGCGGCTAAACAGACAATACCCAGGTTCTGGAAGCAAAAAAAGGCTCCCTCAGTTAGGGATTGGGTAAGGGAGGTCATGAGCGTCAAGGAGATGGAGGACCTAACACTTTCCTTACATGACAGAGATGAACAGTATAGAACTACCTGGCTGCCTTGGTTAATTTATGAGGAATCGGCAGAATTTAAGAGCCTATTTATGTAATAGCCCTGGGACCGACTCCGCACCCCCCATCCTCCCCATGTACCATAGTCCAGGCGGAAAGGGATGTATTAGCTGTGCAGTCGGGGGCGGACACGCAGAGATGTGCGCCGACTCGGGCGCTGAGTCCCACACGCCACACACACACCCCCCCCCCCCCACATTCCCATTTCTGTTCCCCTCCCTACCGCTTTCCCCCTTATCGGGTTGACGCCTTAGACATGCGCGATGCTACAGGAGCTGCTCCCCCCGGTGGGCGGTGTGGCAGCTCACACCTGTCTTAGGTGGGGTGGGCATCGCACTCCCTGGGGGGATCAGAACAGTATGACACCAGGCGGTGGAGATCGGGATCTAACTATACAAGAGTCTCGCCCCCCCTGTTTCGGGGGTTGCGACAGCCACCTCCCCGCGGAATAACGAGCTGCAATGGCAGAATCTGTTTTACACTGATATTATTACTTGTGTCTTAGCAAATGGTGTGCCCGACCGACCTTCTTACCCTGTACTGTATTGTATTATATGTCTAAATGTATGTAACATACAAAAATGTAAAACCCTTAAATAAAGAGTATTAAAAAAAAAAAATCAACTCCCACTGACCCCAGTCCACAGCTAATCCTTTAAGTGACCCACAAAAATTCTAGTATACAAATTTTTTAAAATATATAGAAAAACTGTATCTATAAGCGTATAATAAAAGGATCGATACAAAAACAAAAGACACCTTTATGTGATGACATGTGATCTACTGAAAGATATATATTTTCCAAGTGTACAGCACGGCCTGTTTCATTCAATCATTACTTCTGGGTATTCCACCACAAGGTGGCGCAGTTGACTGCAGAAGACTTGTGGCTCCTCCCGGCCCTATAAAAAGCCAGGAATCACCAATAGACCCCCAGTGTTTTCTCTGCAGTCATACTGCGAAGACCAGAAGATGGCTCTCTATTCTCTACTCTCTATTCTCTTGCTCGGCCTCCCCCCCTCCTTCTATCCCGCTCGTTATGCTGCAGCCTTCCTCCTGCGTTGCCCTCTCACCTCTCTCTCCTTTCCCTCTCCCCGGCATGGCCGTTGTCGGGAAGGGGGGGCGGGAGGGAGGGGGAGGTGTTGTTCGGGTGATGGCGTTGGCTGTTTCAGTCTTGTGCACCCCCGCAGCGGGCGTACTACACTCCGCGGCGGGAGGCGCCATAACTGGCTGCGGTGTGTCTCTTTGGGCGCTCGGCGCCTCTTCTAGGAGGCGGCGCCGTGAGGGCCACTTCGCGCCCTTCATTGGGGGCGGCGCCGTGGGATGATGCATATCGCGTCATCCTCCCACGGCCCGCCCCTTGAGGTTCCGTACGGCGGCGCCATCTTGCTGTATGCTGCGTAGGAGCTGCTGGAGACCACCCTACATTGCTGCTGGCGATCTTTTTGTGTACTGGACCCTTCCCTGTGGTCTGACTGTCGCTGCGTGAGCACTACGCCCACTTGCTTTTGGTCTGTAAGTTCTCTGTGGGGGTTTACTGTTTGGGCATGTGACGCGGGATACTTATGGCTCCCATGCTTATGTTTTTCAGGGGATAGCAGCTGATGGCTTCTCCCGGTTCCATACTCCTCCCCCCTCCCTCTCCTGGCCCCTTGTCTGTTGGCATTCCTTGGGGGCATCCCGGGTGGCTTCTATTAGCCATTATCCTGTGTTGGGCTATTGTGCCTATAATAATCACCATATGGAGGCTTCTGGGGATAGCGAGCTTGGGGGCCCCTCGGGGCAGCCTCGGCTGTGTGTCATGTGTGGGGCATCCCCTTTGAGTGGTGGTGGCGCGGTTTGTGTGCCATGCGCCCATAGTATAATTGTGGATCAGGCTGGGCCTGCGTTCCCTATGGCATCTCCTGCCCCTCCGTGCCTGCATTTAGCCCCCAGTGAGGGGGATACTAGCAGGAGGTTGCAATCAGATCTGGCGCTGCGTGTGGCCAGCATTGAGCGGCAGTTGGCCCAACCGGCGGCGGGCAAGGCCTCTAGCAAGGAGCGACACCTTGACACTGCGTTGTCCCTATTTGCCGAGAAGGATGAGGGCCTTGATGTGTATGGCAGCCGTGACTCCCCTCATGACCCTCATGAGGTGGACGCTCCGGTCCTGGGGCTATCTAACACTTCGGTCATGCCATCACCCGACACTACCACGCTGCATGATAGCGCGGACCAGCGTATGGATCAGTTGGCTTGTCATGCCTTTACCTTTGTGGAGGCCGGGTTGTGCCCGGTCTGCGCCGCAGCTATTGTGGCTATCGCCATTAAAAATACGTTATGCTGAGGCCGCCCGGTCTGGTAAGAATAGGGAGGATTACAAGGACCTCTTGCTTTGCTCTGATTTTATTGCATTTGTGCTGGCTACCATGGACGATGCCATCCGGCTTGGCGGTAGGGCCTCAGCCCTGTTGGTAGCTATGCGTCGGTCAGTTTGGTCAGTGGGCTGCTGACTCTGCCGGTAAGAAGGCTCTCACTGGGCTTCCCTTCATGGGTCTCCGTCTTTTTGGTGAGCGTCTGGATGCTCTGACCAAGGATGGTAGGCTCCCCCAGCATAGAAAGCAGGCTCGGCCCTTTCAAGGTTCCTCAAGGGGAGGTCATGGCCCCCCTTTCTCAGGCAGTCGCAGAGACGCTTGGGGCCAAGGCAGAGCCCGCGGTCGCCTTGGTCTCTCCTGGGGGACCAAACCCAACCCCCCTCCCAAGGCCCCTGAGGCTTGAGGAGGCGCCCTCACCCGACCGGGTGGGGGGACGGCTTCGGCTTTTTGCTCACGCCTGGAGGCTTCGCGTCTCAGACCGGTGGATTCAGGAGGGGGTGTCCTCCGGTTACAAGATAGAGTTTGCAGCCTGGCCGCGCCCAAGATTCCTCCGATCCCGGATATCCCAAAACCCTGTGTCGGCTCAAGGACTGCGTCTGGCTGTCCAAAGTCTTCTGGCGTCAGGTGTCATTTGTCAGGTACCTCTTAAGGAACAGGGTCGGGGGTACTACTCCAACCTGTTCACGGTGCCCAAGAAGGACGGCTCCCTGAGGCCCATCCTGGACTTAAAGGGCCTCAACAAGTTTGTCAGGTTGAAGCACTTTCACATGGAGACTTTACGCTCGGCCGTAAGTTCTCTTCGGCCGGGCGACTTCATGACTACGGTGGACATCAAGGATGCCTATCTTCACATGCTAATCTTCCCCAGTCACCAGAGGTTCCTGAGGTTCGCTCTGGGGGATCAACACTACCAGTTTGTGGCCTTGCCATTCGGTATCACCTGGGCTCCTCGGGTTTTCACCAAGGTGCTGGCTGGCGTCATGGCTCTCCTGAGGAATCAGGGCATTCGCATCCTTCCTTACCTGGACGACATACTAATTGCTGCTCAGTCTCTTCATCAGGCCGAGAGGGATACTCAGGTGGTGACGTCCACTCTCGAGTCCTTCGGCTGGGTGAACAACTATCCCAAGTCTTCACTATCTACTTCGTTGGCGAGGTCCTTCCTGGGCATGATGCTGGATACTTCTCAGGTCAAGGTATTTCTCCCTCAGCAGAAGGTGGAGGGCATTCAGATGCAGACACGGGCCCTGCTGTCATGTCCTCACCCCTCCATTCGGCAGGGGATGCAGTTGGTGGGCCTCATGGTGTCTTGCTTCGAGGAGGTCCCCTTTGCTCAGTTCCACATGAGACCTCTTCAGTTGCATCTCTTGTCGGTTTGGGACTGGATTCAGGAGTCCCTGGATCAGGAGTTTGCTCTGTCCCCTCCTGTCAGGCAGTCTCTCTCTTGGTGGCTGGACTCGAGGAATCTTCTAGTGGGCAGGTCATTTCTGCCTCCGCGCTGGGAGATTGTCACCACGGATGCCAGTCTGACTGGCTGGGGAGGAGTTTGGCAGTCTCTGAAGTTCCAGGGTCAGTGGGGTCCCCAGGAGGCCCAGGCACCCATCAATATCCTAGAGCTGCAGGCAATCCAGTTGGTTCTCTCCCAGTTGACCCTGCACCTTTGGGGTCGTGCTGTACAGGTCCGCTCGGACAATCAGACGGCGGTTGCCTACATCAATCATCAGGGAGGGACCTGGAGCAAGCGAGCCCTCAAGTAAGTGTCTCTGATCTTGTCTTGGGTGGAGGAGACTGTTCCCTACATCTCGGCGGTTTACATCCCAGGGGTGGAGAATCAGGAGGCGGACTCCCTGAACAGGGGGATGTCTCGCCTGGGGGAATGGTCCCTCAGCATCAAGATCTTTCACGACCTGTGTCGCCGCTGGGGTAAGCCGGACTTGGACTTGTTTGCGTCCCGTCACAATCACAAGCTTCCAAGATTTGTGTCTCTGTCAAAGGACCCTCTGGCCTTCACCACGGATGCGCTGGCAATTCCTTGGACGGAGTTTCGGCTCCTCTATGTATTTCCTCCCTTTCCTCTGCTGGGTCGGGTGCTGCACAAGATAGCCCAGGAGGGTGTACCGGCCATTCTGGTGGCCCCCGCTGGCCGAGGAGGGTATGGTTCGCGGACATCGTACAGATGGCAGTAGAACGGTTCGTCCTGCCCGACGATCCAGAGCTTCTCAAGCAGGGACAGCTGCGCCATCCCAATTTACAAACGCTGGCTTTAACGGCTTGGCTGCTGAAACCTCTATCTTGATGGACAAGGGTTTGCTGGCCTCTGTTGTCGATACCTTGATTCAGGCTCGGAAGAAATCCTCGTCTTTTATCTACTACAGGGTCTGGCATGCTTACATTGCTTGGTGCGAGTCCAAGTCTCTTTTTTGTCGTGAATTTTCCATTCCCAGGATTCTGGAGTTTTCACAGCATGGTCTGGATTCGGGCCTTCAACTTTGTACTCTCAAGGGACAGGTTTCGGCTTTGGCAATTTTTTTCCAAAGATCCATTGCCAATCACATGCTTGTTAAGACTTTCTTCCAGGGGGTTACTCATGTGCGTCCGCCGCGTAAGCCTCTGCTACCGGTTTGGGACTAGAATTTGGTGTTGTCTGCTCTACAGGGTCCTCCTTTTGAGCCCTTGTGCAATGCTGCGCTGTCCATAATGACTCTTAAGGTGGCCATTTTGGTCGCTATTACTTTGGTACGTCGAGTCTTTGAGCTGGCGGCGCTTTCCATTAAACCTCCTAATTTTGAGCAGCATCAGGATAAGGTGGTGTTCCGTCTTAACCCGGAATTTTTGCCCAAGGTTGTATCTGCCTTTCATCTCAATGTGGACATTGTCTTACCTTCCTATTGTCCTGCCCCTGCTAATTCCAAGGAACGGAACCTTCATTCTCTGGATGTGGTCAGGTTGCTCAAGTATTATTTGGTCGCCACTGAGCCTTTTAGGAAGTCTGATTCTCTTTTTGTTCTTCCTTCCGGTCCTAGGAAGGGCTTGCCTCCGGCTAAATCTACTATCAGCGAGTGGATTAGACAGGCGGTGGTGCGTGCTTATTCTGCCAAAGGGAAGGAACCTCCCTTCCACGTTACTGCTCATTCTACTAGGGCTATTGGTGCCTCTTGGGCTTTTCAGCACCAGGCTTCTGTTGAACAAGTTTGTAAGGCCGCTACTTGGTCTTCTGTTCATACTTTTTCTAAGTTTTACAAGGTTGATGTTAGGGCCTCAGCGGATGCTGTTTTTGGCCGCAAGGTGCTTCAGGCGGTAGTGGTCTGAACTGCTTGCCGTTACTCATTGGGGATCCCACCCTTCTTTAAGGACACTGCTATTGGATGTCCCAGAAGTAATGATTGAATGAAACAGGCCCTGCTGTACACTTGGAAAAATACAATTCTGTGATTACTCACCTGTAGAATTGATATTACTGTGTACAGCACGGCCTGTCTCATCAGTCCCTTGTTATCGTTGCCCTTGGTTGCCTCTTTATGGTGATTGGTTTCAAGTTAGCCTCTTTAGGCTGTGTATTCTTTGCTCATGGTTTATCTCCCGGCTTCTTGCATAACTGCTTTTCAACACTGGGGGTCTATTGGTTATTCCTGGCTTTTTATAGGGTCGGGAGGAGCCACAAGTCTTCTGCAGTCAACTGAGTCACCTTGTGGCGGAATACCCAGAAGTAATGATTGAATGAGACAGGCCGTGCTGTACACAGTAAAATCAAATCTACAGGTGAGTAATCACAGAATTGTATTTTTAAAAATTATACATCCATATATTTTTGTGCCGACACAAAAAATGAAAAAAAATCCTTCCAACAATAACCAAAAAAGAAATCATAAATGTCTGTGCATAATAAATGTCTGTGCATAACCACACAGCGCAAATCACCAACAATTGTGTCATTAAAAAGATACAAAAAGTATTAGTTTACTATTTCTCCTGAAACCTATTAATCACAGCCTTTGTGAAAATATAATATTGCACAAAGTGTCCCTCTAGAGCAAGCCAAAATATAGCAGATACATGATAGAATTATACAGTAACAAGAGATAAGGTGCCAAGTGATTGGATACAAAAGAATCAAATTGTAATGCGCAAAGCTAAAAGAGTAAAATGTTACCAATGATGGGTCAACACATGAATGACAAGTGGGGAGGAGGCACAGGGGCAGCGGGAGTTCAAGACACCTGCACTTTGCGGCAAACCAAGCCGCTTCTTGCTTGGGTGAAGCCCTTCACCATGTTTAATTTTTTTTAAAAAAAGTACTAGCCTACCCTCTGTCTATGGGCTTTTGTCAATAATTTACATTAAGAGCCACTAAGAACACAATATATAACATGTTTACTACTATATTTATCTTTTTGGATGGAAGTGGGCCTTTAATACTGTAAACAGATCATAGTGTGATGAGAGCAATAAAACAGGAATTACAAACATCATTCAGTAAACAATATTTGCATTTTTCTGTAAACTGAGGAGTGCTTACCCATGCCAGCCCTGGCGGTTAATAATGAGTAGACATTCTTAAATAACTTTTACTTGACATGCAGTGAAAAACTGCTTGTTGCTTAATCCCCTAGATTAATAATTTTCTAGTTAAAAATGTTTTAAAAATTGTGCAAAAAAACAGAAATATTTGATTTTCCTATTACTGTTAACATTGTGTTAGCATAACTAAGCTGATTAAATTTAGTTTTATGAATAATTTATAAAAACATACCTTTTAATAACTTCACTTGATTAAAATACGTATTTGGAAATTAATCACCTTTTAGAAGGGCATACCATGCATTTTTCTTTCCCTAACTTTAATTTTGTTTAATACACAGAGCCTGTGCCTGGTAAAATTTGCCCGACTACCCATAAAGAAGAAAACCCAAGATTTCACTACCTGGGGTTTTGTTCCTTGTCCCAAGGGTATCCTGGTTTTGGCTGTGTGAAAGCCTGCTGCGATGAATATGATGGAAAAATGATATCCCATTCCTGATATGCTCCTTTTCTCTTTTTCAAAAAGGCCATAATTGTTGCAGAGTTTGAGTGCTGGGTGCAGCTGAGTAAAGTCCAGATAGACATTTGTTCTGTAACAGGAGCTAGCTTTATTGGAACATGAGTGCAGTAAGAGGAGGTCACCTTACATGGTGGATAACATAGACAGGAAAAAGAAGTCATAGAGATCACCTAAATGTACAGGAAACACAAAATGCAGCAGAGAATATACACATACATCATTATGAACTAGGTCAAGTGGTCTTTAAGCTCTATTCTGACTGACTTTAGGAAGTGTTGCTCTTGTAGCTTTGGATTTGATGCAACATTCACACTTAACAGTGACTGGACAATGGGATATTGTTGGATGCTTTGTCATATTTCTCTTTTGTAGTTCTTCTATGCATTCTGGGTGTCTATGACTTAAAAGCCTGTGCCACAAGTGTATACACAAGTGTATACAGTCATTGTGTTTATGGTGCATAGTCTCACCTTCTCATTCACTGTTGAGGTGATACAGATGATCATACAGCTTGGCACTTGCTATTGTTTGCTTGCCATCCAGGATAGAACACTTGTCACCTTGGAATTTTACAGTGAATCCTTTATCTGCCAGACACTTCACAGAGTTCTCCTTCTAGATCAGGAACATAAAGCACATCTTTTACTGGTATGGCTAAATTGTTTCCCGCATCATTGGTGCATACAAGGGTTCCATGCCCATATCCCTCTGCATGTATTTTACTTCCATCTGCAAGGTAAATAGTCTCTTTTTTTATTCAGATCAGATCATTTCTATGAAATCGGCACTTTTAGTTCTGATGTCCCTCTTTAAGCTCTGAGCTGCTGGCCATTCTCTCTCCTTTATATATAGAAACAGTCTTACTTGTATACAGGAGATGTGTCTCTTCTTTATGTCGATGTGCTCATGGATGATGCTTTCTCCCATTCGGGGCTTTGCCTGGGCCGTGTCTGGTCACTGGGTTTAATTTGGTCTCTGGGGTTTCATTCGGTCACTGGGCCCATAATCTGTTGCAGAATGTGAGTGCTGAGTGCAGCATAGTCAATTCCAGATAGACATTTGTGGTATAACAGGAACTGACTTTACTGGACATGGGCGCAGTAAAATAAATTCATCTTACATGGTGGATAACATAGACAGGAAAAATAAGTCATAGAGATGAAACACAACATGCAGCAGAGAATGTACAACAGAGACTACAGATAAGCATTGGTAACAGCGCCATCTAGTGCTATCAATGTAAACTGCCAATCAAAAGTCACAAATCTCATTCAGAGACGAGCAGAAGCTGTTGCATATTATCTCCAACAATGCACTTGGATTTCCTGGATGGGGGGGGATCCACCGATGGCTGATATTGTTAACGCCAGTGCCTTCACAAGGGGGTCCTGGCTGCAAATAAATCTCTGTTAGAATTCTCACCTAACGCTGGAGACTGAGCCAGATCGGCACACAGCTTCTATGCAGAAGCCAGCCATGTGCCAGTACTTTGTACTATTCATAAGCTAAACACATATTTGCAATCTGCAAATCATAACAGATTCATACATAGTTTTAAAACCATTCTAAGATGCTTCGGGATCAAATTCTGCAGAACTCAGCCTAGAAGCCATATATCACAGCAGTTGGACCCTTTGAAATCAGGACCAGCATTCTAGGAACTTCCCCCTAAAAGTTATGCCTCATATTTGTTTTAATTGTTTTTAGTCAAGTGAGGCTGAAAGGGAAAAGACCAAAACTCCTCCCAGTTGGGAGGAGGGAGTGACCAGCCAGAATTTAATGTTTGTGGATGGGACAGGTGAGTTGTCTCTGTCCAGGGGAGGTCGTGTGGCATTGTGGAATTTTGTGCTGGAAGAACCAGGAACTTGCAGACTGCCTCACGCCTTCCTGTAGTCGGCCTCTATTACTGTTTATCCCCTAACTTCAGTAAGGTAATAGACATTGTATTTGCTCGTTCTGATTTATTACTTGTAATTGCACTTCAGACATGTATAAGAATATGTTCATTACATGTATATAGTTTGTATAGTGTGCTCTTGAAGCAATTGAATACATAACTTAATCTTGGGCTGTTCTGTATCTTGATCCTGAACCCATTTGTCCGTGTCTTTCAATTATATTTACATGCTACCGAGGCTGGCTGTCAGAGCTGGTGGCAGTTATTAGGGGCTGGCAGGGCTCTGTTGACTGTGCCAGTGAAGGAGTCCCGCAGCCAGTCAGGTTTATTGGACCTGTACTATACCTCCAGGCCAGGCTATAACTGGGCTAAAGTGGCATAGATTACACCTCGTTTATATTATGGCCTAGGTCAGTTTATACCCCGGAGTATAAATTAGCCAAGGCCAGTTCATACCCCTCAGGCCATATTATACCCCCTATGATATCAATAGCATTAAGTGAGATACACAAGTATCACTTAATTTTTTCAACTTTATGTTAGGGATTCTGCTTTGTTCTGGTAAGTTGTCAGTGAGAAAGCTGACTGACTTAAATCTTAAACACATAGATTTGTATTGCTTTAACCAGAAACACTTGATTGTTCATAATGTAATAAAATCATAACGTTCAGAAACTTCAAATTTTAAAGGTGGCTTTACATGGGGCGATTATCGCCCCAAATGTCTATGTGTCACCTGATCAGCGCATGATGTCTTATACATTGATCAGGTGGCCCGAAAGCCCCGCAGAGATAAGAGACAGAGCAAAATTCAAAAGCTGCAGCCAAAAGGGTGAGAAATCATGACTGGTAGAAAAATTAAGGAGGGACTGAGGACGGCAAGGGCATGTGTTGCGGGGGTAAAAATCTATGTAGGATTGCAGGGATACAGGTGGGTGTACAATGTCTCTTTAACACTTGGACTCAACAGCAAGGCACCAATGCAGCTTACCTTATTGTGTCAATGTCCCCAATGGATGGCAATTCCAAAGTCATGGCAAAGAAGAAGCAAATCAAGCACACAGTTCTCACCATAAGGGCTAGATACTCTTGTGCCCCTCTCGGTCAAAGGATACAAGTACACTTGTTTCACATGCACCATTCAGAATAAACATAGCTTGGCCTAGGCCAATTTATACCCAGGATATAATTTGGCCTAGTCCAATTTATACACCCGGGTATAGTTTGGCCTAGGCCAAACTATGGCCTGCTACACCAGGCATATTAATGAGTGACATAGAACACATAGAGTGGAAGGAGGACAGCAAGCATCCCTGTGGTTGCTTTCCTCTGCGACAGCCATTTAGATAGACCAGGTAGAGACATGGTGCCACAGGCCACGCATGCATTGTGGGATTGCCATAAAGGTAATTTGCGACTTGTTGCTGTGATGCTGTGAGGAACTCCTACAAACACTGTTAAAAAGGAAAATGTAAATAGATCTGGTAAAAACAAAACTGTTGGCCATGATTCAGCTTACTGCTATGGCATGATGTTAGTGTTGCCGGGGGGTCAAATACGGTGGCAGTGATGCATATAGCCATAGAACAATAGAGAATATTGGGGGCAACACCCAACCCAGCCGGCCCCAAAAAAGGAGGCTAGATTGTGAGAAGTGTTGAAATGGCATCATATGTGATAGAGGAAAGATGTTGCAGACCCGGCCTTCATTCAAGCTTGACTTCTCCATCTGAAGATTAATATTCTCGTTCATTAAACAACAATAAGGAGTGGAACAAAAAAATGCAAACTACTTTGGCAAAATAAAAAGTGGTGGGCCTGCTACGGGAAGGTAAGACTTTAGCACTGGGGGTATATAGAACCCCTCAAACCATAAAGCAGTAGAGAATACTGGGGGCAACACCCAGCTTGGCCAGCCCCAAATTAACTTGGCCCTCTGTATGGCAAGTACATTCCTACCCATAAGCTTGGTATGAGTTTTCTGCTTGAAAGTTTCCATTGTCAAAAGGTAATATTTTTTATCATTTTAAAAAAAAACCTTTCCTCATTACAGGACATGATAATGTCACATTAGAAAGAGGCAAAAAGGAAACAGAGAAGTGCAATGATTGTAGTAGAATTTTAAGCAAATAAAAAGTTGTCAGTAATTGTTGGAATGATTTAATACAACACCAGAACAGAGATTTGATTAGTTAGTTTACTTTCTAAGTATTAGTTTTAGATCTTCTACACTTCATCTGGCTCATCTACATGTCAATCATCAGTAACAAATGTCTGAAGTGTCATTGAATAGTTAGTACATTGCTTTTGAAAAAATTCTCATAGAACATACAATGCCACAACAAAGAGGTTTAATATTTCTTGTTTTTCTTGTGCTTACTGTAAAATAGCCTGCAATGGAAATCCCAGTATTACGAGAACAATAGTAAAGTGTTAGTTATTAGGATCCCACCTCAATAAGAGAAGCAGAACCGACGATGAGCTTGTTATACACAAGTGGTGGGATGTTAGACTGCGAGGAGCACAGCTGCTTTGGGGTTCTGGGACTCATAGGAACAAAACTAGCTTTCTGGTTCAACAGCTTTAGCTTCTTTCAGCTAAAACAAAGTGCTAAGACAATAAACCTTACACACAAGCAGGAATCCTTTTTACAGGTAGTCTAAATCAACAAATAAAGAAAACAACTCTAGCATATGCCCGGCATTGGGACATGGAATGTCTTCAAGACTTTGCAGCTTTAGTATTTTGGTTGGGAGCCAAACACCTGCACTGATGGCAAAGTGACAAGTGCCTGTGATTTCTGCAAAAAAACTTTAGCAAATGCTTAAGATTGCTTTGCTATGCCTACAACCTGACAGGCATTGGTCCAGTGAAACCATTCTGACAGCATGTTGTATAGTAGGTCCAGTGTCTGTGGTAACAAATCAAGGAAACCAGACTTACTAAGCTATATATTTTTTGAAGACGTTTTGCTAGTCATCCACCTGGTTTTCTCAGTTCAGAATAATTTGTACAGAAATCACAACAATAAATATTGTAGCTCCAGTCCACATCCTATGATCACCATAAACAGCATGGGATCATGAACATCATGGAGGTAAGATGTTGACTGCCTTTGCATTATTGAAGCTATGAGGTGTTTTGTAAGCTGCCTTGTTAAAATGGCATTGCATGACGCTGCCCCCCCCAACTTTGTTCTAGCTCCTCTATTTCATCATGAATTGTCCATTTCACTACACAGTAAGAAGGAGAGGAAAGGTAACACTTTGCATATGAAATATAAGATATAAGAAATATAAGAGGATGCAGAAGCGCATAGAGCTGTAGATGCGAACTTACTATGGAGTATGTGTAGAATACAGTAAACCACCAGTAGACAGCACAAGACAAAGCAGCAGCCTATACTTTGTACAAAGTTTTAGAACTAAACAAAATTGGTTTAAGGATTGCTTTAAGTATTTCTTTATTAACCTCAGGAATGCATGAATGCATAAAGCAGCATTTCCCAAACTTTTTGCCACTTACATTTTAATGAGACAACACTTCAAATCAGAAAGTGCCAGTGGACATTAAGCTTCCCGCTTATTTGCTACCCGCTTCTTTGCCACTCGTCGCCTACCACTGGTGATAGTATAAGAAGCTGGGCTGGGTTGGTGGGTGTGGCCTATGTATGGAGGGCTCCTATTAATAATAATATTTTCTTCTGTACAGAGCTTTGTTTGTGGTTTCCTAAAATTTGCTACTAATAGATGTCTTATAGGCAAAGTAAATTATATCCTTACATTGCTTTTCTGTAAGCTTTCTGTTTCCAAATTGGAGTTAAAGCCTGGTGTAACCCCTTTATCTTTGTTACATACAATTACATGTACCCTAGAAAGGATGTGGGCTGTGGGCAAAGGAAAAGCAATGTTCTAACTTTCTGTTTCTGTTCTTAAGAGTATTTTTTTATTTATGGTATATGTGGTATTTGACTTTCTTTTTATCAGGAGGTCCATCAGTAGTACATCGAACATGTTAGTGATTAGCGGGGATTTCATTTCTGGGTGCTCCACTCATCCAGTTGCCCCCCCCCGCGCCCCCCCCCCCGCCAGAGCATGGTCTAGTTTTTGGGACCACGCCCACCTAGAACCTTTTGAGCTGCTGGAAAAGGGGAGTTTACCAGGAACCCCGGGGGTAGGCTAGGGGCCCCAGCTGAAAGGGCTTTGGTCTGCTTCAAAGTGGACCAAAATGACCCCTGTAGTCTATGATACTCCAGGGCCAGTGGATTCCCTCTCCCCAGGGAACCCCCGCTCTGTGAAGTCACCCAATATCCTTACCTGTTTGACTAACTCACTGCACATGCCTGGACAGTGGTGGCATCACTTGCATCCCTTTTCGGCTTTGCACAGCCTCGCCTGCCACAACTGAATGACTGTTCATGGCTGCGCACAGCGGAAGGATGCAATTGATGCTGCACGCTGACAATGTGTGTGGCTGAGATTCCATTCAGCTTCTCCAGCCACAAATGAATATGCGTGGCCCGAGAAGCTTTTAAATGAGAGGCCGAGCATGCGCCGTTTGACCAAGAAGATGTGAGTTTACTTGGCGAAGGGCAGGGTTTCACACAACAGGGCACCCCAAATCAAACTCAACCTGGGGTACACGTACCTCAGGGGGTACTCAAAGATGTTCAGGGCTGCACCTCCATGGGGTGCCTGATGGGACAGGTATATTATTTTAATATTAAAGCATTATTCCTTAGTCCCTTAAAAGTGCTTTGATGCACGTGGCCTACTAATTTTGTTAAAATGTTAAAAGTACTTGGTCTAAAAAAGGTTGAGGACCACTTCCCTAGGAGAATGGACCAAAACCCCGGCTAGTAATAATCCGGGTTTTGGTCCACTTTAAGAACTATTGAATTTCAGAATGGAATTTCAAACAAACTTTTGGAAACCTGTGCTTGTGTGGGCTTTCTCACAAGCCAACAAAAATACAGTAATCGTAAGTCTTGAAAGCTCCCGAGCTCTCATGACGTGATAAATTCATTCAGTTCTGAGTTTATACAGTATACAAAATAGTGCAAATTCTTTTGGTTCTCTGCAAAAGTCTTAAATGTAAACAATTAAGCAATGTCTTGTTACATCCATCTACAGTAGTTCCAGTTCAGAGAACTCAAAGTGTCAACCTTTTAATCAAAATAGCAATGCTCAAACTATAATTAAGTTGCCTCTAAAAAAAAACAATCATGTTCACCTCTCCCCTGCAGCAGCTTCCTCAGGTTCTGGTTGCTCAAAACTTTTGTGAGAAGGAAAGTGCAAGAGCACAACCTGACACGAAAGGGCATAATGAGTCCACCAAATGGTGGATCATCTCCAACAGAATTTTTATGTGTGCAGGTATAGGATTTCTTTTTTGACTTTAAAATTTCTTTAAAGGGAAAGGCTCTTTTCAGTGTCATTTTTGATAGTGAATTTGAGGCCAAAAGGATGTCCTCAAGGCACTGAGCTAATCCAGTTGTTTTCTTATGTTAGCCAATGTGTGTCACTACCTCTTATCTTTTGCTATTGGCAACTGTACACCAAGTCCTGTGCACACATACACTGCTATGGCCCCTGCTGAGGGGAAGAAGCTTACACATGCCCAGTACCAGCATTCAGTGTGTACAGGGCTCACTTCTGTTAGTGTACATGTAATGTCCCTAGACTCGTGTTTCATTTTACCATGGGTAAAAGTTTGATATAGTGTTTATTTAAATTGGCTGAGCAGTGTGCCTTTAACCGTTTTGTCCCTTCCTGGCTCCTTTAGTCCATCTGTGATGCAAGCAGCTTCTCCCTTCTATCTCTCTCCTCCAGCCATTTTCTAGCAGTATAAAGGTTGAATTGAATTACCGCGCTAGAGTTTATATTTTCCACAATACCACTTTTTACAGAGTGGCACTGCTCAACGTGTTAAAATCTTAATATCCAACAGATTTTTTGCATTAAACTAGAGTAGTAGAACACAGAGCAGTTAGAATGATAGAATTAGCATGTTTAGCCATTAAAACATTGCAACATTGATATAAAATCCCAATCTTGTCAGGCGCATTTTCTAGCAGTGCACTCCCTCCTGCAGTCTACAGTCTTTTACCTGCTGCTGTTATGGTTACATCTTGTCAGGAATCACCTACCTGACCCCCGTTCCAGCGCCGTCTCCAGGCGTCCGGCCGCGGCTGTTGGTGTGTGGCGGCCGCGCCGGGCGGCGGCGGATCCGGCGGCGTCGGCTCGAGCAGCGCTCAGCTCGGCCACGCCCCCCCGCTTCCTCGTCCTCTGGACGTGCTCGCGCGCAGGCGCGAGCACGTAGTAGCTATGCCCTCTGGCGGCGCTGTGGTGTGCGCGCCCGCCGGAGGATCAGGAACCTTTGAATTAAAGGGCCAATGAGCCCTAGGAGTTAGGGAGGTGCCTCTCAGTCCTGCAGACCAATCCTGGGTGTTATCCTAAAGTGCACCAATCACCTACACTTCCCCTCCCCTGTCTGTCCCTATAAAAGCAATTCCCCCTCAGTTGGGAATTGCCTGTGATAGCGCCTAGAACCTTGCTTTGACTTGTGTTATTCATTGATCTGATCACCGTTGCCGACCCCTGCCTGAACCGACTATTCTGATCTCCGTTGCCGACCTTTGCCAGTTTTGATCATCCTCGATCTTGATTCCTGTTGCCGACCTTTTGCCAGTTTTGACCATCCTCGATCTTGATTCCTGTTGCCGACCTTTTGCCAGTTTTGACCATCCTCGATCTTGATTCCTGTTGCCGACCTTTTGCCTGTCCTTGGACTTCCACCTTACGCTCATATACGGGCTACCCAATTCCACTTCCAGCCGCGGGCTCTCCAGTCCTCTGTTCTGTAAGGTTTCATCCTTTGAGCCATAAAGTCCTGGGGGCAACCGATCCCGAGCAGGCGTGTTCTGCGTCTCGGCAAGCGGGGGCTCCTATAAGTGAAGCTGGCTGCGGAGATTGGGGGTTGAGGTCCTTACCAAGAGAGCTGGAGTTGCCCAAGTGGTTAATTGTGGTACCCGGAGCGTGACATTATCACAGGCCAAAACATGGATGACCTGGTACAGCAGGTGCAAGCTATGGCCACAGCGATCAACCAACTCGCTCAAAGGGTGGCCACCCAGGAGTCTCGTCAAGTGCCGACTTCCTCTGTACCACCTCATTTCTCTGAACCAAAGATTCCTCTGCCTGAAAAATTTTTGGGAGAGCGAGCAAAATTTTCTAACTTCAAGAATTCATGTGAACTATATTTCAAGCTGAGGCCTGTCTCCTCTGGCACTGAGACCCAACGAGTAGGCCTAGTCATTTCACTACTTCAAGGAGACCCACAGTCCTGGGCCTTTAGTTTGCCGAGTCAAGATATTGCCTTACAATCTGTAACCGCATTTTTCAACGCTATGAGCATCCTATACGCTGACCCTGATTCACAGTCTACAGCAGAGAATAGGCTTCGGGCCTTAAAACAAGGGCGAAATTCGGCTGAAGATTATAGTACTGAATTCCGCCGCTGGGCTATCGAAGCTAGATGGAACGATCCCGCTCTGTGTAGTCAGTTCAGGGTGGGGCTGTCGGAAAGCGTCAAGGATGCTTTAGTCAATTTTCCTCCGCCAGTGGATCTAGATCAATTAATGCAGGTCTCCATTAAAATAGACCGACGCCTTAGAGAAAGGGCCAGAGAGAGAGTCAGGGCTCCCACGTCTTTCAGGCCAGTCCAAGGTCATAGGTCTCCGGTTCCCCGTGGTGAGAGTACCTCGTCATCTCCCCAGGAAGAACCTATGCAATTAGGGAGAACCCGCTTATCCCAAGAAGAGAAACAGCGTAGGCGATCCGAGGGCTTATGCCTGTATTGCGGGAATGCTGGTCATTTTGCAGGGTCCTGTCCCAACAAGGGGAGACCGGCGGAAAACTTCCGCACCCAGACCAGGTAGAGAGTACTGATCTGGGTGAGTCAGTTTGCAACTCTCGCCAAAATAAAATGTTAGTGCCCATTGACCTGTTTTGGGGTTCTTCCAAGCAAACAGTTTCCGCCTTTATCGACAGCGGTGCGGCGGGAAACTTTCTGGACAGGAGTATGATCTCCCTTTTAGATATCCCTTTAGTTCCTCTTGAAAGATCCCTACAAGTTTTGGCTATCAATGGGAAGGCCATCCAGGGGGGACCCATAAACACCAAGACCCCACCTCTTCGGTAAATTGTTGGCTCTTCCCACTCTGAGTTCTTAGAATTTTTTATCTTCGACTGTCCAGAGACTCCAGTGGTTTTGGGATACCCCTGGTTACAACTCCACAACCCGGTGTTAGATTGGCGGGTTGGAGAGTTGATCAAGTGGAGTGACCATTGTAAAAATCACTGCTTTACTACAGGCCTTAGAAGTGTGCAAGTTTTACCTCAGGGATTACCTCAGCCATACGCAGACTGGGTTGATGTCTTCTCTGAACGTTCTGCGGATACCCTCCCTCCGCATCGGTCTTATGACTGCCCTATTGACTTGCTTCCTGGCACGATTCCCCCGAAGGGAAAAATTTATAATCTTACTCTGCCCGAAGAGCAAGCAATGAGGGAGTACATCACCGAAAATTTAAGGAAGGGATTTATTCGCCCCTCTACCTCGCCTGCCGGGGCTGGATTCTTTTTTGTAGAGAAAAAAGATGGCAGCCTGAGACCATGCATTGATTATCGAGCCTTGAATAAGATCACTGTTAAGAACCGATACCCCTTGCCCTTGATCGGGGATCTGTTCAATCAAGTCACAGGGTCCCAAATTTTTTCCAAGTTGGATTTAAGAGGGGCTTACAATCTGATTCGCATCCGACAGGGGGATGAGTGGAAAACCGCATTTAATGTGAAAGACGGCCATTACGAGTACCTGGTCATGCCTTTTGGTCTTTGTAATGCGCCAGCCGTTTTTCAAGATTTTGTTAACGATATATTCAGAGAGTATCTCGGTAGATTTGTGGTCATCTATTTAGACGATATTCTCATTTTTTCTAATTCCTTGTTGGAGCACAGACGTCATGTTAAGTTGGTACTACAAAAATTAAGAGAGAACAACTTGTTTGCTAAACTTTCTAAATGCGTGTTTGAAGTCACCACAGTTCCCTTTTTAGGGTATATTATTACCAACCAGGGTTTAGAGATGGACGCGGGGAAAGTTTCGGCGGTTCAGGATTGGGTTCAACCCAAGACCTTAAAAGAATTGCAGCGTTTTCTAGGTTTTGCTAATTTTTATCGGCGGTTCATCAAAGGCTTCTCTCATGTTGTTGCACCTCTTACCAATCTTACCCGCAAGGGGGCCTTTACTGCTAACTGGTCTCCCTCTGTCTGTGAGGCCTTCCTGACCTTGAAACGGGCCTTCACTTCGGCACCAGTGTTAATTCACCCAGATATTCGTAAGGCCTTCATTGTTGAAGTGGACGCTTCTGAGCTGGGAGTGGGTGCAGTTTTGTCGCAATATTCTGGTAACCCTGAGCGTCTTCATCCATGCGCTTATTTTCTCACGTAAATTCAGTACCGCGGAGCAAAATTATGATGTCGGCAATAGGGAACTATTAGCTATTAAACTGGCTTTTGATGAATGGCGACACTGGCTGGAGGGTTCCTTACATCCTATAACTGTGTATACCGATCACAAAAATCTTGAATACATTGGGTCTGCCAAGAGATTGAACTCTCGTCAAGCACGTTGGGCATTATTCTTCTCGCGTTTTAATTTTATTATTACTTTCAAGCCGGGTGTAAAAAATACTAAAGCGGATGCTCTATCTCGCATGTTCGGTGAATGTAAGGATCGGGGTGATACTGGTGACCCGATTCTACCTATGGGTTGTGTGGTCGGGGCATTACTTCCTGATCTCTCTAACACCTTGGCGCCGTTTCAAGACCAGTCTCCTAGTGATGTTCCCTTGGGATGCCAGTTTGTACCGCCACATTTGCGTTCAGATGTAATTCGCAAATTTCACGATGCTAAAACTGCTGGTCATGTGGGTAACCGAAAAACCTTTATGCTTGCCCGTCGCCATGTATGGTGGCCAACCATGAGACGCGATATTACTGCCTTTATCGACGCTTGTGCTGTTTGTGCTCGAAGTAAAGGGGTTCACAAGGCTCCCGGTGGCGGTTTGGTTGCTCTTGAAATCCCTGCTGAACCCTTGGACTCATATTTCTATGGATTTTATTGTAGATTTGCCTTTATCACACGGGAATACTGTTATTTGGGTGGTCGTAGATCGTTTCAGTAAGATGGCACACTTCATTCCTTTGGCTAAGCTTCCTTCTGCACCAGAGCTTTCTCGACTATTTACTTCACACATTTTTCGTATTCATGGTATTCCGTCCAATATAGTCTCTGATCGGGGCGTCCAATTTACTTTTGGAAACATTTCTGTTCGCGGCTGGGTATACAGATCTCTCTTTCGTCTGCCTACCATCCCCAGTCCAATGGGCAGACGGAAAGAACTAATCAAACTTTGGAACAGTACTTAAGGTGTTATGTCTCTGCAATGGGCAGAATTTATTGATTTCGCCGAATTTGCTTACAATAACGCGCCTAGTGAGAGTACCAAGATATCGCCTTTTTTTTGTAACTTAGGGAAAAATCCTAGAGCTTCTTCCCTTTCAGGATCGCCTTCCAACTTGCCGGCGTTGGAGGAGTGGCTTCAAGAACGGAAGAATATCTGGACACATGTTCAGGAAATTCTTAAAACCACTATTTTAATATATAAGAAATTTGCTGATCGCCGTAGATCACGGGAACCTACTCTTCAAGTGGGCGATCTAGTTTGGGTCTCCACTAAAAATATTGCGCTCCGTCAACCTTCTAGCAAATTGGGTCCAAAATTCATTGGCCCTTTTCCTATAATCAAGAAGTTGAATAATGTGTCGTTTAAAGTTCAACTACCGCCGACTATGAAAATACCTAACTCTTTCCATGTTTCGTTGTTAAAACCAGCTAAGAACACTCCTCTTGCTGGTCCTTCGCCGATTCTCATTGATAATGAGCCCTAATATGAAGTGAATAAGATCTTGGATTCACGTAAGGTGCGTAATTCTTTACAGTATTTGGTGGACTGGGTTGGCTATGGTCCAGAGGAAAGGTGCTGGGTGGCAGCAAGAGATGTTCATGCCAAAGCTCTTGTAAGGAGGTTCCATCGGGACAATCCAGGGAAGCCGGATAAGGGTCCGGAGGCCCCTCATGAAGGGGGGGGTAGTGTCAGGAATCACCTACCTGACCCCCGTTCCAGCGCTGTCTCCAGGCGTCCGGCCGCGGCTGTTGGTGTGCGGCGGCCGCGGATCCGGCGGCGTCGGCTCGAGCAGCGCTCAGCTCGGCCACGCCCCCCGCTTCCTCGTCCTCTGGACGTGCTCGCGCGCAGGCGTAGTAGCTATGCCCTCCGGCGGCGCTGTGGTGTGCGCGCCCGCCGGAGGATCAGGAACCTTTGAATTAAAGGGCCAATGAGCCCTAGGAGTTAGGGAGGTGCCTCTCAGTCCTGCAGACCAATCCTGGGTGTTATCCTAAAGTGCACCAATCACCTACACTTCCCCTCCCCTGTCTGTCCCTATAAAAGCAATTCCCCCTCAGTTGGGAATTGCCTGTGATAGCACCTAGAACCTTGCTTTGACTTGTGTTATTCATTGATCTGATCACCGTTGCCGACCCCTGCCTGAACCGACTATTCTGATCTCCGTTGCCGACCTTTGCCAGTTTTGACCATCCTCGATCTTGATTCCTGTTGCCGACCTTTTGCCAGTTTTGACCATCCTCGATCTTGATTCCTGTTGCCGACCTTTTGCCAGTTTTGACCATCCTCGATCTTGATTCCTGTTGCCGACCTTTTGCCTGTCCTTGGACTTCCACCTTATGCTCATATACGGGCTACCCAATTCCACTTCCAGCCGCGGGCTCTCCAGTCCTCTGTTCCGTAAGGTTTCATCCTTTGAGCCATAAAGTCCTGGGGGCAACCGATCCCGAGCAGGCGTGTTCTGCGTCTCGGCAAGCGGGGGCTCCTATAGGTGAAGCTGGCTGCGGAGATTGGGGGTTGAGGTCCTTACCAAGAGAGCTGGAGTTGCCCAAGTGGTTAATTGTGGTACCCGGAGCGTGACACATCTCAAGTTTACTGCTGTATTGAACATACCTTTCAAGATTCCTGCTGTAAGAAGTGCACATTGCAAGATTCTTTACTGAAATCTTCATGACCAGCCGAGTAAGCTATCTGTCAAGCCTTACAGAGTAAGAACACATCCATCACAGACACACACAGACAAAGTGAAACTGTCTACAGGATTCACATTACTGCCATCTCGCGAGTCAGAATAGTACAGTTGCCAATAGCGAGAATTGCTGCTTCCATAAAACACACATTTGCTAGCATGGGAAAAAATAAATACTAGATTGACTCAAAGACATAATTTTGGCACACAACAAATATACACTTTAAAAAACTTCATTGAAAAAGGACTTTCCTTTTAACCATCATGTACCCAGTCCACAATGTATCTCTCCCACAACATATATTGTGCGCATCATTACTTATTTATTATCACCTGCTTTTTAAAATTGGATAAAGAATACCAAAGTAAAATGCATTACCGTATATACTCGAGTATAAGCCGAGTTTTTCAGCCCACTTTTTGGACTGAAAAAAGCCGCCTCGGCTTATACTCGAGTCAGTGGCCGCTCTCACACACACTGACACTTACTGGCTGTTGCGCGCAGGTTGGTGGGAGGCGTCCATTGTTTCTATTGGACGCCGACCACATGGGGCACGCCCACCATCCGGCGCGCAACAACCAGGAAATTCCTGCACGCGTTTGTGAGAGAGCGGCGGCGGAGGCAGTGGCGGCGGCAGAGGGAACGGAGGTGGCCAGCGCGCGTTTGTGAGAGCGGCGGCGGAGGCAGTCGCGGCGGCGGAGGCAGTCGCGGCGGCGGAGGCAGTCGCGGCGGCAGAGGGAACGGAGGTGGCCAGCGTGCAACAACAGGTAAGTGTGGGGGGGACCACTGGGTTTTTTTTATTTTTAATTGTTGTTAACTGTTAATGATGCCAAGTGAGCACACATATGATATCCAGGGCCAACCTGAGGAGAAGAAAAGATGGGAAAAAGAGTAATACTTCCAGAAGTTGGAACAAGAGATGGACAGAATGTGGAAAAGAGAATTTAAAAAGTAGTAAAGTAGTAAAGAGTGAATTTAGAAAAGGGAGAGAGGGGTAATGAGGAAACATGAAGGAAGAGAAGATGACAGAAACCTATGTGTGACGGCTTGGCCCCTAGTTTGAATTGGGCCCCAGCGCAAACCAGCCTGGGGGGGGGGGGAGGCAGGCACTCATTTATAAGCAACAACAGCAGTAATAGTGTGGCAACCTGCATGTCTCAGGTCAGAGTGGCCATTATTAGGGCCACCTAGCCGGGCCCCCTTTTCATCCCTTGGACCCCTATACCTGAGTCCCTAATAGCTGCTGTCATCACATCCACAGCCTGCATTTCCCACCCTAGGCTTATACTCGAGTCAATAACTTTTTCCAGTTTTTTGTAGTAAAATTAGGTGCCTCGGCTTATATTCGGGTCGACCTATACTCGAGTATATACGGTAAATGGCCTGCCTAGTTTGATAAGCAGTTTCCCTTTGCTCTAGATTTAATAACTTTTCGAGGAGTGTCATTAAGCATTGTGAAGCCTTAGATATTCTAGGAATGCTTGTTTTCACAGCTGCGCTTACCTGAAATGCTGCTAAAATGTGTAATAGGCAGTTCTATCCTAAGACAATAACATGAAAAAGAATGTGTCACCTATCTGAACTCCACAGCCATGAAAGACTAAAGCTAATGAATATTTTAAACAAATTAAACTTTCCACCCTCTTCCCTTAGAGTTGAAGTGAAGTGTTGAAATCACGTAAGGTGGGCCTAGTCATAAAACAAAGTGATAATTTAATAACATAATGTTGTTATTAATATCTATATATGCAACAGTTGCCCTTTTGGTTGCTTATTGTTATCTACAACCCCTGTTTCAACCATGAATTGAAAGAATATTTACCTTGATATGCTGCTGGTTTTGCTGAATCTATCTATATGACACATGAAACACCAGCCCAGAAAACTTAACTTGCTCACTGACATGGGCACCACATGGATCATTGGTCAGCCTTAGACCTGCTAGACCTGGATGGGTGATAAGAGTTTCATAAACCCCCGTCACACTTTAGCACAGCAGTTTTGGTGAGGGACCGCTTTTTTTTAATGCTGATTTTGTTAGTGAGGCTAAGTACACACATGGCTTCAAACATAGCACCCTTTATACATTTCAACAACAACAAAAAATACCTATGGGCTCTTTGTGTAGGAGATAAAACAGCTGCAGTTTATTCTGTTGTTATGAGATAAGTGGATGGCACTGTTGCTAATACGTATTTGTATTGCATTTCTACAGTATGTTGTATTTTCTGATGTTGAAAGTTGGAGTGGCCCTTTAGTTTGCTGCTTTTGACTAGAATGAATTCAATACCAGACTTCCATCTCTCTGTAGTACCTTGAGCAGTATAACCCCATGCGAAACATGGAGCCACCTGTTCGCTAAAACAATGGAGAAGCTTCATCGAAAGGTTGAACTTAGCTGCACATCTAAAGGGGAATTCTAATGAGATACTAACCTCTTGTTGAACTTCAAACCTCCAAATTGTTGCACAAGTCTGCCTTTGGGGTTGAGTGGACATTGCAGCATTCAGACTCCAAAGATCTGTGTCCTGATTGGATAGAGGATGATGAAAGGGTGTGCTGTATATGGAATAAGAGAGTGGTACCTAGGGTAGTGTTTGGAGATGGATGGATTTCACTCATCACAAGTATGGACCCCAAGGGAGACTGGACAGCTTAGCTTAGCTCATTCCATCACCATAAGCAATGAACTATATCTTCTTAATAATTCAAAATGGTCAAATTATCCAGAAGTGCATGGATCTTTCACCATCATGTGCCCACCACCAGTCACTGCCAGACTCTTACCAGACAGAAAATGAAAAAGGTGTTCATATACAGCTATTCCAATTCTATGGAATCAGGATGTAACGGTCTTCCAATAGGTAAGGCTTTACAGCTTTAAAATTGTAAAAAATTCCACTGTTCCAATTTCATAATAGCCACAATATCTCCACAATATTAATCCTTGTAAATAGAAGGAAAAAAGGAGAATCTAGCGCAGCATTGCTATACCAAAACTAAAACTTTAATAGATGCGTTAAAAAACACTCACAAACATGGAAATAAAATCGCTTGACAATAGTAAAAGTTGTGAACAGCTCTTACCGCCACCAACGGTCCAGATCACCACTTTCACTGTAAAAAGAAAGGCTTCCATAGATACAGGGAGCCTCGAAGGCTCCCTTCTGACGCGTTTCATCGCTCAGACGCGACTTTCACTAGTCTATTTAACGCATCTATTAAAGTTATAGCTTTGGTATAGCTTGTATTAAGGAAGCCATCAGTATCTGCAACTTTTGTGCAACATTGATATCGGCTTTTGTCACCAAGTGTGCTTTTCCTGGATGAGGGACCCTTCGCTGTAATGGACCACCACTTCATGTGAGCAGAAATTTCCAAGAAGGTAATCACCAGCACCCACCAGAGGACCGTCCTATGAGCCAAGGACATCTGCCAGGGGTTTGATCCTGCGCCATCCCTTTGGAGCTGTTATAGAGGCCCCTTCCAGTATCAAGGACCCTCCCCCTAGGAACCAGCTGATAAACAAACCCCAGTCCACATTCTTTCGCTGCCCCTTGCACTTCTGTTTTGGTGGAACGCTATTTGTCTACCTGTCATCCCCCTTGCACTATATTTTTCTCCCCGTTTCCACCCTCCAGTTACCCCTAATCGTATATATCTATCACTTAAAAATGACCACCATGATTGCAAGTGAAAACACTCAAGACCATGGACAACCTAAAGGGTAAAATGCAGACCCACAAACTAAATGTAAGCTGAAGGGGAGAGCCATGAAATAAAATAAAAGTGCCGAGTCATTTTTTGAGCGTCTAATGTTAAAAAAATAGGTTAACTTTCTTGATGTCTTTCAGTTAAAGTCACACCTTGGAAATCCATTTAGCAGGCAATCTGAGAAGGCTTTCTTGGAAACCACTACTGAATTAAAATACAATACTAAGCTTCATTTGCGTATTGGGACTAAGGCTACTACTCCCAAGGAGTTAAAGTGGACCGTCACCCTGGGGTGATCGGCCCGGGAATCTATAAGATTCCCGGACCAATCACCTCCTTCACCGCGGGACATCCGAGATCGGGATGTCCCGCGGTGAGGGACCCCCCCGAAAACCCCCCAAAAACTCGCCTCCCGCGCTGTGAGAGGGACGTGCGGGAGGCGGCGGCGGACGCGCTGGCTTGTCCGTCGCTGTCAGCGCTTGTCCGTCGCTGTCACCCGGCCACGTGGGAGCGTTGTGAGGTGAGTATTGGGGTGTTTCTGGGGGGTTTTACACAGCGGGGCGCCCCTAATCGGGGTGCCCCCCTGAAGTGGACCAAAACCCAGGATAGTCAAAATCCTGGGTGTTGGTCCACTTTAAGGTGATTAAACCAACACCGCCAATTGCTGCTTCCAGTTGACTTCATACTACAGGGAGCTTTTATAGTAGGAGCTCTATCCTAATACAAGCAGGGACCATAAAACACATGTTGACCCTTTTATTTTTGCTGAAAAAAATTGTATCTCTTATTTAAAAAGAAAAACTAAACAAAGGAAAAACTACCTAGTCCTAAGTCAACAGTGCTGACCTCATTTTGAACCCACAGGCTTTCTAACAGGAAGACAAAAACAGAAAATAGGTGTGGACTGCTAAGTGATAATGTGACTGAGTTTCTGTTGAGTGACACAGAAAATGCAGCCTTGTCTTGAATGCCTATATTTTTAATTAATAAAATAAAAAAACGCAAACTTGTTTAATATGTTGCCATCTAGGATTTTATTTGGGTTCATTTTAGACTTACATTTTCAAAAGAGGGGGCAAGTTAAATTTTAATCTGGAATCTATGGTACACTACATGGCCAAACATATATGGGCACACAAAGACAACATCCATATGAACAAAATATTTATAGGGAAAGTCCACTTTGAAATAGAAAAAGTATATTTTTAAGTGTCAACATTTTGAATTTTGAAGTTATAATAGAGACCTCACTAAGAATAGTACAATCAGCATGCTTGACACTAAATAACTGAAGTTGTGGTGAGTATAATATACAAGGGCTGGTCTAGATACAACTGGATGCTGTGGTACCAGTATACCTATAGCTGCATAGATCAGAATCATTATATTTGAATATTTACTTCAGATCACTGGATATGTGACTAACAAAGTTTTATTTGTGCCAGTTCAGTGGTCCAGCTCACTTTTTTAGAGGTAATAAGTGTCAGTTGGGTCTCTGGACTGACCTGGCTAAGCTTGTAAAAGGATCCAGAGGTCTGCTGTATCATTTCCATGACTCCATCCCTCTAGTGTGAAGGAAAATAATAAAGTTATTTCTTTGTGGGAAAATTGCTTGAGCGGCTATTAATGGACTACATACACAAATATGTAACTACGCATAATATTCTAAGTGACAGCCTGCATGGTCTCCCTAAGGGCAGAAGCTGCAAGACTAACCTGATTGACTTCTATGAAGATGGTAAGTAGAAGCCTGGACAGAGGGCGGCTGTAGATATAGTTTTTCTGGATTTTGCAAAAGCAAAAAACTGGCTGAAGATGTACCCTAGGGTTCAATGCTGGGCCCACTATTATTCAATTTGTTTATAAATGATATAGATGATGGCAATAAGAGCACTGTCTCTACTTTTGCAGATGACCCCAAGATATGTAGCACTGGGCAGTCTATTAAAGATGTTCACAAGCTTTGAGTGTCTCGGCATCCACTCAAAGCAGTCAAACAACGGTATACATCCCCAATCTTCATTCTCTGACCTGTATGCGGATGGGAGAACTCTGACCCCCAAATCATAGAATTGCAAACATTGCAATTGTTGCAACAGAAACAACCTGTTTTGGTCAATAATCTGATCGTGGCTTTTTGGTACTTCTCAATCGGGCCGGCCTTAATGAGTATATCTCTTAAGCTTCTTTTCTTATTGTATACCCTTCTTAGGGGCTTCCTTGCCGCAGGACATAGACTGTTGTCATATTGGAGGCTGTTATGATGTCTTTTTGTGATCCAATCAATTGCAGGGGAGGCACTATTGTATGTCTGCAAAAATGGGATTTGATTGTCTTTTGTTTCCTTGGCCCTGGTACTCAAAAATTCTCTATATATGTACTTGGCCTTATCATATGCGCTCTGTAGAACCTGATCTGGATACCCGTGAACGCTGAACTTATTATACATTTCTTGCAGGTGTATTTCTTGTTTCACTGGGTCAGAATTAATCCTGAGTATTCTCAAAAACTAGGAGATCGGAAAACTATCGATTAGTTGTTTCGGGTGAGCACTCTCGTAGCGCAGTAATGTGTTATGGTTAGTTTCTAGATAAAAACGGTGGTGATGGTCCCATCCGGCCTTTTCTTCATTGCTATGTCCAGAAAGGTAACATAATTTTGGGATACTTCAGGGTTAAAGACAATAGTCTGAAAAACCGAGTTGATGAAATCCACAAACAGTTTAAATTCCTCCTCCCCCTCATGTCATCTATATAGCACCCCCAAAAGATGGTATTCTCAGTGAACAGGGGTGACGGATATATGTTTCGTTCTTCAAGAAAACCCACTAATAAATTTGCGAAGAAGGATGCAGCCGCACTCCCCATAGCAGTTCCAACTGTTTGTTATAATTTTTGAAGAAATTGTTATGGAGCTTTCCTAGAACGGAAAGTATTTGCGCAGTACCCAATACAAGGACAAATAACATTATCCATCTATCCTTGCAGCAGGCGGAGCTATGCAAATCATCTCTTTATGTCTCTGTGCCATCCACGGCCCTCAGAAATGCTAAGGGTGCAATGCCAAGGATTAGCTTTAAATTTACACAGCCAAACACATCCAACTAGTGGACACCTGTTTCGAGCTTTAGGCTCTCATCAGCACTAGGGTGGTCGTTTCTAGCTGTATGGGGGGTGAGACTTGGTGAGTACCAAAACAGAGTCGCAAGCCAGTATGTGGAGAGATCCATGTTAGACTTAATATAGGGGGGCTAAAGAGACCAAAAAACCCTCTACTTAGGTAAAGGAAGAGAGGAGCTTTCCTAGAACGGAAAGTATTTGCACAGTACTCAATACAAGGACAGATAGCATTACCCATCTATCCTTGCAGCAGGCAAAGCTCTGCAAATCATATCTTTATTTCTCTGTGGCATCTAAGGCCCTTAGAAACACTAAGGGTGCAATGCCAAGGATTAGCTTTATATTAACACAGCCATACACATCCAACTAGTGGACACGTGTTTCAAGCTTTAGGCTCTCATCAGCACTAGGGCAGATGTTTCTGGCTGTATGGCGGGTGAGACTTGGTGAGTACCAAAACAGAGTCGCAAGCCAGTATGTGGAGAGACCTTTATAATTTGACCTGTCTAGCTCTAGAAACCCAAAAGTCTCAGTAGACTCCACTGAAGGCCCCTCTCCTTGATACTTCTGAAACTCCAGCTCCTTCTCCTGGGTTCCTTTCCAGTCACCAACCCTAAGAAAAGGTCCAGGAGGTGGCGCTGGTGGTACCCTAGTCATCAGTAACCTATCTTGGCCAGTTAGAAAATGAACCACAACTGCTTTACTCACATACGTTTAAGGTTGATTCATACTAAAAGGTCGATTCAGGGCTGTGCAGAAAAAACTTGGCTCAGTGTGAAAGCCAACTCGCACACGTGATTTCTCACACTGCATGATTCAGGGAGCACTTGCGAAATATTCACTTGTCAGAAAGCCGATCAAGTTCTCTCACACAGTGCCCATATGCATCCCTTCCCAGGGCAATTTATATTGCTGCACATAAAAATGAATTTACCTTTTTCTAACTCCTGCTATAGTAAATATTAGAAACAAAATGGTGGCTCATGCATTTGCAGGGCCAGGTTTCCTGTCACTGTGCATTATCAGTTATGTCAGTTAAATCCAGGCAGCAGTATGCTGTAAATTCTAAACTTTAAGGTAATTGTGCTCCCTAAATCATGCGAGTGCGGACGCATTGGTTAGAATTTCCGCATTGATGAAAACTTAAAATGAGAATACTCGCTTGTGCTAAGGCAAATTTACTCTTAAAAAAATGCACAGGTAAAAAGGCACCTGCTTAATCGCATGTGGCATAAAAGTAAAAGGTTTTCGCAAGGGGAACCTCATGAGAAGGCATTCACACACTGCACTGAATCAGCTAAGCTAAGTATACGGCCATATTCACATACACTGCTAGCAAATAATTCAGCATTGTCTCCAAAAGCTTGTTGAACTTGGCACATAACTTTCCTCTAAGCACAAGAAGTATTCAGGAGCAACTAAAGTCTAAAAATTACTTCTGAAATGTACGCTAGACGTTATCTTAAGTAGACAATTGCCGTGTAATTCGTGAACGGTTAAACAAACACATTAAAGGTGTGTTTTGCTACTCTGAATATTTAAGGTGAATTGAACACTGTAGAGCATACAGTATCATTGATTTAATTGTATGTAAATTGATATACCGGTGTGCTGGCAAAGCACCTTACGCACCTGTGTATTTTTAAGATTTCACTGATGCTTTTATTATTACAAACATTCCTAATAAGAATGTGTTTATGATAATGGAATTGTGCAAAGAAGATGACTGTATTCATATTTCAAGTGTGACTGTTCACATCCAAACCACTCCCTACGCACCTGCATGTGAAAGTCATCTTGGCACTCGTTACTTTTCAAGATACTCAGAATGCAAGACCTTTGCAGACGGGCTCTATTATTATTTTATTTTTAGCTGATCAAAAATAGAATTAGAAACTGTAGAGTTTCAGGTGGACACAGATCAAAAGATACAAGGTATGATATAATAGACAGCAGGAAAGAGTAGCAAGAGTATGTTAAAAGGTAAAAAGTCCACAGTCTTCCATGGGTCTAGCGAGTCTAGCGAGGCTACCTGAGCAGACCCGACAAAAGTTACTTCCAATTTTCTATATGCAGAGGTTATTCTGGGGCAGGGTGCACTAATTAGTAGCAGCTGTGTCTCACTACGCAATCTGTGCCAACTCAGACTAATAAGATCTGATTTGAAATAAAGTTTTAGCCTACACACATAGCTCAGACACTGGTGACATTTAACCTTACTCCACAGCCAGCTGCATTTCTCTACTGCCCCAAGCAGTAAATCACACACAGAAGAAGGGATCCTCATATTGCTTAGTTTCAGCAGTGTGAAGCCTCTTGGCAGTGAATTTTCTTCCCTCTACTCTACTGGCCATTTAGATATAATTGGGCAACAGCGTGCCGCAGACTGCAGGAAGACTGGGGATACAGCTGTTTCCCTTTCATTATGCACGCGTTCTGCATTAATCTGCATGGCACACAGCACTGATGGGATGTAAGACCAAGGATGTGTCATAGGACTGCCAGAAAGGTGAGTGTTTACGGCGATCGTTGGGTCTTTACACAGCTGGGTATTCAAAATTGGGATGCTCCAGGTAATCAACAGAATAGTGAAAATCCTCCTGATTTCAACTTTTCTGGGATGCCCTATATTTCAACATTTACTGTCAAAAATAAGAAAGCAACAAATTCGACTTTTATATACGCCACTAAATCTGTAGTTTACTTTCCCCACTACTACTGTGTTAGCCCGTTGATTGGTCACAGAAATCCATTGAGATATTCTGTCACAGATGCAACACTGTGAACTTAGCACTAAAACTTGCTGCTGCTGTGAGTGGTCCCAGGAGTCCATTTACCTTCACTTATGCCCAAAAAGTAATCCAAATCTTTCAGTTCCATTAGTCGTTAAAGTTCCACTTCAATAAATACCCACTGGAGTGTACAGTAAAGTGAACTACGGTATGAGGTTTTGTGCCATGTGCTACAATGATAGTGATAAATAGCTCTTACATATAAGTAAGTTTGTTAAGCACTGAGCGTGCATTCCACAATGCACAGATTCTTGGCTTTAACGAAGAGGAAGGAATGCAGGTGGAGAGCGGTGAGGAGGATGGTCCTGGGTTAAGGGAGATGTCACCAGTGGCAAGTAAGAGTAAATATAGAGAGAAGGCATGGGGATCAGAGCAAAGAAGGGCAGATATAAATGGACTTACCAGGAGCAGGGGGGATGTTGTGTGGCTAGGACTCTAAGAGCGAGAGAAAGCAGCATGATGAGGTAGCAGGTGTCCAGCATGAATGAAATTGTTCCTTTTGCAAGTGATGGAACTTTTTTGTCTTGGTGACATCCTTGGATTATTTTAGATGGCCGAGTTTGGTCTACATTAAACCCTCTACAAGTTTGTTAAATGCCTTGTAGGCTGCTGTTATTTTTAAATTCATAAAGAGAAATATCTTCATCATTGGAAAAAAAACTCTGTAGAGTTTTCTTCAAATAATAAAAAAGTCTATTTTGGTGTTATTGTGTTTCTATTGGAATGTCCTCCTGACCATTCCTACATGAACCCCAAGGGTCTCACCTTCGCACTCCAAAAAATGTAAATAAAGCTACAATTCTAAGTCAGTAAACATATTTTATTATACATTGAAATTTAAAAGCAAGTTTAAAAGCATCAGCAATACATAGTACAATGCCGTAAATGTACACAAGGGGGAGCCGGTTGGCCAAATAACCTGAATCTAATCTACCTATAATGGTGAAAATCTAAGTGCTACATGTCCAAATACATTATAATAAGACGCTCGTGCAAAAAATATATATGTTACATACATCAATAAATAACTAGCAGGACCACTGAGATCAAGCAGCCCAACGAGGAATAAAGTGCAAGGTGCAAAGAAAAAACAAACAACAACACAAGATAATTTCAAATGAAACTTACTATACAGGTGGCCAAACTGGCGCCCCACGGCGTAGCCTACGCGTTTCGAGCCAGAGGCTCTTTTTCAAGGCTGTAAGGTGCTGGCGGCTCCATGGCCAGCACCCTTTAAGTACCCCTCGACACCGTCGGTGAGTCCTCCCATACGTGGCTCTCAGTACGGCCCCGACGCGCTCCGGCCGGAAGCGCGTCAGGCCGCAACCGGAAGTGCCAGTGCGCTCCAACCTGGAGCGCAGGGCTTCCGGAAATGAATGGTATAGGCTGTGGCAGCCCGCCGGCAAACACCCCATCTCACAGTGCAGTGATGGGCGTCCGTCGGCTAAGGCGTGCACCACAGCCCGGGAACGCAGTATCGGCGGACTGGCCCGACGGGTAGGTGAGTACTTCCCATAAGTCTCATGTGCCAGCAACGTTTAAAAACATCAAAAATTACATCACCAAAATATACAAATCATAATACTATTGTTCACAACATGCAAATAATATAACTTGGATAGGTGGAGTCAATGCCATGTAAACATCTGGATAATAAAGCTACCTAACACAATCTTATGTGTATCTGTGCATTAACCCAGAGAACGGGCAATTGTAACCAGAAGGGCTATACATGACCCATACATTCCATCATGGTGCTATGTACCCTAATGCCAGTGAAGCGTTGTATAGGGCCAGAACCACCTAGACTGCTGGGGGACCATACATAAGATTGGGCTCTGTGTCCTAAAAGTTGAATATATCCGCACAGTGGCTCCCATATACCTACGCCCTCTTCCAGCAGATGGAGCTCGGCCCATATGCCGTGGTATTAACCCTTCAACAAATGCCCAGGAGAACAAGGGGGGTCAATGCCCAATTCCCCTAAATCCCGAAATGTGGACCTTACTGTGGAAGTTACCTAGATATAATAACCAGTCCTGCCCAATAACCCTCCCCTCACAAGGGCGGCTCTAATACCGGGCCAGAATGCTGGGTGGCCACCATGACAAACACATGGTGGCTAGTTGGAAACCCTGCCACCCTAATATCAAACAACTGAACACAGCAGGCATTCAGTGGATAACAACTACAATCCAAACCATGTAAATGCAATAACCAGTTCAGGAAGAACAAGCAGCAATTCCTTCTTCATACGTATGTTCTTCAAGCTGGATAACATGATTACGGCAACCAAGAATGGGGAGCATCCATGGCATCAAAGGCTCCTGTTTGAAGCTGGGGCAAGCTGTTAATTCCCACACGGACTCTCCTCCATCGTTGGACGTATTCCTAGGTCTCAATAGTTCATCCCTGGAGGTCTCACTGGCCCTCTTCATTGCCCGTCGCACCACTGGTTTAGGATATCCACGTCTATGGAACCTCTCCTTAAGCGCTACTGACTGTTTGGCGAACTCTCTAGAAGAGGAACAATTGCGCTTGAGCCGCAAAAATTGGCCTGTGGGTATCGCTTCCCTAGTTCTTTTCTCATGGAAGCTAGAGAAATGCAACAGGCTGTTGACCGCCGTCGGTTTCCTGTACAGAGTAGTGTCCAGAATGCCCCTCTCATTCAGGGAGATGGTCAAATCCAGAAATTCAACCTGGCTGGGGGAGACCACTTTAAAAAAAGTGAGAACAGCTGGGCTCAGGTTCCATGGTGGTGTGTACTTCGAGGGTTTGCGCAAAGGTTGTAGTGCCCTACTCGTGTTCCCTTGCTGTTCCTGTAGTAGGGAATTCAGATCGTCCAATGCCAAACCCTCCTGCCAAGTAAGTTGTGTGTCAAGGTCTGTGCCACCCTCAAATTGTTTCTTAAGGAGAAGTTTTCTCTCCTCAGATGTTAACGGCTGGCCAGAGATATTCATAATGGTCAATTCAGAATTATTCAAATTAGAGGTATCCATCAAGGGGGGGGGGGGAAGTTCCTCCACACCAATCAACGGGGACTCTGCTCCCGTCTCGCCCTCTTGTATGGACCCTGATGTGTCCTGCGTTGGTCTGGTCCATGAAAGTCTCTTGTGTAGCCCGTGTCTCTTCCTGCCCCCTCGCCTCCTCCTGGGCCTCTTACGCCCATTTGACCCAAAAAAGGGCGTGTGCTGCCCAAGTCAGAGGTCCTGCTAGATATTGAGGCACTCCTACCAAACTGACTGTTGTTAAATGATCTGCCCCTATCATTACCTATATGTCGCCATTTATACACTCGGTTAGTGTGTTTATCCAATCTGTCTCTGTGTAACTTACTCTCCTTTTGCGTCATAATCTGTTTCTCAAACTTCTCTAACTCCTCATTTAATTGGACCTCACATTTATCAATGTCAGCTGATGGTACATCATTGGGAATCCTGTCATATAGAGCCTTTAAATTCTCTTTAACCCTACCCAAACTAGCTCTGTCCATGTCGATCAATTCATCTATTAAGCCCATGGAGCACCTGTGTAAGTGTGCTTCCCATCTGGGTCTATACTCCGCTGGTATTTCCCATGTGGGAAAAATCTGTACTCGAAGCCCCCTGGGTATCAGGCCCTGTTCCTTGTATATACCTAAACTGTTGATGTTCCACCATAATTTGGTATAACGTAACTGTTCCTTTTTAATATCCCTGAAGATCTCTCTCAACATGGGGGAATTTTCCAACAAACATGGGTCCTCATTGTCCTTTAGCCGTTGCAATTTATCAGCCCAAGCCCGTTCTCTATTCTCCAGACCTCTAGCCATACTGAAATCAAATGGTGCCTACACTGCAATACCTTCACTCAGTGTGAACCTGAGTGGAGGGGGGAGGTGACCAGTGAAAACAAAAAATGAACAGGTGGCACACACTCATATAGTATCAATAAACCAGGGTGCGCTGCCCAAATGGGGTCCTAATGCAAATACATGCCATATATGTTTCTATTGGAATGTCCTCCTGACCATTCCTACATGAACCCCAAGGGTCTCACCTTCGCACTCCAAAAAATGTAAATAAAGCTACATGTGGTTTGAGTTAGAAAGTCTCTGAATACCCAGGCTCAAAACTGATATCTCATATAACTGTACTATTTCTCTACAATATTCTACTGTGTTTCCGGCTGAGTGTCGGCAGCCACGTGACCGCACCAGCCAATCAAAACACTGCATTTCTCTGGGGGCCCAAGGTGTAAGGTAAGAGATTTCCCATTCTGAGCCGGTAACAAGTGTGGGGGCATCCGCAATAAGAATGGCCCCTGTGCTCGGAACAACACCCATTTTTTTTTTTAAAGAAGGGTTTCTTTCCGGTTTAACAGAACAGAGGAGATCACATTAGTTAAGACTTTGAACCAACATCAGTAGCATTTTCAGGTCTTTGATGTCTAAGATGTCACTCATAACCAAATTGTGTTTTTACAGTCATTAATTGAATATTTTTTATGGATGGCTATGGATATCAAGATAACAGAGTTTATCAAAGAAAAACATGGTCTTCTACCTTCATTTACTCAAACCTTTTAGACTCTGGCATACTAAAGCTAGTTCTTTCAGTGTGGATTATTTGATTTCATTTCAATCAATTGTTGTTAAGCCATCTATGAATAGTGATTAAAATACACACATAAACCTGCGGGCATATTATAAAATTACACAAAAGAAAAGCATGTGCTTTGCAGTCAGCCATAAGTCAGAGCCCTACCTACTTGAGATCTACAAGACTGCCATTATTGCACAGAAACCAAATATTGTGCGGTGGTAACATTATCTTGTTTTAAATAATACATATTAGAATATGTCTCGGTAACTATAATCCTGTGAGATTAAGTTTCTATTTATTGGTAGAATCTATTCATCATCATGTAAAATACTTTGCTCATCTTAAATATCTGTGCCAACATTAGCCAGATCAACCAGAGGATGGACTGCCTTACGTAACCCAGGTAGTGATGTAACACAGGGTAAAACTTTGCTGTGTTTAAAGGCTTTATTTCTTATAAGTGTTAATGAACTGAAATGTTAGCGTCATGCCTTTCTCAATATAAAATTGCTCTGAAATGTTAGTGTCACGCCTTTCTCAACATAAAATTGCTAGGAGCTCATTAATATTAATATTATCTTTGCCATCAGAAATGGTTTCAAGTCATACATAATGAAATCTGTATGAATGTAAACCTAGTTAAACCACAACAAATAGGAGAATTTACATAATGAAAAGATTTAAGGCTGGTCATAAATTGGTCAAACTAATTTAGGAGAGCCTCATCTCTGCATTGCAGCTCTGTGACAGATATAGCTGTTTTGTGCGTTTTTGACTTCTGTGCATGTCTGAGTCTTTCCTGTGTTGTCTAAATGGGGTTTCCTGCCCTCTCGCATGTGTTTGCAATTCCCCCCCCATACTCATGTGTAGCCCTGACTTCCTGCTGGATCATTGGATCACACTTCCTGTGTGTCCATGTGCTCTGCAGCCCTCAAAATCCTAGCTTCTCCTAGGTTTTCTCTAGGGATGAGCGAATCGATCCGGACGAACCCGGATTCGATCCGAATTTCAGGAAAAATTCGATTCGGATCGAATCCGAATTTCCCCGCGATTCGATCACTCGAAGTTTTCCTTTAACATCCATTCATTTACATTACAGGCATTCTAAGATGGCGGGCGGGACATGTCTGGACATGTATCCCGCGCCAGTGCAAGCTGGGGCAGTCACATGCAGCCTATCAGCAGCCAGCAAGCCCGGTGACGTCACACAGCGGTATTTAACGGCGGCCATCTTGCTTTTCCTCATTTCTCTATTGCATTCGTGACAGACAGACAGAACGCTGTGTAGCTGAGGCAGTTAGACAGGCTGGAGACAGGCTGGAGACAGGGACAGACAGGGACAGGCTGGACACAGGCAGGAGACAGGCAGGAGACAGACAGGAGACAGACAGAAAGCCAGGGAAAGGTAGGAAAAACGGAGCTGGCTGACAGGGAGATTTTTTTTTTTTCATCCAGCCTTTGTTAGCGTTTTCAGGCTGCTTATAGTAACTAACTGTGCATATATACTGAACTGATCTTAAGTCTGCTGTGAGGCATCCCATTCTGTGACTAAAGCAGCCTCTATTTAATAGCATAATAAACATTTGCACTTATTCTCATAGAAATCAGGCCTGATAAAGACACTTTTGCTGTGCATGCTCTCTGGTTTTTGTGGCACTGGCATCCCATTCTGTGACTAAAGCAGCCTCTATTTAATAGCATAATAAACATTTGCACTTATTCTCATAGAAATCAGGCCTGATAAAGACACTTTTGCTGTGCATGCTCTCTGGTTTTTGTGGCACTGGCATCCCATTCTGTGACTAAAGCAGCCTCTATTTAATAGCATAATAAACATTTGCACTTATTCTCATAGAAATCAGGCCTGATAAAGACACTTTTGCTGTGCATGCTCTCTGGTTTTTGTGGCACTGGCATCCCATTCTGTGACTAAAGCAGCCTCTATTTAATAGCATAATAAACATTTGCACTTATTCTCATAGAAATCAGGCCTGATAAAGACACTTTTGCTGTGCATGCTCTCTGGTTTTTGTGGCACTGGCATCCCATTCTGTGACTAAAGCAGCCTCTATTTAATAGCACAATAAACATTTGCACTTATTCTCATAGAAATCAGGCCTGATAAAGACACTTTTGCTGTGCATGCTCTCTGGTTTTTGTGGCACTGGCATCCCATTCTGTGACTAAAGCAGCCTCTATTTAATAGCACAATAAACATTTGCACTTATTCTCATAGAAATCAGGCCTGATAAAGACACTTTTGCTGTGCATGCTCTCTGGTTTTTGTGGCACTGGCATCCCATTCTGTGACTAAAGCAGCCTCTATTTAATAGCATAATAAACATTTGCACTTATTCTCATAGAAATCAGGCCTGATAAAGACACTTTTGCTGTGCATGCTCTCTGGTTTTTGTGGCACTGGCATCCCATTCTGTGACTAAAGCAGCCTCTATTTAATAGCACAATAAACATTTGCACTTATTCTCATAGAAATCAGGCCTGATAAAGACACTTTTGCTGTGCATGCTCTCTGGTTTTTGTGGCACTGGCATCCCATTCTGTGACTAAAGCAGCCTCTATTTAATAGCATAATAAACATTTGCACTTATTCTCATAGAAATCAGGCCTGATAAAGACACTTTTGCTGTGCATGCTCTCTGGTTTTTGTGGCACTGGCATCCCATTCTGTGACTAAAGCAGCCTCTATTTAATAGCACAATAAACATTTGCACTTATTCTCATAGAAATCAGGCCTGATAAAGACACTTTTGCTGTGCATGCTCTCTGGTTTTTGTGGCACTGGCATCCCATTCTGTGACTAAAGCAGCCTCTATTTAATAGCATAATAAACATTTGCACTTATTCTCATAGAAATCAGGCCTGATAAAGACACTTTTGCTGTGCATGCTCTCTGGTTTTTGTGGCACTGGCATCCCATTCTGTGACTAAAGCAGCCTCTATTTAATAGCATAATAAACATTTGCACTTATTCTCATAGAAATCAGGCCTGATAAAGACACTTTTGCTGTGCATGCTCTCTGGTTTTTGTGGCACTGGCATCCCATTCTGTGACTAAAGCAGCCTCTATTTAATAGCACAATAAACATTTGCACTTATTCTCATAGAAATCAGGCCTGATAAAGACACTTTTGCTGTGCATGCTCTCTGGTTTTTGTGGCACTGGCATCCCATTCTGTGACTAAAGCAGCCTCTATTTAATAGCACAATAAACATTTGCACTTATTCTCATAGAAATCAGGCCTGATAAAGACACTTTTGCTGTGCATGCTCTCTGGTTTTTGTGGCACTGGCATCCCATTCTGTGACTAAAGCAGCCTCTATTTAATAGCATAATAAACATTTGCACTTATTCTCATAGAAATCAGGCCTGATAAAGACACTTTTGCTGTGCATGCTCTCTGGTTTTTGTGGCACTGGCATCCCATTCTGTGACTAAAGCAGCCTCTATTTAATAGCATAATAAACATTTGCACTTATTCTCATAGAAATCAGGCCTGATAAAGACACTTTTGCTGTGCATGCTCTCTGGTTTTTGTGGCACTGGCATCCCATTCTGTGACTAAAGCAGCCTCTATTTAATAGCACAATAAACATTTGCACTTATTCTCATAGAAATCAGGCCTGATAAAGACACTTTTGCTGTGCATGCTCTCTGGTTTTTGTGGCACTGGCATCCCATTCTGTGACTAAAGCAGCCTCTATTTAATAGCACAATAAACATTTGCACTTATTCTCATAGAAATCAGGCCTGATAAAGACACTTTTGCTGTGCATGCTCTCTGGTTTTTGTGGCACTGGCATCCCATTCTGTGACTAAAGCAGCCTCTATTTAATAGCATAATAAACATTTGCACTTATTCTCATAGAAATCAGGCCTGATAAAGACACTTTTGCTGTGCATGCTCTCTGGTTTTTGTGGCACTGGCATCCCATTCTGTGACTAAAGCAGCCTCTATTTAATAGCATAATAAACATTTGCACTTATTCTCATAGAAATCAGGCCTGATAAAGACACTTTTGCTGTGCATGCTCTCTGGTTTTTGTGGCACTGGCATCCCATTCTGTGACTAAAGCAGCCTCTATTTAATAGCATAATAAACATTTGCACTTATTCTCATAGAAATCAGGCCTGATAAAGACACTTTTGCTGTGCATGCTCTCTGGTTTTTGTGGCACTGGCATCCCATTCTGTGACTAAAGCAGCCTCTATTTAATAGCATAATAAACATTTGCACTTATTCTCATAGAAATCAGGCCTGATAAAGACACTTTTGCTGTGCATGCTCTCTGGTTTTTGTGGCACTGGCATCCCATTCTGTGACTAAAGCAGCCTCTATTTAATAGCACAATAAACATTTGCACTTATTCTCATAGAAATCAGGCCTGATAAAGACACTTTTGCTGTGCATGCTCTCTGGTTTTTGTGGCACTGGCATCCCATTCTGTGACTAAAGCAGCCTCTATTTAATAGCATAATAAACATTTGCACTTATTCTCATAGAAATCAGGCCTGATAAAGACACTTTTGCTGTGCATGCTCTCTGGTTTTTGTGGCACTGGCATCCCATTCTGTGACTAAAGCAGCCTCTATTTAATAGCACAATAAACATTTGCACTTATTCTCATAGAAATCAGGCCTGATAAAGACACTTTTGCTGTGCATGCTCTCTGGTTTTTGTGGCACTGGCATCCCATTCTGTGACTAAAGCAGCCTCTATTTAATAGCATAATAAACATTTGCACTTATTCTCATAGAAATCAGGCCTGATAAAGACACTTTTGCTGTGCATGCTCTCTGGTTTTTGTGGCACTGGCATCCCATTCTGTGACTAAAGCAGCCTCTATTTAATAGCATAATAAACATTTGCACTTATTCTCATAGAAATCAGGCCTGATAAAGACACTTTTGCTGTGCATGCTCTCTGGTTTTTGTGGCACTGGCATCCCATTCTGTGACTAAAGCAGCCTCTATTTAATAGCACAATAAACATTTGCACTTATTCTCATAGGAATCAGGCCTGATAAAGACACTTTTGCTGTGCATGCTCTCTGGTTTTTGTGGCACTGGCATCCCATTCTGTGACTAAAGCAGCCTCTATTTAATAGCACAATAAACATTTGCACTTATTCTCATAGAAATCAGGCCTGATAAAGACACTTTTGCTGTGCATGCTCTCTGGTTTTTGTGGCACTGGCATCCCATTCTGTGACTAAAGCAGCCTCTATTTAATAGCATAATAAACATTTGCACTTATTCTCATAGAAATCAGGCCTGATAAAGACACTTTTGCTGTGCATGCTCTCTGGTTTTTGTGGCACTGGCATCCCATTCTGTGACTAAAGCAGCCTCTATTTAATAGCATAATAAACATTTGCACTTATTCTCATAGAAATCAGGCCTGATAAAGACACTTTTGCTGTGCATGCTCTCTGGTTTTTGTGGCACTGGCATCCCATTCTGTGACTAAAGCAGCCTCTATTTAATAGCATAATAAACATTTGCACTTATTCTCATAGAAATCAGGCCTGATAAAGACACTTTTGCTGTGCATGCTCTCTGGTTTTTGTGGCACTGGCATCCCATTCTGTGACTAAAGCAGCCTCTATTTAATAGCACAATAAACATTTGCACTTATTCTCATAGAAATCAGGCCTGATAAAGACACTTTTGCTGTGCATGCTCTCTGGTTTTTGTGGCACTGGCATCCCATTCTGTGACTAAAGCAGCCTCTATTTAATAGCATAATAAACATTTGCACTTATTCTCATAGAAATCAGGCCTGATAAAGACACTTTTGCTGTGCATGCTCTCTGGTTTTTGTGGCACTGGCATCCCATTCTGTGACTAAAGCAGCCTCTATTTAATAGCACAATAAACATTTGCACTTATTCTCATAGAAATCAGGCCTGATAAAGACACTTTTGCTGTGCATGCTCTCTGGTTTTTGTGGCACTGGCATCCCATTCTGTGACTAAAGCAGCCTCTATTTAATAGCACAATAAACATTTGCACTTATTCTCATAGAAATCAGGCCTGATAAAGACACTTTTGCTGTGCATGCTCTCTGGTTTTTGTGGCACTGGCATCCCATTCTGTGACTAAAGCAGCCTCTATTTAATAGCATAATAAACATTTGCACTTATTCTCATAGAAATCAGGCCTGATAAAGACACTTTTGCTGTGCATGCTCTCTGGTTTTTGTGGCACTGGCATCCCATTCTGTGACTAAAGCAGCCTCTATTTAATAGCACAATAAACATTTGCACTTATTCTCATAGAAATCAGGCCTGATAAAGACACTTTTGCTGTGCATGCTCTCTGGTTTTTGTGGCACTGGCATCCCATTCTGTGACTAAAGCAGCCTCTATTTAATAGCACAATAAACATTTGCACTTATTCTCATAGAAATCAGGCCTGATAAAGACACTTTTGCTGTGCATGCTCTCTGGTTTTTGTGGCACTGGCATCCCATTCTGTGACTAAAGCAGCCTCTATTTAATAGCACAATAAACATTTGCACTTATTCTCATAGAAATCAGGCCTGATAAAGACACTTTTGCTGTGCATGCTCTCTGGTTTTTGTGGCACTGGCATCCCATTCTGTGACTATAGCAGCCTCTATTTAATAGCATAATAAACATTTGCACTTATTCTCATAGAAATCAGGCCTGATAAAGACACTTTTGCTGTGCATGCTCTCTGGTTTTTGTGGCACTGGCATCCCATTCTGTGACTAAAGCAGCCTCTATTTAATAGCATAATAAACATTTGCACTTATTCTCATAGAAATCAGGCCTGATAAAGACACTTTTGCTGGCCAAAGCCCTACTGGACCCTGCCAGGTCGATTCCTGCCCGGGGCATCCCATTCTGTGACTACAGCAGCCTCTGTTTAAGACCATATAAGCATTTGCTCTTATCATATTTGAAATTAGCCTGATAAAGACACTTTTGCTGGCCAAAGCCCTACTGGACCCTGCCAGGTCCATTCCTGCCCAGGGCATCCCATTCTGTGACTAAAGCAGCCTCTGTTTAAGACCATATAAGCATTTGCTCTTATTATATTTATATTATAAGACACTTTTGCTGGGCATAGGCTTACTGCTGCCTGCCAGGTGCACTTCTGTTGAGGCATCCCATTCTGTAACATAGCATACCCCTCTTTATTTACACTAAGCAGCTCTCTTATTTACACTAAGCAGGCCTGTTGGAGGCTGAGTGTTACTGCTCACTTTTGGTGTGCATTATATTCTGTTTTATATAGACCCACTGCTGCCTGGGGGTTCTTAAAATATCACCTACTACCACGCCAGTTAGACTATGTCGGGCAGACAAGTGCCTGGAAGTGAAAAGAGGAGTGGCAGAGGCCAAGATTCCGCAGGCAGAGCTCGCATCAGACTGGGGGCCAGTAGCAGCAGGAGTCACGCTGAGAGACCTAATCTGCCAGTATCTGCTAGCGGTCGGGTCTCCACCAGTAACGCATCTGCCGTGGTAGATTGGCTGACGCGCTCATCAACAACATCATCACAACTTACATCTGAGACCCCCAGTCTAGGGTCGGTAGGTTCCTCTGACACAACCCTGAGTTGGCATGCCCCGAGAGCAGTCCCTGTCCTCCCATTGCCTCTGTCCTACGCCGTTCCCTCCCCCAGCGACGTATCCTATGCTTTGGGTTCAGCTCCACTCTTTAGTGAGGAGGACGATCAGATACAGGAGGACAGTCAGCAGCTACTGCCCAGCCAAGAAATGGAGGTGGCTTCTTTAGCTAGGCAGACAAATAGTGATGTGGACAGTGTCGTGGGTGCTGCGAGCGTTCCAGCTCCTGCGCCAGACACTGTTGACGAATCCACGAACATCAGTGACGTACAGCCACAACCCGGTGATGATGATGATGATGACGATGAAGCCGATCGCACTTGGGAGCCGGGTGATGAAGGGGCTTCATCGTCATCATCAGGAGAAGAGGGGCGCAGGTTGCCCCGGAGTCAGCAGCTGAGGCAGCAAGGTGGTAGCAGTCAGCATGGGGGCACAATTCCAAAGGCTGGAGCCGGCCGGGGCCGGGGCCGGGGTAGAGCACCTGCTGTGCGGCAGTCTACCTTATCGGGAGGTAGTGGAGCAGGGGTTCCTGGAGTTGGCAACAGCAGCAGTGAATCAGTGAGGCCAGGGGGTGGGAAAAGTAGCTACTCGGCAGTGTGGCAGTTTTTCCTGAGGCATCCGCAGGAGGGTAACATGGCCACATGCAAGATATGTAGGCAAAAGGTGAAGCGTGGCCAGGGTCCAAATGTTGGCACCACGGCCCTGCGTCAACATATGATGCGTCACCATAAAACGACCTGGGAGAACCGAGGCTCCCAAGGGGTGGTCCAGTCTGCTTCCTCACCAAGTGAGCTCCCAATTTCTGCCAGCCAAGGCTCCAGCACCTCAGCCGAAGGCAGCTGTGCGTCACACCCATCCTCTGTCGCTCCTGCTCCTCCTCCTCCTCCTCCAAGTCATGCATCCCGCCAGCAATCCATCAGCGAAGCCATGTCCAAGAGACAGCAGTATGCGCCCACTCATCCTACGGCGCAGAAGCTGAATGTGCTCCTGTCCAAGTTGCTGGTGCTGCAGTCGCTCCCTTTTCAGGTGGTGGAATCTGCACCTTTCAGAGAACTGATGGCTTGTGCCGAGCCGAGGTGGAGAGTCCCAAGCCGTCATTTCTTTGCCAAGAAGGCAGTACCAGCGCTGCACACTTTTGTTGAACAGAAGGTGGGCCAGTCCTTGAGCCTGTCGGTGTGTAGCAAAATACATGGCAGCGCCGACATCTGGAGCTGTAACTACGGTCAGGGGCAGTACATGTCGTTTACGGCCCACTGGGTGAATGTGGTCCCTTTGCAGCAGCAACTTGGACAGGTCACGCCGCTTCGGCCACCGCGCTCTCTGCCCATTGGGCCTGTGACACCGTGCGACTCGGCCTCCTCATCCTCCGCCATCTCCTCACCCTCCACTGTAGGCTCAAGTCTCAGTGCCCCTCCAGTCTACCATGTGTATCAGGCCTGATAAAGACACTTTTGCTGTGCATGCTCTCTGGTTTTTGTGGCACTGGCATCCCATTCTGTGACTAAAGCAGCCTCTATTTAATAGCACAATAAACATTTGCACTTATTCTCATAGAAATCAGGCCTGATAAAGACACTTTTGCTGTGCATGCTCTCTGGTTTTTGTGGCACTGGCATCCCATTCTGTGACTAAAGCAGCCTCTATTTAATAGCATAATAAACATTTGCACTTATTCTCATAGAAATCAGGCCTGATAAAGACACTTTTGCTGTGCATGCTCTCTGGTTTTTGTGGCACTGGCATCCCATTCTGTGACTAAAGCAGCCTCTATTTAATAGCACAATAAACATTTGCACTTATTCTCATAGAAATCAGGCCTGATAAAGACACTTTTGCTGTGCATGCTCTCTGGTTTTTGTGGCACTGGCATCCCATTCTGTGACTAAAGCAGCCTCTATTTAATAGCATAATAAACATTTGCACTTATTCTCATAGAAATCAGGCCTGATAAAGACACTTTTGCTGTGCATGCTCTCTGGTTTTTGTGGCACTGGCATCCCATTCTGTGACTAAAGCAGCCTCTATTTAATAGCACAATAAACATTTGCACTTATTCTCATAGAAATCAGGCCTGATAAAGACACTTTTGCTGTGCATGCTCTCTGGTTTTTGTGGCACTGGCATCCCATTCTGTGACTAAAGCAGCCTCTATTTAATAGCATAATAAACATTTGCACTTATTCTCATAGAAATCAGGCCTGATAAAGACACTTTTGCTGTGCATGCTCTCTGGTTTTTGTGGCACTGGCATCCCATTCTGTGACTAAAGCAGCCTCTATTTAATAGCATAATAAACATTTGCACTTATTCTCATAGAAATCAGGCCTGATAAAGACACTTTTGCTGTGCATGCTCTCTGGTTTTTGTGGCACTGGCATCCCATTCTGTGACTAAAGCAGCCTCTATTTAATAGCACAATAAACATTTGCACTTATTCTCATAGAAATCAGGCCTGATAAAGACACTTTTGCTGTGCATGCTCTCTGGTTTTTGTGGCACTGGCATCCCATTCTGTGACTAAAGCAGCCTCTATTTAATAGCACAATAAACATTTGCACTTATTCTCATAGAAATCAGGCCTGATAAAGACACTTTTGCTGTGCATGCTCTCTGGTTTTTGTGGCACTGGCATCCCATTCTGTGACTAAAGCAGCCTCTATTTAATAGCATAATAAACATTTGCACTTATTCTCATAGAAATCAGGCCTGATAAAGACACTTTTGCTGTGCATGCTCTCTGGTTTTTGTGGCACTGGCATCCCATTCTGTGACTAAAGCAGCCTCTATTTAATAGCATAATAAACATTTGCACTTATTCTCATAGAAATCAGGCCTGATAAAGACACTTTTGCTGTGCATGCTCTCTGGTTTTTGTGGCACTGGCATCCCATTCTGTGACTAAAGCAGCCTCTATTTAATAGCACAATAAACATTTGCACTTATTCTCATAGAAATCAGGCCTGATAAAGACACTTTTGCTGTGCATGCTCTCTGGTTTTTGTGGCACTGGCATCCCATTCTGTGACTAAAGCAGCCTCTATTTAATAGCACAATAAACATTTGCACTTATTCTCATAGAAATCAGGCCTGATAAAGACACTTTTGCTGTGCATGCTCTCTGGTTTTTGTGGCACTGGCATCCCATTCTGTGACTAAAGCAGCCTCTATTTAATAGCATAATAAACATTTGCACTTATTCTCATAGAAATCAGGCCTGATAAAGACACTTTTGCTGTGCATGCTCTCTGGTTTTTGTGGCACTGGCATCCCATTCTGTGACTAAAGCAGCCTCTATTTAATAGCATAATAAACATTTGCACTTATTCTCATAGAAATCAGGCCTGATAAAGACACTTTTGCTGTGCATGCTCTCTGGTTTTTGTGGCACTGGCATCCCATTCTGTGACTAAAGCAGCCTCTATTTAATAGCATAATAAACATTTGCACTTATTCTCATAGAAATCAGGCCTGATAAAGACACTTTTGCTGTGCATGCTCTCTGGTTTTTGTGGCACTGGCATCCCATTCTGTGACTAAAGCAGCCTCTATTTAATAGCATAATAAACATTTGCACTTATTCTCATAGAAATCAGGCCTGATAAAGACACTTTTGCTGTGCATGCTCTCTGGTTTTTGTGGCACTGGCATCCCATTCTGTGACTAAAGCAGCCTCTATTTAATAGCACAATAAACATTTGCACTTATTCTCATAGAAATCAGGCCTGATAAAGACACTTTTGCTGTGCATGCTCTCTGGTTTTTGTGGCACTGGCATCCCATTCTGTGACTAAAGCAGCCTCTATTTAATAGCATAATAAACATTTGCACTTATTCTCATAGAAATCAGGCCTGATAAAGACACTTTTGCTGTGCATGCTCTCTGGTTTTTGTGGCACTGGCATCCCATTCTGTGACTAAAGCAGCCTCTATTTAATAGCACAATAAACATTTGCACTTATTCTCATAGAAATCAGGCCTGATAAAGACACTTTTGCTGTGCATGCTCTCTGGTTTTTGTGGCACTGGCATCCCATTCTGTGACTAAAGCAGCCTCTATTTAATAGCATAATAAACATTTGCACTTATTCTCATAGAAATCAGGCCTGATAAAGACACTTTTGCTGTGCATGCTCTCTGGTTTTTGTGGCACTGGCATCCCATTCTGTGACTAAAGCAGCCTCTATTTAATAGCATAATAAACATTTGCACTTATTCTCATAGAAATCAGGCCTGATAAAGACACTTTTGCTGTGCATGCTCTCTGGTTTTTGTGGCACTGGCATCCCATTCTGTGACTAAAGCAGCCTCTATTTAATAGCACAATAAACATTTGCACTTATTCTCATAGAAATCAGGCCTGATAAAGACACTTTTGCTGTGCATGCTCTCTGGTTTTTGTGGCACTGGCATCCCATTCTGTGACTAAAGCAGCCTCTATTTAATAGCACAATAAACATTTGCACTTATTCTCATAGAAATCAGGCCTGATAAAGACACTTTTGCTGTGCATGCTCTCTGGTTTTTGTGGCACTGGCATCCCATTCTGTGACTAAAGCAGCCTCTATTTAATAGCATAATAAACATTTGCACTTATTCTCATAGAAATCAGGCCTGATAAAGACACTTTTGCTGTGCATGCTCTCTGGTTTTTGTGGCACTGGCATCCCATTCTGTGACTAAAGCAGCCTCTATTTAATAGCATAATAAACATTTGCACTTATTCTCATAGAAATCAGGCCTGATAAAGACACTTTTGCTGTGCATGCTCTCTGGTTTTTGTGGCACTGGCATCCCATTCTGTGACTAAAGCAGCCTCTATTTAATAGCATAATAAACATTTGCACTTATTCTCATAGAAATCAGGCCTGATAAAGACACTTTTGCTGTGCATGCTCTCTGGTTTTTGTGGCACTGGCATCCCATTCTGTGACTAAAGCAGCCTCTATTTAATAGCACAATAAACATTTGCACTTATTCTCATAGAAATCAGGCCTGATAAAGACACTTTTGCTGTGCATGCTCTCTGGTTTTTGTGGCACTGGCATCCCATTCTGTGACTAAAGCAGCCTCTATTTAATAGCATAATAAACATTTGCACTTATTCTCATAGAAATCAGGCCTGATAAAGACACTTTTGCTGTGCATGCTCTCTGGTTTTTGTGGCACTGGCATCCCATTCTGTGACTAAAGCAGCCTCTATTTAATAGCATAATAAACATTTGCACTTATTCTCATAGAAATCAGGCCTGATAAAGACACTTTTGCTGTGCATGCTCTCTGGTTTTTGTGGCACTGGCATCCCATTCTGTGACTAAAGCAGCCTCTATTTAATAGCACAATAAACATTTGCACTTATTCTCATAGAAATCAGGCCTGATAAAGACACTTTTGCTGTGCATGCTCTCTGGTTTTTGTGGCACTGGCATCCCATTCTGTGACTAAAGCAGCCTCTATTTAATAGCATAATAAACATTTGCACTTATTCTCATAGAAATCAGGCCTGATAAAGACACTTTTGCTGTGCATGCTCTCTGGTTTTTGTGGCACTGGCATCCCATTCTGTGACTAAAGCAGCCTCTATTTAATAGCACAATAAACATTTGCACTTATTCTCATAGAAATCAGGCCTGATAAAGACACTTTTGCTGTGCATGCTCTCTGGTTTTTGTGGCACTGGCATCCCATTCTGTGACTAAAGCAGCCTCTATTTAATAGCACAATAAACATTTGCACTTATTCTCATAGAAATCAGGCCTGATAAAGACACTTTTGCTGTGCATGCTCTCTGGTTTTTGTGGCACTGGCATCCCATTCTGTGACTAAAGCAGCCTCTATTTAATAGCACAATAAACATTTGCACTTATTCTCATAGAAATCAGGCCTGATAAAGACACTTTTGCTGTGCATGCTCTCTGGTTTTTGTGGCACTGGCATCCCATTCTGTGACTAAAGCAGCCTCTATTTAATAGCATAATAAACATTTGCACTTATTCTCATAGAAATCAGGCCTGATAAAGACACTTTTGCTGTGCATGCTCTCTGGTTTTTGTGGCACTGGCATCCCATTCTGTGACTAAAGCAGCCTCTATTTAATAGCATAATAAACATTTGCACTTATTCTCATAGAAATCAGGCCTGATAAAGACACTTTTGCTGGCCAAAGCCCTACTGGACCCTGCCAGGTCGATTCCTGCCCGGGGCATCCCATTCTGTGACTACAGCAGCCTCTGTTTAAGACCATATAAGCATTTGCTCTTATCATATTTGAAATTAGCCTGATAAAGACACTTTTGCTGGCCAAAGCCCTACTGGACCCTGCCAGGTCCATTCCTGCCCAGGGCATCCCATTCTGTGACTAAAGCAGCCTCTGTTTAAGACCATATAAGCATTTGCTCTTATTATATTTATATTATAAGACACTTTTGCTGGGCATAGGCTTACTGCTGCCTGCCAGGTGCACTTCTGTTGAGGCATCCCATTCTGTAACATAGCATACCCCTCTTTATTTACACTAAGCAGCTCTCTTATTTACACTAAGCAGGCCTGTTGGAGGCTGAGTGTTACTGCTCACTTTTGGTGTGCATTATATTCTGTTTTATATAGACCCACTGCTGCCTGGGGGTTCTTAAAATATCACCTACTACCACGCCAGTTAGACTATGTCGGGCAGACAAGTGCCTGGAAGTGAAAAGAGGAGTGGCAGAGGCCAAGATTCCGCAGGCAGAGCTCGCATCAGACTGGGGGCCAGTAGCAGCAGGAGTCACGCTGAGAGACCTAATCTGCCAGTATCTGCTAGCGGTCGGGTCTCCACCAGTAACGCATCTGCCGTGGTAGATTGGCTGACGCGCTCATCAACAACATCATCACAACTTACATCTGAGACCCCCAGTCTAGGGTCGGTAGGTTCCTCTGACACAACCCTGAGTTGGCATGCCCCGAGAGCAGTCCCTGTCCTCCCATTGCCTCTGTCCTACGCCGTTCCCTCCCCCAGCGACGTATCCTATGCTTTGGGTTCAGCTCCACTCTTTAGTGAGGAGGACGATCAGATACAGGAGGACAGTCAGCAGCTACTGCCCAGCCAAGAAATGGAGGTGGCTTCTTTAGCTAGGCAGACAAATAGTGATGTGGACAGTGTCGTGGGTGCTGCGAGCGTTCCAGCTCCTGCGCCAGACACTGTTGACGAATCCACGAACATCAGTGACGTACAGCCACAACCCGGTGATGATGATGATGATGACGATGAAGCCGATCGCACTTGGGAGCCGGGTGATGAAGGGGCTTCATCGTCATCATCAGGAGAAGAGGGGCGCAGGTTGCCCCGGAGTCAGCAGCTGAGGCAGCAAGGTGGTAGCAGTCAGCATGGGGGCACAATTCCAAAGGCTGGAGCCGGCCGGGGCCGGGGCCGGGGTAGAGCACCTGCTGTGCGGCAGTCTACCTTATCGGGAGGTAGTGGAGCAGGGGTTCCTGGAGTTGGCAACAGCAGCAGTGAATCAGTGAGGCCAGGGGGTGGGAAAAGTAGCTACTCGGCAGTGTGGCAGTTTTTCCTGAGGCATCCGCAGGAGGGTAACATGGCCACATGCAAGATATGTAGGCAAAAGGTGAAGCGTGGCCAGGGTCCAAATGTTGGCACCACGGCCCTGCGTCAACATATGATGCGTCACCATAAAACGACCTGGGAGAACCGAGGCTCCCAAGGGGTGGTCCAGTCTGCTTCCTCACCAAGTGAGCTCCCAATTTCTGCCAGCCAAGGCTCCAGCACCTCAGCCGAAGGCAGCTGTGCGTCACACCCATCCTCTGTCGCTCCTGCTCCTCCTCCTCCTCCTCCAAGTCATGCATCCCGCCAGCAATCCATCAGCGAAGCCATGTCCAAGAGACAGCAGTATGCGCCCACTCATCCTACGGCGCAGAAGCTGAATGTGCTCCTGTCCAAGTTGCTGGTGCTGCAGTCGCTCCCTTTTCAGGTGGTGGAATCTGCACCTTTCAGAGAACTGATGGCTTGTGCCGAGCCGAGGTGGAGAGTCCCAAGCCGTCATTTCTTTGCCAAGAAGGCAGTACCAGCGCTGCACACTTTTGTTGAACAGAAGGTGGGCCAGTCCTTGAGCCTGTCGGTGTGTAGCAAAATACATGGCAGCGCCGACATCTGGAGCTGTAACTACGGTCAGGGGCAGTACATGTCGTTTACGGCCCACTGGGTGAATGTGGTCCCTTTGCAGCAGCAACTTGGACAGGTCACGCCGCTTCGGCCTCCGCGCTCTCTGCCCATTGGGCCTGTGACACCGTGCGACTCGGCCTCCTCATCCTCCGCCATCTCCTCACCCTCCACTGTAGGCTCAAGTCTCAGTGCCCCTCCAGTCTACCATGTGTGCAGGGCACGGAGGTGTCACGCAGTGCTTCACATGGTTTGTCTTGGCGAACGGAGTCACACAGGGGAGGAACTGCTTAAATGTATTCATCAGGAAATCCAAACATGGCTTACTCCGAGAAAACTTAAAATGGGAATCATGGTTACCGACAATGGGAAGAACATTTTGTCTGCGCTGCGCCAAGGAAGCCTGACCCATGCCCCCTGCATGGCTCACGTCTTCAATCTGGTTGTCAAGCGGTTTCTGAAGTGTTCCCCCCATCTGCAGGACATCCTAACAACTTCACGGAAACTTTGCATGCACTTCAGCCACTCCTACACCGCCAAACACACCCTTCTTGAGCTACAGCGTCAGAATGGTATCCCCCAACATAGTCTGATTTGCGATGTTTCCACCCGTTGGAATTCCACCCTTCACATGTTGGACCGATTATATGAACAGAGAAAAGCCATCACGGATTTCCTGATGATCCAAGCAGATAGGGGGACTCCCCTGTGTAACTTCAATGTCAACCAGTGGCAGCTCATACGTGACACCTGCCGTTTGCTCAGGCCCTTTGAGGAAGCCACTTTATTTGTCAGTCGGCAGGATTACGGGATGAACGACGTGATTCCACTGCTTCATGTACTACAGCACATGTTGGAAACCATGGCTGGTCAGGGCACTGGAGACATGGCGTTTACATCTTACGGCCACATGAACCCCGTTGGAGCTGAACTGGAGGAGGAGGAGGAGGAAGAGGAGGAGGAGGAGTTGCCCAGCGAAACACAGTTTAGGCTTGGCGAAATGGCTGGTTTATCTAGTCAGCGGACAGGAGAGGAGGAGCAGGAGCAGCCAGAGGAGCTAGAGGTTTTTGAGGAAGGAGAGACAGAGGACCCGGGCACACCGTGGCAGTATGCAGTGGAGATGGAGACAGGTAGTCCATCCGAGTCACTTGCGCAAATGGCACGAAGCATGCTCACATGCTTGCGTAGTGACCCCAGAATTGTTTCCATCTGTCGGCGGGATGACTTCTGGCTGTCCACCTTATTGGACCCTCGCTTCCGGCACAAAATGGGGGCATTTTTTAAACCCACCGAGAGGGAGGACAAACTCAACTACTACAAAGACATTCTACGTAGGCAGTTGGCCGATGCCTATCTGCGCCATGGTCCATACTCTCGCAGGTCTGACTCGAGGGGACCTCTGCGCTCACCTTCCACTGCCATGGCCGCTGGGGGGGTTGGCAGCAGCAGCAGCAGAAGCTCCATCAGCAGCAGCAGCCTCAGTCTTCAGTCGCTAATGAGTAGCTTTCTACACCCGCATAGTGAGGCTACTCATGAGCAGCAGGAAGACCTGGAGCAGGACCTGAACCAGCAGGTCATGTCATACTTTGACATGACCATGCCAACACACCTTGAGGATCCGCTGGACTTCTGGGCAGCCAAACTTGATTTGTGGCCGCAACTAGCAGAGTTTGCCCTGGAAAAGCTGTCCTGCCCGGCAAGTAGCGTGCCATCTGAGCGGGTGTTTAGTGCGGCGGGGGCCATAGTTACGGCGAGGAGAACTCGTCTGTCAACTAAAAATGTGGAGAGACTCACCTTTGTCAAAATGAATCAGGGATGGATCAGCCAGGATTTCCACCCACCAATGCCTGATGCATGCGACTAGATTCAGCATGGTGCCACGTTTTACACTTTACAAATGGTGCAAAACATATTTATGTCTTTAGGCCATTTTTTGGGCTCCTGCTGCTGCTACTGCCAACTTCTGCCAACTCCAGGGTGTGATTCATCCAATTTTTGGGCTCCTGAAGCCAACTCCAGTGTATATTTGGGCTCCTGCTGCTGCTACTGCCAACTTCTGCCAACTCCAGGGTGTGATTCATCCAATTTTTGGGCTCCTGAAGCCAACTCCAGTGTATATTTGGGCTCCTGCTGCTGCTGCTGCTGCCAACTTCTGCCAACTCCAGGGTGTGATTCATCCAATTTTTGGGCTCCTGAAGCCAACTCCAGTGTATATTTGGGCTCCTGCTGCTGCTGCTGCTGCCAACTTCTGCCAACTCCAGGGTGTGATTCATCCAATTTTTGGGCTCCTGAAGCCAACTCCAGTGTATATTTGGGCTCCTGCTGCTGCTACTGTCAACTCCTGCCAACTCCAGGGTGTGATTCATCCAATTTTTGGGCTCCTGAGGCCAACTCCAGTGTATATTTGGGCTCCTGCTGCTGCTACTGTCAACTCCTGCCAACTCCAGGGTGTGATTCATCCAATTTTTGGGCTCCTGAAGCCAACTCCAGTGTATATTTGGGCTCCTGCTGCTGCTGCTGCTGCCAACTTCTGCCAACTCCAGGGTGTGATTCATCCAATTTTTGGGCTCCTGAAGCCAACTCCAGTGTATATTTGGGCTCCTGCTGCTGCTACTGTCAACTCCTGCCAACTCCAGGGTGTGATTCATCCAATTTTTGGGCTCCTGAAGCCAACTCCAGTGTATATTTGGGCTCCTGCTGCTACTACTGCCAACTTCTGCCAACTCCAGGGTGTGATTCATCCAATTTTTGGGCTCCTGAAGCCAACTCCAGTGTATATTTGGGCTCCTGCTGCTGCTACTGTCAACTCCTGCCAACTCCAGGGTGTGATTCATCCAATTTTTGGGCTCCTGAAGCCAACTCCAGTGTATATTTGGGCTCCTGCTGCTGCTACTGCCAACTTCTGCCAACTCCAGGGTGTGATTCATCCAATTTTTGGGCTCCTGAAGCCAACTCCAGTGTATATTTGGGCTCCTGCTGCTGCTACTGTCAACTCCTGCCAACTCCAGGGTGTGATTCATCCAATTTTTGGGCTCCTGAAGCCAACTCCAGTGTATATTTGGGCTCCTGCTGCTACTACTGCCAACTTCTGCCAACTCCAGGGTGTGAGTCATCCAATTTTTGGGCTCCTGAAGCCAACTCCAGTGTATATTTGGGCTCCTGCTGCTGCTACTGTCAACTCCTGCCAACTCCAGGGTGTGATTCATCCAATTTTTGGGCTCCTGAAGCCAACTCCAGTTTATATTTGGGCTCCTGCTGCTGCTACTGCCAACTTCTGCCAACTCCAGGGTGTGATTCATCCAATTTTTGGGCTCCTGAAGCCAACTCCAGTGTATATTTGGGCTCCTGCTGCTGCTGCTGCTGCCAACTTCTGCCAACTCCAGGGTGTGATTCATCCAATTTTTGGGCTCCTGAAGCCAACTCCAGTGTATATTTGGGCTCCTGCTGCTGCTGCTGCTGCCAACTTCTGCCAACTCCAGGGTGTGATTCATCCAATTTTTGGGCTCCTGAAGCCAACTCCAGTGTATATTTGGGCTCCTGCTGCTGCTACTGTCAACTCCTGCCAACTCCAGGGTGTGATTCATCCAATTTTTGGGCTCCTGAGGCCAACTCCAGTGTATATTTGGGCTCCTGCTGCTGCTACTGCCAACTTCTGCCAACTCCAGGGTGTGATTCATCCAATTTTTGGGCTCCTGAAGCCAACTCCAGTGTATATTTGGGCTCCTGCTGCTGCTACTGCCAACTTCTGCCAACTCCAGGGTGTGATTCATCCAATTTTTGGGCTCCTGAAGCCAACTCCAGTGTATATTTGGGCTCCTGCTGCTGCTGCTGCTGCCAACTTCTGCCAACTCCAGGGTGTGATTCATCCAATTTTTGGGCTCCTGAAGCCAACTCCAGTGTATATTTGGGCTCCTGCTGCTGCTGCTGCCAACTTCTGCCAACTCCAGGGTGTGATTCATCCAATTTTTGGGCTCCTGAAGCCAACTCCAGTGTATATTTGGGCTCCTGCTGCTGCTACTGTCAACTCCTGCCAACTCCAGGGTGTGATTCATCCAATTTTTGGGCTCCTGAGGCCAACTCCAGTGTATATTTGGGCTCCTGCTGCTGCTACTGTCAACTCCTGCCAACTCCAGGGTGTGATTCATCCAATTTTTGGGCTCCTGAAGCCAACTCCAGTGTATATTTGGGCTCCTGCTGCTGCTGCTGCTGCCAACTTCTGCCAACTCCAGGGTGTGATTCATCCAATTTTTGGGCTCCTGAAGCCAACTCCAGTGTATATTTGGGCTCCTGCTGCTGCTACTGTCAACTCCTGCCAACTCCAGGGTGTGATTCATCCAATTTTTGGGCTCCTGAAGCCAACTCCAGTGTATATTTGGGCTCCTGCTGCTACTACTGCCAACTTCTGCCAACTCCAGGGTGTGATTCATCCAATTTTTGGGCTCCTGAAGCCAACTCCAGTGTATATTTGGGCTCCTGCTGCTGCTACTGTCAACTCCTGCCAACTCCAGGGTGTGATTCATCCAATTTTTGGGCTCCTGAAGCCAACTCCAGTGTATATTTGGGCTCCTGCTGCTGCTACTGCCAACTTCTGCCAACTCCAGGGTGTGATTCATCCAATTTTTGGGCTCCTGAAGCCAACTCCAGTGTATATTTGGGCTCCTGCTGCTGCTACTGTCAACTCCTGCCAACTCCAGGGTGTGATTCATCCAATTTTTGGGCTCCTGAAGCCAACTCCAGTGTATATTTGGGCTCCTGCTGCTACTACTGCCAACTTCTGCCAACTCCAGGGTGTGATTCATCCAATTTTTGGGCTCCTGAAGCCAACTCCAGTGTATATTTGGGCTCCTGCTGCTGCTACTGTCAACTCCTGCCAACTCCAGGGTGTGATTCATCCAATTTTTGGGCTCCTGAAGCCAACTCCAGTGTATATTTGGGCTCCTGCTGCTGCTGCTGCTGCTGCCAACTTCTGCCAACTCCAGGGTGTGATTCATCCAATTTTTGGGCTCCTGAAGCCAACTCCAGTGTATATTTGGGCTCCTGCTGCTGCTGCTGCTGCCAACTTCTGCCAACTCCAGGGTGTGATTCATCCAATTTTTGGGCTCCTGAAGCCAACTCCAGTGTATATTTGGGCTCCTGCTGCTGCTACTGTCAACTCCTGCCAACTCCAGGGTGTGATTCATCCAATTTTTGGGCTCCTGAAGCCAACTCCAGTGTATATTTGGGCTCCTGCTGCTGCTACTGCCAACTTCTGCCAACTCCAGGGTGTGATTCATCCAATTTTTGGGCTCCTGAAGCCAACTCCAGTGTATATTTGGGCTCCTGCTGCTGCTGCTGCTGCCAACTTCTGCCAACTCCAGGGTGTGATTCATCCAATTTTTGGGCTCCTGAAGCCAACTCCAGTGTATATTTGGGCTCCTGCTGCTGCTGCTGCTGCCAACTTCTGCCAACTCCAGGGTGTGATTCATCCAATTTTTGGGCTCCTGAAGCCAACTCCAGTGTATATTTGGGCTCCTGCTGCTGCTACTGTCAACTCCTGCCAACTCCAGGGTGTGATTCATCCAATTTTTGGGCTCCTGAGGCCAACTCCAGTGTATATTTGGGCTCCTGCTGCTGCTACTGTCAACTCCTGCCAACTCCAGGGTGTGATTCATCCAATTTTTGGGCTCCTGAAGCCAACTCCAGTGTATATTTGGGCTCCTGCTGCTGCTGCTGCTGCCAACTTCTGCCAACTCCAGGGTGTGATTCATCCAATTTTTGGGCTCCTGAAGCCAACTCCAGTGTATATTTGGGCTCCTGCTGCTGCTACTGTCAACTCCTGCCAACTCCAGGGTGTGATTCATCCAATTTTTGGGCTCCTGAAGCCAACTCCAGTGTATATTTGGGCTCCTGCTGCTGCTACTGCCAACTTCTGCCAACTCCAGGGTGTGATTCATCCAATTTTTGGGCTCCTGAAGCCAACTCCAGTGTATATTTGGGCTCCTGCTGCTACTACTGCCAACTTCTGCCAACTCCAGGGTGTGATTCATCCAATTTTTGGGCTCCTGAGGCCAACTCCAGTGTATATTTGGGCTCCTGCTGCTGCTACTGCCAACTTCTGCCAACTCCAGGGTGTGATTCATCCAATTTTTGGGCTCCTGAGGCCAACTCCAGTGTATATTTGGGCTCCTGCTGCTGCTGCTGCCAACTTCTGCCAACTCCAGGGTGTGATTCATCCAATTTTTGGGCTCCTGAAGCCAACTCCAGTGTATATTTGGGCTCCTGCTGCTACTACTGTCAACTCCTGCCAACTCCAGGGTGTGATTCATCCAATTTTTGGGCTCCTGAGGCCAACTCCAGTGTATATTTGGGCTCCTGCTGCTGCTGCTGCCAACTTCTGCCAACTCCAGGGTGTGATTCATCCAATTTTTGGGCTCCTGAGGCCAACTCCAGTGTATATTTGGGCTCCTGCTCCTGCTGCTGCCAACTTCTGCCAACTCCAGGGTGTGATTCATCCAATTTTTGGGCTCCTGAAGCCAACTCCAGTGTATATTTGGGCTCCTGCTGCTACTACTGTCAACTCCTGCCAACTCCAGGGTGTGATTCATCCAATTTTTGGGCTCCTGAGGCCAACTCCAGTGTATATTTGGGCTCCTGCTGCTGCTGCTGCCAACTTCTGCCAACTCCAGGGTGTGATTCATCCAATTTTTGGGCTCCTGAGGCCAACTCCAGTGTATATTTGGGCTCCTGCTGCTGCTGCTGCCAACTTCTGCCAACTCCAGGGTGTGATTCATCCAATTTTTGGGCTCCTGAGGCCAACTCCAGTGTATATTTGGGCTCCTGCTCCTGCTGCTGCCAACTTCTGCCAACTCCAGGGTGTGATTCATCCAATTTTTGGGCTCCTGAAGCCAACTCCAGTGTATATTTGGGCTCCTGCTGCTGCTGCCAACTTCTGCCAACTCCAGGGTGTGATTCATCCAATTTTTGGGCTCCTGAGGCCAACTCCAGTGTATATTTGGGCTCCTTCTGCCCCTCATAGTGATGCCACTTCAACTCTCTGCAATTGTGCCGCTCTGCGATTCTATTAGCGATGCCTCTGATCTGCATGTGATATTTCTTCAAAGTATTATTTAACAAACCCAGCACGCATCCTGTGCGTGTTACAGCAAGGCTGAATGGTTTACAACCCTATTGAGGCTGTAGGAGGCTCAGAAATAGCCGTTTTTAATAGCGATTCGTCGCGAATTTATTCGGGTCGAAACGATTTTTGTCGGAAAATTCGGCGAATCAGTCGAATCGAATTTTTCAAAAGTTCGCTCATCTCTAGTTTTCTCATAGGGCCTAGGCCTTCTGTCCCCTGTGCTGGTCTAAGGCCTTTCATTATCTAGTTCTTCTTCTCCAATGCCTGCTCTAACTCTGACTTCTGGGGGCCTCATGTAATCTTTGCTATCGGGGACTCTGCTGAAGATGTGGGTGGTTATGGGCTCTCAAGTCAAATATCAGACCTCCCAAGGGCCGGCTGGTTGGCAGCTTGCTTCTCTGGTGACTTAGATAGATTGTCTGTGTGTTTATGTTTCCAGCCTGAGGCACAGCTCACCTGGTCCCAGCCTGTGACTCCACTCACATGTTTCAGCCTGTGACTCCCCCTCTTCTTGTTCTGTGTCTGTAGTTTCCTTTAGTAAGGACTGTATCCTAGCTTATATGGGTGAATTGGCTGGCAGTATATCAACACCAGCCTGATATCTGAAGCAATTTTAAGCAAAAACTTTCAAGTGGACTTAAATTGCTTGCACTGCTCCACACCATGGTGCTAATTATTGAAATGGAGGGGGTGTGCCAAGACTTGCCCACTCCCTTGCAGTAAATGCCCCTGTGACTAATAGTATGGGATGTGACCTGGATGCAGAAGCACTGGTCACCAAATGGTGTTGATGCTATGTGCCCCACATTACCCACAGGCCTAGGCTTTATCAGTTTATTAATCCTTTGCTAAATTACCCCTTGACTAGCTTCTATTATAGTAATTAAAGAACTGGGTCACTAGAGGAAACCCACTATGGGCTCAAAAACTCTCATTATTAAGAGTGATACATATGTCTTGAATATAGTTAAGTTTGTTGAGCACTGAGTGTGCATTTCACAGTGCACAGATTTTTGGCTTTCATTTAGAGGAAGGTATGCAGGTGGAGAGCAGTGAGGAAGATGGCCCTGTGTTAGGTGAAATGTCACCAGTGGCAAGTAAGCATAAGAAAGAGAGAATATGGCTGTGGGTTTCGAGAGGGAATGACTTTACCAGTGAGCTGAGTTCATGAGTAGAGAGGTATGCAGATCAGAGCAGAGCAGAAAGGGGAAGATATAAATGGACTTACCAGGAGGGGATGTTGTCTGGCTAGGATTCTTTGAGTGGGAGAAAGCAGCATGATGGGGTATGAGGTGTCCAGCATGAAGGATATTATTCCTTTTGAAAGTAATGCCACTTTTTGTTCTGGTGACATCCTTGGATTATTTTAGATGACTGAGTTTGCACTACATCAAAAATTAACCTCTACACATATGTTTGAATGTCTCATAGGCTGCTATTATTTATAATTCCTAAAGAATTCCTAATTCCTAAAGAAAAATATCTCCATCATTGGAAAAACATATGTAAAACTTCCTTATTATAGGTACATGAGATTATTTTGTGTTGAGTTAAAACGTCTCTGAAAACCTAGGCTCAAAACTAATATATATTATGTAACTGTACTATTTCTATACAACATTCTAATGTGTTTTTTTTTCTTTAACACAACAGAGAAGATCACATTAGTTAAGACTTTGAACCAACATTAGTAGCATTTTCAGGTGTCCCATCTTTGATGATGTCACTCATAACCAAATTGTGTTTTTACAGTCATTTATCTGAGTCATTTTTGGATGTTGTGAATGGCTATGGATATCAAGATATCAGAGTGTATCAAAGGGAAACATGGTCCTCTACCTTCATTTACTCGAACCTTTTAGACTTTGGCATACTAAAACTAGTTCTTTCAGTGTTTATTATTTGATTTCAGCTCAATCAATTGTTGTTAAGCCATCTCTGAATAGTGATTAAAATACAAACATAAACCTGCAGGCATATTATAAAATTACACAAAAGAAAAGTATGTACTTTGCAGTCAGCAATAAGTCAAAGCTCTACCAACTTGAGATCTACAAGACTGCCATTGTTGCACAGAAACCAGACATTGTGTGGTAACATTATCTTGTTTTAAATAATACATATTAGAACATGTTTTAATAATTATAATCCTGGGTCAATAGAGGAAACCCACTTTGGGCCCAAAAAGTCACCTTATTAAACCAGTAGTCCTCCCTGATGCCAACGACTCCCTTCCCTCACCCACCGCTTCCTGATTTGGTCATTTAAAAACAAACCTTACCTGACCAGCCACAGCTAACCATTTCCCTGCCAGGAGTGGTGCTTTCATGTTCTAAGCCATGATCCCAGCTTTGACTGAGTGCCTAGTAAATCAATCGAAGTTGCAGCTGGTTGGCTGACTTGGCCGTCAGTCTTCAGAGTGGTGAAGAAAGGTTCTTGCTGCAGGTAAGGCCTTTTTTTATTTGAAATGCCAACACTGTGCTTAGCACAAAGGGGGGAGCAGGGTTCTGCTTTAGAAAATCAAATGTAGAACCCCATACAGTACAATTTTAGGAAATAAAAAAATATATCTATTTATAAATATATTTAATATGGTTAGGAATTTCCCTGTATCAAAGGGCAACCTGCATCAAAGGGCAACAAAGTTCACACCTACAAGTCATACATTCTGAAACAACCTTTGTCTAGGTTTGAAAGACTTTCGAGCTGAACAGCACAACATCTTTATTTAATTGAATCTCTTTCACAGCGGCTTCTTTTATCTGGCGTCACTTCCGCCCTTATCCTGCCTCTCTGTGACTTAGGGTTTTGCCCTCTGGCTGATGTCATTTCCGGTATTGGATATAACGATCAGCGTTACAGTTTTCTGCGCTTTAGCTGGATAATATGTACCCCTCCTACATTCCTGAGAGACAGGATGAAGTACAATTGAATACCAGATGAGTCGCTTTGATCTCATTAAATTTATTAATTATGTGATTATCTAATTGACTTGAGGCGTGTGTGGCGAGTGCTACGCATTCCACATTAATATTTAAATGTTCGTTATGGGAGCATGGCGTTATGTCATGAGTAAGGGCTGAGTGCCCGAAACGCGTAGGCATTCGAACCTGCTCCCTTATGCTTTTTACCGGCTTGTATATGTGGATGAAACTTTTTAATCTTTTTGGAAATAAACGTAGATAAAGCATCCTTTTAAAGCGGACAATGGCTGGCGTTGTTACTGATTTTGAGCACTACGTCAAACCCTCACTGTAGCTTTTAACCGTGTTATTTGGTGAGAAAAGCACCTTCATTTTTAAACGTCACTTTCCCAAGATGTAATACTAGAAATCAGTTACGAAGAGAGAAATTTTTAAAACTGAATTTCCTAAGAATTTTCTTCACCTTTCAGACAAAAGCTACACAAATACACAGTGAGATTAGCGCGTGTTAGGGTGAAAGTTATGTCAATCTTCCTCACAATAAAACATGTTGGCTTCTCAGCAAACATTTGCAAAATACTTGTGAACTTTTGTTCTGCTCATAAAGCTACCTTCAAAGAAAATGTTAATAGTTATGAATTCCTTTTACTACTAAAAGGAATTCTACTACTAATACTGCTATCATGTTTACTTAATGAATCGCTTTTACTAATGGACACTTTTTGACTTTACCTTTAGAATTAGCTGAATGCATACCAGTGGTATATATATTTCAGTTCTTTAGAAATATGTCACTGTGAAAAAGTGAAATTACTACCATGGGGTCAAGATGACACACACTGCATGTGATAAAAGAAAAAGTGGAGATGTTGAGGAGCCAATCAGATCTAGTAGTGAATTGCCTAAGCAAAGCAATTCACTACTATGGGTAACATCTCCCTTGTCCTTTTCTCCATGTATTCATCAAATGGCTGTCCATGTATACTTATTGCCAAAATAGGAAGAGAAGAAGAGGGAATATTAAGAAAAAAAATGATATTAATATTAAATTATATTAATTAGAAAAACCTAATATAAGACACAGTTATTTCCTCATGCGTATTGGCTCTCTCAAAATTGCAGCTGTGACAAGGTTTAGCTGGCTGGGCGCATCCAGCGCCAGTGAAGATTGCGTTGCGGCCCACCCCTGGGATCAGGTAAGATCACTGCTGCCCCGGGGGGTTCCACACAGTGAGGCATCCAGTGTGGGATGACCCGGGGGTAGGCTAGCATCTGGGGAAGGAATCTTTTAGATTCCCGTGCCCAGCTACCTGTGTTTCCATCTGCTATAAAATGATATTGCTTAATATCTTTGTCAGGTTTTTTTTTCTTATCTAGAGCCATGTGGCCTTGCCTGAAGGAAACTCTTTGGTCCTTGCTGAGTTATTTGCTGGAACCTGTTGATGCTGCCAGCTTTTGCTAGCAGTAGTGCGAAATGGCTTAATGTAAGTAAGTTGTCTTGTGACTGATGCCTCATATATATGGATTGATTCAGAGCCTGGTTTGAAAACTCACTTCTTTTTTAGAAGAGAAAATTCCCATTCACTTTCATTGTCTACCTAAAAAGTTACACCTGGTAGACAATGAAAGTGAATGGCAGTTCCCTCTCCTAAAAAAGAAGTGAGCTTTCTCACCAGGCTCTGAATCAACCCCATAGTCTAAATAGAAATCTGGTAGACCTCAATGGGCCATTTACATTAACAGATAAATCTACCACTTGTTGAGCGAGAGAACGTACTTACAATTCATATGCAAGTGTATAACTTGAGCTTGGATGGGGAATAGTAGTTGGTTAATTGGTAATCAGAGTAATCATTTGTGGGAACACTCATGCAGTGTGCATCACATCCTATTTGTGGTCAATTTATGTTTCCACGTGTCATCGGTCATGCGACAAATTAGATATTTTACTGCAGCCTAAACGATACACTTGGCCACACAAGTTCTTGGTTATCACTCAATCTCAGTGGGCATTTCCACTGATCCATTCTCATTTGATTGTGGTGGATTAAGCGATTTTTCCTTTGCAAATCGATCTGTAGAAATGGCCCATTTCTTCTGTTTTGTACCATAACTCTGATCAATATACAGTAGCTCATTAATGTACTAAAGTTTTGAATTCACTAGCCAGAGAAATAGTAGACAATATATCACTACATAAATGTCAGGTTTGTTTAATTATTAGCAGTAAAAACACATTGTGTAACCACATTGCACTTAATGTTCACATAATAGAACAATGAAAGACGAATGTTTGAATGATTGAAATTTAAACTGTATGCACTTATTTATCTTTTATGTTAATTGTTTGAACTTTTTACTAATGTAAACTACTGTAATTTTAAATAAACCTAATAGAAAAACTTTCACTGATGTCAAAAATCCAGTGTAAATTTACTTTGCAAATAGGCTTTGAAGGCATGGCTTGTGCTGCAAATCTTCAAATGTCCATTGAAATACATACTGAATAGTTTCCAACACACATCATTTTAAAATAAAATAAAAAGATTTTAACTGTAGTTAGTTAGTATCCACATTTTGTTCTCTCTTGCTCTCTCTCCTTTGGTTAGCTCTTTAAGTTTGTCTCTATACCACTTTCCAGTTATTCCTGAGTTTCTCAGCAGATTAGGATACCTCTCAGCTTTCTCAATGGGAGACACAGCTAAGACAGAAAAGTGCCCAATTGCCTCATCCTTTGTAAATTCAATGCTGATGGAATCTCTTTTGCTGGGGACACACAGGAAACATTGGTGCAGCTTAGATAGATTCCCCTTGCAGCCTCCCTAGGTGTTCCTGCTGTCTCTTACCCAGGTACCTACAGAGTGATCACTGCAGCCCCCTACAGTTGCCCCCCTATTACTCATGTGCTTTGCCATACCCCCTTCCATTCCTAACTTGATGTCTTACCACCCATCACAACATGCCTTTCAGTTACCCATCACATCTTTGACTCCTCAGAAAACAGGATGTTTAGAGGAACTGTCTTTAAAATCATGTTTGGTATCCACCACGCATTAATAGTGCTTTTCCATTTTTCTCCTTTTCACTTCTTAATTTTCAACTCAAGTGCTCATCCACTAATTGAAATAAGACCCTCTTCATGCCCTGGAATAGAAATAGCTGCCAAGGTAGGGGGTCACCAGTTTGGGAAGAACTCTCAATACTCAAACATCTTTACCTGTACTCCATACATATAGCTACTTACTGTATATTTATATCCCAAGTTGCTCCCACCATGTGGCTCATTGGGCTGGAATGACTGCCTGGATATGAGGCTTCTGGTAAAGGCATAGTAGGATTAAATTACTTAGGGCAAAAACACAATTATATTGTTGCCTAATAACCAGAGATGAGAGAAGTTCCTAACAGTTTGGTATTGACGATTTGCTGAATTTCTTCAAGACATTCGAGTTCATCCGAACTGAACTTTTAATAAACTCACTCTAAAAAGAGTTTTAAAAAAGCTTACCTCCATCCTCTTCACAGTGCCGGGCGATGTCCTCAGTTACCTCTCAGGCTCCCGACATTTCGCTCACCGGCAAAGGGAGGGGCTATCTATAGGGGTAGTGAGCTGACATGAGTTCACTCTGCCCTCTGTAAATAAACCCTCCATGGGGTATGGAGCAACATGTCAGAAGCTGGAGAGCTCGGTGGAAGACGGACACTTTCACCAATGTATCTGGCTGTCACTGAGAGCAGCGGCGAATGGCGTGGGACATTGGCAATTAATTGGTGGTATGGGGGGATGAAAATAATAAAATACTTTTATTCTGTGTGTACTGTTTCTTTCTTTATTTAACTCTTTTGTGAACTGATAAGGGGTCATTGAGACTAGTTCACAGAGCAGTAGGGCCTGCAAGTCACCTGCCAGCAAGTGGGTGACTTGACATAACCCTCCATTCCATTACCTGCATCCCCAAAGCCTAGGGGGCGCAGAAGTAGCCTTGGGCTTAGGGACTGGTAGCATTGGACTTCCAGCCACCATAGCTGGTGCCCGGGCTGCTCTTACTGGATAGAGGGTTCCTCCCTCCTGGAGAAGGGGGCCCTATGGTTGTTTTTTTTAGGGGGTTGAACACATAACATTTTTTCCAGGAGGGGGGAACCCCATGCTTTTTTGGGTTTGCCCTATTTCAAAATAAGGCATGAGATAAAAAAATATGTAATTATTGCTAACTTAATTTACTTTTTAAATTTTAACTAGCCTGGGTTTTGTTCCCTGCTCTGGGACATCCTGAATTGGGATGCCCCACTGTGTGAAAACCCCCCAGATTCCCCAGAACAACTCATCTCCTCCCGGTCCTAAGGCGCATGCACAGGCTTTCTTCCAATCAGAGCCATTTGTCATGCATATGTAATGCTCGGCAAACTAATAAAACTGTTTACATGCAGGGCTTTAGCAATCGGGAGCACAGCGTGCATCTCCAGCAGTGCGCACTCCCCCTATCTGAATGACAAAGATGCAGAGATGCGTCGGCAAGATGTTTACATCAACAAGGTGGTGCCACGAGGGGGGTTTCACAAAGCATGATGTCCCAGGGGAGGGCCAGAGCCTAGCCCTGGAACCTTTTAGATTCCAGGGCCATGCCATGAGGGCTTTGTTCTGCTTTAAAGTAAAAGCTTTCTTCTTTAAATCAAACCTTAATTTAACTAATTCCTTATTCTGAAATAAAGCTTATTTTCAGATATATTTTAGGGAAAAATTACTGAATTGAGGCCATGTTGTGTTTAATTGCTAAATTCCTACTTCCTACTGCTGACACAGGGGGGAGGGGGTCAGTAATTCAACACCAGGCTTAAAAAGGGCACTATGCTGGGCACTGAGGCAGGTATGGGCTTACCTTGCCAGGAATCCAGAGCCATTTCCCTGCGTCTTAGAGAGGCTGCACAGAGCAGCATCCCTGCTGTGTGTGTGTGGGCCCACCTGCCCAGTTCTTTAAATATGTGGTCTGCAATGAGCACAAATCTAGGGATGCCACTCAGTGCAGCCTCTGTGTGGCCACCAGCAAGCTCCAGTGACAGCGCTGGATCCCAGGCAAGGTCAGTTGTTTTTTTTTTGTGAGGGGGTTATGAACAGACTGGATAAAATTGCACTTCCATTTTTTATCTAGAGTTACGTTTTTTAACCCTTCTATAGTACGTTTTTTACACGAGGTGCAGAGTCGAGTTGAAATTGATTGATGTAACCTGTAATTCTCAAAAAGTAATTTCTTCTTCTTAGCATTTTGTGGCAAAATATGCATCTATAAAGCAGTTTTTGGAATAATGTATAAGGGTACTGAAACGGAAACAGATGAGGTTTAAAGGAACTGACACATGCATAGAAAAGGTATTTTAGTACTGGTTTATAACTACAGAATTAAAATACAAAAGCAATGCTAATGTGGTAAACATTTTAGCTGATCAACTGGAAACGATATACAGAAAACGGCCATCAAGCATCTGATAATACACAATTGTAAATAACTGTATTCATTCTCCAATGACTACTAACTGGCAAAATGTTTCAAAAGAATTGCTCAATTTTCAAATGGTCAGGAAACATTTTCATGGCACAGTCTGCAGCAGGAATATATATATATATATATATATATATATATATATATATATATATGTATTTTTTTTTTTTTTTTTTTTTTTTTTTTTAATCCAGCATACATAGTTATGTAGTTTTTATTTTACAGTTCATCTTTCAGCATGCATAGTATGTAAAATGCTAAATGCATAAAATAATATTCCTCAAAAGTATTAAAATGTAAGAGGCGTCTAAGGTAGATCTAATAATATCACTAGAGATGAGCGAACTTTTGAAAAATTCGATTCGACTGATTCGCCGAATTTTCCGACAAAAATCGTTTCGACCCGAATTTATTCGCGACGAATCGCTATTAAAAACGGCTATTTCTGAGCCTCCTAGAGCCTCAATAGGTTGTAAACCATTCTGCCTTGCTGTAACACGCATAGGATGCGTGCTGGGTTAGTTAAATAATACTTTAAATTAATATCACATGCAGATCAGAGGCATCGCTAATAGAATCGCAGAGCGGCACAATTGCAGAGAGTTGAAGTGGCATCACTATGAGGGGCAGGAGCCCAAACATTGCTTTAAAGAGACACTGGAGTTGGCAGCAGCAGGAGCCCAAAAATTGGATGAATCACACCCTGGAGTTGGCAGCAGCAGCAGCCCAAACATTACTTTAAAGAGACACTGGGGTTGGCTTCAGGAGCCCAAAAATTGACTGACACACCCTGGAGTTGGCAGCAGCAGCAGCAGGAGCCCAAACATTACTTTAAAGAGACACTGGGGTTGGCTTCAGGAGCCCAAAAATTGGATGATTCACACCCTGGAGTTGGCAGCAGCAGGAGCCCAAATATACACTGGAGTTGGCTTCAGGAGCCCAAAAATTGGATGAATCACACCCTGGAGTTGGCAGCAGCAGCAGCAGCAGCAGGAGCCCAAATATTACTTTAAAGAGACACTGGGGTTGGCTTCAGGAGCCCAAAAATTGGATGAATCACACCCTGGAGTTGGCAGCAGCAGCAGCAGGAGCCCAAATATTGGATGAAAGAGACACTGGAGTTGGCAGCAGGAGCCCAAAAAGTTGGATGAATCACACCCTGGAGTTGGCAGCAGCAGGAGCCCAAATATTACTTTAAAGAGACCCTGGGGTTGGCTTCAGGAGCCCAAAAATTGGATGAATCACACCCTGGAGTTGGCAGCAGCAGCAGGAGCCCAAACATTACTTTAAAGAGACACTGGAGTTGGCTTCAGGAGCCCAAAAATTGGATGATTCACACCCTGGAGTTGGCAGCAGCAGCAGGAGCCCAAACATTACTTTAAAGAGACACTGGGGTTGGCTTCAGGAGCCCAAAAATTGGATGAATCACACCCTGGAGTTGGCAGCAGCAGCAGCAGCAGGAGCCCAAATATTACTTTAAAGCGACCCTGGGGTTGGCTTCAGGAGCCCAAAAATTGGATGAATCACACCCTGGAGTTGGCAGCAGCAGCAGCAGCAGGAGCCCAAATATTACTTTAAAGAGACCCTGGGGTTGGCTTCAGGAGCCCAAAAATTGGATGAATCACACCCTGGAGTTGGCAGCAGCAGGAGCCCAAACATTACTTTAAAGAGACACTGGGGTTGGCTTCAGGAGCCCAAAAATTGGATGAATCACACCCTGTGGAGAGTCATGTGGAGAAAAAGTAGCTTAGTTAGTAATATCTACATAAAATTCTGAATAAAAAAATGCAAAAGTATTGCCAAAGAGAAGTTTTGTTTGAGGGTGTGTTTCCACCTTTTAATTAAATCAGAAACAACAAGGTATCATTGCCTCTGACTAATTAGCCCTCAAAAATTCTTGGAATTTTTAATCTGGAATCATGTCTGATCCGTCTTATCCGAAGAAGATTAATAAAAAGTAAGAGTAACGTAAAGGATTTTTTATCAATACTTACTTGTGGTCCGATGCGGAGGAATGTCTGTAACTGGAGAGCAGCGCCTTAAATCTGTTTTGCACGATCCATCTTTCTTTAGTGTTGGTCTGGCCCCGTCATCTATCTACTGGAATACATCAGGCATTGTTGGGAGGAAAGCTTGGCTGATCCATGCGCCATTCATTTCCACGCAGGGCAGTCTCTGGAAAAAAAAAAGGATGTATAAACCAGGGTCTTTTTCATATAAAAACAAATGGTTATTTTTGCTTTTAAACCATATGTTCCACAGCTTTACCAGTCATTGTGTCAGCCAATGAAGCAACTTTGTCTGGAAGTGCTGCAAAAGCAGTTCTCTGCATCACAAGTGGCATCTGACACCCCCAGTCAACTGTCTGTTGTCTGTCTGTTATGCTTTGGGTTCAGCTCCACTATCCATTGATGAAGATCTGATAATCATAAAATTCAGCAGCTACTGCCCAGCCAAGAAGTGAAGGAGACACTCGCCTCTTCTTCCACTAGCCGGCAATTAGTGATGAGGAGAGTGTCGTGGGAGGAGGTGTTGCAAGCCGAGGTAGTGGAAGAGGGTCCCTGGAGTCTGCGGTGGTGGCAGCGGCAGCAGCAGCAGCAGCAGCAGCAGTGAATTATTGGGGACTGTTGATAGGAAAAATCAGCTACTCAGCGATGTGTCAGTTTTTCATGTTGCATCCACAATCCTGTGGAGAAAAAGTAGGTTAGTTAGTATACAGGTCCTTCTCAAAAAATTAGCATATAGTGCTAAAGTTCATTATTTTCCATAATGAAATGATAAAAATTAAACTTTCATATATTTGAGATTCATTGCACACCAACTGAAATTTTTCAGGTCTTTTTTTGTTTTAATACTGATGATTTTGCCCTACAGCTCATGAAAACCCCAAAATCCTATCTCAAAAAATTAGCATATCATGAAAAGGTTCTCTAAACGAGCTATTAACCTAATCATCTGAATCAACTAATTAACTCTAAACACCTGCAAAAGATTCCTGAGGCTTTTAAAAAAGCCCAGCCTGGTTCATTACTCAAAACCGCCATCATGGGTAAGACTGCCAACCTGACTGCTGTCCAGAAGGCCATGATTGACACCCTCAAGCAAGAGGGCAAGACCCAGAAAGAAATTTCTGAACAAATAGGCTGTTCCCAGAGTGCTGTATCAAGGCACCTCAATGGGTGTATCAGGGACACCCCTGTGTAAATTCAATGTAAACCATTGGCAGCTCATACGTGACACCGGCCGTTTGCTCAGGCCCTTTGAGGAAGCTACTTTATTAGACAGTTGCCAGGACTATGAGATGAGCGATGAGATTCCACTGCTTCATGTACTACAACACATGTTGGAAACCATGGCTGGTCAGGGCACTGGAGACATGGCACATACATTTCACAGCCACATGAAGCCTGTGGGGGCTGAAGTGGAGGAGGAGGAGGGGGTGGGGCACAGCAAACCACAGTTTAGGTTTCACAAAATGAAATTTTATCTAGTCATCTGACAGGAGAGGAGGAGCAGGAGCAGCCACAGGAGCTAGAGGGTTGGGAGGAAGGCGAGACAGAGGACCCAGACACACCGTGGCAGTTTACAGTGGAGATGGAGACAGGTAGTCCCTCCGAGTCACTTGCACAAATGGAACGATGCATGCTCACATGCTTGCGTACTAGTGAGCGCAGAATTGTCTCCATTTGTCAGCGGGAAGACTTCTGGCTCTCCAACTTATTGGACCCTCGCTTCCGGCACAAAATGGGGGCATTTTTTACCCCCACTGAGAGGGAGGACAAACTGACCTACTACAGAGACATCCCACGTAGTCAGTTGGGCGATGTCTATCTGTGCCATGGCCCATACTCCCGCAGGTCTGACTCGGGGGGACCTCTGCGATCACCTTCCACTGCCATGGCTGCTGGGGGGGTGGAAGGAGCAGCAGCAGCAGCTCCATCAGCAGCAGCCTCAGTCTTCAGTCGCTAGTGAGTAGCTTTCTACACCCGCATAGTGAGTCTACTCATGAGCAGCAGGAAGACCTGGAGCTGGACCTCAAACAGCAGGTCATGTCATACCTTGACATGACCATGCCAACACACCTTCAGGATCCACTGGATTTGCTGGGAAGCCAAACTTGACTTGTGTCCGCAACTAGCAGAGTTTGCCCTGGAAAAGCTGTACTGGCCGGACAGTAGTTGATTTAGATGGCAACTGGGCTGTTCTATATAATGAAGCAAAATGGCAAATTTACCTCACAATATAAGCTATTGCCCCTCAGATTTACACAGGGGCTGCTCCATATAATGGTGCAAAACCATGAATTTACCTCATAATATAAACTATTGCCCCTCAGATTTACACAGGGGCTGCTCTATATAATGAAGCAAAATGGCAAATGTACCTCACTATATAAGCTAATGCCCCTCAGATTTACACAGGGGCTGCTCTATATTATGCTGCAAATTGGCAAATTTACCTCACAATATAAGCTATTGCCCCTCAGATTTACACAGGGCCTGCTCTATATAATGAAGCAAAATGGCAAATTTATCTCACAATATAAGCTATTGCCCCTCAGATTTACACAGGGGCTGCTCCATATAATGGTGCAAAACCATAAATTTACCTCACAATATAAACTATTGCCCCTCAGATTTACACAGGGGCTGCTCTATATAATGAAGCAAAATGGCAAATTTACCTCACAATATAAGCTATTGCCCCTCAGATTTACACAGGGCCTGCTCTATATAATGAAGCAAAATGGCAAATTTACCTCACAATATAAGCTATTGCCCCTCAGATTTACACAGGGCCTGCTCTATATAATGAAGCAAAATGGCAAATTTACCTCACAATATAAGCTATTGCCCCTCAGATTTACACAGGGGCTGCTCCATATAATGGTGCAAAACCATGAATTTACCTCATAATATAAACTATTGCCCCTCAGATTTACACAGGGGCTGCTCTATATTATGCTGCAAAATGGCAAATTTACCTCACAATATAAGCTATTGCCCCTCAGATTTACACAGGGCCTGCTCTATATAATGAGGCAAAATGGCAAATTTACCTCACTATATAAGCTAATGCCCCTCAGATTTACACAGGGGCTGCTCCATATAATGGTGCAAAACCATGAATTTACCTTATAATATAAACTATTGCCCCTCAGATTTACAGAGGGGGTGCTCTATATAATGCAGCAAAATGGCAAATTTACCTCACTATATAAGCTATTACAGCTCTATATAAATAAAAATAAATAAATAAAAAAAGGGCCTGTAGAAGCTTATTTAGTATAACAGCTGGGGTGACATGTGCTGGTTTGGGATGCCCATATGGGCTAGTGTTTTGGCAGCAGTACAAAAACCAATGCAAAATGCAATAGCTTAATAAAGCTGATGCTGATCAACGCTTATTTAGTATAACAGATGGGGTGCAACATGCAGGTTTGGGATGCCCTGCGGCCTGGTGTATTTAAAGCAGACCAAAACCAATTCCAAATGCAATAACTTAATAAAGCTGAGGCTGTAGATGATTATTTAGTATAAACAGATAGGGTGCAACGTGCAGCTTTGGGGTGCCCTGCGGCCTGGTTAACCCTTTAAATGCCAAGCACGTAGTTTCTACGTGGTTGCTTCTCCTACCGTTAAGTGCCAAGCACGTAGAAACTACGTGCCTGGCATTTCCCCCAAACAGTTAAAGAATAGAAAAAAAAAACACTTACCTCCGGTATCCCCGTGAAGCTTGGGGTCCCCTCTTCCTGCGGGGGGCATCCGATCGCCCCCCCGTCGTCCTCCGTCTTCAGGGGGGGGGCCCGAAACCAGCCGCCCCCCCCCCCCGTTTCCAGCGCTGACATCGGCGCTGTAAAAAAAAAAAAACAAACAAACTGTCATTTACTCACCTCCGCGCCCGAGCCTTCTGTCCGGGTCTCCTCTTCACCAGGGGGGGGTCCGATCCCCCCCCTGGGCTGCGCAGTCTTCAGGTGAGGACCCTCTTCCGGGTCCTCACCTCTTGTAATGGCGGCGATGGCCGCCGCCGCTTAGCTCCGCCCATTGTGGGAGGAGCGGGATGACGTCATCCCGCTCCTCCTATACCCCCTCCGAGCTCCAGCATCTGTCAGATGCCGGTGGTGATCGGAGCAGGGCGGGTGTCAGGTGAGGAGGCTCCGATCGGAGCCCCCTCGCCTGTCACCCGCCCTGCGCCGATCACCACCGGCATCTGTCAGTGACAGCGGCGCGGGACATATAGCGGCGAGGGACATCGGGTCGGAGGTGAGTATAGTGTAAAATAAGAAAAATAAAGATTTTTTTTCTCTGTGTCTGTGTGATTTTTTACATTTAACCCCTTGTGAACTGGTAAGGGGTCCATGACCCCTATACCAGTTCACAAGGCTGGGGGGATGGCAAGCCACCTGCGCTAGCCCCCTGGCACCCCCTGGCACCCCCATTACCTGCCTCCCCAAAGGCCAGGGGGGGCAGAAGAGCCCGGGCCCACATGGGCTATGTGGGCTCGTAGGCTGCAGGGTGGGGGGGCCACAAAAGCTGGCCCCCCCACTCTGTGCCTACAAGCCCCCATAGTTGGTCCCGGGCTGGTTACTTTGGGTAAGGGGGACCCCACGTCAATTTTTTTTTGATTTTTAAGGGTTTTTAACCCTTAAAAATCAAAAAAAAAATGGGGTCTCCCTCCCCTGGGAGGAGGGACCCTATGTCATTTTTTTTCTCGATTTAACCCTTTGTAGTGTGGATGGTAGTTTTTTTTGTGAATGTTATAAAATACTTGTTTCAGTTAGGCGGGTCTCCTGGGCAGGAACAGGGGGCTACCGATAAATATGTGGTACCGTTCTAATCGGTAGAAATGGGGCTTTCACATGCAATATGATTTTCCTTAATAAAATACATTTTTTATTTAAAATAAAGTCAATTTTTTTAAAACATTTTTTATTTATTTATTTATTATTTTTACTTAATAATATTGTAAAAAAAAAAAAAAAATTTACAAACAAGACATTTCATGTTAAAGCCTAAACTCTGCTGCAAAAAAAAATATATATAATTTTCCTGAAAGTTCCAGCAAAAATGGCGCAAAACATGGCGCAAAACATGACGCAAAATGGGGAAAAATGGCCTGTCAACAGAGGGTGACAAAATCTCAAGTAGGCTGGCAATTAAAAGGGTTAATAGTACCTATGCATGTTGGGTATTGTTCTGTTCGGGGGACCTTGCGCTTTCAGACTTAGCTTGTTTTTTCTGGTTTGCATATTTATATTTTAGGAAAAGGTGTTTTTTATTCAGCTTTTTTATAAATTTTTTAGGGAAACCCTGCGCAAACAAAGAATTCTTTGAGGGATTACTTCCAGAAAGATGAGCCCACTACAACAAGCTGGGTACCCTTAGAAAGCTTAACGTGTGTACTTTCAGGGAATATATGGTTTATGGGGGATATTCCAAATGTCAAGGGTTGTTTTGGTTAAAAAATCGCAAGGTGCGCACTTTGTCTGCAGAGCTGAAATTTTCAAGTAAAATTACCGTTATGCTCATGCTTTACTTTGGTGTGTTTGGCAACTCTTCCCTTGACAGTAGCTATGCATGTTGGGTATTGTTCTGTTCGGGGGATGTTGCATTTTCAGATTAAACTTGTTTTTTCTTGTTTGTATATAGTTTTTTTAGGAAAATGTGGCTTTGATTCTGCTTTTTTATCCTTTTTTTAGGGAAACTCTTTGCAACCAAAGAATCCATTGAGGGATTACTTCCAGAAAACTATGGCCACATCAACAAGCCTGGTACGCCTAGAAAGCCTGAGGTGTGTACTTCCAGAGAATATATAGTTTGTTGGGGGTATTTCAAATGTAAAGGGTTGTTTTTCTGGAAAAACTGCAAGGTGCGCATATTGCGTAGCACAGTTGTATTTTATCTGAAAATCCCCTAAAGAGCTGTTTCAGTTTGGGGGAGTCTCCTGGGCAGGAAAGGGTGTCTACCAATACATATGTGGTACCGCTGTAACCGGGAGAAATTGGGATTTCACACGCAATAAGATTTCATTGACAAACGTACATTTTTTATTACAAAAAAAACTACAATATGTAAAAAATTTTTTTTTTTTTTTGCACATATTTCACCCAAAAATATTGAGAATACACCTAAAAAATGACAAACAAGACATTTCATGTTAAAGCCCAGACTCTGCTGAAAAAAACAATATATCATTTTCCTGGGAAATCCCTGGAAATCCCTTCAAAAATCACATTTGAACATGGGGAGCGCAAAATAGTGCAAAATGGTCTGGCAACAGAGTGTGACAAAAACTCCAGGTAGGCTGGCACTTAAAGGGTTAAATGAAAGCAGTCAAAAAGGAAGTGCAAACTGAAGTAGCTTAATGAAGCTGATGCTGATCAACGCTTATGTTGTATACCAGATAGGGTGCAAGGTGCAGCTTTGGGGTGCCCTGCGGCCTGGTTTATTAAAAGCAGTCAAAAACAAGTGCAAACTGAAGTAGCTTAATAAAGCAGCTGATGCTGATCAACGCTTATGTTGTATAACAGATAGGGTTAAAATAGCATGTGCCTTGGGATGCCTGTGTGGCCTGGTATATTTTGAGCTGAACAAAAAGTAACCATAATCCAAGTACGAGAAATGCTTGTGCTTAACAAATAGGGTTAAACAGCATGTGCCTTGGGATGCCCGTGTGGCCTGGTATATTTTAAGCTGAACAAAAAGTAACAATAATCCAAGTATGAGAAATGGTTGTGCTTAACATATAGGGTTAATCAGCATGTGCCTTGGGATGCCCGTGTGGCCTGGTATATTTTAAGCTGAACAAAAAGTAACAATAATCTAAGTATGAGAAATAATTTTGACCTTCTTTACAGCGCCATACTTTGAAAAAAATCCTTAATTTCATGCCGATCAATCCAAAGGTCAATGCCCCCAACAAAAATAATGTTCGGCATAAGTTTTCCTTCTGGAAGGACGTAACCTTTAGTTTACATGGTTGGGGTAGGTTATCTTACAAATTGGGATACCCCAGGCAGCAGTGTCATTGAAAGAGACAGATTGTAATGCAGGCCATACGCAAGCAGAGAAACTAAGGCTGCAACAGGCCTCTTTAGTTTACATGGTTGGGGTAGGTTATCTTACAAATTGGGATACCCCACTGTATATGAAACCGAATATAATGCACACCCAAAAGTGGACAATCAGCATCCAAGAGGCCTGCTTAGTTTAAATAAGAGAGCTGCTTAGCTTAAATAAGAGAGCTGCTTAGTGAAAATAAGAGGCCTGCTTAGTTTAAATAAGAGAGCTGCTTAGTGTAAATAAGAGAGGAAGGTTATGTTATGTTACAGAATGGGATGCCCACAGCAGACTTGAGATCAGTATATATGCACACAGCAACAGTGTGTAAGCAGGCTGAAACAGCCCAAATTACTTTAAATAACTGTGCAGCTTACTGTGAATGCAGAGGCTAATGGTATGTTACAGAATGGGATGCCCCAAAGCTGACTTGAGATCAGTATATATGCACACAGCAACAGTGTGTAAGCAGGCTCATACAGCCCAAATTACTTTAAATAACTGTGCAGCTTACAGTAAATGCAGAGGCTAATGGTATGTTACAGAATGGGATGCCCCAACAGCCAGCAGTGCACCTGTGAGCAGCCCTACTATGCACTGCAAAAGTGTCTTTATCAGGCCAAATGACTTTTAGAATAAGTGCAAAGGGTTATAGTAGTAAATAGAGGCTTGTGTAGTCACAGAATGGGATGCCCCAAGAGCCAGGAGTGCACCTGTGAGCAGTAATACTATGCACAGCAAGTGTGTTTATCAGGCCAAATTTCTATTAGAATAAGTGCAAATGGTTATGGTATTAAATAGAGGCTGGTGTAGTCACAGAATGGGATGCCCCAACAGGAGTGCACCTGTGAGCAGTAATACTATGCACAACAAGTGTGTTTATCAGACCAAATTTCTATTAGAATAAGTGCAAAGGTTTATAGTATTAAATAGAGGCTGGTGTAGTCACAGAATGGAATGCCCCAACAACCAGAGAGCACCTGGCAGCAGTACTACTATGCACAGCAAGTGTGTTTATCAGCCCAAATTTCTATTAGAAAAAGTGCAAATGGTTATGGTATTAAATAGAGGCTGGTGTAGTCACAGAATGGGATGCCCCAAAAACCAGAGAGCACCTGGCAGCAGTACTACTATGCACAGCAAGTGTGTTTATCAGGCCAAATTTCTATTAGAATAAGTGCAAATGGTTATGGTATTAAATAGAGGCTGGTGTAGTCACAGAATGGGATGCCCCAACAACCAGAGAGCACCTGGCAGCAGTACTACTATGCACAGCAAGTGTGTTTATCAGGCCAAATTTCTATTAAAATAAGTGCAAATGGTTATGGTATTAAATAGAGGCTGGTGTAGTCACAGAATGGGATGCCCCAACAACCAGAGAGCACCTGGCAGCAGTACTACTATGCACAGCAAGTGTGTTTATCAGGCCAAATTTCTATTAGAATAAATGCAAAGGGTTATAGTATTAAATAGAGGCTGGTGTAGTCACAGAATGGGATGCCCCAACAACCAGAGAGCACCTGGCAGCAGTACTACTATGCACAGCAAGTGTGTTTATCAGGCCAAATTTCTATTAGAATAAGTGCAAATGGTTATGATATTAAATAGAGGCTGGTGTAGTCACAGAATGGGATGCCCCAACAACCAGAGAGCACCTGGCAGCAGTACCACTATGCACAGCATGTGTGTTTATCAGGCCAAATTTCTATTAGAATAAGTGCAAAGGGTTACAGCAGTAAATAGAGGCTGGTGTAGTCACAGAATGGGATGCCCCAACAGGAGTGCACCTGTGAGCAGTAATACTATGCACAGCAAGTGTGTTTATCAGGCCAAATTTCTATTAGAATAAGTGCAAAGGGTTATAGTATTAAATAGAGGCTGGTGTAGTCACAGAATGGGATGCCCCAGCAACCAGAGAGCACCTGGCAGCAGTACTACTATGCACAGCAAGTGTGTTTATCAGGCCAAATTTCTATTAGAATAAGTGCAAATGGTTATGGTATTAAATATAGGCTGGTGTAGTCACAGAATGGGATGCCCCAACAACCAGAGAGCACCTGGCAGCAGTACTACTATGCACAGCAAGTGTGTTTATCAGGCCAAATTTCTATTAGAATAAGTGCAAATGGTTATGGTATTAAATAGAGGCTGGTGTAGTCACAGAATGGGATGCCCCAACAACCAGAGAGCACCTGGCAGCAGTACTACTATGCACAGCAAGTGTGTTTATCAGGCCAAATTTCTATTAGAATAAGTGCAAATGGTTAGAGCAGTAAATAGAGGCTGGTGTAGTCACAGAATGGGATGCCCCAACAACCCGAGAGCACCTGGCAGCAGTACTACTATGCACAGCAAGTGTGTTTATCAGGTCAAATTTCTATTAGAATAAGTGCAAATGGTTATGGTATTAAATAGAGGCTGGTGTAGTCACAGAATGGGATGCCCCAACAACCAGAGAGCACCTGGCAGCAGTACTACTATGCACAGCAAGTGTGTTTATCAGGCCAAATTTCTATTAGAATAAGTGCAAATGGTTATGGTATTAAATAGAGGCTTATGTAGTCACAGAATGGGATGCCCCAAGAGCCAGGGTTAGGGTTAGAGCAGTAAATAGCAGTAAATAGAGGCTGGTGTAGTCACAGAATGGGATGCCCCAACAGGAGTGCACCTGTGAGCCGTAATACTATGCACAGCAAGTGTGTTTATCAGGCCAAATTTCTATTAGAATAAGTGCAAAGGGTTATAGTATTAAATAGAGGCTGGTGTAGTCACAGAATGGGATGCCCCAACAACCCGAGAGCACCTGGCAGCAGTACTACTATGCACAGCAAGTGTGTTTATCAGGTCAAATTTCTATTAGAATAAGTGCAAATGGTTATGGTATTAAATAGAGGCTGGTGTAGTCACAGAATGGGATGCCCCAACAACCAGAGAGCACCTGGCAGCAGTACTACTATGCACAGCAAGTGTGTTTATCAGGCCAAATTTCTATTAGAATAAGTGCAAATGGTTATGGTATTAAATAGAGGCTTGTGTAGTCACAGAATGGGATGCCCCAAGAGCCAGGAGTGCACCTGTGAGCAGTAATACTATGCACAGCAAGTGTGTTTATCAGGCCAAATTTCTATTAGAATAAGTGCAAATGGTTATGGTATTAAATAGAGGCTGGTGTAGTCATAGAATGGGATGCCCCAACAACGAGAGAGCACCTGGCAGCAGTACTACTATGCACAGCAAGTGTGTTTATCAGGCCAAATTTCTATTAGAATAAGTGCAAATGGTTATGGTATTAAATAGAGGCTGGTGTAGTCACAGAATGGGATGCCCCAACAACCAGAGAGTACCTGGCAGCAGTACTACTATGCACAGCAAGTGTGTTTATCAGGCCAAATTTCTATTAGAATAAGTGCAAAGGGTTACAGCAGTAAATAGAGGCTGGTGTAGTCACAGAATGGGATGCCCCAACAGGAGTGCACCTGTGAGCAGTAATACTATGCACAGCAAGTGTGTTTATCAGGCCAAATTTCTATTAGAATAAGTGCAAATGGTTATGGTATTAAATAGAGGCTGGTGTAGTCACAGAATGGGATGCCCCAACAACCAGAGAACACCTGGCAGCAGTACTACTATGCACCGCAAGTGTGTTTGTCAGGCCAAATTTCTATTAGAATAAGTGCAAAGGTTTACAGCAGTAAATAGAGGCTGGTGTAGTCACAGAATGGGATGCCCCAACAGGAGTGCACCTGTGAGCAGTAATACTATGCACAGCAAGTGTGTTTATCAGGCCAAATTTCTATTAGAATAAGTGCAAAGGGTTATAGTATTAAATAGAGGCTGGTGTAGTCACAGAATGGGATGCCCCAACAACCAGAGAGCACCTGGCAGCAGTACTACTATGCACAGCAAGTGTGTTTATCAGGCCAAATTTCTATTAGAATAAGTGCAAATGGTTATGGTATTAAATAGAGGCTGGTGTAGTCACAGAATGGGATGCCCCAACAGGAGTGCACATGTGAGCAGCAATACTATGCACAGCAAGTGTGTTTATCAGGCCAAATTTCTATTAGAATAAGTGCAAAGGGTTATAGTATTAAATAGAGGCTGGTGTAGTCACAGAATGGGATGCCCCAACAACCAGAGAGCACCTGGCAGCAGTACTACTATGCACAGCAAGTGTGTTTATCAGGCCAAATTTCTATTAGAATAAGTGCAAATGGTTATGGTATTAAATAGAGGCTGGTGTAGTCACAGAATGGGATGCCCCAACAGGAGTGCGCCTGTGAGCAGTAATACTATGCACAGCAAGTGTGTTTATCAGGCCAAATTTCTATTAGAATAAGTGCAAAGGGTTATAGTATTAAATAGAGGCTGGTGTAGTCACAGAATGGGATGCCCCAACAACCAGAGAGCACCTGGCAGCAGTACTACTATGCACAGCAAGTGTGTTTATCAGGCCAAATTTCTATTAGAATAAGTGCAAATGGTTATGGTATTAAATAGAGGCTGGTGTAGTCACAGAATGGGATGCCCCAACAACCAGAGAGTACCTGGCAGCAGTACTACTATGCACAGCAAGTGTGTTTATCAGGCCAAATTTCTATTAGAATAAGTGCAAAGGGTTACAGCAGTAAATAGAGGCTGGTGTAGTCACAGAATGGGATGCCCCAACAGGAGTGCACCTGTGAGCAGTAATACTATGCACAGCAAGTGTGTTTATCAGGCCAAATTTCTATTAGAATAAGTGCAAATGGTTATGGTATTAAATAGAGGCTGGTGTAGTCACAGAATGGGATGCCCCAACAACCAGAGAACACCTGGCAGCAGTACTACTATGCACCGCAAGTGTGTTTATCAGGCCAAATTTCTATTAGAATAAGTGCAAAGGGTTACAGCAGTAAATAGAGGCTGGTGTAGTCACAGAATGGGATGCCCCAACAGGAGTGCACCTGTGAGCAGTAATACTATGCACAGCAAGTGTGTTTATCAGGCCAAATTTCTATTAGAATAAGTGCAAAGGGTTATAGTATTAAATAGAGGCTGGTGTAGTCACAGAATGGGATGCCCCAACAACCAGAGAGCACCTGGCAGCAGTACTACTATGCACAGCAAGTGTGTTTATCAGGCCAAATTTCTATTAGAATAAGTGCAAATGGTTATGGTATTAAATAGAGGCTGGTGTAGTCACAGAATGGGATGCCCCAACAGGAGTGCACATGTGAGCAGTAATACTATGCACAGCAAGTGTGTTTATCAGGCCAAATTTCTATTAGAATAAGTGCAAAGGGTTATAGTATTAAATAGAGGCTGGTGTAGTCACAGAATGGGATGCCCCAACAACCAGAGAGCACCTGGCAGCAGTACTACTATGCACAGCAAGTGTGTTTATCAGGCCAAATTTCTATTAGAATAAGTGCAAATGGTTATGGTATTAAATAGAGGCTGGTGTAGTCACAGAATGGGATGCCCCAACAGGAGTGCACCTGTGAGCAGTAATACTATGCACAGCAAGTGTGTTTATCAGGCCAAATTTCTATTAGAATAAGTGCAAAGGGTTATAGTATTAAATAGAGGCTGGTGTAGTCACAGAATGGGATGCCCCAGCAACCAGAGAGCACCTGGCAGCAGTACTACTATGCACAGCAAGTGTGTTTATCAGGCCAAATTTCTATTAGAATAAGTGCAAATGGTTATGGTATTAAATATAGGCTGGTGTAGTCACAGAATGGGATGCCCCAACAACCAGAGAGCACCTGGCAGCAGTACTACTATGCACAGCAAGTGTGTTTATCAGGCCAAATTTCTATTAGAATAAGTGCAAATGGTTATGGTATTAAATAGAGGCTGGTGTAGTCACAGAATGGGATGCCCCAACAACCAGAGAGCACCTGGCAGCAGTACTACTATGCACAGCAAGTGTGTTTATCAGGCCAAATTTCTATTAGAATAAGTGCAAATGGTTAGAGCAGTAAATAGAGGCTGGTGTAGTCACAGAATGGGATGCCCCAACAACCCGAGAGCACCTGGCAGCAGTACTACTATGCACAGCAAGTGTGTTTATCAGGTCAAATTTCTATTAGAATAAGTGCAAATGGTTATGGTATTAAATAGAGGCTGGTGTAGTCACAGAATGGGATGCCCCAACAACCAGAGAGCACCTGGCAGCAGTACTACTATGCACAGCAAGTGTGTTTATCAGGCCAAATTTCTATTAGAATAAGTGCAAATGGTTATGGTATTAAATAGAGGCTTGTGTAGTCACAGAATGGGATGCCCCAAGAGCCAGGGTTAGGGTTAGAGCAGTAAATAGCAGTAAATAGAGGCTGGTGTAGTCACAGAATGGGATGCCCCAACAAGAGTGCACCTGTGAGCTGTAATACTATGCACAGCAAGTGTGTTTATCAGGCCAAATTTCTATTAGAATAAGTGCAAAGGGTTATAGTATTAAATAGAGGCTGGTGTAGTCACAGAATGGGATGCCCCAACAACCCGAGAGCACCTGGCAGCAGTACTACTATGCACAGCAAGTGTGTTTATCAGGTCAAATTTCTATTAGAATAAGTGCAAATGGTTATGGTATTAAATAGAGGCTGGTGTAGTCACAGAATGGGATGCCCCAACAACCAGAGAACACCTGGCAGCAGTACTACTATGCACAGCAAGTGTGTTTATCAGGCCAAATTTCTATTAGAATAAGTGCAAATGGTTATGGTATTAAATAGAGGCTTGTGTAGTCACAGAATGGGATGCCCCAAGAGCCAGGAGTGCACCTGTGAGCAGTAATACTATGCACAGCAAGTGTGTTTATCAGGCCAAATTTCTATTAGAATAAGTGCAAATGGTTATGGTATTAAATAGAGGCTGGTGTAGTCACAGAATGGGATGCCCCAACAACGAGAGAGCACCTGGCAGCAGTACTACTATGCACAGCAAGTGTGTTTATCAGGCCAAATTTCTATTAGAATAAGTGCAAATGGTTATGGTATTAAATAGAGGCTGGTGTAGTCACAGAATGGGATGCCCCAACAACCAGAGAGTACCTGGCAGCAGTACTACTATGCACAGCAAGTGTGTTTATCAGGCCAAATTTCTATTAGAATAAGTGCAAAGGGTTACAGCAGTAAATAGAGGCTGGTGTAGTCACAGAATGGGATGCCCCAACAGGAGTGCACCTGTGAGCAGTAATACTATGCACAGCAAGTGTGTTTATCAGGCCAAATTTCTATTAGAATAAGTGCAAATGGTTATGGTATTAAATAGAGGCTGGTGTAGTCACAGAATGGGATGCCCCAACAACCAGAGAACACCTGGCAGCAGTACTACTATGCACCGCAAGTGTGTTTATCAGGCCAAATTTCTATTAGAATAAGTGCAAAGGGTTACAGCAGTAAATAGAGGCTGGTGTAGTCACAGAATGGGATGCCCCAACAGGAGTGCACCTGTGAGCAGTAATACTATGCACAGCAAGTGTGTTTATCAGGCCAAATTTCTATTAGAATAAGTTCAAAGGGTTATAGTATTAAATAGAGGCTGGTGTAGTCACAGAATGGGATGCCCCAACAACCAGAGAGCACCTGGCAGCAGTACTACTATGCACAGCAAGTGTGTTTATCAGGCCAAATTTCTATTAGAATAAGTGCAAATGGTTATGGTATTAAATAGAGGCTGGTGTAGTCACAGAATGGGATGCCCCAACAGGAGTGCACATGTGAGCAGCAATACTATGCACAGCAAGTGTGTTTATCAGGCCAAATTTCTATTAGAATAAGTGCAAAGGGTTATAGTATTAAATAGAGGCTGGTGTAGTCACAGAATGGGATGCCCCAACAACCAGAGAGCACCTGGCAGCAGTACTACTATGCACAGCAAGTGTGTTTATCAGGCCAAATTTCTATTAGAATAAGTGCAAATGGTTATGGTATTAAATAGAGGCTGGTGTAGTCACAGAATGGGATGCCCCAACAGGAGTGCGCCTGTGAGCAGTAATACTATGCACAGCAAGTGTGTTTATCAGGCCAAATTTCTATTAGAATAAGTGCAAAGGGTTATAGTATTAAATAGAGGCTGGTGTAGTCACAGAATGGGATGCCCCAACAACCAGAGAGCACCTGGCAGCAGTACTACTATGCACAGCAAGTGTGTTTATCAGGCCAAATTTCTATTAGAATAAGTGCAAATGGTTATGGTATTAAATAGAGGCTGGTGTAGTCACAGAATGGGATGCCCCAACAACCAGAGACTACCTGGCAGCAGTACTACTATGCACAGCAAGTGTGTTTATCAGGCCAAATTTCTATTAGAATAAGTGCAAAGGGTTACAGCAGTAAATAGAGGCTGGTGTAGTCACAGAATGGGATGCCCCAACAGGAGTGCACCTGTGAGCAGTAATACTATGCACAGCAAGTGTGTTTATCAGGCCAAATTTCTATTAGAATAAGTGCAAATGGTTATGGTATTAAATAGAGGCTGGTGTAGTCACAGAATGGGATGCCCCAACAACCAGAGAACACCTGGCAGCAGTACTACTATGCACCGCAAGTGTGTTTATCAGGCCAAATTTCTATTAGAATAAGTGCAAAGGGTTACAGCAGTAAATAGAGGCTGGTGTAGTCACAGAATGGGATGCCCCAACAGGAGTGCACCTGTGAGCAGTAATACTATGCACAGCAAGTGTGTTTATCAGGCCAAATTTCTATTAGAATAAGTGCAAAGGGTTATAGTATTAAATAGAGGCTGGTGTAGTCACAGAATGGGATGCCCCAACAACCAGAGAGCACCTGGCAGCAGTACTACTATGCACAGCAAGTGTGTTTATCAGGCCAAATTTCTATTAGAATAAGTGCAAATGGTTATGGTATTAAATAGAGGCTGGTGTAGTCACAGAATGGGATGCCCCAACAGGAGTGCACATGTGAGCAGTAATACTATGCACAGCAAGTGTGTTTATCAGGCCAAATTTCTATTAGAATAAGTGCAAAGGGTTATAGTATTAAATAGAGGCTGGTGTAGTCACAGAATGGGATGCCCCAACAACCAGAGAGCACCTGGCAGCAGTACTACTATGCACAGCAAGTGTGTTTATCAGGCCAAATTTCTATTAGAATAAGTGCAAATGGTTATGGTATTAAATAGAGGCTGGTGTAGTCACAGAATGGGATGCCCCAACAGGAGTGCACATGTGAGCAGCAATACTATGCACAGCAAGTGTGTTTATCAGGCCAAATTTCTATTAGAATAAGTGCAAAGGGTTATAGTATTAAATAGAGGCTGGTGTAGTCACAGAATGGGATGCCCCAACAACCAGAGAGCACCTGGCAGCAGTACTACTATGCACAGCAAGTGTGTTTATCAGGCCAAATTTCTATTAGAATAAGTGCAAATGGTTATGGTATTAAATAGAGGCTGGTGTAGTCACAGAATGGGATGCCCCAACAGGAGTGCGCCTGTGAGCAGTAATACTATGCACAGCAAGTGTGTTTATCAGGCCAAATTTCTATTAGAATAAGTGCAAAGGGTTATAGTATTAAATAGAGGCTGGTGTAGTCACAGAATGGGATGCCCCAACAACCAGAGAGCACCTGGCAGCAGTACTACTATGCACAGCAAGTGTGTTTATCAGGCCAAATTTCTATTAGAATAAGTGCAAATGGTTATGGTATTAAATAGAGGCTGGTGTAGTCACAGAATGGGATGCCCCAACAACCAGAGAGTACCTGGCAGCAGTACTACTATGCACAGCAAGTGTGTTTATCAGGCCAAATTTCTATTAGAATAAGTGCAAAGGGTTACAGCAGTAAATAGAGGCTGGTGTAGTCACAGAATGGGATGCCCCAACAGGAGTGCACCTGTGAGCAGTAATACTATGCACAGCAAGTGTGTTTATCAGGCCAAATTTCTATTAGAATAAGTGCAAATGGTTATGGTATTAAATAGAGGCTGGTGTACTCACAGAATGGGATGCCCCAACAACCAGAGAACACCTGGCAGCAGTACTACTATGCACCGCAAGTGTGTTTATCAGGCCAAATTTCTATTAGAATAAGTGCAAAGGGTTACAGCAGTAAATAGAGGCTGGTGTAGTCACAGAATGGGATGCCCCAACAGGAGTGCACCTGTGAGCAGTAATACTATGCACAGCAAGTGTGTTTATCAGGCCAAATTTCTATTAGAATAAGTGCAAAGGGTTATAGTATTAAATAGAGGCTGGTGTAGTCACAGAATGGGATGCCCCAACAACCAGAGAGCACCTGGCAGCAGTACTACTATGCACAGCAAGTGTGTTTATCAGGCCAAATTTCTATTAGAATAAGTGCAAATGGTTATGGTATTAAATAGAGGCTGGTGTAGTCACAGAATGGGATGCCCCAACAGGAGTGCACATGTGAGCAGTAATACTATGCACAGCAAGTGTGTTTATCAGGCCAAATTTCTATTAGAATAAGTGCAAAGGGTTATAGTATTAAATAGAGGCTGGTGTAGTCACAGAATGGGATGCCCCAACAACCAGAGAGCACCTGGCAGCAGTACTACTATGCACAGCAAGTGTGTTTATCAGGCCAAATTTCTATTAGAATAAGTGCAAAGGGTTACAGCAGTAAATAGAGGCTGGTGTAGTCACAGAATGGGATGCCCCAACAGGAGTGCACCTGTGAGCAGTAATACTATGCACAGCAAGTGTGTTTATCAGGCCAAATTTCTATTAGAATAAGTGCAAATGGTTATGGTATTAAATAGAGGCTGGTGTAGTCACAGAATGGGATGCCCCAACAACCAGAGAACACCTGGCAGCAGTACTACTATGCACAGCAAGTGTGTTTATCAGGCCAAATTTCTATTAGAATAAGTGCAAAGGGTTACAGCAGTAAATAGAGGCTGGTGTAGTCACAGAATGGGATGCCCCAACAGGAGTGCACCTGTGAGCAGTAATACTATGCACAGCAAGTGTGTTTATCAGGCCAAATTTCTATTAGAATAAGTGCAAAGGGTTATAGTATTAAATAGAGGCTGGTGTAGCTACAGAATGGGATGCCCCAACAACCAGAGAGCATCTGGCAGCAGTACTACTATGCACAGCAAGTGTGTTTATCAGGCCAAATTTCTATTAGAATAAGTGCAAATGGTTATGGTATTAAATAGAGGCTGGTGTAGTCACAGAATGGGATGCCCCAACAGGAGTGCACATGTGAGCAGTAATACTATGCACAGCAAGTGTGTTTATCAGGCCAAATTTCTATTAGAATAAGTGCAAAGGGTTATAGTATTAAATAGAGGCTGGTGTAGTCACAGAATGGGATGCCCCAACAACCAGAGAACACCTGGCAGCAGTACTACTATGCACCGCAAGTGTGTTTATCAGGCCAAATTTCTATTAGAATAAGTGCAAAGGGTTACAGCAGTAAATAGAGGCTGGTGTAGTCACAGAATGGGATGCCCCAACAGGAGTGCACCTGTGAGCAGTAATACTATGCACAGCAAGTGTGTTTATCAGGCCAAATTTCTATTAGAATAAGTGCAAAGGGTTATAGTATTAAATAGAGGCTGGTGTAGTCACAGAATGGGATGCCCCAACAACCAGAGAGCACCTGGCAGCAGTACTACTATGCACAGCAAGTGTGTTTATCAGGCCAAATTTCTATTAGAATAAGTGCAAATGGTTATGGTATTAAATAGAGGCTGGTGTAGTCACAGAATGGGATGCCCCAACAACCAGAGAGCACCTGGCAGCAGTACTACTATGCACAGCAAGTGTGTTTATCAGGCCAAATTTCTATTAGAATAAGTGCAAAGGGTTACAGCAGTAAATAGAGGCTGGTGTAGTCACAGAATGGGATGCCCCAACAGTAGTGCACCTGTGAGCAGTAATACTATGCACAGCAAGTGTGTTTATCAGGCCAAATTTCTATTAGAATAAGTGCAAATGGTTATGGTATTAAATAGAGGCTGGTGTAGTCACAGCATGGGATGCCCCAACAACCAGAGAGCACCTGGCAGCAGTACTACTATGCACAGCAAGTGTGTTTATCAGGCCAAATTTCTATTAGAATAAGTGCAAAGGGTTATAGTATTAAATAGAGGCTGGTGTAGTCACAGAATGGGATGCCCCAACAACCAGAGAACACCTGGCAGCAGTACTACTATGCACAGCAAGTGTGTTTATCAGGCCAAATTTCTATTAGAATAAGTGCAAATGGTTGTGGTATTAAATAGAGGCTGGTGTAGTCACAGAATGGGATGCCCCAACAACCAGAGAGCACCTGGCAGCAGTACTACTATGCACAGCAAGTGTGTTTATCAGGCCAAATTTCTATTGGAATAAGTGCAAAGGGTTACAGCAGTAAATAGAGGCTGGTGTAGTCACAGAATGGGATGCCCCAACAGGAGTGCACCTGTGAGCAGTAATACTATGCACAGCAAGTGTGTTTATCAGGCCAAATTTCTATTAGAATAAGTGCAAAGGGTTATAGTATTAAATAGAGGCTGGTGTAGCTACAGAATGGGATGCCCCAACAACCAGAGAGCACCTGGCAGCAGTACTACTATGCACAGCAAGTGTGTTTATCAGGCCAAATTTCTATTAGAATAAGTGCAAATGGTTATGGTATTAAATAGAGGCTGGTGTAGTCACAGAATGGGATGCCCCAACAGGAGTGCACATGTGAGCAGTAATACTATGCACAGCAAGTGTGTTTATCAGGCCAAATTTCTATTAGAATAAGTGCAAAGGGTTATAGTATTAAATAGAGGCTGGTGTAGTCACAGAATGGGATGCCCCAACAACCAGAGAACACCTGGCAGCAGTACTACTATGCACCGCAAGTGTGTTTATCAGGCCAAATTTCTATTAGAATAAGTGCAAAGGGTTACAGCAGTAAATAGAGGCTGGTGTAGTCACAGAATGGGATGCCCCAACAGGAGTGCACCTGTGAGCAGTAATACTATGCACAGCAAGTGTGTTTATCAGGCCAAATTTCTATTAGAATAAGTGCAAAGGGTTATAGTATTAAATAGAGGCTGGTGTAGTCACAGAATGGGATGCCCCAACAACCAGAGAGCACCTGGCAGCAGTACTACTATGCACAGCAAGTGTGTTTATCAGGCCAAATTTCTATTAGAATAAGTGCAAATGGTTATGGTATTAAATAGAGGCTGGTGTAGTCACAGAATGGGATGCCCCAACAACCAGAGAGCACCTGGCAGCAGTACTACTATGCACAGCAAGTGTGTTTATCAGGCCAAATTTCTATTAGAATAAGTGCAAAGGGTTACAGCAGTAAATAGAGGCTGGTGTAGTCACAGAATGGGATGCCCCAACAGGAGTGCACCTGTGAGCAGTAATACTATGCACAGCAAGTGTGTTTATCAGGCCAAATTTCTATTAGAATAAGTGCAAATGGTTATGGTATTAAATAGAGGCTGGTGTAGTCACAGCATGGGATGCCCCAACAACCAGAGAGCACCTGGCAGCAGTACTACTATGCACAGCAAGTGTGTTTATCAGGCCAAATTTCTATTAGAATAAGTGCAAAGGGTTATAGTATTAAATAGACGCTGGTGTAGTCACAGAATGGGATGCCCCAACAACCAGAGAGCACCTGGCAGCAGTACTACTATGCACAGCAAGTGTGTTTATCAGGCCAAATTTCTATTAGAATAAGTGCAAATGGTTGTGGTATTAAATAGAGGCTGGTGTAGTCACAGAATGGGATGCCCCAACAACCAGAGAGCACCTGGCAGCAGTACTACTATGCACAGCAAGTGTGTTTATCAGGCCAAATTTCTATTGGAATAAGTGCAAAGGGTTACAGCAGTAAATAGAGGCTGGTGTAGTCACAGAATGGGATGCCCCAACAGGAGTGCACCTGTGAGCAGTAATACTATGCACAGCAAGTGTGTTTATCAGGCCACATTTCTATTAGAATAAGTGCAAAGGGTTACAGCAGTAAATAGAGGCTGGTGTAGTCACAGAATGGGATGCCTCACAGCAGACTTGAGATCAGTTCAGTATATATGCACAGTTAGTGTATAAGCAGCCTGAAAACGCTAACAAAGCCAGTCAGCCAGCCAGTAACACTCAGGCTGGATGAAAAAAAAAAAATCTCCCTGTGACTGCCTCCAATTTTTCCTAACTTTCCCTGCTTTTCGCTGACTTTCTGTCTGTCTCCTGCCTGTCTCCTGCCTGTCTCCTGCCTGTCTCCAGCCTGTCCCTGTCTGTCCCTGGCCCTCTGTCTCTCCCTCACTACAGCAGCGTCCTGTCTCTCACGAATGCAATAGAGAAATGAGGAAAAGCAAGATGTCCGCCAACTTAAATAGCGCTGTGACGTCACCGGGCTTGCTGGCTGCTGATAGGCTGCATGTGACTGCCCCAGCTTGCACTGGCGCGGGGTTGATGTCTGGACATGTCCCGTCCGCCATCTTAGAATGCCTGTAATGTAAATGAATGGATGTTAAAGGAAAACTTCGAGCGATCGAATCGCGGGGAAATTTGGATTCGATCCGAATCGAATTTTTCATGAAATTCGGATCGAATACGGGTTCGTCCGGATCGATTCGCTCATCCCTAAATATCACCTTATATAAAGCAGGCTTAGTTTTCATCAACGATATCTAGATGAATTTACATAGTATAATCTTATGTGCCTTCTTCCAAAATTTCTGGATCTTTGTGCATGACCACCATATGTGAATTATATCACACGTTAGCCTCCCCACCACACCAGCAATTTCTGAAGTAGAGGGATAAAAGCAATGAGAGACATTGTGGTCCTATACCAGTGCAAGATTAGATAGAGCTAGTATGAAGTAACCAGCAAATTTTCCCCCATTCAGACAAGAACTTAGTGCACTGGTCCCTTTCTCATTTGACCTTGCATCTATGAAATAGCCATCTGCTCCTGGAAGTAGCACCTTCCCAGAAATGCAAAAGAGGTTTAGGGCCATCTCCCAGACAAGCTCTTTAAAACATGGTGGGGTTCAGAAGTCAGAAGTCACGTTTCTATCTTGGAATATCCCATCTTTAAAGAAGTGCTTTTAGTGCTCAGGGTCAGGGGGCCCGGGGGCCAGGGCTGAAGACAGGTCTGGTCTCTGATTGAAAATCCTTGAAACTGGTTGGTTGCTCGGATCAGCGGATGCCGAGAACAAGCCTGCAAGGAGGAGCACGCACAGTCCAAACTGCCAATGGCAGTCATTGACCGTATATCTTGATATTTTGATATATCCAAGTCTATGTGTTGTTTCAAGAGGTTCCAATCGAGTAATCTGACCAGATGAAGAGCCTCTATATCCGGGCCCCCCATCCGATTTCAATGAGGTAAGTTGCCTGTACCCCATCCGTGGGACCGGGATAAGGTGAGACGCGCCGTGGGACCGGGATAAGGTGAGTTGCTGCGCCGATCTGGGGGGGGTGGGGGGGTTCACACAGTGGGGAAAAGACCAGAACATTTGACTATCCTGGGTTTGGTCCACTTTAAGATTGAGATATGACCCAACATTGACAGTCTTTTCTCCTCCAATTTGTCAGGTTGGTTTTGATTTTAGAAGGGATTAGAGTTAAGGAGTTGTAGATCCCTTGGGAGTTTTTAAACAATGATCCTTCGACCGAAAGTGGAAGGCAGACTTTAAGCTTGTAATTTCTGATTGGTACATGTTCAGGGGTAGCGTTGCTGAGTAGAGTAGTTGGAATTAAAGGTTATATATCCTTCCAAATCTTTGGTATGTTATATGTTATATATATTTTCCTATTTTGTTACCTAGTAGTCTTCCTGGCACTATTAGCCTGGACACCCAGAGCTCAGAGGCTGAGCAGCCAGTCTCAATTCCTGCAGGTCAACCAACCCCCGTATGCTGTTGATGAAGATGGGCACAATGCTCCACCACACCACCTTGGGCAATGTGGGCAATCAAGCTGGGGGCGAGCCATCAGCATCTACCAATTGCTAAGCGACAGCTACATTGAGATTGTAGGAGAGCTGGAAGTGACACTGCAGGTGGCCGTCCAGGAGGCAACCATTCCTGTGACCACTGTCCAGTGTTTGCCAGGCAATGGAGCAGCTCACCTCCACCCCAGTAAAGTAACAGTGGGGGGCAGCGGCAAGGTAAGTACTACATTGTGACAATATGATACCTTTTCTCTAATGTGTCAATAATATAATTGTTTTTGGTGGAGTAGCAGTCACCATAGAAAAGGTAAACTCTATGTCTTAGAGAGTTATGTATGAGAGGTTACTGAACTGGAACAGTGGAATAAGACAGAGTGCTAACGTAAGCAGGAAAGTCTGTTGTGGGGTATAAAAAGGATGTTTTGGAGAGGAGGGAAGGTGAAGGAAGTGAAAGGAGGAAGGGATAAAAGGGAATGGGGGGTTAGGAAATTCAAAAACAAAACAAAATATATACAATACGTCACTTGTTAAGTGTAAGGCTCACCGGTGTGCAGAACACAGTTCAGAGGATGTTGTCCAATCTTTACTGCTCCTTCACCTTTAAGTGGACAAGCCCAAGTTTTGTGAAATGCTAGACACCAAGGTTCGGGTACAGTTGCCCCTGAGAAATTATAGCCTCTGAGTGCTGGGGCATGGGTGGTTCACGAGTAATTGTGACGTAGCTTAAAATTATCGACAGATGATCTGTCCAATCTGGCATCAAGGTCAGGTGGCAGGCCAAAGATCATACATGCAAAGACACTGTTACAGTACAAGGGGCTTATCAGAGGCGAAGTCTAGGATATACCAGGTCACACACAGTAGATCAGAATTGAGGTTCAAGGTCATAAACTGAAAGATAGCCAAATCACCCAAGCAATGGCTATAACGACATTGTGGCAATGGATTGCGTCAGCTATATATTGGCCAAAGACTGGTGATTGGCTGGGGCTGTCTAGGGCAAATTGCGACTATATCTTTAGGACTGAGTAGCCCAACACCATCACAGGCCAATGGCTCTAAAGCAAGCCCTGGGCTCATTGACCCATTTAAATTTGCCCCCAGTGGCTGCGCTGACTGTTACTGATGATAAGCTGCCAGAGAGCACAAGGGATTTGAGGGGGGCCATCTGTGGCTACAGGAGAAATGTGCTGGCGCCTGCCACTGACATGCTGCCAGAGCACCTCAAGACGACAAGGGAACGAGGGCCAAGTAAGGTGGCTTTTCTTATAACAAGACTGTATAATGTGTATATTAACATGAGGCTTGGACAGGGAACAACATATGTACATGGGTAAGGAATTGGCTTAATGATAAGAAACAGAAGGTGGTGGTATCAATGGTGGTACATACTCAGATTCGATCAATGTTACTAGCGGAGTACTGCAGGCAGGGGTCTATTCTTTGCCCAAATATATATATATATATATATATATATATATATATATATATATATATATACAAAAGAGGACAGCATGCAGTTACAAACAGATTTATATTTTAATTTGGAAGGGTTTTTTTATAACCCTAATGCATGCCCCATAGATGTATTATTTACTTTATATTTTTATGTTTATTTTACTGGTTAAAATCTCTCTGTCACTAATGGAAAATAAGAGGTGGTTGTTAGGACTAAAAGAGCTGCCACCAGATCTGAACCAAAAACAGTGCATAATTAAACATTCTAAACCATAGTTTATATGTCTACTTTTATTTGTATTAAGCCCACCCCAATATATTCTTATAAATGTCCAATAGGTTCTAAACTCCAATGCGAGGCTCTAATTGTCAGAAATCACAGGCCCTGGAGTCCTCTTGAAAGCAGTCCTAATGTGCACTAGTGTAAAAAAAAAACAGCTACGACATACAAAATCCCTTGCCTCCACGTCCATCTTGCTGCACCCGGGAGGTGTATGCATCTCACAATCTTGGATGCTTGACCTGCCTGACCTGCCCCTGTGCACTGGCCAATTTCATTTACAAAAGGTCACAGCAGTAAAGGATTTAAGTGCTACGGACCGGGAAAGGTGACATGAGTTTCCGGTCAAAAGTCTGCGGTTTCCTAGTGGTCCATGTAACGTGGTTTTCCACACTACATGCATGCAGAAGCTACTAGAACTGCAAGCAGAACAGCCAACAGAATCGTCTTTGTGCTGAGAGAACATCTGCACCTGTGCAGCAAAGGTGAGTCCCTTGGGCTTTTTTGACTTCCAGTCCACTTTAACAATAGTTGTCTTTCATCACTGGCAAATATAGAAGTGCTGTTGCCGTTAGACTTGCAAGAATGATTGAAAAGCCAGGCACATAATTTCATTTGGCCCAGAAATGCTGTTTGTTATGTAGAGAAGTATGGCTATGAGAGGTGCGCGAACCTGAACCCAAGCTAAGGCGAGTGAGTAAGTCACTTACCTGCATGCTGGCTCCCCTGTCACTCCGGATCGCCCAAGTGACAGTGTGGACACTTCCACTGCTCCCTTGCTGCTGTGATGGACAGGCTATGCACACACCCACCACCAGTAGTCCACCACAAGACCAGAGCAAAGCAGAAGTTGGTGTACAGACAATTGACTTACTCACCTCTTCCCTCACGATCCTCAACTTGGGTGACCCACGCCGCTTTGCAGTCAGACGAAGAACACAGATCCTCTGTCTGGCACTGGGCTTCTATTGCCTCGCTTTGGGTGAGCTGGCAGGGCAGGGGATTTGTTTCCTCTGCCCAGCTGCAGAGAGGGGTGTGGTGGGGGTGGTGGGGAGCACCCACCCCAAAGGATGACAATGAGTTTTTTTTCTTTACAGAATTTCAGGGAAAATTTGATTGGCATGAATCCCAAACAAATTCGGATTAATGCTGAATTGAATTTTCCCTGAAATACAGAGCGAATTCCAATTCTTAAGAATCAGTTCGTTCATCTGCTGATGGGTAGTTCCTTCTTTGTTATACTAGTTGCTTGTGCTACTAATTAATGTGGGGAGTACAGCTTATAGGAGTGTTGACTCACCCCTACAGTTTTTTCCTTGGTTTAGTTCATACAGTATACAAGCAATTGTATAACAGGATTGTACCCCATGTTCTCCAAAGTCTACCTACAGTAATACATTGAATCATAAACTTTTAGACCACTTGATTCTTTCTTTCTGTTTCTTTCTTATAACATGGAGGAGGGTAAAATCCAGATTTCTATGCTGAATTTACTGCCAGCACCTCTGATTATTTGATAGAACTGTCAATGACCTATGATGGCTTGATAGTGTTACTGGCCACTGGAGGTCACTGCGGATCTAAAAGAGACACAAGTAGACCATACTTCATTCAAACACTATCCAGATACTGAAATCGGTGAACATTTATAGACTAGCTATATTTCTCACCAAAACTAGCTACATGACATTAAAATTAAAATTACTCAGTGTCAGACTACTTTCATTAGCCCCAGCAGAGTATAGATGCTCCAGAAGGAGGGGTGTTTAGTATTTGCAGATATGAGACACAGGGGCAAAGTCTGAATAGTTTAAATCAATTTCTGCTCATTGCCTAACATTGGTACAATGTGGCCAATTAGCCTCCCTAAAGCACTGAACTGCAGATTAACCCTGGGGTATGTAAAATGAATGCCACTCGCCAACCCTTCAAGCATTCAAGCGAACCTTCATAACAAAACTATTAATTGGCCTAAGCATTTACGTTACATGCTTGACACCCTTCAGAGAACTTGTCAATATTCTTAGTACATACTATATATCTCCCTACCCTCAAGTTTGTAACATCACAGGGGTAAGGGTAGGGATAAGAGGTTTTATGTGTTCAATTATCAATGTGTATTTGTTCATGCATTCATGTTACATTCCTATTACGTCTGACTTTTAATACCCTGTTTATTTAAAGACAAGCAAATGATTTATTTTACCCTGTCTTTAATTTCTACTTTGTACTGTTCCACAAAAAAAGAGGAAATGTTGAAGATTTGGAAGTGCAAGTGGAAGCCCCAAAATTACATTCACATACAATGAACACCAAAAGGGTTGTCAATAATTTCTGCTAAAGCACATTGTACACACATTTGCTGCTCTGCAATCACATAAAACAAGCTTTAACATACAGGGCAGCAAATACAGGGTTTTCATTAGATCACTCTATCTTTAGTGCAACGCAACAGTGGCACGTAGCAGCAAACTGAGTCATAATTCTAGCAAACAGAGCCATATTTGAAGAACTGACTATTTGCATTTTGTTGGGTGTTTCTGCACTTCACCGGGCTGGAGCCCAAGCTGATGAACTGCAGAGCCAAATTTGGTTCTGAGAATTGAAGAAATCTTCTGGGCTTATGTCAGCATGGTATTGGTCTCAGAATAAATGTGTGGTGTATCAGGAGTATGTTGTTTGTTTGAAAAGCTTTATAGAATGAGTTTTATAAAACAGGAAACGTAATGTTAAAACAGTCAAATACTAGTTACCTATATGACATTCAGGCTCAAATTTTCAGGTACAGATATAAAAATGAGACAATTTTGGTAAAAGCTGGAGAACGGAACAAGTGTTTGCTAGTATTTGCCCAACTATGCTGACTTGAAGTAAATACAACAGTAAATGTGTCAAAAGTGTGTAAGCTCGGGAAGGACAGCAAAAATCAGCCCCACAGTACAATAGATATACAATAAATATTCATCCCCACATTAAAAAAAACTTTAATACCAAAAAGCTTCTAATGGAAAGGATTATTTCCCTTCTTTCCACTGCATTTCGCCTTACAATTCTTGCTGGATATCTAAAATATTAATGCATTTGTATATATAATAACTACCAAAATATTTTCTTTTCCCTTGTCATTATTATTATGCATGTAAATAGGATTACATAGGTTCTTCAGTAACAGCAGGTTATTGTTTATTTGATCGTATATCAGTACTATTAGACCTCTAGCTCCTCCCTCTACTAATTAGAAGAAAAGAAGATTTTCTCATCAACAAAGCAGTGCAATATATGCTTGGAAACACTAATCCAATCCATACATGCTTGCTTTAACTTAGTGGTCCCCAGCCTGTAGCTCGGGAGCCACATGTGGCTTGCAGAGCTTTGCTGTGCGGCTTGCAAGCTAAATGCTAATCTAGAGCATTTGTGGAGGTTAGGGGAGAGTACATAGTGCCCAGGGGTCAGTATTGTCATAGCCGTGCACAAAGTTAATGAGTTGGGCAGGAGGCAAAGTATACCAACTTACCGGTTTTGGCAATTTCCAGCACTATACGCGGTTTCCAAGAACTTTTGTGTAACCTTCCTACGAAATGATAAGGATGGAAGCTAGGATCCAAAGTCAGCCTGCTTAATTCTGCCATAAAACATATTTGAGGCTGGGGGACCTTCTCATGTGTGGTAAGTACTTGATGGGATATTTTATATAACTTATCATTTTTTTGGGTACTGCGGGAGGGGGCATGCTCCCTAAAATGCTCAGTCAAGTTTGATGCTTTCACATACATTGTTTCCAGTTCTATAAGGGTTATATGGCTTCTATGATCTTTTCATTTTAAATGAGGCTCCCAAACATCTCTCAACGCTAAATATGGCTCTCATAATAAGAAAGTTTGGGGATCCCTGCTTTAACTGTTCAATGTTAAAAAAAAATATTGACAACTATTAACTAATATTGTGTTTGGCATCTCTATGGGCACTTATGACAGAAGCCTACCCATGCCATCTGTAAAAAATAATGGGTCTGCCTCTCAGTGAACATAGCTTGTATCAGTACATGAACTGAATGGCAAAAAGGTTGGACATCAAAAAGCTTTTCCAGATTGTCATCTGCGACAAAGGGACAGAGTTGCCTTCTCCAATAGGGGCCAAACTTGTGAATATAGCTTCTCATACAGTTTCTAGTGTAACCTAGACCTAGATTACTCAGTGCATTTGCTGTCAACCAGGAATCATGAGTTTAAAAAATGCAGTAGTCCGGTCAGTGGATCAATTGTTCTAGTTTTTCCCCAAAAATCACCTGCACCTGTGATAGGGCATTTTTACAGAGGATGTACATATTTTTTCGTTTTAGGTATTTAGAAATAGCAGCGCCCTATGGGATATGCATAACAATAAATTGCCAGATTTCTCTGCATAGCCTATAGGGTTCCAAACCTTTAAAAAGATCCTTACCTGATGTTCCTCACCTGTAAAAATGTCCTATCCCAGGGCAAAAATGTGAACAAAAATTAGTTTTTTGCACTTTTTTGTGTGTTAAAGTTGAAAAATTCACTGAGATGCAGGCTGCAACTCACACCGCAAAACACACCAAAGGTGCACCTTGCAATACCAAATAATTAGCATGATCCTCATATTATTAAAACATTAGAAATACATTTCCAGGTCTGGTCATGAGACAACAGTTAGGTGCAAACAACCCAGAAACAGTTATAGCCTAGGTTAACTTGGATAAGTGCACTTTTACATGCAGCTGCTGTAGCACCAAAATCCCCTTACAAACATTAACATTAGCTTATGTAAGGAAGACTTTTAGTTGCTTAGACGTTACTATTTGACCTAATCCGCTATTATATGCTCGGTATGATCTCTGTCGGATGACCACTCCAGGGGAGCATAATAAAAAAAAGTCCAAACTCGAGGTAAAGCGGCATCAGCAAGTTTTATGACTCTAAGCACTGTTGCTACTGTACTTTTGCCACTCACAGATACTGTATGTAATATTAATTTGTTTTTCTAGATAAGTTCTTTTAATCTACTTCAAGGACATGAAAATTGAATGTAGTTTTAGGGGAATAGGTGGAAATATAGAAAATTCTGCAGGATTCAGAAAATGTCAGGCAACGCAATAAGTAGGGCCAATCATAATATAGAAATATCAAATGTTTACTTTCTAATACTCAATAATTTCTTCTCATATTTTTTATGCCAGCTTTATAAGATTTTCTTTTCTGACCTAAGAATGCAATAACTTGAGTTTCTTCTAAGATTTTAAGCTTGAAAATCCCTCATTAAATGGGAACAATCACCCTCGAGTCCAGCCCTGCTCTGAATCACACAAAGCTCAAAAGTAAGGTTCTCGCTCTGAATGCTGAATTAACCCTAATTAGTAGTGTGGAATTGGAGAGAAGATCATCACATTAGTAAATCATCTCCTAAATGTATAAAAAGGCTTGCAGAGGCTAGCCCCTCTGCTTCCATCAGTGAGTATGCCCCCAGTGCCAGGTGGCAGTGCCGGCACTAGGAGTGTCCTTACTCATGGGAGCGGCACCTATCTTTCTGTGGTCCCAGCTGTAGCCCATTTGACAGAAACGCTGATAACCAGGGACTGAATCGAGCCTGCATAGGTAAGCTGTGTCGATGGGCTGCTTAGCTTGCAGTTCGGATTCACCCAACACTACATAGCAGACCTAAACAATAACTGCCTCAAGTTTTAAAGCTTTTCACATCCAAAATGTTGGTTCCCAGGCTCATTCTGCTCCAGGCAATTGCCCTGTCATCTCTGTGGTTTGATTAGCAACTCGCTGATCAATCATAGTCCTATCCAACACTTTTCATGCTTCCTTACTGCTGCTCCTCTCTATCAGTCCCACCACTTGATTCACACAGTTCATTTTAAACTGGCACCTGCATACATTGCATTATTCATTCTTGGACACTATTTTGAATGTAAACTTAGTCCAACTCAGTACCTTCTCATATTTTCTCCTTTAACTTCCTCTTCTTACCATTACTATTATTTGTCATGTCACTATCACCTTATAATAGATTTACTTCTACGTTGTCCTATACCCAGCAGAAGAAACTCACTTGTTCCATCTGAATGCATGATACTGAATTATTGTCAGCACCTACATTTGCGTCTGCATCTATTTAAAGCTGAAACTTCGCCTCACTGATTTTCTCCTGGTAATCCTGGAGGCTTCTTTTCCCAGCATCCCAGCCATGCTGCTGCCTGGATTTATCTAACATAACCCACAATGCACAGGCCAAAGAAACCCAGTGGCACTTTCTCTTTGCAGGCCACTGGCAAATCTTTAGGGGACCATTGGGGGACGGGCGAATTGCCATGGCAGGAGTTACAAAAAAGTAAAAATATTTTTTATGTGCAGCAATCTGAATTCCCCTGGGGAGATAAACATATGAGAACTGTTTCTTGTAAGGGTGTTGGTCTGGTTTAAAGTAAAGCTTTTACAGACCTATTAATTTGCAGAATAAGTCCTGTATGAAAACAAGTTAAAAAAGAAAACAAAAGCAGTATGCACTTGAAAGTGTGTGCTTGTGTTTTTGTTTGGGCAGGTCAGATTTAGTCACTTTAAGATAGGCATACATTCTCGTCAATTCCCAATACCACTTCCTCTTCCATGGTCTAAGAAAAAAATTACTCTACCGTTACACATAAACTACTCCCCCACCTCTTGTGTCTACCTCCTGTTCCTTTCAACTGTTACCTTCTATTTGAAAAGTTCTTTCTACTATTGTATTCTGTGTCTGTTTGAAATGCTTATGCTGTAGAACTGTGTGTTCTTGTGATTTACACTATGTACACTATAGGGATAGTTCATTAAAAGGCTTTAAGAGCTTCTCTAATCTTTAATGAATGACTGTAAACTAAGTTTTGAGAGCCTCTCTAACATACAATAAAGTACAACAGAACTGACTATTAAATCTGTTGCACTTGATTGTGTTTTAGGATGGAGCCGTTCTACAGGTGAAGTATTACAATTTTAAGAATTCCTCTATTTTCATTCTCCACATTGAGTTACAATTATTTAAGTAAGCTCAGGCAAATCAGATGATTAGCAAGCAAGATTCAGGAAGTCCTTGCTCTGTGCAAACATACATTTTGTGTAGGGTTGCTTAGGTAAACACATTGTTGCTAGAAAAGAGTGGCAAACCTTAAAGACCTTATTTTGGCACACAATATAGGACACTTTTAAAAATGCCATCAAAAGTGTAATTACCCTTTAATGTATGTATACAGCCATAAAAGGTTAACTTGCAAAGAGGTTTTGTCTTCACCCACCGAATCAATCATTAAACTCAATTATTTTTGGTAAGTGGTGGTGAGCAATTTTGCCAATTTCAGGTATTTCTAGGGGGATTTCTGTTGTCAGGCATCCCAACCTGCACACCAAGGTAGGTGAGATGTAGCAACCCAGATGAATGCTGAGGGTAATTTGACTATATGGTTACATAACTGTTTAATGAGGTGGGATTGTGGTTTCAGAAGCATTTTATTTATTTTTTGTATTCATATAGCCCTTATGTAAGTGTGTCACCTGGGGGATATTCAAAAAATATAGAGCTCTTCTCCACACACTTTTAAAATGTCTATTTATATTTAAAATGTCTACTTGTGTATCTATATCTATATCACGTCTGGTGTAAAATGACAACATAGAATGGATAAGTTTGCGCTTTAGTAAATAACCCACAGTGTTCCAAGAGGTGGGTGTCAACATATTATTCTTACCATTGTTATTCTGCACACCTCTGACCCAATCGGGTTTAGCTCTATCCCCAACTTCTGCTTCTTCCTTAAGGGGGCTTCATTTTCTTATAATACATGCTAGAAAGGGAACTGTGCTGAGTCTTGTTTAGCCAGGAAGAGATTAGTTACAGGGGGGCAGGTTGCAGGTTTATGTAGGTCTTTGGGGGAGTCTCAGTGTGCACTGTTGCAGTGTGTGTACTGTAGATATGTCATGTATTGTAGATGTTACAAAACAAAAGTTGAATCTACTTGTTAAGAAAATGATTGACGTGAATCATTCTTTGTAACCATGCCATTGTCCTGGCCCCTCTGTTCTGTTTTTCCATTTTGTGGTTAAAAAAAATATGACTCAGAATTTAATAGTACAAAGCACGTGGATCCCCCAGTCCCCAAATATTAGGGAGCAGGGTGCAGCAAAACCTCCAACCCCCAACAATATGCAGAGCACACATGGAAAGTAACCCCAGACCAAGAATTAATATGCAGAGCACGAGCAGATTCCACCATCCAACCCAATAATAAGAAGATAACAAGTGGATCCGCCCTGACCGAAAAAGTGGGTCCTATGGCCAAGGCTGAAGTGCAGGGTGCATATTTGATAGTGTACTTAGTTATACTTACAAGGCTTCTGTATTCCGTGCCAGCTTTCTCAGCCAACATTCTTCATTTGACAGGCATTTTTCTGTGGCACATGAAGAGAGAGCAGTTAAGTAAAATACTTTTCACTCATCCTGAATTTAATCTTACATCCACACTCCTAAAGTTTCTGCCGATTCCACCCCCAGTGTGCTGGCGCTGAGCACTGAAGAAAATTACCCAAGTGAAGTGGACCCCCCTAAATTCCGTGGGCCCCGGCACTTGCCTCAAGCTCAGATAGGGAGAAGAACTTGTATATATCTATGGAGCAGAAAATCTTTTTTTACCTTAGATTAAAAGATTCATTATTTCAGGGCCTCCACAGCAGTTATACTTAAAGAAGGGGACCTTGCTAGACTCTTTTTGAGTATGGAAAAAATCGTTTGAAAATTTTCAAGCTGAGGCACTGAAAATTTTGCTTTATGTATCCCCACGTGAAAACACTTTTTTTTCTTTTCAAAGATTTATTTTATTGGATTTTAGAGTAGCAGTACAATAGACAGAAAATATCAAAACAATTTGCAGTACAATACAAAGAGAGGTCATGTTACCCAGCCATCATGCTGTTCACCTTCTGCAGCTTTTAATATATCAAGAAAGAGAGAGAGAGAGGGCTGCCAGGTCCTCTACAGGAAAATTAAAGAAAACATGATGGGTGAGAGAGAAAGGGAAAAAAGAGATAGGTCAGAATGAAACAATAAAAGCAAGTTAGATTCTGCTTGACCTAAGAGTTAATTGTCAGTACTCACTTTCTTCCTCCCTGGGGACATTTACTGCTGAGGCAGTCGCATGTTTAAATGTCAAAGCAGACCAACGTCCATTTTTTGCCTACCGGGTTTTGGCCCTGATGCAAGCGCAATAAAACAAGCTTGGGTGGGGGCATCCAGAATGCTGGAGCAACCCCCACACATACATCACCCCCAGAACCCCCATTATTTTTACCTTATCCTCAAGCCTTTACCAGAAATGGAGCCCCGTGATTGGCCGCCAAGTGGTTTGGGGTCGCGCCCTTGGCTATGGCCGCTTGAAATAGATAGAAAAAAGTAAAAAATGGGGGGAGTGAGTGCCCTTTATATCATCTATCTCTTAAAGATGTGATCAAACAACTAGGTAAGTATGTATCTGGTGCTTTAACCATTTTGTCAGTGAATAATGTAGGTGTAAGGCAATGCATATAAATATGTTGCTAAACTGAATACACTGACAATATAAATACAAGGAAACTGATGCCTATACAACTTTGCATTGTTACAATCCCTTTGTGTTGGCTACTGTGCACAATTTTGCCCTTTGCACATTCTAACCTTGTTTGCAGATTGCTCGGGTCTGCTGACAAGTTCTACTTCAGTAAATTGTATTTAGACAACAGCATATTTCATTCATGTCTTTTAGCAGCGACTACGCCAAGGTCAGTTTTATATTCTGCTCAAATCATAACGTGACACTTGAGATAAACAGAATGTTTACTCTCTCCGTGTGAGCTGAAGCTGATATGTAAATGTCTTCTTATTCTTTCATCAAATTTGCATTTACCCTCTTAGTCAAACACTACACAGCTCCAAACCAAACAGCTTTAATGATGGTCAAGCCTTTATGACCAATTGCTGTATCAGAGAAAAAGACACAGCAATTTAGATTAAAATGAAAGGAGTAGCACAACAACGCTATCATCATCTGGTTAGCAATAATTGGATAAACTTTTTTTCACGTTTGTGATGCCTCACTGGGTGAGAAGCCACCGCTCGATACCCCTGTTTTTTTGCATTGTGCCCTCTTTATCTGGGAGGAACAGGCTATACTCACCTGTCATCCTGTTCAAACAAACCCACAAGCATGAAAGTATTCTATATGGCCGAATCAACATGAAAACAAGAGCCGCTTCCCTCTGCTTCCTTCTTTTAAATATGTCTGCAAGATATACATTCTTATTTTTATTTTTTTTTGTCTATTTATTTGGGGTTTTGGATTTGCTTTAAGCATATATTACACAATGAGTCAGACGGGTTTTCTTCTATTTATTTTATGGAAGTCTTATGTGACAAGATCCTCATATCACTGCATACAGCTTAAGAAAAACATTGCTTGGGTCTATGAAAAGGGGGCTTTGGTTTGTTATTAGTGATGCATTCTCTCTTTTCAAAGAGAAAACCTAATAGGTATATAAAAGATTATATTCAGGCTGCCTTTGGCAACAAAAAAAAGCAGGTGGAGGCACATCCCTTAGCTTCTATTTGAATGTAAGTTAACAATACTGTGCATATACAAAAGTGAGAGGATAATTAGCATCTTTGTTTGCTTTCTATTTGCCCATGGACCTGAGACGTGTGTAAGTTGCTGCTGAAAATAGAATGCAAAGGTGTTAAAACTCCCACATGTGTATTTCACATGACTTTCTAAATCATTAGATCTGTAGAGTATAAAATGTTTTGAAAAGAAAATGCCTAAGAGGTTGGGTGAAACCTTTCATACCATGAGATCCCCATTATAAACTGAAATTATTTTTTGGGGGGTACACTTTACAGGATAATCTGTGTGGTGGGGTGGGACATATATGCAGAATTTTATAGAACATTCTATGCCACTCCTCTGTGTGTAAGCAGGTGTAGCCCCACCCTTGGACATAGACGTAAGGTACAACTCGGATATCTCTTGACTGTAGATTATGTGATTGACTGATCCTTCAGCCAATCAATACATTCTATTAATGCAGTTCTGCAAATGAACCAGAGCAGGGCCCTAGTTGCAAATTGGTCAGACATCCTGGATTTAGACTGCAAAGTGGGACATTTTTGCTTTTGGGGTAGAGCAGTGCGATCAAATGCCTGAAAGTTGGATAGTCTCACTGAAAGAAAGATGTCAGGTCAGTTTACCTATTCAGAACTGGGGGATGGTTGGGAGCACAAATCCCTTACAGCCCCCAAAAATGAATAGGCATATTGCACATGGATCCCTCTACCCATAAAATAATCACCCCACATGAGTAGATACAGCAGAGGTCCTGGATTTGGTGTGACAGTCTTCCCAGTAATATCATCAAAGTAGTACATTTGAGCATCCCCCAGGGTTTTTGGAGGGGGCAATGGGACACAATGCTTCGAAGTTCAACATTCCCACTGAAAGTATCCAGTATTTCCTTTTAGAATACCATCACTCAACACCTCTACCCGCTATGCATTTCATGGAGTGTAGCTCTACTTCATCCAGTATGCAAAGCAGATGAAACTGAATGAATTGAGTCAAATGCGACACAAATGGAAACCAAGCAAGTAGATGGCCGCCGCACTCTTGCCATAAATCATGGTCAGCTTGTGGATGCACGGTCAGCGGAGATGCCGCAGATCCAAAACAGGAAAAGACCAGCACTCCGAAAGATCTTCAAGATCACAAAAATAGTATATTCATTCCAATGGTCGAAGTTTCGGGGTACAGCAAAGCCCCCCTTCATCAAGACATATAGTAACAAGTGGAAACCAGCACATCAACTCGCAGGTAGGGGAACCCTTGTTAAAACAGACCTACATCCACCCTGCAGTGTGCACAGTAACAGGCTGCTGATTGCATAACCTGAAAACAGGGCATCCTAGTGATTATGAAGACAGCATTCCTGACAAGAAGGCGTACATACCATAGAGACAGAGGGGGCAGCTGCTACCAGGCCTGTGGCAGAAGGGGACCTAGTTCAAACTGCCTGCCCCCACCTTGGAGCACCTGTGGGCCACCCGGTATGGTCCATTTGGTGTCTGGGGTGCCATAACAGTATGCAGACAGCACACTGATACTGCATGCAGATGTGGCATTCTTCAGAGTGAACAGCTTTCAGCGACGCCTGAGTGATCTTTCCATTGCAATGGAGATGGAGAGATGACTCACACATTGCAGAAAATTGTAAGCTGTTGATATGGTAATAGTAAGCTTGTGTCTGCTATAATAAAATGTAACTCAGCAGGGAGCAGTTCTTGTTACTATGGTAAAATTGGCAATACAATGTTCAGGCAGAGAATTGGCCAACTTTCTACAATGTAGCAGTCCAGTAGGGACTCAAGGATTTTAAACTGCCAGCATGAATTTCAGTTCTCTCAGTGCTACTGTGGCAGCACCCTGGACAATAAATGTACCATGCTGAGCCCGACTGTCCCCGAACCAGCCTTCCCAGCGGTCTGCAGTATCAGTATGTGCAGTATATCTGTTCTTTTTTGGGGGCCCACAATGGATTTTGCTATAGGGCCCTGTACATTATATGTACCCTCCTGCTAGATAATATCTACAAAGGGTTTTATTTTATAATTTTGTAAACATCTCATGGGGGGATGGTGATGTTTACGAAATTCCTCCAAAATTCCTTTAAAGTGGGCTCAGGGGGTCCGCCAGGGACAGGGCAAAGTAGTCACACTGGCTGTAGCCGCAGGTGGTCACTCTTGACTTCGGTAGGAAGGAGAAGGAACTTAGACACCGTCCAGTTTATCTTATCTTCACAACTAGCTTCAGATCTCAGTTGCCCACCTGACTCCAGCTGCTCATGGGTGGGTGGCAGGGTGCACACCAGCCTCTAGCTGGCCTCGTAGCCCCTATTTGCGTACCCAGCTATTCCTGGTCACCCCTCTACATCAGGCTGCTCTCACCAAGCTTCCCATGCTCGAACAACAGGGTTCTTTCTCTGGCTGCAACTCTCCTATCCCAACCCCCTGGGTCCCTCTTATACCCTCTGAAAACTAACCAATCGGGAGTAGGCTGTACTCCAATTAACCCCTCTCTGCAAGGAGGCATTTCTTTTAAACCACCTAACCTATTCTTTAGCCTTTGGGGCATCTACTGGGCTCCTTAAGTAATTGCAACTACACTACACATACTACTAAATATTATGTTCTAACATAACCCACCCCACCCAACATAACCCTTCCCAAAATCATAGAATAAGTTAAATGAGTAAATAAGTTAAAATAGGGCATTGTTAGCACCTGTAGTTTGCAGAGAGATTAAGTTGGGATACTACTATATTGCATGGTTAATCTGACTGTTGGGACATTGCTCTGATCTACCAGATAACAGTGACAGTGAAATATGTCTGGAAAGCACATGTAACCCTTAAAACACATCTGCAGAGCATTCGGGCTGTGGAAGCAATGTATCTAGGGGCTCTCTGTTGTGGGAAGAGTCATTGCAGCTTTTGGCTTACTACTTCTGGCTAGGTATAAGGCATGTTTGCACAGAGATTTGAGGCAATTTTGACTGGGGGACTGAGTTTTTCAGAAGCAGAGCTGTCAGGTGTATAACAAGATGGCCTCTCCCATGCAGTTCAGGAGTGCAAAGGGAGCAATTTACTTAACTTTAATTTGCTAAAAGCGAAAGGGACCATATGTTATGTCACTGCTACAGAACAATAGTACTGTACAGAGCTTGCTAAAAAGGAAGAACCATCAGACTACAGTCTAAAGGACTCTAAGGCTAGTTGTCTCTCGCTTCGTGGGGTGTTTTGGGACACCCCACTGTGTGAACCTCCCAAATTCCTACTCACCTCACTATTTCTGGCACCTATCCATGCCAGCTATTCAGAAATGACTAATGCATGTAGGCACCGCAAATAGAGGAACAGGGAAATGTTTATCCATCATGTATCTGTTTTGTGTCTATTTATCACTTGGTTTAATTGTCACATTGAACACTTAAGAGCTAAATGGATAGAATCATTTCAACATATGTATGCCATTTGTTTTATGCCTGTAGCATAATATTCATGTTATAAATCCAAGCGCATGATGGACATTCTGATGCCATACAACTAAGGGATGTTTGTCATGCATACTTTTAATAAACCGAAATTCCATCCAATACACTTAAAAGAAAGAATGCTTATATGCATCCGTCCCAGGGCAATTCAAATTGATGCGCATGAAAATTAGATTATCTTTTTGTGACTCCTGCCATGGTCGATTTTACCTCCAAAATTGCATCCTATCCAGCTGCAGGTAGCCTGAAAAGAGGATGTGCTGCTGGGTTTCCTGTCCCTGGGCAATGTGGGTTATGTCAAGGTAATCCAGGAAGCAGCAGACCTGGCCTCAGAGGTACTTCAAGATGGCTGTGACCAGGAGAAAATCAAAGAGATGGCCTTTCAGCCTTAAGTGGATACAAGAGCAAATGTAAATGCTGATAATGATTCAGTGTCATGCATGCAGATGGGGAAAGGGAGATTTTTTCTTATCAACTGTGCAAGACCGTTGGTTCGGTTTAAATATATTGCGCAGGAGTTTGACTTTTTTTTGCTACAAATATTCAACACAGTTTAATATCAAGATGGTGCTACATTTATCAGTTTTTATAAATCAGTTTGCATCCCTTAAAAGAGCTCTACAGCACAATTTAAGTAAACAATACAAATATAATGGTACCTACCTGCCAATAAGACATAACAAAAAAAAAAAGCATATACACACCTGTATACAAACGTAATAGCCTGAGGATATGGGGACATGAAACCAGTCGGGCAGGCTGATTCATCACTAACGCCAGGTAGCGACAGATGAGCGTCTGTAGCAGGCATTTTCAGAGCGCCCGCTAGTAGTCGCAGTGCTCGGCCGTGGGTCGCTACTTTATAGCGACTCAGTCGCTGTTCAGTAATGTTGAATACATTGTGAGGAGTCGCTATTTGACCAGTACAGCGCTGTATGGGAGTGCATGTTAGCGACTGCTCATAGCGACCGACACCATATTCAGCAAAAAAACAGCCTCACAAATCTCTGGCGCTGAAAAATGCTTGTTTGAAGCCCAGAGCGCAGGAAGCGGTGTGTTTAAAGTGTGTTTTCAAGCATCTATCAACTAGTAACAAAGCGAAAACATATGGAATTACATTGTAACAACATTGTAACATGAACACTTTAATGCCAGACCTGTAATGTCATTTCTTAGCAGTGTGAGCGTTGATAGCATCTCAGAAGAGACGCTCATCTAGCGCCTACTAGAAAAATGAATAAATAAGGCTGCCTATTTCTTTACAAATAAAAATTGTTATATTTATGTTTTTTTTACATTTTGTTTTACCTTTTACATTTTATGTGGGTAAATATCTTTTAATTTTGTTAATCGTTCCAGCTCTTTTAAAATGAAGTTAAGAAACAGTGATAAAGGAAATAAAATATTTCGTTTTTAAAAACTCTTAAAATGCATTTTAAATAACAAAAACATGACAAGTTCAAAGTAAATTAAACAAGGAGGAGCTTGTGTCAAGAACATAAACGAGTCAGGTCCCATTGTCCTATTTGTTATCCTGAATAAGAAAAATGAAGAATGTTGTCTGCCATTTTCACCCGGTAACTGAAGGCTAGTAAATTGGAATGTCAGACACATTAGTTTTCTGCTCAACACCAGCAACACAAGTAACATAATTCAGGTCACTTATACAAAAAGCCAGTGTCTATTCCGAACTTTAGAGCTTGTCTTAGAGGAGAGAAAAAAGGAATAAGAAAAAGAAAAGGAGAGGGAAAAAAAAGCAAAATTGCTTTTCAGTGAGGCTGTCAAATGACTATCTAGCAGAGGCACGGATGGAGGAGAACAGATATCTGCCTTTCTCTGGAGCCTGCAAGTATTTCTGCCATTCACGAATCCAAAGGATGCCACACACATTCTGTTTGCTCAACAAAAGCAAACAGATTGTAAACTGGCTGATAATTTTTGTACTGACAATGTCATTTACAGCTGTCAGCCTTTTGTCTGTCATGTTTGCTTTATTCAAATATGAACCAAGTGGACCTCCCTTCCACGGCTTTCTTCTGCATTAAAATCACATCAATTCCCTTCCATTCTGTCTTATCTAAAATTCATTGGAGGCCAATCACTTGGATGAATGCTTTGGCGTTTCCATGGAGGAAAGAAGTCTAGTGTGGACTTTAAGGGATTAGGAAGTTTCAGATTTGAGGTCTTGAAGTACACATTGCTTCTTTCTTCTCTTTTTTTCCTTTTAACTGGTTTTTCACATGCAGCCGTAGACAGTTGTATCTTTTTACTTGCTTAAAATATATGAATAAAAAGTAGTAAATATAGAAAATATATCATCCTACATTTTCTCTTTCACAAAGTGCTGTGTGACTTTATAGAAATCAAGTGTTCCAGATGACATCTTGACATCGGTATGCATTCTTTCTTTGCTATCTATACCAAGAACTATGGTCCTGTATAATAAATTTTACATTCTCTCAATTAGTTTGATTTTGATCCAGCTGCTTCCCATGGAGTTCTCTACAGATCTTGAAGCATCTCCCATTGTTGGAGGAGGTCATGGCATTTTCTGTTAAAAAATTCACCATCAAACTGTCTTTTCTTGAAAGCAGCTGCAGATGTTGCCAGTTTCTCGGCAGCATGGCAGATTTAATGTAAAAAAGAAGAAGAATATATAGAAGCAAGAGGCTCACAGTTACATTTTATAAAAACCGGCAGTAGACATGTTGGAGGAACATGTTTTTCAAAGTTTTGAATCATAGCCGCTTACATCTAAAAAGCTTAATATTTCCCAATGAGTTTTGGTCTTTCAGATTTTAGTACCAATGTTGGAGTAACCTCTAAATAATCATGACACTATCATTCTGGAACATTTAAAAATTTAGGAGATTGTGAAAACTGCTTTTTTACTTAAAATGAAAATGGTAATTTTACCATAGTAAAAATATATATATACTATTATATATACTATACAGTAGTATATATATTATATATACTGTACTATTAAACATTTTTTTTACTTAAACTGTCAACTAGAAAGTGCCTTCAAGCTACTAAGTAATAATGCAGAGCTTTTTGACTTGAAATATATTAGCTAATAAAATATTTATACAGCGATGAACTCTGAAGCAAAAAAAGGTGACTGTGTGCTGCAATAAAATAATATGCGAGATAGGTCAACATTTCGAAAAAAGTTTGCTTTTGAATTTAAATCACTGATACATTATTCATGTCCTTCTTTAATATATATATATATATATATATATATATATATATATATATATATATATATATGGAATTTTTAAAGTGCATATTTTTTGTCTGCCAAAATGAAGTCCTCAATGTGTTGAGATATTCTAGTATTTTTTTTCTCATGTTAGAAAATGTGAGTTTATGGAAGGGGTTTTCACTAGCTGCAATCTATTGCTATTGCCAATTGTACACGGGGAGGCTGATTCATTACTAGCGGCAGGTAGCGACAGATGAGCATCCGGAGTGCGGCTCTATGAGCGACCGCTATTGTCCACCCCGATCGGCTGTCAGTGGCTATTGCAGGGCTCCTCAGTCGCTATCTGCCGTTCTTGGGAATCACGCTGACATTGGTGAATGTGATGTTAAAGATCTGCTTTATAGGCACTGTTGAGTTTTTACACCGTGTTCAATACAGCACCTGAGTGTTTTTTTGCTGTTGCCTAGAAATCAATCTGTTAGAACATTCTGTAGTAAACACACTGAACCATGTATGTTTTGTTAACTTTTATTTATATTAAATTGTATTTTGTTATATTTACATAAATCAAATTCTGGGTTTTGAATCTTCATGGTGCCTAAAAAAGAAACAAAAGTGGAGTTGTTTTTTTTTTTTAATACTTCCCTATTTGGTTTGGCATTAAATTACATACAAAACCCCCTTTGTTTTTTTTTGGTTTTTGATTTTTTGTCATTTCCCAAGTAGACCAATTTTTTGGTTTGGATTAGGAGTTTTGGGCCCCATTTTTTTGTTTGGATTAGGATTTTTGGGCCCCATTTTTTTGTTTGGATTAGGAGTTTTGGGCCCCATTTTTTTGTTTGGATTGGGAGTTTTGGGCCCCATTTTTTGGTTTGGATTAGGAGTTTTGGGCCCCATTTTTTGGTTTGGATTAGGAGTTTTGGGCCCCATTTTTTGGTTTGGATTAGGAGTTTTGGGCCCCATTTTTTGGTTTGGATTAGGAGTTTTGGGCCCCATTTTTTGGTTTGGATTAGGAGTTTTGGGCCCCATTTTTTGGTTTGGATTAGGAGTTTTGGGACCTACTTTTTGGTTTGGATTAGGAGTTTTGGGACCCATTTTTTGGTTTGGATTAGGAGTTTTGGGACCCATTTTTTTGTGGGGGTGGAACTTGAAGACCAACCACATTTGTTGGTTTTGTTTTTTTGAAGTGCCCTCTAGTACAGTAGGTGTTTTAGAGTTAAGGTGACCTAGCTTACCGAAAAAAAAGAGGTAATCATGCTTTCCCATCGCTCAAATCCCGTCTGGGTGTCCTCAGTACTGTCTGCGGCCATGTTGGGGACTTTTGGCACCAGTGCTGTATCTTCCGGGGGTTCAATTCGGTGACATATGCAAATATTGTGTAGGACACAGCATGCGAGTATTATTTTGGAGACCTTTTGTGGACTGTAGAATATCTCTCCTCTTGGGCATGCCAAACAGAGAAAGCGTGCTTTCAGCAGGCCGATGGTTCTTCCCACAATGCATCTGGTTTTGCAATGTGCTGCATTGTAGCGTCCTTGGGCAGAGGTCTGTGGATTTCTGACCAGAGTCATTAGCCACGTTTTCTGCCCATATCCCTTGTCCGCTGTTGAATAAACAGATTGAGAGAGCGAGCAATTAGTAAATTTCAAACAACATAATAATGGATTAGTAATTACCCAGTAGCCAGCCAGGGGGCATTTCATTGTTCTCAAACTTCCGGCACAGGACTGATTGCTGGAGCACGTAAGAATCATGGCATGAGCCGGGGAAGCCAGATCTCACGGCCCGCAGCTTCATGTCATGGTCACATACTACCATGACATTCATGGAATGGAACTGTTTCCGATTCCGGTAATGCAGCTCCTGTGCACGGGGAGGGCGGAAAGGGATATGTGTACCATCCACGCACCCTAGCACATTAGGGATCCCTCCCATGTGGTAGAACGCACGTTTGATTTTTGCAACCTCCTCCTCATCCTCAGGAAATTATATATAAACAGGGTTAAGGTCACAAATAGCCAGGACTCCCTGGTAAAATATGCGGCTCATTGTAGCTTGGCTGATCCCGCTGAGGAGGGCAGAGGTTGCCTGGAAATTCCCCGTGCCGCAATATTAAGCATGCCACATAGGCGAACTATGCCAGGGATTGATTGGGTGCGTCTGGTGGATGGATCGATTTTGGTCTTAATCTGATCATATAGGGACTGTACTGCTGCACGATTCAGACAAAATCTGCTTCTGATCTGCTCGTCACTTAAATCCCAGACAGAGAGGCGGATGGCAAAGGATCGGGTGCCCTAAGCACCCTCCTCCCTTGCCTCCTGACCTTCCTGTATGCTGCCACAACAATACATCCATAACCCAAACATCACCCTCTCATCCATCTCACAATCACTGGCTAGAGCTCAGGCACTGCCCCAAAAACCAAAAACAATATCAACACACAGACCAACCACTCCACATACACAATCACAATCCACACACAATCACACAAATGCAGCTCACCACAAAACCAGATGTATAGTGGTTAGAACCATCAGCCTGCTGCAAGTATGCTTTCAAAGTTTGGCACAACCAAGAGGGGAGTTGATGCACAACCCACAAAAGGTCCCCAATACAATCCTCACTTGCTGAATTCAACACAATATTTGCATTTGCCACCAAAAAGAAACTCCCAAAGAAACAGCACTGATGCCAGAAAACCTCAACAAAGCCACAGACAGTAAGCAAGAAACACAGCCAGACACTTATTGCAAGCTAGGGCTAAGTAAACCAAAACACCACAGCCTTTGCCACAGTGTATCAATAAAAGAATGCTTAAGAAAAGAGGTATTTATACATATCCAAAGGACTGGTCCGCTTAGCCGCCTCTTGCGTTTGTTAGCTGTTTCCGGTCTGTAATTAGCTTACCACAGGTGTGTTGTAAACGGCTAGCTCAAGCATAATAGCGTACTTTTGCGGATCTGTTTGCTCAGACATCTTTTGGCCAATGAAAGTTATGTGGCTGCAAATTCAAATAGCCGTTTCTGACACCACATTTCCAATGTTGTTAAGAGACATGGTTCACATTTCTTCCTAATGTCTGTCTGCCTTGTTAAGTAGGTCATTAATTAGTTCATTGCCTGACACACATGTTTGCCAAAAACCTCAGTCATTGGAGTCAGTATGTAGCTACAAACACCTGGCCAGTATGTAGTCTGCATGTGTGCTGGTGTGTGTTGTTTTGTGGTTTGTGCAGCTACAGGATGGAGCCAAATTCTGGACATCTGCCGGCCACAGCTGGACCGAGTACCAGTGGGGTGGGTGCTGGCCGGAGACCTTCTTTAAGGAAAAGGGCACTGCCGGAAGGTGAAGCACCACCCAAGGGCAAGCGTCCATTTGCCAAGAGGGAGCCAGAATTTAATTTGGCCTATAACAATACTCTTGTGCGTCTGACACTGGCTAAATGGGACTTATTGTTACCAAAGTCAGTGTTTAGGCAAACAAGAAAGGAGCAAATTGTGGGATGCCATTGGTGAGCAGCTTACTAGCACTGCTCAATACCCACGTAGTGGCACATCCTGCAAGAAACGCTTCTACACTTTGAAAAGGGCCCTTATGCTAAAGATGAAGAATGATCTACTTGTAGACAGTGGGACCAAGCAGGGTCCAAAGAGTAAATACAGGCCAAATGAGGAGATGCTGAAGTGCAATTTTCCTCTCAGTCGCCTGCAGGGTGTGGATGCTGGGGATGACACCACAGGTTGGGGTGAAGGTACATTGTTTTAACATTGCAAATTATGGTTGGTTTAATGTATCTTCTTATTTGTTAACCAATTCTTTGCAATACTAACAGTAGGGCATGGCAAGTAGCAGATTAAACCTCTGTAATATTTTAACTTCCTGTCTCTTGCTTTATGCATAGTGGCACATGATGACTCACATGATTCGCCTGATGAGGTCACCCGTAATCCTGCCCTTCCCCCACCCTCAAGCTTAACACAGTCTGATATTGAAGGTTTGTTTTTTTGGGTTGTTTTCTTAACTTTTTTGCTTGTTTGTCACACATTAACAATGCATAATTCATTACTTTGCTTTATCATAGTTGCCCTCAGAATTGCACCAGCATCTCCTCATGAGGCTACCTACTCTTTGGATGCCAGTAAGTGCATGTGTTAACCTTGATTTTGCCATTGTCATATAAGTGTGCATGGCTTTCAATCATGTTATTTCATTGTAGGCCAAGACCCCACTTTCTGTGTTGCAGGTCAACAGGACCCTGTTGGTGTGTATTGCAAAGCACAAGGTATCCTTTCTGTTGTTTGAGTTCCAATGCGTATATTTTGTTAGTTGAACATTCAGAATCATGTTAATTCTCACTCCAAGCTGGATAGTTAAAGGGGATTGGGCATCAACCGATCCTACATGATAATGTTGTAATGTTGTCCATGCTAAGTTATTGAGCTTTAATAAGTCATTATTTCTGAAATGCAAACATTAACAATACTATGGTGGTTAATATTGATATCCATTGTGGCTTGCTATAGACCCAAATACAGGAAGTGCGCGTCCGGAAAGGGTCCTTTACTGTGCGGCTGCTAGGGATGAGGGTAAGACTGATTTTTGTGGGGTTCTAGTAAGGATGTTGTTTTCAATGAAATGTTGTTTGTGTCTTGACATTTGTTTTTAAACATGTTATTTTAGGGCAAAGCTCGACTGAGGCCCTAGGTCTGGACATCTTTGAGGTGGCGGGTATGTGTAATTTGACCTATGTGTGTATGTTCTAGTTTGGCAAACTGATTACCTCATCTTGCTCTTCCATACATCTTCAGAATATGTTAGAAACTAAAAGCTTTTGTGTCTTGCACAATCAGTCACTTGGGAGAGGTATGGGCTCAATAATGTGAAGAAATAGTCACACAATATCAAATGACACACTAACACGACTTTCCTGTTTAGCATATGCAAGCTTGCCACATCTCTCAGATGATGATTTGCCCCTTTCTGGCAGCCAGACACCGGAACTATTTGTGGAGGAGAACACTCAGGTACCATGGATGAATGTTTTAGAGATTAACCACGATTACCTGTTTGGGGGTCAATCAGGTCCCACCATGTAACATACAACATACTTTGTTGTTAGCAGCACTCCTTCCCTGAAACACAGGATTTGCCCTTCGCACAAGTGCCATGTGCGCAGGCTGCAGAGGCTGGACCAACAGTAAATTCTAATGAAGCCATACTTTTTTTTTTTTCTTACCTGCATTATTCAAGCTTGACTACAATATTGTGTTTTTTGTTTTAGGCTGCTCAACCAACAACTGGGCGAAGTGCACCAACAAGTGCTGAGCTTTATGAGCTAGGGTCCCGGATGCTGGAGGCCTACAGTCGCCAACAGCCGTGTGATGGAACTCTGGAGCGCATTGCGGCGTTGGAAAATCAGTCGCTGCTGGACCAACAACAAATTTATGAACTGCACCAACACTTAAAGTGTGGACTCAACAGCAGTCTGCAGTGCTGCATGCCATGCAAGAAATGATGCATGGCATCCAGCAATCTTTACAGTGCCAGGACCAAACTTTGTTGTTGTTACAGCAGCTAATACAGCAGCAGTCTATTTTTTTAACTGCACTGTTGTCCCCCAACACCGCCCCTAGCCATGAGTCGCAACCTCCCCGCCCACCCAGGGACTAATTGGTCCAGTTGTTAGCAATTTGTATTGACTTGATTGACTTAAATAAATGTATTTGTAAACGCTAGAATTTGTGTGGGTTACCAAAAGACATACCTACAAACACAGTCAGGGATACCTCTCTATATCTAGATATGTTAATGTTGACTGAAAATTACTACAGTCATTGTTTGCCATACATTACTATGTATACAAAATGAACAATAGGCTCGACTCAGAGAGACAAATAAAACCTTCCGTTTTAGTGCCGATGTCGTATTATTTTCAAATGTTCCCGCTCTCGTATGAGAGTGCGAGCGATTCCATGCATGCATTGTAAACCTTCTGTAAAGTTTCCGTCTGTTCGTATGCCAGAGTACGAGTACAAGGATGTCATTTTCCATCAAGACTTCTCTGTTTCATTTTCTCAGGTAACAAAGTAGGCTTTCGTTTTTGCCCTTTTCCCATCGTATCCTCCCACAAATCCTTTACGTTTCCCGATAGATTCTGTTTCCCTTTTGCTAAAAATAATCGTCCAGACAGAAATACTTGCGATCTAGCGCCTGCGCACTACAAACTTAACTCATTAAAGTGCTCGCCTACATATTTGCTACCCTCACTTCTACTACAATGTTTATCTAAACACCTTAGCACTATCCTCCAGCTTCCCTTTTGGACCCTTAAAGCTCACCCCAACCCCTTTGCGCTATCCTCCAGCTTCCCTTTTGAACCCTTAAAGCTCACCCCAACCCCTTAGCACTATCCTCCAGCTTACCTTTTGGACCCTTAAAGTTCACCCCAACCCCTTAGCGCTATCCTCCAGCTTCCCTTTTGGACCCTTAAAGCTCACCCCAACCCCTTAGCACTATCCTCCAGCTTCCCTTTTGGACCCTTAAAGCTCACCCCAACCCCTTTGCGCTATCCTCCAGCTTCCCTTTTGGACCCTTAAAGCTCACCCCAACCCCTTAGCACTATCCTCCAGCTTCCCTTTTGAACCCTTAAAACTTACCTAAACCACTTCGCGGTTAGGCTCTTCTTCCATTTTAGGCCCCTAAAACGTACCCAAATCACTTCGCGGTTAGGTTCTTCTTCCATTTTAGGCCCCTAAATTTACCCAAATCACTTTTTTTATCAATTTTTAATCAATTTTTTTTTTTTAGGTTTAAAACATTAAAAATGTGTAAAAATTAAAAAACTTTAAAATATATACATATATACAACACAGTGACAGGACCCAGGACACTAGTCTTCTTCTGTTGTCCCCAACGAGTCAACCAGCTGCTGCATATCGGCCACCAACTCAAGGACCCTTCGATTCATTGCTTCCACTCTTGCACGTGTGGTCCCTGGATCAAATTAGAAAAAATACATTAGTTTGAGACAAATACATGTTTATCACCTGTGGAAGGAATGTTTGTTAGTTGGTAAATTAAATCATGATGACATATGTCATTCTGCTAAGTAATTAATCTAAGGAAGTGGGCACATGTCATTCCGCTAAGTAATTAATCTAAGGAAGTGGGCACATGTCATTCTGC